>OY282449.1:77285309-78485309 GCA_958295655.1 Palloptera scutellata | reverse complement strand
TGTCGGCTTCTCGATTAGTAATACATATAATAATAATTCTTTAAACATTTTGGTAAAATGTCTAAAGATTGACGAAATACCCCCTCTATTCTCTCTAAACTTAACGAAAGAAAAATCGAGCTTGTAAGGGTTACAAGAAATTAACTTAAACCTAATGAACATAAAAATTATGGCTACAGGCCTAAACATGCCGCACTCATCCAAATATGGTACTCTTTAGTTTCGTTGAATTCATAGGCATGACATGACATCGTGTGGCAGATATTTCCTCCTGGTGAGACGGACGTGGTCTCATTGCAGACTGGAGTGGCGTTCGGAAAGGAGGCGTTTTTGTGGCGCCAGTGATACCTGACGATTAGGTTGAGAGGGGTCGGGTTTGATAGAGACGGACTATATTCCGAGTGAAGCGAACCAGGCTCCGACTCAACTTTATCGCCAGGTGGTGTGTTACATGAGCGTACGAGAGACGAACTGTGTCTCCTTGACGCTCTTTCTTCTTCCGAGCTACCATCACCGGAGGACACGTCATCGTATCGTCTTTGCTCGAACGGCCGTGGCACAAGTCGTGGACGATACGCTGAATCAGCGACACTTCGCAATTTAGATCTTGTGGATCTAGTTCGCGAAGCGTCCGGCCCATGGAGCATCATGTGGTCGAGTTGCTGGCACAAACAACATGAGGATGATGGCGCTGAAGTCTGCGAAGGAGATGTTCCTTTAAGAATCCAGCTGAACACTATTTCTTGAGCTACCAACGACCCTAGAACATTTCTCTTGATACCGTTCAATATTATTTTAGACATCTCCACCTATTAAAATATCCACCTGACTACTTTTATTGAAATTGTAATCAGCCAAATCAATTTTTGGGAGCCCCCACAAGTAGCGCTGAATCTGTGGGGCTAGCCGGAAGGTTTCCGGTAAGTTGAGGGAGAACGAGAGCATTGGCCTCAATCCTCCAGCTAGTGTCAACCGTGGAACCTACAATGATAGAACACATCTTTTGACTTTTGTTCAGCCCTGAAACTTGTCCAATGATTCTTTTCGCACTCAATCGTAAACGTTTCTGTAAACGTACAGAGATCAAGGTACCTTCCGAACCAGAGTCGATAAGCGCCCGAGCTGTGTAAACAGTACCCAAGTTGTATACGGTCAGCACCGCTGTTCCCATCAAGACTCCTCTCTTATCGGAATTGGATTAATGACCAGCTGAAATAACAGTAGTATGTGCTCGAGTAATGTCGTTAGGTACCTGCGAGGGGGCTGGGCTTCCATTGCCATTGAAAGAGTTGCCCTGTTGCTCACAATGCAACATGGAATTGTGCCTGCCTTTGAATTTGGAACAATTAAAGGGACTTCTACAGTCTTTTACTAAATGAGACGACGCTAAATCATTTAGACAAATATTAAATTTTTTAACCACAGAAAAACTTTCGCTAACCTCCATGTTTCCAAACTTCGGACAATGTTTGAAGCTGAGATGGACATAGCTTACAAAAATTGGTGTTCATGCTGGCATAATGAGTACTAATTCGTCTTAACCTAGTACCATCTGAAGTAAAAACTTGCGACCTATTCGCAATATTTCCACTTGAGCTTTTGAGGTCCAACACGGTTTTTAACGTTTGGAAACGATTCGTTTAAAAATCATCCATATCAACCCATTTCAGAATCTCGGTCTTCGATTTCAATGTTTGCTCCCACAGAGCTAAAGTGTTTTCTGGTAACCTCGTAGAGCAAACATAAGTAAAAATAGCATCCCAATTGCTAACATCGATGTAATTCAATTTCAGAGCCGAAATGTAATTGTTTATATCACGTTGAAGTTTTTTTTTTAATGCGCTAGCTGATTCTATTGTAACCGGAGAAAGATTGAAAAAAACCTTGAGCTGACGGATTCTACAACCACTATAAACCCATCATTGGTCAATGGTGATTTTCAAACAATTTCACGAGCCTCACCGCGCACTTTTTGATTCAGGTGGAATAGTTTCTCAACTGGGGACAAACGTCCGTTGTTAATATAAATGGCCGTGAACAGATCCCTAAAGGAGGGCCAAGACAAATAATCGTCGTGATTGTGCATTGGGGCTATGGCCATGGGCTCAGATGATGACGTTCTATCTGGCGCTCGACTTGAACTACTGGGAAAGCTATGTGAAAATTATTTCATTAGCGCGGCGGACCAAACATATGTTTGATAGCATGACCGATATTGATCCTTCGCGGCGGTTGTTACGTCTATCGTATCTTCAAGATTACCGACTATAGAGTTTAAGTAACTCTCATAAGTCGCCTTGATTTGCTCCCATAGAGCCTTGAGTTCTTCTCTTTGAACTTCAAGCGTAAACACTGTATGGTTACCCATAGTGTCGTTGAAGGCGGACTCAAAGTCTAAAAGGGCATTACCTGCGCGATCTAATTTTGCTTGAGCAGACATATTGTTGAAAATTAAAAAAAAAAAAAATTTATTTAATTATTTAGAAAAACCATAACTGAAAGTTTTAGCTGAAATCAATTGCAATGGCAGTACAAAAAAAAAAAATTATTAGAAATTATTATACTTATATTGATTCATATTATATTTTATTACAATTTGATTCTACTGAAATTTACTTAAATATTTCAGTAATAATAATATTTAGTTATTTTCCCACTGGGTTGGATGCACCGGTGTCCGTCTACTATTATTATAATTGAATATTTCACAAATATTTTCAAAAATATATTAAAAATATCGAGTTTGCATAAATTTCCCACTGGGTTAGATGCACTGATGTCCAACCACTATTGCTTGAGAATCCGTACAATTGGTTATTCTGGTCTCATATGTGCTAATTTGAAAAAAAAAAAAATTTATATAAATTTGTTTTTTTTTTCATTTGTTTTTATTTCATTCTCTTTAATTTTATTTGAATTTGCTTTTAATTTTGTTTTAAATTAAATTATGTTACATTAAAAAATTTCAAAATATTTGAACTTTCATGCATACATATAGTACTTAAATATAAACTTATAGTAGGGTACTTAATACATATAGTAGGGTACTTAATACATATAGTAGGGTACTAAACACTCAACAGGACTTATCACAATGATACAAAACTGTATTTTCTCTATTAGGTTTAAAGAGTGATTTTTAACAAAGGAATGGTTTATCAAAGGAATATTTGTGTTTCTCAAAGGAAGCACACCATTATACTATACATACAACATACATATAATGAAAAATGTTGATTTTAAATTCGCGGAATATGAGATACTTTACTATTAAAAGTTAAAACGAAAATTTGTTTAATCGTCTATATTAGCAATTTATAATCTGAGAGATGAGACAGGACTTCACTGTGACGATATTTCTCTATGGCTTGGGGCAATATTACTACAAAAGAAATTTGAAGGAAGGTTCCATCCAGAATTTTTCGAAACGAACAAATCAAATTACCATA
Organism: Palloptera scutellata; assembly: GCA_958295655.1. Lineage (NCBI taxonomy): Eukaryota > Metazoa > Arthropoda > Insecta > Diptera > Pallopteridae > Palloptera > Palloptera scutellata. Next base: position 78,481,860 of record OY282449.1, on the reverse strand, counting down.
GTTTCGAGCTAGGGACTTTGAAATTATTTATGCTCTACGAAAATTTAGGATATATTTGTATGGATTAAAATTCAAAATAGTAACGGTTTTACCTTAACATTGGATATGACCTTAACATTATATGAAAGTGGCATTATATTTTAGTACTTGTATAAAGAAAGATGAGGATATAGGTAAAATTCGAGACCAACTGGATAAAGAAGAGGAATGGGTTACTATGTATGGTAAATAAAGAAATTGTTATTATTATTAAAAAAAAATAAATAATAGATAGAGGGGTATAATTTACAAATATTTAGTATGATGGATGGATGAAGAAGGACGAGAACCTGACCTACGAGTGCAGGACAGTTCCTCAAGCACTCAGGCTATGTAGCCTATTTTACTTAAGTCCTAGAAAAAGAAGAAGAGGTGACAGCTAGTAAGGGGTTAGAAAAAAAAAGAGGGAAAAAGTCGAAAATGGGGTTATAGGGGGACTACGTTCTCTTCCGCAAATTGTTCGGTTTCTCACACAAATCTCAGAAGATCGGACAAGGGGAAGGAGTGAACTTTGTCCATTCCTGTGACATCGAAACCCAAAATGCGCCATCTCGTTCTGGCAAAGGCGGGACATGTGCAGAGAAAATGCTCTGTGCTGTATATTTAGTATAGATCTATATTCAAATCTCTGGACAATTACAACCAGTGTTGCAAACGCGTAGTTTCCTAAAAAAAGAGCTATACATTTTTTGTCTTATACAAGTATTGAACAAATATATTAGTTTTCATACCACAGTCTGGCCACCTTGTTTTGCTCAGACAGTCTATACTTGTGTGCACATTCCGGATGCAGCATAATTGAGCACCCAAGAATGTTGATGACTGGTAGTTTATCCTATTTTCCCGATTGTGATAGCGTAATTCTTCCCTACAATTTGCTATTCCCCTAAATGTTCCTTCAATAAAGTCGAATGGATCGTCTAATTTCGGGATGTCAGTGGAACCCACTCCTATTTGTTGGTATCAATAATTGAATTACTAGAGGATCCCATGAAGATGTGTCTACATCCAAATTGCTGATACCGTATAGCCATTATGGTCTGCAGATCATACGTGTTCTCGCTTCGGACAGCCTTAAAAGTACAAAAATTTTTTTGTCAAATTAATGACCAGTGCTACAGACTTTTGGTATCTTTTAGCAAATTATTCAATTGTTGTTTAATAATTCCCTGACGTCACGGATAGGTGGCATCAGTCTGATAGCTGCTCCACATAAACTGTCTTTACTAACCGATTAGTTCCCAAAACGGTGTCCACTTCTCATGATGATTGTGTTTCTTTTTTTTTCTTTGCGTGCATTCAATTCTTCATGTAGTTAAATGTGTTGTGCATCCACATATTTTTCTTCTAGGTTGATAAAATTGGTTTAGTCGTTATTTTTGGTTGCTACCAAAATATCCTCGCTTACTTCTGCAGCTACTTACTTATCTGCTCGGCCTTAAACTGCAATGCTACTGTACTCTTGGTTAAGTTGATGTTGTCTTTGATTCTCAAAAAATTTGGCGTCTGTATATCTAGTCGGTTGCCCAGAACAATGTTGTTTCCTTTCTCAGCTTTTTGTGTATTGATTGTGCTGGCTGTGTTCTTGTTTTGTTGATTCGTTGCCTTTTTTTAACACTGTCGATGTTACAGCCTCGGTACGCGTTAAATCACTGTTGGCCGCCGTGGCTTACTTTCACTTTCTTTGAGTGTCTTACCACTCGTAGAGGAACGCTCAAAAATCTCGAATAGTCATGTAAATACTAAATATGCCCATGGTCCAAAGTACTATATTTGGATGGGTACTACTGGAACCTTTAGCAATATCATCTGGACCACGAATTCGCGAACACTGATTAAATGAAATAAAGTCATGTAGCAACATATATAGTAGCAGAGTGAAAATTATGGAAAATGTTGGGAATTATTGTATAAGCGGTACCAAATGCAGAATTGAAGACGAACGATGAAGAACGATGAAATACAATGTGAAAAGCGCTGAGTTGCCCATATTGATTACAACTTTAATTTTTTTTTCCTTTTTTGACCGCAATCGTAGCACTTGGCGACGTGGGCTGACAATATAATGTTTCAGAAAGATGTGTGTGGCATTGAAAAATGGGCGGGATTACTCATATAACCTGAATACTTATTTACTATGGGATATTTCAGGAATCATTTACAGTTCCGTTCCTACTAGGATTTATGGTAGGAAAAGAACGTTGGCTAGCAGTGCCATGCTAAAGAAAATTAGATTGTGGGATTATTAAAAGCGGCGAAGTACAACACTATTATTAACTATGGTATGTCTCTGGAACCATTTATACTACCGGTCAGAGATTTGAGGCAACGGTGTAAGTTGACGATCATGTTTCAGGAAAAATGTTTGTGTAATTAAAATAAATAGAATGTTGCGAAAAAGTTAAATTTTATTTTTCAAAGACGCTATAGCGCGGAAAAGTTGAGATTTTAATTAATTTATATTTAAAAAATTGGATAATTATCTTCCATATAACCTTAATATTAACTATGGTAATATCTTTAAAACCATTTATACTACATTATTGAAAGCAAAGCGTGAGTGCTCGCTTTGAAAAGGCAAAAAACGGGCCAAAAAAGCAATTACTCAAAAAGCGAAAAAGTATACTGAAACAAAAAACAAGGACATATAAAATGCTTAAATTTGCTTAGAAAGTATAAAACAACAAAATAACCAATAGCCCTATTCACGGTCGAGAGTAAAATGCGGGGCAACAGGTTAATAAAGTACAAAATAGAAGTTATAAAATAGTATATTTTTAAGGTTTATTTTACTTTTTTGACATGTTGCTCAGCATTTTAGTGATTATTTGATTTTTAGCGCTTTCCACCAGTCCATCGTTTTATTTACGTTAGAAAAAGTGCTCAATAAGAACCGGATTTAATCAGAAAAAGATGACTTATTCCGTTCAACTTGCCAATTTCTTGCATCAAATTAGAAATTAAAATTTAATGTAATCTTTATTTAAAAGCGTGACTTTTCCAAGGTCGGAAGTTATTGGATGTTTGACAACTTACATTTACATATCGTTCTGCAACTCTTTCAATAATTTATATTATATGTCCATTTAACTGAATTAACGTTTAAATCCATCTTCATTCTACAGGTTAATGACATGGGAACGCCCAGATTGTACTCTAAATTGAATGCTATAGTACACATTTTTGTTGAAAATGTTAATGATTGCGCTCCAGATTTCAAAAAAAAAGATTTTAACGTAACGTTGTACTTACCAACATACGAAAATGTAGTAGTTACGAAAGTGGAAGCTACCGATGCTGATATGGATGAAATTAATACCACCAGATATGATATCGTAGATGGAAATATTGAAGGCCGTTTTGCAATAAACTCGATAACAGGAGTAATAACAACAAGGTAAATTTAATATTATTTACCAAAAAAATTAAATGTTACAAAAATTATCACATTTTTAAATACTTTGCATCAGAGGAGACAAAATGTTTTTTCCCGCAAAGAAAACTAGTAAATTTTGCCCGCACAGAAAAATCTACTCGTTTTTGTCTACGAAGAAAAGTATTTACTTTTGGACGCGTCGAAAACTTGTTTTTGCCTGCATACAAAACTCGAGCCGTTTTTACAGCACAGCAAAATAAACTCGATTTTGCCCGCACAGAAAACTCGACATTATAAAAATTTTTTTTGTTGCATTCAACACACGAGGTGTACACCTATGAATGCAGAGCATTGTATTGATTGAAAGGAAGATTAATAGGCGGGAGGAAGAAAGAGAATGAGGCAAGGAATGCAATCATAGGACACCGATAAAGAGATAGACAGCCATTGTGGCAAGTGTTATGCCTTTACCACAATGAACTTCAGTTTATCAATGTCGACTATGAACCGCATGTAGCGCCAAGGGCCGAGCTTAACGCACAACACTGCTGGTACGTTCCTATTTTCTCGGCTGCGAATCATAATAAACCGGGAAAACTACGGTTGATGTGCGCCACAGTATCTAATATTTATGTCTTCCACGTAATGACATTGGATGACAGCTGTTAGCCGAGATGTGCTTAGTTTGTAGAAAACTTAAAGGAGAAGCATTTTGAAGCTAGATATCCTCAAGCTGTTGAAAGCATAATTGAAAATTATTATGTTACACTTATGTAGGTGTCGACTATTTCGGGCCCTGATGATTGCGGTAAGACCGGAAAAAACGGTTTTTTTCGCTAGCTTTACGACTGCGCTGTACATTTGGAGCTAGTGTGATCACTCTCAACAGATTCCTGCATCATCGTTGTAAGAAACTTTATTACTCGTCGTGGGGTTCCTAAAGAGCTGTGAAGCGATGACGCCACTAATTTTAAAGGTGGAATCGAATTCGGTTGCAGCATATGCAGTTGTTTGCGCAGTGCCTTCACAAATTGTGTTTCTGCTGGATTCACAGATTCTCTAAGTCCCAGCAATGTTAAGAGAACGACCCGCTCCAATCGTTCGAACCATAGCACTTGACGGCCGTAGCACTTTAAAGTGCGGTATCATCTCAGACTGTGGGTGATATGCTGAGTTACGGAAATGATTTACGGCTAGCATTTAAGTCAATTCCCGGAAAAGTGTTGATTCGAACTGCCCAGCTACGTTATTAAGTTGCTGCAACACGGCCTCTATCGAAAAGTTGGAGGGATCAACGGTTAATGTTAGTTGAGGGTGAGGGGCTAAATAGCTGAAAAGTGTGGCCTTAGCAAGCTCTTCTTTACGAGCATTTGTTTTTGGAACGTTTGAGCAGTGTTTCAAAGACAAAATGTTAAACGCGTATACTCAATCAACTCGATCGGTGTCGTGATCGCAGTTTTCGGAATATTGGAGTGCTCCACTGGTATCTGATGGTATGTGTGTTCACTGACAACTTGCAAAATGCTCTGTTTATGGTTTTCACCTTTTAATTCCTTCTTTCTTTCTTCTTTTAATGGCACAAAAACCCATGAAAAGCTTCGGCCGAGACATGGTCCCTGGACACTGCTTAGCAGGCCACCGCACTACCAACTAAACCACGTCGACTCTCTTTTATTAATACTACATTTTTATATTGTGATATGACATTAATTCCCCTTTCGGCAACATCGTTAGCTATTTGTTAGCTTTCAACTGTTTTTCGACCTAATTATTTGGTATTTTCCATGCAAACTGACGCACAGTGCACCTTGCCCATAAAAACATTGGAAAAAAATAGAAGCAGTTGTTGGAATTTGGTGGTCGCTGTGGTGTAGTGGTAGTGCGTTGGACTCTTACATAGAGTGTTCGGGGTTCGAATCTCGGCACAGGCAAAATCAAAAAAAGTAGAAAAAATAATTTTTCTACACGGCACCATCTCTTGTCAGGCAATGGCAAACCTACAAGAGTAAAAATTGCTATGAAAAGCTCTTCACTTCGCCGTTCGGATTCGGCATTAAACTGTAGGTCCCTTCCATTCATGTACAAATATAACACGCACAACATGAGTGGATGCGAAAAGTTCGGCCTAGGCCCTCCATGGGCTGTTGTGCCATTAAAAGTAAGTAAGTAAGTAAGTTGTTGGAATTTAATAAAACTCTCCAAAAGGGCAACGGTGGGCTGATTTCCAAAATGAAATGGTCTTTTTTAGTACCGGTTACAGTTTTGTCATAAAACCGGTTTTTATGTTTTTATTTTTGCATTTTTATTGAATAATTAAGTTTAGGCTGAAATATTGTAGACCCACCAACTTTTATCAAAGTTAGTTAAATACAAGCGAAATAAAGTTCAAAACATTATTTATTCTTTGGAATCAGTCTCAAAACTTGAAAAATTTTCAGACGAGGAATGGTTTTTTATTCTGAATAATGTATTGTTGCATTTGTTTATTAGAACCCATGGATAACTTTTTTTGGTTTAATGTTTCTTTTAGACGAAATTAATGGATCTCAAGATATCAATAATTGTGTTATTAAATCTATGTTTATGTGTTCACGACACGTTATACACGTATGGGAAAGTCGTTGTCATTTGTTATTTCCTCAGTTTATGAGCACCAAGATTAGTATCGCCAATTTTATTGGTCAAAAAAGCACAAATCACTGAAAATCTTTCTCTTGGGTCTGTTGACTGCCATAAATCAACTAGATCAGATTATTTAATTTCCATTTTTTTTTTTTCATTCGTTCATTTTGAGAATAATTTATTATTTCGTTATTTCCATAACTAAATTAATATACACGGTTAGACGATTGAAGTGTTACCAACTTCATACCGGTATATCTGGCAACGCGATATTGCCAACTATGTCAAATTCATACCAATGACAGCTGTTTATATTGTTTGCAAGCTACTACAAGCATTTGCGTCTAAGTTTTATAGATCAAAAGTTATTCGAAATGGAATTCAAACGTAATAGTGTGATTACGTTATATTTGAGTGGAAATTTACAACCAGCTATTGTTTGTGAGCTCAGGCATCTCAAAGTGAATAAAATGTTGGTGTATCGCACCATAAGTCGTTATAATGATACAGGCAGCATTGCTAAACGGTAGTGGACGAAAAAAACAGCAACATCACCTGAAATTGTTCGGAAAGTGAAGGTTCGACTTAAACGAAATCTACGTCGTAGCGGTAATCAAATGGCCAAAGAAATGAAAATAACCCAGCGAAGCATCCGACGTATATTCCAAAATGAGCTCAAGGTAAAGCCTTACAAGTTACAAAAAGCACATGATCTTACACCAAAGCAAAAAAAATTAGACTCTAAAGAGCAAAGGAGTTATTACGCTTGCAAGGAGTTGTTACGGTTGCACGAACGTCGCGAATTTCTAAACATTGTGTTCTCTAGTGAGAAAAATTTCCCTATTGAGCAGTTCATAAACTCTCAAAATGATCGTGTTTACTTAACTGAACGCACTTACGAAAATTTGAGCCTACGAACGGCCACCCGAAGTAATTTTCCATCTCAAGTAATGGTATGGGCAGCTGTGACCGCCGATGGACGCTGTCCAATCGTTTTTACGAGCCTAGTGTCAAAGGCAAAGCGACTTATTATCGGGGAAATGTTTTGGAAGTTGCTTTAAAGCCGTGGGCACGCAAAAATTACGGTCGTACACCATGGACGTTTCAACACGACTCGGCACCGTCTCATAAAGCTCGTGTGATCCACCACATGAACCATGTTCACACTTCATTTCGTCCAAACATTGGCTTTCGAATTCGCCAAATGCAAATCCTATTCCATCTGGGCCATTTGATAGCAAGTTGAGGACTAATAAATATGCCAGTATGGCGCTGAATAAAGCCATTGTACGGGAATGGGCCAAAATACCGCAAGATCATATTCGTGGAGAATGCAACTCATTTTTTAACCGTTTGAAGGCCATAGTCAAGGCAAAAGGTGGCCACATCGAGGTAAAGTGAATGGATTCTGAAATTTTTATTATTTCCACACATTTTTGTTATTTAAATCAATAAACAATAATTTCACACAAAAACAATATGGTCCTTTGAATAGGTAACAGTTCAATAAGATATAAATCTTTTCGATAAAATACATACTAAAGAAATAAAGCGTAATTTAAATTATATTTAACTCTATAACACGTTATATACTTAAAATTAAACCTACATAGAGTAATATGAAATAGATATTTGATATTTTCCTTTTTATTGGCCAGAGTAAAATTCAAAAGTGCTTAAATTTGCTTCTGTTGGCAATACAATGCAAGTAATTAGTCCGTGCATTCCACAGCCTAATGGTGTTAATGAAGAAAGACCTTGACGTGCTCAAATACATGAGTTTAGGAAGGATCAAGCAATTCATACGGTGGGACTGGCTAAATGGTAGTTTGTCAAATAGATACTTTGAGTCTCAGTCACAACAAGCTTGTGTAAGTAAATGCAGTTTCTGGCTTTAAGATAATCGACAAAATAGAAACCAAGTAATTGATTTCTACAGGTTGGTAAGTGGTAAAATTTTCTAATGCTTAAAACATATCGTGTAGCATTGTTGAAAGCAATTTCAAGCTATGGAGTGACGGAGAGTGCAGCTTGCTGTAAATAAGTTCCGCATATATTATAATAGGAAGAATCAGCCTTTTCTTGATTTCAATAGGTAAATATTCAGAAAACATTCTTAAGCAACGTAAAGTTAAGAAATCTTTTTTACGACACTATTTACATGATCAGTACAACTTAAAGACGATTTTACGTGAAAGCCAAAATTAACAGCTTTACTAACAAATTCTAAAGCAGTTATACATACCTTTATATAAAGGTGAAAATACAAATTAACTTCTAGAGATTGGTAATACAAAGGATTTGCTCGGGTTCAAGGATAAAGTTACTACTCCATTTACTAAGAGCATCTAAGTCCACATTCATCTTAGAGCACATATCTTTAACAAGCTCGATGGGACTGGACAAATAAAGTTGGAATCGTCAGCATAACAATAACATGCACAAATTAATGGAGGCACACGGAAAAAATATCGCTTATAAAAATACTGAACAGCGGTCTGGTGTTCCACTGATAGCTGTGGAACACCAGATTTTATGGAAAAGTATTGGGGAAGGCATTGCCGACTTTAACTCTTTGTATCCTATCTCGTAAGTAACTACCCAATAATGTTACTGCTTTGTTATCGGATCCATATATTGTTTTTAGGTTTAGGTTTTCACTTAGCAGAGTGACTAACATTTTCAAATCCAATAAGCACAGTAGAGTAGCATAAGCTGTAAAACACCTATGGCTAGGTCTAAAATCAGATTGAAGAGGTGACAACAAATTCTTTTCATAAACTTTTGACAAAATTAGCAATAGGCCAGAAATCAATTGGTGCAGAGTCCGTAGACTTTTTAGGCTGTTGAATAATAGTTTCTATCTTCCCAGCTTTAGAAAAACAATACGAGGCAATGGTTTATAATGTGAGTGAGGGGACTCAGAATGAACGGTAAAATAATTTTAATGAATTTTATTGGTAGGCCATCTTCACCCATTGCATTGGAACTAATTTTCGTGACACATCTGGCAACATCACATTCATCATCAACAGTAAAAGAATACGTACTACTTAGAACAAAGGACTCCGGAAAACAGTGTCATGTATTGCCTTCATCTACTTCGTTAGATATGAGAGACTCAACATATAAATTTAGATTAAGATTACATGTAGAGTTGTAGAGTTTCGAGTTGCACACGTTTTCTTAGATTGCTCCAGAGAACTTTAGGTGGAAGGGCAATATTTAAGTAAGTGCCAAAATACCTTCCCTTAACCATCTCACCTTCCCATTAATCTTATTGTAGATGTGGCAGAATTTCTTTCTCAATTGTAAGCATTCCAGTTAATACTCATATGGTTCTTTTTCGATTTGTTATGAAGTTTATTTTTCCTCTTAATTTCAGATTGTACATGAGTATTAAACCATGGGAAGAAGTTATGACATCAAAAGGAACGTTTGATTTTTCGTCAGCAGATGTAGAAACCAGCATTCATTCTAATGCGTTAAAGATAGATTTGACAAAGAATCATTGAAATCAATTGCTTTAAAGTCGAAAAACGAAACGGAACTTGGCGGCATAAGCCGACTACGGGTGACATTTAATGTACAAAAAAATCATGGTCAGAAATAAATGATATTTGGTCAAACAATAAAACAGGTTAAATGTCAGACACAATAAAATAATCTAACAGACTTGGACATGCATTATTCGTATAACGAGTAGCTGAGACCGTGTTCACGATGGATAAACCAATATTAGACAATAAATCAACAAATTTGGACGTACTACTTCCAGACGAAAATAAGTTTACGATAACATCGCTACATATTACATAGTGGTCATAGTCAATTATAAAATTAGACATAACAGAGAAAACTGTTCAAAACTGTTACATTTATGTTGATTATATACCGAAGAAACTAAGTAATACCTATCAGTAACAGACACATTCAAATATTCGACTTGGTGATCATTTGACTTACTTACACACGTAACATTTAAAAAATATTTATAATATATAGCACCACCCCTATTGCACATTCTATCATTTCTAAGCAATTTGTAATTAGGTATTTCATAGAGTTCAATGTCACACTTAAACCACGTGTCAGAAACGCATATAATGTCGACAGAACTGTTTTCAAATACATATTTAGCATAGTCTAATTTTTAATTATTTAAACTTCTCGCTTTGGAATGTATGTATGATTTTTAACCCACAATGTTGTTTGCATAGGATACTTATTTATCAAAGTCTTATGGATTTCATTATCACCAGCATTTTCATTCGAACTTAGCATAGAAGATTAATAGAACCAAATTTAAGCATATAAGTATGTATGTATGTAAGATAACATAAATAAATATTTGGTAAACATTTCCATTATTATATAACCCACAAGAGAAAAACAACCAAACACCTTAACAATAATTACATGAAATCGATATGTATGTACATTAGAAAAAAATATAAATAAAATTAAAAGTATGTATTAAATTACGTCGGTAAAGTTATGTGCACATACTTAGAATAAACACTAGTCATATCAGAATGCATGCCTTCAATGCTCGTTTTATCTATAACCCTTACTGCTTCACTCTTGGGATGTTGTCTGACATAAATACGTCGACGAATTGAGTAATCAGATGCAAGTTGTTTTTGTTTTTAACTGCAAAGTAAAATTCATAATTTCTCTGTTTCTTTTGGTCAAACATTCGTGGACGAAAATGTTATCATCGGTGTTAAGTCCAATAAGTCCAAAGTAAGACTTCGCATATTAGCTCTGAACAAAGCAACGATAGCTTTAAAAAATTGAGAGTGCTGATTAGCACAAGTAAGTTTTATAATAAGTAATAGGCACAGCTTTGTTTTTGTTATTGCTGCGAACATGAAAGCTACTACACATTGCTGAGAAGCAAATTTAATAGTTTTGCACAGCACAGAAATTGCAGGTGATATCTCTCCATCGTTCTGCTCAGGTAACCCATGTAATAAGTATGAAATCGGCTGCAACAGCATTATTCTCATAGTCATTGATTTTCTGACTAAGGGCAAGCAATTTATCTTTAAGTCCCTCAATTTTATTGTATTTAGCAATCACACGATCCTCAACCTTCCTCATGTACATTTTGAGATTTGCTAGCTCACCTGCCATTTAACTTTTAAGATCATCCTTTCTTCAGTCTCTCTCTCATTCGCACAGTAAGGTCGGTTATGTTGGTGTTCGCTGTTCGGCGCACATATAATATTTTAATCTTGTGCTCGGTGTGTTGGTTTCATTCGAGTTCGTTGCAGAGTTGCTTTTGGTCGAAATTCAGGTTTTTTTATTACTATTTTGTGCACAACGGCAATACTAAAATGGTATACCAAAAGAATATAACGATTTTATCAATGTGGAGAGTGAAATTAATAATACATATAATTGAAAGTGCAATAAATTATGCAAATAATGTATTTTTTTTTACCGACAGCCACAGCCAAAAAGCGATTAAGGTAGTGGAGAATATGTGGCAACTTCAAGGCAAGTGTCGTATAGACACCATTTGCATTACATTGTAAATACAGCTAATATGTTGTATAAATACTTTTCATATGTACTTCTTCAATAGTTTTATAAATAATATATTTAATATTCACTTTTAAACACTAAAAATTGTTAGCTAGTAATCTCAGTTCAGAACTCTTTTAATTTTAATGACCGGTGCCAAATTTTACATATTCCTTATATATAATTTAATTATACGAATTTATCCTTTTAAAATTTTTGAAAAGAAAATATCAATATCAATGGTGATCAATTGACTGGACCAAAACGAGAGGTTAACTGCTCCCCAAATTCACCTCTCAATGAATTGCCTCTGACTGGCCTTCACTCCAAATACGGCAATTCTACTTATCCACGTAACCATTGAGCCAAAAATGAGCCTCGTCGCTGAAGACAATTTTGCGATAATAAAACGGATCGAATTTTGATAAATTTCAATAATTTGCAAAACGTTGTTCAGGCGTAAGTCTATTCATGATGAAATGGCAAACCAAACTGAGCATTTTTTACTCTGACACATGTCAAGAATCACGCGTGAACTGTCAAATATAAAAGTCAAAAACCAAACAGCAAAATACAATAAACAATAAATGGTTAAACAGATTAAAAAAAAACGTTGTTGTTTCCATTTCTTCACTTCGAACAATTTCAAATAACTTGTATGTAGCATAATTGTATATTGTATAATTTTTGTTTATAACCTTTTTAATAAAACAAACGGTGCTTAAATTTCTAATATCTGTCCTATATAAATTTGATAAAATCATATCATTGCAGGCAGTACTCGAACGAGTAAATTACTTCATTAAAAAATTGTATAAACAATTTTTCCAGTTCGAAGTGCTGTGGCACAAAAACTATAATTTAATAAATATCCTGATTTTTCTTAGTTGAAGTTTTAACTTTCAAATAATACTAAAAACATATTATTCCGGGACACAATTTTTTTTTCTGATTTTTGTCCACTAGCTGTGTGATGGGTTCATATCGAGGGAATTAGTGTCGATTCCCAGTTTTTTATAAAAGTTTTCCTATTCCATCGATCTCATCCATTAAAGGGCTCCTTATATAATTAGTGCAACCTTGTCAATTTGAATGCTTCTGTAAATATAGTAGGTACTGCGATTTTCTCTCTTTCAATGCTTTGACCATTTTATTCGTTGTAGATATTGAGACATTATTGTAAAAAAATGTTTGCGTTATATTTTCGGTGTACCACCACCACCACCACGGTGTATTACCGGTGATAAGTACCACAATTACATGAAACAAATTTGTTTAGAGTGGCGGAAGAAATGGTCAAAAGATTCAAACATAAAAAGGTTTTGTAGAAGCTCAAAATCTGCGTGTGGCTCTTTTTTTGGATTTCTTGTAATATACCAGGATTTTTTGACAATGAAAACACAGACTTCGGAAAGTGATTTCTTTTTATTCGCATTTATTTAGTATTCGTGACGGAATAAGGCTACATTATAAGGCTACTAATTGCCTTTGACATCCAACTCGCGTGATGCATTGCGCCGAGCGCTCGAAAAATACCATTTTCCCGTGGAACAACACCAATAAAAATAAAAAGTGCAGAAGCTCTTTATAATCATATCTAACTTGTTTCATTTGTAAATTTAGCTCGATAAAATTACTAATTGCAATTACATAGTCTTTTAAGAACTCGTAAACGTTTTGATCAATAATTCCAAATGAAAAATGTGACACATGCGAATTTTACAATGTTAGGCTGCTCTCATTAGTGCTTCTAAAATATGATGACGACGTGGTAGTAATAAAATATCTAACAGTAGGAGCCCCAATTCGCACACCAAAGTCAACATCAGAAACTACAACTGCTAGCTTTAGTTCCATATTTCCTGCTGCGTCGAGAAAGCGCATATCATTCCAATGTATTTTTAAATAATGATAATTATTTTTTATAAGATTTTTAATAACTGTTGCTGTCTTATTAAATAAGAACTGCAGAGTTTGTCAGCTTATCTTCGAATGATTTATTGGTTTTCTTAATAATTTTATATAATCTATGTATATGATGTGAAATTGAATTGGGAGAGGGAGTTTTGTACATTATGTACATGTTTGTGTGTGTGTGTGAAAAAGCATTGAGTTTGTGTAAGAAATGAGTGTTAATACTCATAATGCTCTCCCTTCCGCTTGTTATTTACAGTACTTTAATTTTGAATAATTCTTAAAATAAAATATAATAAATTCAATTTTCTTTTGTATTTCATTTCAGTTTCAATTTACGTTAGATTTACAATAGTATTAGTTAATTCAAATTCCAAATTTTCCTACTTTGCCATCAATTCAAGGCTTTAATTCCATCTTTGATTATGCTACACCATCGTTTCGAGTGTATGAATCAGAACCAGTGGAATTAGTTTATTTTGATGTAATGTCTGTTTCACGTTCGCCTTCAGTTTACTTTTTCTTTCTTGACTTGGATTAGTTTCTTGGAAAAACGAATTACTACGTCAATCGCGAATTTGATTGAAATGTCTCTTTATTTCTTTATTATTGTGAATAATGCAACTAAGTATATGATCGAGACCCTAATTTTTTTTTTATTTTAGTTGATATCCAGCTTTGTTTATTAGGATTTCTTGAGCATTTTTTGGCATTGAGAAAAATTTTTGTTTGCCTTTCTGATTATTTCCACTTTCTATTTGTTTTTTAATTAATTGGTTTTGAACCAGTGGTGGTTTCAACAAATTGAATCTAGTTTTCAATGATCATGTGAAAAATAATTTTGCGGGTGGCTCTCCGGTTTTTGTATGTATTACGATAATCAAATAAAAACCATTTCAAAATTACATATGTTAAAATCAACATGTTTTTCTAGATTTGCATGTAATGCCTTATTTAAATTTTGTACGAAATTTCTGCTTGGCCGTTCGTCGCTGGCCAGGAGCTGTTGATATATTATTTTATCTATTTTTAAAATGTGTTGAAACATCTAAAGTAAATTGACGCCCGTTGTCGGTTGTAGTTGGTTTACGAAATTAATTAACTTTTTTCTGGACTTGATTGTAATTTTTGGCATGGAATACATCTTTTGATTAGATTGTCAATGTCAGAATTTATGTTTGGCCACCAGACATATGATCTGTCAAACGCTTTTGTTTGAATGATCCTCATAAGATGCAATCATATCATATCATATACAACTGTTAATTCATTTGATTTATTTTTGAAAAGTAGAAATTTCGAAACAGTTAAATTTTTTACTGTGCCCTCGAGAAGAGAATACGACAGTTTTGCAAGTTTTGCGTCGTGCTTCTTACGCTATATGTTTGAACTTTTTAACTTTAAATGGTTTGATTTTTCAATAAAATTTATGAACGAATTTTCAAGTGTCTTGTTGCGTTATGGGTTGATGTATGCGTGATAAACTGTCAGCGTTATTTAAACTATCCTTAATGTACTCATCATGCCACTAACTCAGTCCGCTATAATAAAGAGAATCTGATTTCTAATTTTAATTATTATTCTTATATTTTTAGAAATGTGGATCGGCTTAATTCTTTTTATACATTACATATTCGAGCGTCAGATGGAGTATACTCGACTATAACACAAGTAAATATTAATGTTGAAACATTGAACAATACTGAGTTTGCTTTCCGAAAGCCAAAATATGTGTTTTCAACAGTGGAAAACTCAACAAAAATTGTGACTATTGGTTTGGTAAATGTCGTTGGGAATCTCTTACATGAGAATGTGGAATATACAATTTTAAACCCAACACAAATGTTTCAAATTGGAAAAACATCAGGAGCTATTAAGACTCTTGGAGTTATGTTCGACAGAGAAGTCCAGGACACATATCAATTAATTATCGAAGCGAAATCGCTCTTATTTCATAGAAATAATAATTTTGTAAGAAGAGCGAATATACTTGTGGAAGTGTCAATTTTAGATATTAATGACAATTGCCCGATATTTGTAAATTTGCCGTATTATGCAACAGTATCTGTTGATGACGTAAAAGGAACAGTTGTAACTAAAGTTAAAGCTGTAGACTTAGACAACTTTGAAAATGGTGAAGTGCGTTACGAAATGAAGAAAGGCAATGGAGAAATTTTTAGAATGGAGAGGAAAACTGGGGAGCTAATCTTAAAACAAAATGTCGAAGGTCATAATCACAATTATGAATTAGTTGTTTCAGCTTATGATGGCGCTATAACACCCTGTTCCACTAATGCTGTAGTTTCTATAAAGGTAGGTATTATTTACGAATTTTTAATTTGCCATTAACTATAATAAATTATTACATCTTAGGTTGTTGATAGATCGATGCCACTTTTTGACAAACAATTTTACTCAAATGTTGTCAGAGAAGATATTGAGATATTTTCTGCCTTGTCAGTATCGATTCAAGCTGAAAGCCCATTGAAAAGAAAGCTAATTTATACCATATCTAACGGGAATAAAGAGGATAACTTTGAAATCGATTACAGAACTGGTAAGTTTGTATTCATCATTAATTTTAACAACTCCAAAATTTGGTTTCAGTCGGACAGCTTCTCTTTATTCTTTTAGTTGTGTGTGTAAGTTAGGCCAATACTTTTGAATTCTATTCTTTTAGTCTTAAATTTAAACTGAGGGGCAAGTGCAATTTTTTTCGTTAACTATACTCGGCGATTCAACTAACGTAGCGCACTGTGACATTAATGGCGAAAATGCTGCAATATTTGAAAAACATAATCAAGATAAACGAATAAATTATTGCTGCAAAGAAAAATGGGTATGTTTCATTGTGGTTTAATTCAATTGAAAAAAAAAAAACGGTTTGGGTAATGTTTCGGTACAAGTAACTTAATATTTGTATACTTTGGTTCGGTTTAAAACTGTTCTTGTTCAAAACCGATTAAAATACATAACGAAATCATATTTGATTTTGCAAGTAGTTACCTACTGATGATAAGAAAATGCAGTAATCCCCGGGTAACTGAACCCAGTTTAATTGCGTTTCCCGTATAATTGCGCCCGAAAAAATATGTTTTCGGTTAACTGAACTAAAAATTATACATTTTCATCGATGCAATAAAGTTGGGATTGCTGTACCCATATTTATTATTATTTTAGTATGTGTGATTGCAACGGTTTGGAAAAATCACAAAGCGCAAGTCCAATTGAAAAAAAAATATTGTTGTTTGAATTATCAATTAAAGCAATCGTATTATGACAGGAAATTAGTTTCGTAGTTGCGGTTAACGAAATGAGATGATATAAGCTTGAACAACGTTGAGAAATACGTTAGGGATCTTTATTGGATAAAACAACACTTTCTCGTACTTCTACAGTGCGCTGTTACTCAGAGAAAAAAAGATGCAGATATATTTCAATAAATTTCACATCTGGTCTAAGTTAGCCTTCACGAATGCCGCAGTTTAAATATATTTTTTCAAATTTCAAATACAATTATCTCGAATTTTTTTAGTTTTACCTTGATTTATTATGTTTTTACAAAATCCTATCGTATAAATATTCTGGTAAATCTACGTATACAAATGTTTGAACTAATTTGATTTTCTATTTAAAATTATGTTTTTGATTTAAGATAAGTAAATAAAATACAACATTAATATTTGTATTTTTTATCCTACATATTCACAAGATCTCAGATATTTTAAAGAATAATTGGAAAATGTAGTATATATTTCGACGATAAGTCAAATTAATTTTTCATCAATCAAACTATTAATACGTACTTATTATTTTTTTTAGGTGTGATTTACCTTGTTGGTGATTTAGACTATGAAACTAAACAAGTTCATGAGATTATAGTTCGTGCGACGGATAGTATATCGGGAATATTTGCTGAAGTAACTGTTTCCATAACCGTTGAAGATGTCAACGATTGCTATCCAGAAATAGAAGAAGATAATTATAATATAACACTGTCAGAAAACCTAATAATTGGAACACAAGTCTTAAAAATAAATGCATCCGATCGAGATATGAATGCCAACAGTGAATTGTCATTTCTAATTGAATCTATTAATGGTCGGAACGACTCTGACTTGTTCTACATAGATAACTCAGAGGGATACATTTATTTAAAAAATTTATTGGATTTTGAGGAACATAAGTTTCACCATCTCATTGTAACCGTAAAGGATCATGGAACTCCTTATTTAGCATCAAAAACTAATGTGTGGATTACAGGTAAGAATGATACTTCCATTGTTTTATTACATTTTTACTTAAAATACTGCAGTAAAATTTTAGGGTTATACAGTATTAGTCCAATATAAGCTTTTGACTAGCAATGGCACACTTCGAATATGAAATATTTGCTGAGAACACTGTAGGTCCTTATATTCGTGTACAAATACGCGTATAACTCGTACAACATGAATGGATGCGAAATGCTTGACCTACGGCCTTAATAATCTGTTGTGCTATAGTAGAATATAATAAAATTTACTTTACTTTACTTTTAATGGCGCATCAGCCCATGGAGGGCCTAGGCCGAGCTTTTCGCATCCACTCATGTTGTGCGTGTTATATTTGTGCATGAATGGATGACCTACAGTTTAATGCATCCGAATCATTATCATGAATCCGAACGGCGAAGTGAAAAACTTTTCATAGCTATTTTTACTCTTGTAGGTTTGCCATTGCCTGCTAAGAGGTGGTGCCGTGTAGAAAAATTATTTTTTCTACTTTTTGATTTTTCTTTTTTTTGATTTTGGCTGTGCCGAGATTCGAACCCCGGACACTCTGCGTAGCAGTCCAACGCACTACCACTATGCCACAGCGACTACTAAATAATAAAATTAGGTTAAATAAATGCTGAATGATGTTTTAAACTTTTTGTTGTCAACCTGAAAGACCGTTACCGGACTTCTACGACGACCGGTATAATGAGTAAAGTCAGCAGTACAATTAAATCAGTAAGTTTCCTTGGCTGTGATTCAAATTTATGAGCTTTATCACGTTTCCTCCCGTGCGTTTTACAGTTTTCCTGCTTCTTGTTGTTAGAACATGGTGCCCAGCGTTGGTGAGTCTATATTCGCTTTAATTGTCCAGTTGACATGTGATATCTGAACCCGCTATGAAACCTAGGTTGTCGAAAAAATATGGTAATTTATATATGTACATATTTGGACGGTTGCCACACCAAACATTTTTTGTATGGCCAAAATTAAGAACAATAATCACTATATAAAATTTTGTATAGGAAGTAAGTAGGCGATTCGCTCAATGGTGATAATTTTCGAATCAGTTATTTTTGAAGTTAATTTAACTTTTCATACCAAATTTGTTTCCGTTTGCTTCACTAGTTTCTTTGATATTTCACATTTATTGGAAGTGGGCGAGGCTTTTGCTCAATGTTGACAATTTTCAGAAGTGTTGTTTAAGAGACTATTTCAATAATAATAGAGTTGCTTCCAATATAACTCTTAGAACATTTCACTTTTTTGGGAGGTACCATGCCTATTTCTGACAGTAACAAATGTCTGTACTAAGTTTGGCTGAGATTGGTTAAGTTTTACTCTAGTTGTCGTGTCCACAGACAGACGGACGGACATATCTAAATCGACTCGGATACTCATGCTCATCACACTGGGGGTGGCCCACCTGACATTTCGAACGTTAACTACTGGATATTGGACGCTGTGGCGTAGTGTAGTGCGTTGGACTGTTACACAGAGTGCCCGGGGTTCAAATCTCGACACAGGCAAAATCAAAAAGTAGAAAAAATATAATTTTTCTATACAGCACCACCTCTTGGCAGGCAATGACAAACCTACAATAATGGCTTATGAAAAGCTTTTCACTTCGCCGTTCGGATTCGGCATAGAACTGTAGGTCGCTTGAATGGATGCGAAAAGCTCAGCCTAGGCCCTCCATGGGCTGTTGCGCCATTAAAAGAAGAAGAAGGATATTGTGAGAGTGGCAACTCTAATGTCATTCGCATTATGACGGAAAATTAGTTGCATATTTTCGGTTAACGAAATGGGTCGATATAATCTTGAATAACGTTGAGCAATTCCAAAAATTTACTTGAAAAATGGTGAATCTTCTACCGAAAGTGTAAGAAAATTACGTTCAAAATTCAGTAGAAGATACGGAATTTGTGGATCAATTTGTGAATTGTGTGCGGGAAGCTGGATCCTTATTTGATAAAACAACACGTTCTCATACTGCACTGCGTACAACTTCAAAAATAGCTGCTGTTGCTCAATATGTATGTACATAATCTAAAAAACACAAAAAAAAAGGTAACTTGAAGATACTGGGTATTTTTAATCTGAAAATGTTAAAAAAAAGTCCATTTTGGGATGTAATACTTACTGCTCCCAAAATGTTCATACAAATTTAACTCTAGGAAACAAAAGTAGTTCCCAAAATGCTTTTAAATTAAACTTTTTGGATCCCATATTATAACAGTCATATTATGAGTCTTTAGGCCTTTTAAAGCTGTTGGTCAAATGCAGCTCCAGAAAGTCGAAAATGTACTGAAAAATTGGGTTGATCATATGGGCAAGGGCAGCCGAGGAAGCCATTTGAAAGAAATAGTGTTCCTCAATTAACCGGAAGGATTGTACTTTCGAATAATAAAAACAATTTAAAAAGTATTCGTTTGTTATTTACACCAAAATCATATTCTAAGTTATAGCCAACCCTGTAATTACATATGTATGTATGTTCATATATGAAAATATACATAGATATGGTATATTTTATATATATTTTTTTTTTTCTTGTGTGAGATTTTCTTTTTAATAATAACATAAAGCCCTACTTAATTTTGGCAACCCTAATTGGATGCTTGTTTCGTATCTGGCGCAGGTTAATTCCAAAATTACACTTACGTAATTGATGTGGATATGACAAAATATAATATTTAAATTTTCTATTTTCTACAAGAGAGTCATGCTGCACACACTGATGATATTGAATTCATTGGCACCAACGTGCGAGGAGTCAGTGCAGCATTCTCTAATCTGGAAAGGGAGTCTCGTCGAGTGTTAAGCAGCTGCAAGAACGGCTCCATCCATAATCTCATTATGTCCTGGACATCTGTTACAAGATTTCCGTCTTCATCCTTGCAGGAAGAGCCTCTGGTCTTCAAACCATCAGTCAGGCGTCTTATTCTTTCAAAGAATTTTTCGACCTCGTTCCTGTCCCCAAAAATTTTGATAATTTTGAGACGTTTCTCCTCCCTCCTCTGTATCACTCCTTAGCAGCTTGCATTGCAACTGACTGCAGGGTGGCTCTGTAAACAGCGTTTTTCGCTTCAATAGCATAGCGACACTCTTGGTCTTATCACATATTTCTCCGTCGACGGTGGTTGCCTAGCACCTCTTCATCAACCGTATGCATAGAGCGGGAAATGTGCGTGCACGCATATATCATCAAGTTGGGTGTTCTTCGATAAGAGGAGTGCGAGTCGATTGGCGAAGATTTCGGCTGTCTGTTGAAATATGTTGGAATCTCTTGCTACTAACTGTCATGTTTCGCGCGGCGGCGAAGTCGATCAGTCTCATACCGTTGTCGGTGGTTTCGTCGAGGAGACTGAATTTTCCGATCGTCGGACCAAAGATACTCCTACCTGGCATTAAAGTCGCCTAACACGATTTTAATATCGTGGCGGCGTGGATCAAGAGAAAGCAAACTCCGTTACTCACAACTTTTCGAATTGGTCGAATATAGATATGTGGAGGCATCCAATGCATGCACAGCAGTTCTTATGGTATAATGACAAAGACGGGACAAAACAACCCAGGAAATATATTATGCACGTAGTATCCGCAGTTGAAGCTATTCACAAGTAACACTACGTGGATGACTTTATTGACAGTGTTGACAGTGAGGCACGGGCACTACAATAAGCTATACAGGTGAAAAGTATTTATGCTGAAGCGGGATGTAATATGTAGGGTATCTAGACGAAAATTAAACTTATATCTTTAAATATATTTATATTTAGGGAGGGGAACATATTGAGAGTTCGGGGCAAAGCTGAACATTTGAATGGAGGCAACGCTATCATCCTACCGCACAAACATTACGTCACTTTTTTATATTTTTATATATTCCACGAGTCGACCTTAAATCAAATAAGAGCAATGTATTGCATTCGATGGCTCGAAGCCTGGGGATGGTTTCGGAAGCTGTCGCTATTAAAGCCTTGGGTACATAGATTGTGCCAATCTTACGAAATTAACTTTTCTGTGCCCAGCAACACGTTTTGCGAGTTTCATGTGCCATTTTACATTTGTAGAAATATATTTCTTCAGCCCACTTCCCGCGTAATAATCACATGTCTAACCACTCCTGCTGTACATATAGAGGTATCCCACAGCTTCGATGTCAGCATTATGTGCATTCAAAACTTCATATCGAGACGTGACACACCAAAGGAAATCTATTCCGATAATGGGGCCAATTGTAAAGCAGCGGATAGAATCCTTCGCGAAGAATTAAAAAATTTGGAAAATACAAGTCTCTGAACGAAATATGATGGTGTCATATTGAAATTCACCCACCCGCAGCACCACACATGGGCGGTGCCAGGGAAAGGCTCCTGCGAACGATAAAATCAGTACTCTATGCTATATGGCCGCTCATTTTCGTCTCGCTTGAAGATGCCGAAGATGAAACCCTTACTCCTAACCACTTATTACTGGTATCATCAGACAAATTTTTGACTGGAGATTGATTTATACCGGCTTTTTCTTAAAACCACATACAAATTTAAAATTTTTTTTTTATTTTCATTATTTTGTGACATTAAACAATAGATTTATAAATAAATAGAATTGTTGCAATTTTCACCTTAAATTATGAGATCTTGAGTGGTTTTTCGTTTTAGTCTGGAGAAAGTCCACTGCGAATTCATCAACTTAGATGCTAGTTGATTTGGATGGTTCAACATTCGTATTTTGTACGATTGAATTGGCGGCTGTACCCCACAGTTGTATGCCGTTGGTCCACATCGGTTTAAGGATAGTCTTGTAAAGGAGCAGTTTGTTTTGGCAACGTAGTTGCGAATTACGATTGAGTAGCCAGAAGATACTTCTCAGTTTAAGACCTAGAGCTTTGCGCTTCGTAAATATGTGCGTTTTCCATGTGACACGTCTATCCAGATGCATTCCTAGTTACTTCGCATTTGTTGCTTGAGGGATTTGTATTGCGTTTAATTACACAGGCGGGCAAGTATTGCGACGTGTTGTGAATGTTACTTGCACCGACTTGGTTTCGTTCGCCACAATTTTCCAGTTTTTAAGCCACAAACATTCTTGGAATTTGAGTGAGGCAGTGACACGATCATCATCAATTGACAATGCAGCAGTCGTCTGCGAAGGTTACAATAACAATTTCATCAGTTGTCCTCAAATTAGCAGTGAAAATTAGATACAACATTGGGCCCATAACACTGCCCCGAGGAACACCGGCTTTTATATCCTATAGAGATGTGATGTCACTGCCTTGTTTCACGAAGAAATGGCGATTTTCAACATAAGATTTCAAGAACGTGTAAAAATTTATTGGAAGCGTTTTTCGAGCTTTATATAAAAGCCCCTCCTGCCACACACGGCCAAAAGCTTGTAATATATTAAGAAAAGCCGTGGTGCAGTATTTTTGGATTCGAAGGCTGCGTTTATTTGTTCAACAAGTCTATGAATTTGTTCATTGTACCGTGACCTTGACGGAAACCGAACTGATGATCAAGAATGAGATGTTTTGACACAATAATAGGCAATAGCCTTTTCATAAACAACAGTTCTAAGATTTTGGAAGGGATTGGTAGCAGAATGGAGCGGTATGACTTTGGGGCGGTATGACTTTGCATCTCCAGCATTTTTCCCGAGTTTTTGGATAATTTTTATTTGTTCAGCCTTCCACTGTGGTGGGACAAAGCTAGTTCTCAACACAGCATTGCAGAGTTGGGTTAGAAAGGTTATTACTTGCTCTGGTAATTCCTTCAGAATTTTTCCTGTAATCAGATCATATCCATCGCAGGTTTCAATTTGTTTATAATTGACCGTACTTCGTTTTTTGAGAATAGAGGCATCGGTAAGTCTAGTTAATATGGCTGAGCTAAAAGCTCGGATGCTTCATCTTATATTTCCTCTGGTGGTTCGTCGTATAAATACATCTTTAAGGTGTTGTTTGTGCCTTTTCGTGGTCGCTTTTCGCCCACGTTTCATCGGGTTTTCGTTTTAGGGGTTGAAATTGTGTTGATCTTTTAAATATATTTGCTGCCTTCCAAAGAGAAGTTGCAAAAGTTGCTTCGAGTTTATCAATATAATTTTTGAATATAATGTGTTTGTTCTCAACTAACAGTAACAGTAACTCTTTGGTTTTAGCATTGAAGTGCTTTTAATCGTCTGGGAACCGTGTTTTATGCCAAATTTTCCTCGCTCACCTTTTTTCTTTTATCTTTTCCATGATTGAAATGGAATACTTGTTTGTATAGGAACTTGTAAGCACTGGAGTACTTAGAAGCCCAAGAGGATTGTTGAATACAGTCATTAAAGTGTTCTACTGTTTTTAGTAGCAGTTTCATATTAATCGTTGTGGCAACTAACTCTCTAAAGAAAGGCCAATTGATTTTATAATTATGAAGCACACATGGCTTGTTTACTTCCTTTGGCGATTTGCTAAGAATAATTATCACAGGGGAATGGTCTGATGACATGTCAAAATTTGAGTGGCATTTAAAACTTGTAAGAGCAATACCTCTAGTTACACAAAGTCAATAAGATCCGTAATTTTTTTAGGATCCGTAGGCCAATACGTTGGTTCTCCTGTTGAGATGGTGCTTATATTGAAACTTTGAATAGAAGACAGGAGCTGTCGCCCTTTTGTAGTTATAAGTCCAGCACTTATAAATCTGTTGGCAAGTGTCTTTAAGAATATTTCATACTCTTCTCTTTTTTTATATTATTTTTTGGGAATCTGTATATAGCAGATATTATAATTGGCCCTATCCAATCTTCTATTACAATATTTGTAGCTTGAATATGTTGTGTACGAAAGGGTGTTGTTTCGTGATGTTTTATATTACATTTCACCAGTATTGCACTCCCGCCGTATGCTTTTCCAACAATTTTCAGAAGTGTTGTTTAAGAGACTATTTCAATAATAATAGAGTTGCTTCCAATATAACTCTTAGAACATTTCACTTTTTTGGGAGGTACCATGCCTATTTCTGACAGTAACAAATGTCTGTACTAAGTTTGGCTGAGATTGGTTAAGTTTTACTCTAGTTGTCGTGTCCACAGACAGACGGACGGACATATCTAAATCGACTCGGATACTCATGCTCATCACACTGGGGGTGGCCCACCTGACATTTCGAACGTTAACTACTGGATATTGGACGCTGTGGCGTAGTGTAGTGCGTTGGACTGTTACACAGAGTGCCCGGGGTTCAAATCTCGACACAGGCAAAATCAAAAAGTAGAAAAAATATAATTTTTCTATACAGCACCACCTCTTGGCAGGCAATGACAAACCTACAATAATGGCTTATGAAAAGCTTTTCACTTCGCCGTTCGGATTCGGCATAGAACTGTAGGTCGCTTGAATGGATGCGAAAAGCTCAGCCTAGGCCCTCCATGGGCTGTTGCGCCATTAAAAGAAGAAGAAGGATATTGTGAGAGTGGCAACTCTAATGTCATTCGCATTATGACGGAAAATTAGTTGCATATTTTCGGTTAACGAAATGGGTCGATATAATCTTGAATAACGTTGAGCAATTCCAAAAATTTACTTGAAAAATGGTGAATCTTCTACCGAAAGTGTAAGAAAATTACGTTCAAAATTCAGTAGAAGATACGGAATTTGTGGATCAATTTGTGAATTGTGTGCGGGAAGCTGGATCCTTATTTGATAAAACAACACGTTCTCATACTGCACTGCGTACAACTTCAAAAATAGCTGCTGTTGCTCAATATGTATGTACATAATCTAAAAAACACAAAAAAAAAGGTAACTTGAAGATACTGGGTATTTTTAATCTGAAAATGTTAAAAAAAAAGTCCATTTTGGGATGTAATACTTACTGCTCCCAAAATGTTCATACAAATTTAACTCTAGGAAACAAAAGTAGTTCCCAAAATGCTTTTAAATTAAACTTTTTGGATCCCATATTATAACAGTCATATTATGAGTCTTTAGGCCTTTTAAAGCTGTTGGTCAAATGCAGCTCCAGAAAGTCGAAAATGTACTGAAAAATTGGGTTGATCATATGGGCAAGGGCAGCCGAGGAAGCCATTTGAAAGAAATAGTGTTCCTCAATTAACCGGAAGGATTGTACTTTCGAATAATAAAAACAATTTAAAAAGTATTCGTTTGTTATTTACACCAAAATCATATTCTAAGTTATAGCCAACCCTGTAATTACATATGTATGTATGTTCATATATGAAAATATACATAGATATGGTATATTTTATATATATTTTTTTTTTTCTTGTGTGAGATTTTCTTTTTAATAATAACATAAAGCCCTACTTAATTTTGGCAACCCTAATTGGATGCTTGTTTCGTATCTGGCGCAGGTTAATTCCAAAATTACACTTACGTAATTGATGTGGATATGACAAAATATAATATTTAAATTTTCTATTTTCTACAAGAGAGTCATGCTGCTAGCACACACTGATGATATTGAATTCATTGGCACCAACGTGCGAGGAGTCAGTGCAGCATTCTCTAATCTGGAAAGGGAGTCTCGTCGAGTGTTAAGCAGCTGCAAGAACGGCTCCATCCATAATCTCATTATGTCCTGGACATCTGTTACAAGATTTCCGTCTTCATCCTTGCAGGAAGAGCCTCTGGTCTTCAAACCATCAGTCAGGCGTCTTATTCTTTCAAAGAATTTTTCGACCTCGTTCCTGTCCCCAAAAATTTTGATAATTTTGAGACGTTTCTCCTCCCTCCTCTGTATCACTCCTTAGCAGCTTGCATTGCAACTGACTGCAGGGTGGCTCTGTAAACAGCGTTTTTCGCTTCAATAGCATAGCGACACTCTTGGTCTTATCACATATTTCTCCGTCGACGGTGGTTGCCTAGCACCTCTTCATCAACCGTATGCATAGAGCGGGAAATGTGCGTGCACGCATATATCATCAAGTTGGGTGTTCTTCGATAAGAGGAGTGCGAGTCGATTGGCGAAGATTTCGGCTGTCTGTTGAAATATGTTGGAATCTCTTGCTACTAACTGTCATGTTTCGCGCGGCGGCGAAGTCGATCAGTCTCATACCGTTGTCGGTGGTTTCGTCGAGGAGACTGAATTTTCCGATCGTCGGACCAAAGATACTCCTACCTGGCATTAAAGTCGCCTAACACGATTTTAATATCGTGGCGGCGTGGATCAAGAGAAAGCAAACTCCGTTACTCACAACTTTTCGAATTGGTCGAATATAGATATGTGGAGGCATCCAATGCATGCACAGCAGTTCTTATGGTATAATGACAAAGACGGGACAAAACAACCCAGGAAATATATTATGCACGTAGTATCCGCAGTTGAAGCTATTCACAAGTAACACTACGTGGATGACTTTATTGACAGTGTTGACAGTGAGGCACGGGCACTACAATAAGCTATACAGGTGAAAAGTATTTATGCTGAAGCGGGATGTAATATGTAGGGTATCTAGACGAAAATTAAACTTATATCTTTAAATATATTTATATTTAGGGAGGGGAACATATTGAGAGTTCGGGGCAAAGCTGAACATTTGAATGGAGGCAACGCTATCATCCTACCGCACAAACATTACGTCACTTTTTTATATTTTTATATATTCCACGAGTCGACCTTAAATCAAATAAGAGCAATGTATTGCATTCGATGGCTCGAAGCCTGGGGATGGTTTCGGAAGCTGTCGCTATTAAAGCCTTGGGTACATAGATTGTGCCAATCTTACGAAATTAACTTTTCTGTGCCCAGCAACACGTTTTGCGAGTTTCATGTGCCATTTTACATTTGTAGAAATATATTTCTTCAGCCCACTTCCCGCGTAATAATCACATGTCTAACCACTCCTGCTGTACATATAGAGGTATCCCACAGCTTCGATGTCAGCATTATGTGCATTCAAAACTTCATATCGAGACGTGACACACCAAAGGAAATCTATTCCGATAATGGGGCCAATTGTAAAGCAGCGGATAGAATCCTTCGCGAAGAATTAAAAAATTTGGAAAATACAAGTCTCTGAACGAAATATGATGGTGTCATATTGAAATTCACCCACCCGCAGCACCACACATGGGCGGTGCCAGGGAAAGGCTCCTGCGAACGATAAAATCAGTACTCTATGCTATATGGCCGCTCATTTTCGTCTCGCTTGAAGATGCCGAAGATGAAACCCTTACTCCTAACCACTTATTACTGGTATCATCAGACAAATTTTTGACTGGAGATTGATTTATACCGGCTTTTTCTTAAAACCACATACAAATTTAAAATTTTTTTTTTATTTTCATTATTTTGTGACATTAAACAATAGATTTATAAATAAATAGAATTGTTGCAATTTTCACCTTAAATTATGAGATCTTGAGTGGTTTTTCGTTTTAGTCTGGAGAAAGTCCACTGCGAATTCATCAACTTAGATGCTAGTTGATTTGGATGGTTCAACATTCGTATTTTGTACGATTGAATTGGCGGCTGTACCCCACAGTTGTATGCCGTTGGTCCACATCGGTTTAAGGATAGTCTTGTAAAGGAGCAGTTTGTTTTGGCAACGTAGTTGCGAATTACGATTGAGTAGCCAGAAGATACTTCTCAGTTTAAGACCTAGAGCTTTGCGCTTCGTAAATATGTGCGTTTTCCATGTGACACGTCTATCCAGATGCATTCCTAGTTACTTCGCATTTGTTGCTTGAGGGATTTGTATTGCGTTTAATTACACAGGCGGGCAAGTATTGCGACGTGTTGTGAATGTTACTTGCACCGACTTGGTTTCGTTCGCCACAATTTTCCAGTTTTTAAGCCACAAACATTCTTGGAATTTGAGTGAGGCAGTGACACGATCATCATCAATTGACAATGCAGCAGTCGTCTGCGAAGGTTACAATAACAATTTCATCAGTTGTCCTCAAATTAGCAGTGAAAATTAGATACAACATTGGGCCCATAACACTGCCCCGAGGAACACCGGCTTTTATATCCTATAGAGATGTGATGTCACTGCCTTGTTTCACGAAGAAATGGCGATTTTCAACATAAGATTTCAAGAACGTGTAAAAATTTATTGGAAGCGTTTTTCGAGCTTTATATAAAAGCCCCTCCTGCCACACACGGTCAAAAGCTTGTAATATATTAAGAAAAGCCGTGGTGCAGTATTTTTGGATTCGAAGGCTGCGTTTATTTGTTCAACAAGTCTATGAATTTGTTCATTGTACCGTGACCTTGACGGAAACCGAACTGATGATCAAGAATGAGATGTTTTGACACAATAATAGGCAATAGCCTTTTCATAAACAACAATTCTAAGATTTTGGAAGGGATTGGTAGCAGAATGGAGCGGTATGACTTTGGGGCGGTATGACTTTGCATCTCCAGCATTTTTCCCGAGTTTTTGGATAATTTTTATTTGTTCAGCCTTCCACTGTGGTGGGACAAAGCTAGTTCTCAACACAGCATTGCAGAGTTGGGTTAGAAAGGTTATTACTTGCTCTGGTAATTCCTTCAGAATTTTTCCTGTAATCAGATCATATCCATCGCAGGTTTCAATTTGTTTATAATTGACCGTACTTCGTTTTTTGAGAATAGAGGCATCGGTAAGTCTAGTTAATATGGCTGAGCTAAAAGCTCGGATGCTTCATCTTATATTTCCTCTGGTGGTTCGTCGTATAAATACATCTTTAAGGTGTTGTTTGTGCCTTTTCGTGGTCGCTTTTCGCCCACGTTTCATCGGGTTTTCGTTTTAGGGGTTGAAATTGTGTTGATCTTTTAAATATATTTGCTGCCTTCCAAAGAGAAGTTGCAAAAGTTGCTTCGAGTTTATCAATATAATTTTTGAATATAATGTGTTTGTTCTCAACTAACAGTAACAGTAACTCTTTGGTTTTAGCATTGAAGTGCTTTTAATCGTCTGGGAACCGTGTTTTATGCCAAATTTTCCTCGCTCACCTTTTTTCTTTTATCTTTTCCATGATTGAAATGGAATACTTGTTTGTATAGGAACTTGTAAGCACTGGAGTACTTAGAAGCCCAAGAGGATTGTTGAATACAGTCATTAAAGTGTTCTACTGTTTTTAGTAGCAGTTTCATATTAATCGTTGTGGCAACTAACTCTCTAAAGAAAGGCCAATTGATTTTATAATTATGAAGCACACATGGCTTGTTTACTTCCTTTGGCGATTTGCTAAGAATAATTATCACAGGGGAATGGTCTGATGACAGGTCAAAATTTGAGTGGCATTTAAAACTTGTAAGAGCAATACCTCTAGTTACACAAAGTCAATAAGATCCGTAATTTTTTTAGGATCCGTAGGCCAATACGTTGGTTCTCCTGTTGAGATGGTGCTTATATTGAAACTTTGAATAGAAGACAGGAGCTGTCGCCCTTTTGTAGTTATAAGTCCAGCACTTATAAATCTGTTGACAAGTGTCTTTAAGAATATTTCATACTCTTCTCTTTTTTTATATTATTTTTTGGGAATCTGTATATAGCAGATATTATAATTGGCCCTATCCAATCTTCTATTACAATATTTGTAGCTTGAATATGTTGTGTACGAAAGGGTGTTGTTTCGTGATGTTTTATATTACATTTCACCAGTATTGCACTCCCGCCGTATGCTTTTCCATCTGGATGCATTGTGTGGTAAAAGTTATAGTTGTTAATTTTAAAATGGTTGGTTGAAGTGTGTTTCGGATATCAGAAGTATGTATACTTCATTTATGTTTAAGAATGATTTAATATCAAGGATGTGGTGTAACAGACTATTTGCATTCTACATTTAATAATAAGCTTGTCATGGTGGTAAGTTGCTGTATTATCTGTTGTAGCAATAACATCATTTCATGCATATCAGGTGAATTCTTTGGAAGTTGAACAATATTTTTTGCAGTTTCATTTTGATTTGGGGTGTCTCTATCGGTGTCCGCGTACGATATGGTTTCTTGTACTTTTAGATGCTGTAGATTATTTGTCGTTTCAGTCTGTGGGGCTGTTGTAATTTGTTTTCTTAAGGGAGGGTATTTTAATTGTTGTAAGTTTTTATACACAGCACAACCTTTATAATTTGATTTCCATCACAGAGAGCACATTTTACATCTTTAGATCTACTTTTTCTTGGACAATTGGCGGAGGAGTGACTTTCAGCACATTTAATGCACCTAGGTTTACGTCTACAATATACCCTTGTATGACCATATTGCTGGCAATTTGCACATTGCAGTAACTCGCGCTTGGGACGTGGCGGTTCAAATGCGATTCTGCTATGTAATAAGTTTTTAACTTCATTGATTGTTGTTACTTTTTTTTGGGTTTTGGGTCGACTAAAAATATAGGAAGTGGCCGTTTAGTAGTTCTTTGTTTTATATTCCAAATATTGGAGACTAGATGACCGAGATCTAAAAATTCCTTTTTTAATATCATCCACTGCAGTGGATGGTTGTATGTTTTTTAGTACAACTTTGAAGGACCTTTGTTGTTTTGGTTTATATAAAAATACATACATATAATGAAAATTATACATTATATTTAACCTTGTTGCCTTTTCCTATCCTAATTTATTGTGCAGTTTCATCCAAACAACGGAAAAATTAGATAAAATTCCTTCAATGGAAGCAAAACTGGATGTGCACTACATTAAATGTACGTGGAAAAGAAAAGTCCGTAGAATTTTATAAAAGTTACCATATTTGAATGGTAATAACATCATAAAAAAAATGCATTAACCATTTTCTTGTACCTGGGATGAACAAAACCGAAAAACGCCAGCTTTTTGCCAACCATGTTTGCACCACATCGTTTATTAAACCTAGTGTATTCGCATATGCTTTAAATTTAACGAAGTAAAAATGCATGTGTCACATATGAGGTATTCACAAGGGGTCTTATTCTGTCATATTGTTATAATGTAGTAAAATTTTTTATGAAAAATTTTAGAATTTGTGACCATTGAGAAGATTCGACAATGAATAGGATACCTTGGGAATACCCTAATAGTTTGCTGATGAAGACAGTGTAAAATAACACAAAAAGTAAAATAAAAAATATATAAAAACAAAAGAAACAGTGTATGTATGTATAATGAGATGTATGTATAAATACGATAAGGTGGATAAATCTCTGATATATGTATAGCTATATAAAATCTATGTAACTCCTCTTTTAAAAAATTCTGTATCAAATGTGGGGGTTAAACTAAATTTCGCAATTGATATTGTTGGCAAAAACTAATTAATGTAATTTTTCTGTTTCAGTTAATGATTTGAATGATAATTTTCCAAGGTTTATTGAACCATCGTTTTCAAGTAGAATGTCAGCAACTGCTACAAGAGGGCAATTTGTAACAATCGCTAAAGCTTATGATATGGATTATTCAGATAATGAACGTTTAATTTATAAAATCGTAGAAGGTAATGAATTGCAGATTTATTCAATCAACCAAAATACTGGAATTATAACTCTTCAAAATATACAAAACCTAAATGATAAACAACAAAACGTTTTGAATGTATCTGTTACGGACGGTGTGCATACCAGTTATTCTAGAGTAAAAATTATAATAATGTCTGAAAATATAAACGGCCCTAGTTTCCACAAAACAATTTATGAAGCCAGCATTGCAGAAAATGAAAAACAAGGAGCTCTCGTTATAACTGTAAGTACAAATGTAAATATGTAAAATCATGCACCACTTAGTGCACTCAATAGAAGTAAAGCTTCTTTGGGAGTAGTTTACCAAAGATATTAGTTTTATATCACTTATTCTTCAACTCCCTCCCGATCGCTCTAGCAATATTTAACATATTGATCGAATCAAAACATCACACCTCGTTTAGAATCAAAATTTCAGTTTTTTTTTTGCAATATCAACATATTATTAATTTTTGAGAATGCAAATTGAAATTGTAGCAGAAAAGAAAAGCTTTTGTTTTAGTATGCACCTACGTAGAAAATTGTCATACCTTTTAAATTTTTGATAGTTCTCTGCTGCTTACTAAGCGACACTATTCTTTTCACCGCTACATTATAAATATACATATGTAGTATATGTACATACATATGTAAATATGTGAGAAAAGAGTTGAATAATATATTTGAAAGGTCTGTGGTCAAAAAGGTCTGATCAGTGAGCTAACAACAGAAAAGTTTTGAGGGAACATTCGTCTCTCCCTATGTTAGCTCATGCTACTCGAATTAACTGCTGAAAGAAATAACATCACCACCGTTGAAAGTGAAAACACAAGCCATGGTAAAATATGGCTGTACAACGTGTGAGAGCCGTTTGAGAGGATCGCAATGGACACAGCTGATCTATTTCCGGCAAGTGAAAATAGTAATAAGAACTTGCTAGTAGTGATTGACATCTTCAGCAAGTGGCCAGCGGTGTATCTGATTCCAAATCAGTAGGCCACAACGGTAATACAGGGTTGACCATTTATAATTTGGAATTTGATTTTGATGTAAACAAGAAGCGAATATTTTTTTAAATTTTGTTTTTATTATTCGAAGTACTATTATTTCATTCAAATGACTTCTTCGGCTGGCTTTGGAGTAGCCGATACGACCAACCCAATTTTTTAGTACATTTTCGACTCTATGAAGTTAGCTGTATTTGACCAATTTCGTCTTAAGAACCTTAATAGTTGCTGGATGGTTAGCGTAACACTTATTTTAAACGGCTCCCCACAAACAATAGCCCAGCGGAGTCAAATCGCAACTGCGTGGTGATCAATGCACATTTCCAAAACGCCTAATAACGCGATTTTTAAACTTCCCACGCAACAGATCAATTGTTGCACGGCTTGTGTGATACGGCGCTCCATCTTGTTGGAACCAAATGTTGTCTAAGTCCGTATCTTCTAAAATACGCCACAAATAATCAGTTATTATTGTGCGGAAGCGCAAACCATTTAAAGTACATTGAAGCTTTAAATTGACAACGGATTTTTTAAAATACGTTGCAAGTGAAGTGCTGCGACTGCTAGTGTTTTTTTTTATAGATTTTTCTACTGAAATATTCAAAAAATGATTGAGGCAAAAGATGTGGTTTCACGAGCGAAATGCTGAAATCTTACTAACGCCTGTATCAGTTACTACAATATTTTTGCCACTCAGGTAAAGTCTTGAAAACTTAAAACTTAAACATTCTTAACGTTTTCAACTGAAACAAAATTTTGCATGTGTACATTAAGATGTCTACAGTCCGGTAAAGTAAAAGTCGAGACAAAACAGAATAACAATACAATTTTTCCCTTACCGGTTGATCGCATTGCAAGAAGTCTATTTTTTAGCTCTCCATCCTTGACAGTGGACATAGTCACAGCCAAGTACAACATTTTTCAGTAATTATCTGTGAACATGTCTGTTTTGTCTCCGTATCCATTTTGTTTTATTTCATTCACTTCGAGCTTTTGTACCGAAAATTTCATAAAGAAATTAAAAAAGTGTGTTTTTAAACAAACCTAGTCTCATCACACTGAATAAAAGCAAGTTTTTATCGTACTGAAATATTTTCAGGGCTGAATGAAAGATAATTTATGAAATCTATGAAATGAATTCATTGTTTTATTTAGACTCGAATATTTATTGTGTAGATTTGTACACCATTGTCATGTTCGTCGACTCCGCCCATTCCCCTATTACAACGATTAGGCTTTGCTATCTATTTGGCCGGCGTACCGGGCTTACCATATGATCATTTACGTTTGGGATTCTTGAAATAGATCCATTTTTTATCGCCAGTAATAATTCGATAAAGATATGACTTTCTTTTGTACCTGGCGAGGAACATTTCACAGGTGGTTTTTCGGTTATCTTGCTGTCTTTCAGTCAATTCATGCGGCACCCATCTTCCCTCTCCGGAACATTTAAAATCAATCCCATGGTTTTTAAACGTTGAGAAATGCATTGTTGGGTCACATTTAATTGTTCTACAAGTTGTTCTTGCGTTTGACCATCATCAAAATTTTTCGGTGGTCTTCGTTTCTCACATCAAAATCGCCAGTTTTAAACTTATTGAAACACTCGTTGCACTGTGTTTTGCATAGGGCGTGCTGGAAGATGATATTCCAAAGCAGATTTTTTCAATTGGAAACAGAAAATCAATGATGAAGGCATATCGTAGTTTGCAGGCATAAAATTCGACATTTTTACGAGCGAAAAAAATATGTTGTTATATGAAACTTAATTGTTTATGAACTGAATATTGTTCACAGAACTAAATGTGAAGAAATGGGGCCAATGATTTGCTTTGACAGAGCGTTTTACCTAGCGACACAGAGATGTCATTACTTGTACACCTAGTATTTGATATACCATATGTATTTATGTATATATTGAGGTTTGATTAACATTGTTTTATTGATCTTAAAATTTGTTTTATTGACAAAAAATCTTTACTAAACATTAATATGTAGTTAGTAAAAGAAAATATAAATGTTAAGATGATATGAAAATAGTATTCGAAGTTCTGCAAAGACGATAAATATCAATGAATACCCCTCATGATCGTCAAAAAAAAAATTTTGGGGGTTTAATCGTTTTGCGTATGTTATTTTAAAGCCAGCTACTCCGCTACATAGACCCCCTAGAAAGTTTGGCCACTAAGCGGAAACGTAGTGAAGTCTGAACTTAACGGCCTGACCGAGTGTGAAGAGTCTAACTTGTCGATTGTGGTGGGGATTGGAGTTGGCTTGAAGTCGAGGTTGCAAGTGGAGAGTGTTGAATCTGCGGAGGCTGATTCGATAAATCTGTGGGAGTTGGTAAAGACATGTCTCTGTCACATTCAAGATATGTAGGTGTAAGCCTATCCAATTAAAAATTGTTTCGCTTATTTATTTTTTAGTTTCGGTGAACAATATTTATTTTCGATCGAGAACCTCAAAAGTATCTACGTACGGTGGAACTATCGATGCTTTGACAAAATCATTGCGTGCAAAGACGGTTAAAGATGTTATGAGATCCTTGTGGACAAATGGGCGTTGTTGTAAGTGTCATTCGGTTTGTGTTGAAAAAATTTTTTGCATTGTTTGTCGTAGCTCTACGAGAAAGTCGTTTCGCAACGGTTATTGCATGCTAGTACTAGTAGGTGAGCTGAAAGCCGTAAGGTGCTGCCATAAACCAAATCTGCGGGTGCTACTCCAATATCCTCTTTTATTGTTGAGCGAAGACTGAGATAATAAGAGGAAGTCGTTTGACCCAAGTGGCTGAATTATTACAATTTTCTCAATATATCGGCTTCTCAATGTGCGGAAAAGTAAAAAAAAAGTTAGCTGCAAATAATTTTTAGTAGTGCCTGAAAATATTTGCTTCAATTCCTGATATCCGGATATCTGCCGGATTGATGGACACTTGGTGGTAAGCTTTTTGTAGGTCTGTTTTTGCAAAACATTTTTTGCCATATAGAATGTTGCTAAAACCATGTAGATATGGAAGACAGTGGTGGGGTATAGTGATTGCGTTTAAGGCTCTGTAGTCATTACAAGGGTGCCATGAATCGGATTTATGCACCAAGTGTATCGGGCTAGACCAATTTGATGTTGATGGGCGATAGGTGTCTGTACGTGAAAAGTGTCACATTGAAGATACCAATTTCTTATAGAAGGAAATATTGTTTTGCTTTACACCAGTCTACACCTCCTCCCTTTTCAAAAGTATTTGGTTCCCAAAAATTCTTTTAAAAATTGTCATAGAAAGGGAGTGGCTTGAAATAATGAGATAATATACTTCCTTGGAAAAAAATGTCCCGATAATAGCACAAAGGAGAGCATAAAAATTACACCTCAAAAAATAAGGTATATAATAAATAAAGTGTAGAGGTTGTTGTAAAACCAAAAAATTTTAAATACACATTTATTAAAGAAAACAGATTTACCCAAAAAAGTTTTATTTTGTACCTAAAAGTAATAAATTACAGATTTGAAGGAAATGCCCCTTTTTATACCATTTAATTATAAGTAAAAATAAAACTGTATCCATATATAACATTT
Source organism: Palloptera scutellata (assembly GCA_958295655.1). Classification (NCBI taxonomy): domain Eukaryota; kingdom Metazoa; phylum Arthropoda; class Insecta; order Diptera; family Pallopteridae; genus Palloptera; species Palloptera scutellata. Next base: position 78,445,132 of record OY282449.1, on the reverse strand, counting down.
TCGGATAAAATTAAACTCTTCTTGGACAAAATGAAAACTTTCTCTATTAAAAATAAAATTAATTATTACTTATTTTCGTCAATCGTCTCGGGCAATCTGCGTAGACAAGCAACTTGACATAACCCCACAAAAAATAGTCCAGCGGTGTTAAATCGCACGATCTTGGAGGCCACGCCACAGGCCCAGGACGCGAGATAATGCGCTCACCAAAAGTTTCCTTCAATAAATTGATTGTTTCGTTGGCTGTATGGCATGTAGCGCCGTCTGGTTGGAACCAAAGGTCGTCCACATCAACATCCTCCAATTCAGGCACGAAAAAGTCATGAATCATGGCTCTATAGCGTTCCCCATTGACTGTAACATTATGACCGGCTTCATCTTTGAAGAAATATGGACCACTGATTCCCTCTGCCCATAGACATACACCAAACAGTGACTTTTTGAGGATGTAACTTCGTTTCAACAATGGCTTGTGGACTAAGTATGATCACTCCAAATGCGACAATTTTGCTTATCGCTGAACAAAATTTTCTTGTGAAAATCGGGATCGGTGGCCATCTCGTTTTAGGCCCATTCACCGAACGTGCGACGCGCTTGATGATCGTTCGGCTTCAATTCTTGAACGAGTTGGATTTTGTAAGATCGCAAACCAAGATCCTTCCGCAAAATCTGGATGGGCACAGCTCCAATAGTTGCGCGCGATGGCGGATGGACTCATTCGGGTCTTCTTCGATACTCTGCTCCACAGCAACAATAGCGTCTTCGGTGCACACTGTACGGCGTCTCTGAAGATGCGCATTATCTACTAGAGTAAATGTGGTGCGAAACCGATCCATGGTTGCTCGAATTACCGACTCTCTGGGCGATTATGTCGACCGAATATTAGACTCAGCGCGCGATGCGTCGCGTGAACCTAACCATTACTTTGGTAATAAATTTGCAAGGTTTGCAAAAAGACCAACTCCGAAAAAAGTATTGCCGGATTGAAAAACTTCTAAAACAAAAAAACACCCTTTATATATGTATGTAAACATACATTAGTGTGAGAACGACATAGTTCACATTGCTTTCATAAAATTTTTTTCGTTAAATAATAAATAATTGTAATTTCTTTCAATTAAATTAAATAATTTTTCTACACGGCATCACCTCTTGGTAGGCAATGGCAAACCTGCAAAAATTGCTATGAAAAGCTTTTCACTTCGCCGTTCGGATTCGGCATTAAACTGTAGGTCCCTTCCATTCATGTACAAATACAACACGCACAACATGAGTGGATGAGAAAAGCTCGGCCTAGGCCCTCTATGGGCTGTTGTGCCATTAAAAGTAAGTAAAGTAATTTTTTTCATTGCGAATTTTGAGAACAAAGCGAAATTTTGAAATTTTTCGACTGATGTTTTCAGTGACTAATTATAAAACAAAATCCATCCTATGTGAAAATTTGAGTCGGACATAATAAAATTTGTTAATATAGGTTTCTGGTAAGTATATACCAGTACAGTATACAGACTATTTTACACCCAAAGGATAACACTTGTCTCTTCAAGAAAATGGCAGGAAGGGAAAATTGCACTCCTGATCTAGGAAGGACTATTGTTGAGCTGTGGAAGACTAATTTAGCATGTAGTCAAATTGGTGCATGCCTAAATTGATCCAAAACCATGGTACATAACTCTGTCAATCATTACAAAAAGTTTCAACACTACCAAAATGTTCCTAAATCCGGTGCTCCTCGGAAAATTTCGCCTACATTGGACAGAGTAATTAAAATATTTTCTCAGTTGGATACCATGTAGAGTTCAGCGGACATAAATCGTGAAATTCGGGAGGCACATAATGTAGAACTGTCATCCAGAACCGCTCGGCGGAGATTAGCTGAAGTGGGCTGGCATGGGTGAGTGTACCGAAAGAAGCCACTGGTAACAGTTAAACAAAGACAACGCCGTATCGAGTTTTGTCGTTCCCATTCCACGTGGACAAGCGAACGATGGTGTTATATATTATGGAGCGATGAAACTAAGATAAACCGAATGGGCCAACATAGAAAAAGGTATATTCGTCGTCCAGTAGGTGCTGCCTTTGATCCGAAATATACATACTATATCCATAATAAACCAATGGTGTAGGTTCGATTAACATCTGGGGCTGCTTCTCATGGAATGGCCAAGTCCGGATCATGACCCAATAGAACATCTATGGTGGATGTCAAAAAAGCGATTGGGAATAAAAATATCCCTAATTTGAATAGTTTAACAGTGAAATAGGAACCTCATGGTCTATACCAGTCGAACGTTGTCGTGCATTGATAAACTCGATGCCACAACGATGTAAGAACTACTACTACAAAAAGGACACCCAACACGATATGGATGCATTTGGAATGAGTTGCAGTAAATTCTCTACCAGAAATCGCGCCGTTAATACACTTATGTCCAGGTTGAAATTGGCATTTTTAATATTTTTTTTGTTTTTTAATTTTGTATATATATTTAACTATAATTTTCATTTAATTTTTGTTTTGTAATGTATAACCAATCATTTGAATGATATGTTTGTATTAAAAAAAAAATTAGATTTAATATATTTCACTGTTTCCAAACACTACATCATCGGTCTCACACTAATGTCCACAGCTGTATGCATAGTTCCATCCTTTAATCTGGAAAGTTAAAAGTTTTAGAGTAACACTTTTAAAACGGAGTTTAAAAAGGTTTTAAGATTCGGCATTGCCGAATAAGGCGGTAGAAACTTTAATGAGCCACTAAATTTCAAAAGAAAAAGAAAATGATCCTTTCGTAAAATCTTCCACGTAGTCGAGTAACACAACCCTAATTACTGCCAATGGTGACGCTTGGACACATCACGGTCTTCATCAATACTGGCAGCTACGGCAGCAATAATTTCCTCTGTACGCACTCTCATATGTATGAAATTTTGTTACTACGACTTGAATTGACGACCATAAAATAGTCGAAGTGCGCGGAAAACATTTCTCACAAACACGTATTTTGAAAATAAAATTCATTAATTTGAAAGCTTTGGAAGTCTTTTCATGATGAAATGACACATGCCACGAACCAAAAAGGAACTGAAAAAGTCTAGACTGAAAAAGTCTAGACTGAAAAGCAAAACAGCTATAAAATCACCCTTTACAAACATACGGCATTTCACTTTATAATATGTGCATACATATATGCATTTAATTTATAAAAGTAAAGTATTTATTATAATATTAAGTATATATAATATATAGTTTTAAAATGGCTTAAACAATATCATTAATTTTTTTCTAGTTTCAGGCCATTGATCTAAACATTGGTTCATTTTCCGAGCTGTCGTATGACATAGTAGCTGAAGAAATGCGGGAGTATTTCGAAATAGAAAAATCAAGTGGCTCTATGGTATCGAAAGTATCATTTGACCGCGAAAAACGGTCATATTATGAAGTTTTAGTAAGAGCTACAAATAGTGGCGGTAAATTTGGTTTTGCTGTTGTAAAAGTTAAAATTGCTGACATAAATGATAACCGGCCTGTTTTCAGTATTAAGGAGTACAGAATTACCATACGAGTAAATGTAACTTTAAATTCGACTCTCATAAAGGTAAGTTTTTTTTCGTTATAAAATACGAGGTATGATCAAAAAATAACCATTAATTTAAATTTTTTCAAAAAGTATTTATTTATTCATCAACAACTATCTTGTCCCCTTCAAAGTAATCCCCCTCAGATATAATACACTTATGCCAGCGTTTTTACCAATCCTCGAAACACTTCTGAAACGCGCTTTTTGGTATCGCCAACAGCTCCTGTTTCGATTTTTCTTTTATCTCCTCAATCGTAGCAAAACGCTTTCCTTTCATCGGTGTCTTCAGTTTTGGGGGGGCCAAGTCCGGTGAATACGGTGGTTGAGGCATGATAACGGTTTTGTTTTTGGCCAAAAACTTACGCACAAGCGACGTTGTTTTTGGTCAAAATTTAGCAATTTTGGAACAATCTTCGCTGCCGCACGTTTCATGCCTAAAACATCCCAAAAAATTGCTTGGCATGAGCCGAACGATATGCCAACATCATCAGCAACCTCTCTGATAATGATTCGACGATTATCCAAAATCATTTTCTTCACTGCGTCAATGTTTTCATCGGTTGTTGACGTGCTCGGGCGACCAGGACGAGCATCGTCATTGACATCTTCTCGGCCTTCCTTAAACCGGTTATACCACAATTGAACTTGTGTTCTGCTCATAGTAGAGCAGAACACGACTAACCTTTTTATCTGTCAAAAACAAACTGACAATCCAAATCCAATCCTTACAATAAAATAATATTGTAAATAATAAACACGATTTCCTTGTATTTTAATTGTAATCTTTCGAGCCAGATTTATAAATAACTCACCCCGAAATATTCCCTGTGTTAGATGGTTGAACGCTAAACTTAAAGATATTTATTTGAAAAGTTTTGATTGTAATTATCATATCGTAGTACTTACTGAAACCTGGTTTAAAAATAGTACACAAGTTGCAGAAATCCTCTGTAATTCCTATCATATTTTTCGACAAGTTAGAGAGCTAAAATTAGGCGGAAGTGCCTTAACCCAGATATACCCAAAGTTTTATCTTCAGAACACTACAGAAAGTCTTAATTTTTATTGAATATAAGTATTCTCAATTAATCAAAATAAAACATATTTGAGGTGTCCTTCATATTCGACATCTGCTGTCAAATCATTGTTTGTGTCTGATAGAATTTTTGTAACTAGTGAGCATAATTTAAAATTCATGTATGTTCGCATTCGCTTCGGTAGTAAACATCTTATGTCACTTGTTCCTACTTATATTTCAGCTAACTCAGTTTTGAACGTTTATTTAAATCATGTTGCTTTATTAAAGTCTTCGTCTGAAATGACTCCTGATAAAGACTCCTTTATTACTTTGATACCGTATTCTGCCCGTTATTTAGAAACTTACTAAGTGGATTTATATTCACAGGAAGTTTGGTAATTGTACCTTTCGTCCTTAATAATTAAAACACGTATTCAAAAATTCAAAATTATCAACTTGAGAAAACTTTAATCAGTTTTCCATACTTTTATACGAGTATATATGTACATATGTACAATCATATGCTAAAACCAAACATAAGCAATTAGATGCGCTTTGGAAAACACGAAATACTCAATATTTCAGTTCTTTCCAAATGTCAGATTCATTTACACTTAGTATGGAAGATGGTGGTGGATTTAACAGAACTGAAGCCACACTGATAAGGTCCAGTAATAAGGTCCAGTCAGTTTGTTGACGATGGGCTTCAGTCTTTCGCACAGTACGCTCGAATGAACCTTATATACAATATTAAGAAGACTTATCCTAAGGTAGTTGGCGCAGATCGTGGAATCACCTTTCATATGGATTGGGCATAGTACACTGGTAAATCCACTATCCACCAGATATTCACACTACGCCAAATCCTGGAAAAGACACGAGAAAAACAGATTGACACCCATCATCTATTCGTCGATTATAAAGCCGCCTTCGACAGCACGATTAGGGATCACTTGTACGCCGCAATGTCTGAGTTTGTTATCCCTGCAAAGCTCATTCGTCTTTGCAAAATGACACTGACAGTTGCCACAATGGCTGCCTATCTCTTTATCGGTGTGTGATTGCATTCCCTCACTCATTCTCCCTCCTTCCAGATGTCAGCCTTGAGATGAAGCGGAGATTAACTCTTACCAACAGGTTTTACTACGACCTCAGTAGGCAATTGAGAAGTGAAGCCCTCTCTCGACCGATGAAAATAAAGCTCTATTAATCCCTTATCCTTCCCGTCCAAATGTATGGCGCAGAGACGTGGACATTGACCATCAATGATGAGAGGCTGTTAGGAGCGTTCGAGAGGAAGGTACTCCGTAAGATCTAGGGTCCAGTATGCGCGGTCGACGTGTATCGAATAAGATGGAACGATGAGCTGTATTATCTGTACGCCGACACTGACATAGCCAAGCGTATAAAAATCCAGCGGCTTCGCTGCGAATGGAAGAAAGCGCTCCAGCTAGAAGGGTGTTTTATTCGAGCCACAGTGGAGGAACACGCAGAAGAGGACGTCCTAACCTCCGTTGGAAAGACCAGGTGCAGGCAACCTGACTGCACATAGGCCTTATCAACTGGCGCCAACCCGCGCATAGCTGAGGCGACTGGCGAAGCTTTATAGAGGCGGCCAAGACTCATCATCGGTTGTAGCGCCAGTTCAGTATGGAAGATAAAATTGTGGCGATGTTGATAAAAGTATACTTGATGTCAATAATATTTTGTACGAAGGCTTTGTGACTGTGTCCCAAAATGTAAAGTTTTTTTTTGAATCTTGGTTCACAAAATATTAAAAAAACTAAAAAATTCAAAGAGCCGTTCTTTTAAACGTTGTAAATGATCTGGAAACAATATGGATTATTTAGTAGTAGATTATAAATACCAGATACTTAGCAAAAGTTTTTAAACGATAACATTAATAAAGTTATGCAAATCTTTGTTAAATTTTTTTTATAATTTTGAAAATTATAAGCGTAAAGTTACTGATCCCCCATCTTAAATAAAGTTTAATGACTGTGTATCTGATCACGAATCTACTATTTCGAATTTATTATTCAAATTTATATATTCTAATTGTGTTGACAATCGACCATGTCCATTTGAAATTTCTAAATTTCCTTATTATTCTTCCAACAAAAGTATTTAATCAGATAAATTCACTGAAGTTGGCTTATACTGGACACTTCCAAGTTGCTGATTCCAAATTAGTGCTAAGTTTCTGTATTTACCAATTTCTGAAATTTTTAATGGGTATTGCCTTACATGACGGTTTTTTCCCAGTGTTCGGATATAATCATTTATTATTCCTTTGCATGAGAATGGTTTACAGTCTGATATTGCAAACTACTGCGGTATAGCTAAACTTAGTATGACCAAAATTTTTTGAATCGATCGTTACAGATCAGAGAATTGAAACATTCTTTGGGATCGTTAATATCTCCTTTTCAACAAGGTTTTCCTAAGTGCAGTAACCAATCTTTTGGAATTAAAAGCTGTCACTTTTTGTTGTACGCTTTATTGGGCGAGAATTTTTATTTTCTATTAAGTTTTAATTTATTAAATAAATTTTATCTAATAAATTCAATAAAATAAAGCAAAAGTTAATATTCACGTTTTAAATCCAAATTTGTTTTTAATTTGTCTGAAAGAAGAAACTAAAGAGTATCTGCAATATAGAATTAACCTCTGACCATTTGTTTATACAGGCGTAGTTTCTCCAAAAACCACGGTGGAAAAACTTTAAAAATCCGTGTCTTACCAATAAATTTAAAACACTTGAGATTTTTTAACAAAAAATTAATAAATTTTTATTATGTATAAGATCGAGGTGCATTATATCTCATTAAAAAAATTTTAAAAATGGAGGTCACCTTAATGTCTTTAAATTATGACAAAAACAAAACAAGCAGTTTGTTTTGCCCTGAAATACTTTCAAGATAATCTTTCAAAATAAATCGTGAGATACTTATTAAAGTTTTTCCCTTACTGAAATTCGAATATTTTTCTTTTGTTTAGTTTTTGATTTTTTTAAATAAAAAATACATTAAACAAATTTAGACAAAATTTTATTTATTTCAATGTACTGGGTTTAGTCCTTAAAGATTAATATCCTAACTAATGTATTATACAAATATTTATTTACCATAATAGTTTTAGAAACAAAGCTCTCTTTTAACTAAAATCTATGTTACTAGGTATAGAATTAAAAAAATTGTATTGCCATAATTTATTAGAGGCGAGAAAGTAATGAACATTTAACCCTCAAAGACATAAGTAGTTGGAGCAAGTCTGTAAAGTCAATCTTATTATCAATAATGTCTTTAATTAAAACGATGTTTTGAGATTTGCGCCGAGAAGTTGGTAAGGAACATGACTTGGCGAATATGAGAGAGCGAGCCTCAAGACTACTTCTTTTTATACTTAGACATTCGAGGATCAATCTTACCTCACAAAAACAGTTTTCAAAGTGTGGGGATCCGAAAATTCATTAGAGTTTCTTTTCAGAAGTCAGAGAATCGAGTTAGCTTTTGCTATCATATGGAGGTTGAAAGATAATTTGGTGTCGAATTAAATGCTCAAATCTTTAACTAAGTCAACTCTGAAAAAATATGGGTTTATATCGAATGCATAGTTTGTAAGTATCTGAGTTGACTGCTGTTTACGAGAATAAGTCAACAAATGACATTTGAAACAATTTAATATCATTCCATTTACTCTACACCAAGGAATATGGGAGTCAATATACTCTTGATCCTCGGCATAGCATAAACATTTACAGTATTTAATTCTATTGGGTTATATAAAAAGTTTCCGCTGTTTTCCGTTTCAAGATCGGGCAACAATAGTCCATTTATGTCAAACGAACACGTTTCAGAGGTGACATTTCAGACTGTATTTTGTGTGAATACAGTTGTGTGAACAAAGTCGTTAGTGTAAAAAGTTACATTGATTTGAAAACAATAAATACCAGGCCATTTGTACAAGTAAGAAACCGGAAATGACATCTCTGTGTCACTAGGTAAAACTATACGCTCTGTCAAAGCTCGCCAGGTACAAATAAAGTCTTATCTTCATCGAATTGTTACTAGCGATGGATCTATTTCGAGAATCCCAAACGTAAACGATCAATACGATTATCTGGTTTGACCTTCTGAATCCAGGTGAAACAGTTACTGGTCAGCGCTACCGATAACAATTTGACGATTTGAACCGTGTTTTGTGCCAAAAACGTCCAGAATATCAAGCTAGGCAATACAAAGTGATTTTCCTTGTTGACAATGCACCATCACATCCAACAGACTCGGAAATTGGTAGATTCGTACAGCTGGGAAGCCTTCCCTCATGAGGCTTATTCACCAGACTTGGTTCCATCTGACTATCTTATTTTCATCAATGGTGGACGCACTTGCTGAGCAGAACTTCGATTCGTACGAAAATGTGAAAAAATGGCTCGATGACTGGTTTGGCTCAAAAAACGATCAGTTATTTTGGAGAGGCATTCACAAATTGCCAGAGAGATGGGAAAAATATGTAGCAATGGCCATTAATTTGAATATTGAATGTATAACCATTTATTTAAATAAACGTGTATTTTCTTTAAAAAAAAATCCCGGTTTACACCTGGTAGATAATCATTAGCAAATAGTTAAAGTAGCTTTCTTGTGCGACTTCCGACTTGGCTTCAATGATTGAGTTGGAAAACGAACTATCGACCTAGATTACTACTTTTCTGTTTGAACGGTATGAGACTATCCACCACAAAGAATTCGAGTGACTGGCCTAAATTTTCAAGTTTAATCATTAAAATTTTATGAATGAAGCCATCGAAAGCTTTAACAAAATCGGTAGCATCGACTTGAGAGCTTTTTTACAATCGCTTCGATGCAAAAACTGGTAAAAATTGCTAAAATTGTGCCAGTAGATGTGCCGGGAAAAAAGCCAGTGTGTCGAAGTGTGATTTTTCACTTTGATGAATGAATTGAAGATTGGTTTTACATAAACTATCTTCCACGCATCTAAAAAAGTTCCGGATGAAATAGATTTATTGAAAATTATTGCTATCAAGGCTGAATAGTTTGCTTTGCTGAAGTCAAAAAAGAGATGGGTCAATCGGTTATGTCTTTTGCAGATTTATAAAAATAAAAATTCAAGATGAACGCATTATGACGAACAAATTCTGTAGTAAGTGGATTAACTTGGAAAAGATTGAGTGAATACAAAGAGCCACATAGAAGTTTTGTGAGCGCGTTGAGGGGGCTGAATTTCTTTACTTGCAAGATTCGACGACACCGCATTTAAAACTCTGCCTTCCCTGGTTGGTTTCTTTGATAAACTTCATACCACCGTCACATAGTTCAGTTTAGTGGAATCGAGACGTCATCCATGTCTCTGCCAATGCAATAACATCGAAGACATGTGCGCCAGCAGCGGATGTAGTCCGTGTGTTTTGATGCGTATAGTTATATGTTACGTGGTTAGTTAGTTCTGTTGTTGCTGCCGATGATATTGGAGATCTATGAATGCTGAGAGGTGATGAACGGGTATTTTCCAGGTTATGGCGTATTATGAATAAGTATGTGGTCGATGATACATTTATCAAGCCTGAAGCCACACTGATAAGGTCCAATCAGTTTGTTGACGGCTTCAGTCTTTTTCGCTCAGTACGGTCGACAGAACCTTGTGGTATTAAGAAGGCATATCCCACGGTAGTTGACGCAGATCGTGGAATCACCTATGTATTGAGCAGAGTACGCTCTGTTTCCATTGCTATTAACATTGTTATAAATCTGTTACAAGCTTTTTTCAGAAAATGTGTCCAAAAAGTTATAATTGTGTCCTACAGCAGTGCAAGGATAAAGATGCCGAACTTCTTCACAAAAGTTCCAAGTAACACTCGGAGTATTAAAATCACCAAGGACAATCAACGGATCAGTTGTTCTTATTTTAGTGCAAATTGTTGCTAAAAAAAACATGCTTAAGGTAACTATCTTCAGTTGAATCAGGCGGTATATACGAACACGTAATAAATAAATAAATATTTCTCATAGATTCTTTGCGAACACATAAAAATTTGAATACATCAATTTGCTCAGAATATTCTAATCGGTAAACATCAGATAGATATAAGAAATAAATGGCAATCAGAATATCGCGGCCATGTTTATGAACGCGATCTTTCCCGAAAAAATTCAATTTTCCTAAAATTTGAGCATTACAAGTAAAACTTTTAAAATGTAGATTGTTTAACTTTGACATTTTGATAAATTAGTTTTATTGATCCGCACAACCTTCTCTGAATCTGGCATATGTTTATAAACAAACTCTTTCACCATTGCACCTTTTGGCCAAAAGTTGATATCAACGATTTTATCCAACATCTCAACCGGAATACTAATTTTTAAAGAATAAATATTTTCTTGATATGAAAAGTTAAACTTAAGGACAGAATAGTCATTAATTTTAATTTTAGATTTTATATGGAATTTTATGCCTTCGATTGAAGTGTCATTAAGAATACTGATATAAAAACAGTTTCTTAGTTGCACCAAAGTTTAAGTTTTCATCATAAACATAAAAATCCCGGCGAATAATTATCGAGCCAAGAGGGTGAATTGATTCTTCATCTACTGATGCATAGACCGAATTGATAAGAACGCTGCAGGTTTGCTCTCTTAGGGCGTTCACTCTAAAAAATACATTGGAGGTAATTGCCCTGAAACTGAACCTTACCGCAACGATACATCTTGCAGATGTTGAAGTATCTAAAGCGAAGTAAAATATCAAACAATTTAGGCTGAATAATAGGTCCAGCATTTAATAAATCTTTCACCGAGAATCCAGTAGTTGATGCAGCAGATCCATCGAAAACTGCGCTCAGCTTTGTAATTGTGATACCTTACTTTAAATCGCAGTGATGTGGTAGAAAGAACATCTTAGGATTTGAATTTTCAAATTGATCAACGACATGCGTTTAAGAGTTAAGCACTCCTCCAATAAAAACGAGTACTGGGATTTAAGCTGCGCATTACGCTAAAGCTGTTTCACTGAATTAAAAAGTACGAAGAGCGACTGGGTATGAATCGCCAAGCGAAGAAAGGTCTATTTTCATGGTGTAGGCGACCCAGTATTCGCCAGATGACAAACGTTTGTAATTGCATTTGAAATTATTTTCGCGGTATATCTCATGTGAACATAATTTTTCGACTTCTAAAATGTCCTTCTTCCGAACACAATATTGGCCACTGCCAGATACAATCCAGCCAACCTTAACCTTTTGCATTAGTGGTACTTATCCCACATTAATTCAAAGAAGAGACCTTCATGAATCAGGACATCTACGCATTGCGCTTTATTGAACGATGGATCAGCGAGAAGTACATTCGCTGGGATTTCCAATGGAAAATATCAAAATTGGCATTACGTTGGTAATCAGTAATTATAGGAATATTAGTAGGAATATCAACGGCAGATATGGTTTCAGAAAATCCACCAAATCGAGATTAAAACTGAAGTTCGACTATGCTATCAGCAACAATGCCGGACTCATCATTGTTGAAGCTTTAGTTGGTTTTAATTGTAATTGCTAAGCGAGAAGATAAAAAATTTAACTGAGACTTGGAACCAAAATTGCTCGACATGTAATGAGTGACCCAGTTTAATTTTTTTGCAAAAATGTGTACTGTATCGACAAGCACAAAATCATCAGAAGCATAAGTGTTGCTTTCATGCGTCGTGGTAAACGATCTAGAAACTAAAACTATTTTAATTTAAAACACTTATTTTTTTCGGCTCATTAAATGGGACTGAAATGGGTTTTGAATCAATGGATACTACAATGGAATCAATTGCCACAATGTCTGTCTATCTCTTTATCGGTGTTCTGTGTGATTGCATTCCCTCTCTCATTCTCCCTTCTTCTTCCGCCCACCTATCAATCTTCCTTCCTTTCAACACAATGCTCTGCATTCATAGGAGTACACCCTGTGTGTTGAATGAATAAATAAAAAAAAAAAAAGGTGGAAGGTGCAACATTTTAAGTATGGTGCTTGGAGTTAAAGTGAAGGCTGTGCGAACGACAATTTCCTAAAAAGTGCCCGCTTTTTCATACGAGTTTGAGGCCGTTTTGCTTTCTTTAGTCGAAGCGAGGATAGCGAATTAACAAAACGGGCGCAACTATAAATTGTATATTAAGTTGAGGAACAAAGCACGCATTTAGTTAGTAGTATCGAATTAGAACAAAAAAAAAGCCTTTTTATTATTGTTCGTGTTTTGATACTTGTATTTCACCTGCTTGCTATGCTATTGAGTGGATTCTATGGCGATACACATTTTGCATCACTTGACATCTCACAATGAATTTTTACATTGCAGCCCACGTAGGAAGTTTTTCAGTTGTCGATTCTTCCTTCCATTGGCATTGCAAAGCAATATCGAGTTTACTTCAAATAAGATGAATCGCCTATTTGCTCGCTTGTGCCGATGGATAGAACACGAATGTGCGCATGGATCATATCACTCAATTCTCGAAGACTTGCCACTAATTTACTTGTTCAGCCCCACTATCTCGGATGTGTGCCTGAAAGTTAATATGTAGTATATTGTTAAATCTTTTAATTAATGTACCAAGGGCCCTGTCATAATTCTCGTTTGACAAATCCAGCGAATTTATAACGCATACTCTTTTAGACGTGAACGAAGATGCGAAACTTTTCTATATTCGTAAGCTCGACTATAAACTGGAACGTACCAAAATAGCTTTGCCGTTCTGTATAAACGCCACTATATGTTGGTAACTGCAAATGTGGCAAACGAGTTTTTGGAGGTGCTACAATGAGTGATGCAGGCCTCATCATTCTGAAACTACCTGTTTATGACTGTTTTCTTTTTCAAGATCAGCCTCTACTTCCTTGAAATCCCTTTGTACTTCTTTAATAAGATAAAGTCTAAGCAGAAGTTCACTTTCATCATCTCGTTACAAAAGTGAGTCAACATATTCAGAGTTAATGTATTTCTTTTGCAGAAAGACATATTTTCTTGAGTATTTTCCGTATCTTTGGATATTTTTACTAACAGTTAGCAAAATGGCGAACAATTATATGGAAATGAAATCAAAATACAACTTCGAAAATCGTCAAAATTTATAAAACTAGCGACTAGCAGATAGCGGATCGATTATTAATATGTATTTATTTATTGCGATGTAAACGATAATTCTACAATTGTTATGTGTATAATCCCGAAGTGAATTATTTAAATAAATTGAAAGGCTGGAAATTAAATTAAATTGGAAATTAAGCACTGGAAATTCCTTTATAAAAATGTACAAAATTAATTTATTAGATTGAAATAAAAAACTGGATAATAAAATGTACAATAAAAGTGGAATGTTACCAACCAAAAGGTTTGAGAAAGATTGAGAACAGAAGTAGAAAGAAATAATAGAAATATGAAAAACAAGAAATATAATAGGAAAGAAAAGTAGGTTTAAGATGGCTTAAACACTATGTGAGCCAAAGCAAAAAGTATTATAAGCAGTGATGCGACGAATACGATGTGTAATGATTTAAATTAGTTCTAGAGCGATAGTATATGCAAGAATCCAAATATATGCGCTGAACAGCAATTGCGATGACGATGAATGATTTGTTCGCGAACATTCGAAGGTACAGTGCCGCCTATCGATTAAGCACCAACAATCGATATTTTGGGAGGAAGTTTGAAAATCGCGTTATTAGCCGTTTTGGCTAATGTGCATTGGCCAATTGTTATTTGACTCCGTTTGACTATTATTTGTGGGGAGCCGTTAAAGATAAGTGTTACGCTAACCATCCATATAGTAGAAAATGTACTGAAAAGTTGGGTTGATCGTATGGGCTTCTGCATGGCCATTGAGTGAAATAATATACCACCATTAACAAGAAGGATTGCACTTTCGAATAATAAAAACCACATTGAAAAAACGTTATTCGTTTCTCAATTACATAAAAAATCAAATTCCAAATAATAAATGGTACACCCTGTGTGTAAAGTCACTCACAAAAGTATTCTTACAGTGACTAGACATACAAAAATTGGAGTACATTAAAAAAAAATAAGTATATGTTGTTTTCAAAATCTTATAAGAAATAAAAAATGATTACTACTATTTCATGCAAACTCAAAAACTGTGAAAAATGGGACCCATTACTAATTTACAGCTAATTATACAAATGCAATTCTAACTCCATAAAAGCATTGATACAGTAACGCTTTGCAACACTAAAATGTCATGTTTCTCTCATTATATGTAATTTGGCAACATTGAATTTATTCAGTTGGTTCTTCAACGAGTTTCTTTGATTCAAATTTAATTTACGTAAAAATGAGTAAAGGGAAAATTGATTGTTCTGTATCTCCATATGAACGGAAATCTTTAGCGAATTGTTTAATAGAAGACGTTCTACATCCAATCAAATAAAAAAAATTTCAAAATAAATGGCCTGGGGGACCAAATAAGTCCCAACTTGAAAACATATTATAATAAAGAAAATCCGCACTTATCTGTTCCAAAAATTAATAATTCCATGAAAGCTGCTTTAGGCGTGGGAGTAAGTGACGAAAGGTTTGGAAGAGTTTTGCGTGGAAATATGTATAGAGTAGCAGAGTAGCACGTAAAAAACCACATGTTTCAAACATTAACAGAGATAAACGCCTACATTTTGTTAATTAGCACGAATCGAAGATGAGCTAGTTTTGGAGCCGAGTCATTTTCAGTGACGAAAGCAAGTACAATATATTTGGCTCCGGTGGACGTCGTACGGTGGGCGAAAGCCAGGCGAAGCTATGAATAATGTTATTTAAAATCAGCCGTAAATTATTTTCACACGACTTTCATATGATGGAAGGTTTAAGTTCGGGTTTCAAGGTTTTTGGACCGACTCCAAGGCATTTATTGAAGCATATTCAAATATTGGACGTACTAAAGAAACAAATGACAGTTTGTTAACATATGGCTCGCCAAATTCCTTCTCCCAGCGTTTAATGAAACCTAGCACACATGAGGCCTTGTTAATGATTTTGTTAATTTGAATATTTAAAAAAACTTTGGTATCTAAAGTCACTCCAAGATCCACGAATGTTGAAACGATTTCAAGTTTTTAGTTATCAATTTCATAGTTTAATAATAAAGGAGTTTTACGTGCAAAAGACATTTTCCTACATTTATTTAAATTCCTTTTAATCTAGTTTAAGCTACACCAACGGTGTATTAAAGCCATAAAATAATTTCACGTCATCAGCGTACATCAAAAATTTACAATTTTGAAAAACATTGAGCAAATCTGTAATAAAAAGCAAAAAAAAAGAATGGCGCCAGAAGTACAAGGAAAACAATTAGACTTAAAGCCCTTGAACAATACACTCTGTGTTCGGTTTGTAAGGTAAGAAGTGAGCCATTTCAGTAAACGTGGCGGAAAACCCATATTTCGGTTTTAAGGCTCCTCATATATTCTAGCGCAACTGTGTCATCAATAGGTGGGAACGACTGAAGATAATGAATAAGAATAATGATAACTTTGTTAGGGAATTTTTTAATACGTTGACATAAAAAGTCTGAGAAGAGATTGTTTTTTCACTTTCATTAAATGACATCCTTGAGGGAAATCCAGAATCGTTACGTTTTATGTTCACAAAGCCCCAAAAAGATTTAGCATCCTGTTTTAGCGAATCTTTAACCTAATTAGATATTCTTTATAACAAGTTTTGCACTGAAGTTGATACCTGTAGCGAAGATTTGTATATTTAGAAAAGTCAGTCAAGTTATTGAATTTCTTATAGCGTTTGTAATAATGCGACTTTTGGTTTCTCAGCTTGCGGAGATCATTATTAAACCAATTCGAAAATTTCGGTTTATTCAGATTACATTGGGGGATTGAAAAATAAAAGCCCTTAAGGATAGAATTTTTAAATTGTTCAACCGCTTTATTGAGCGAGGAAACAGAAGATTTGGAGTCATAACTGAGCAATGAGTTCCAATCAACTTTAGAAAGGTAATTATTCAGTTTTATATAGTCAGTTTTTTTAAAATTGTAATTAATAAGATTTTTTTTCAAGACATGCGATAGGAAATGAAAAATTTATTTTGACGGTAGGATCATGAGGACCAAAGGTAATAAAAGTGAAACATTTGCGTTAGAAAAACCGTCAATGAAAATGAGATCCAGGATTTTATTATTGGAGGTTAAAACTGAGTTCAGTTGCGAAAGGCCTTCGCTAGTTATGCTGTTTATTATAACAATGCAGTTATAAATATTACAAGTAGGTAGTAGTATAAAAGGATCATCGGGGGAGACATCCCAAATGACATCAGGCAAATTGAAATCTCCAACCACGACTATTTTATCATTTGGTTTCAGCATAGAGCAAATTTCACGAATCGCTTAAACATGCATGTGATAGCTCAAGATATAATATAAGATGGCTAAGAATAAATCTTTTAGTACATTGGGGACATTTAATTAATTTTTGTTGGTTAGTAGGAAATTGAGGCAGTGTTGCAGTTTTAGGCAACCTAGTGCTCTCCCGAGAAATAAACTCTTTCACAAAAGCATTATCTGACCAAAAAGATGGACTAGAAATAGTTTTATAAATGTTAGACGGCAAAGTAATTTTGATGGATGAAGAGTATCTTTTATAATTAAAGTTTGATGTTAAATATTCCACTACATCATCTTTAGCTGCAAAGCGAGAAACGAACAAGGGCTTCATGGGCTAATAAAAACTGTTTTTTTTTAGATTATTTAATAAAAAGTGGAGGCAAAGATGTAGAATTTGAATTACTAGTAGTTGGTATCAGTATTCAGCGTGTTCAAATCAACCGGAGTATTTAAAAAGTCTGTGACGACAATGGCAGGAGTAGACGCCGACGATGGAGTTGGGGCTTGTCCACATCTACCTCTACCACAAAATTTGACGACTTTTCACCACCGGTTTTTTCATTTTTGGAAGCACTTGAACGCGTATTTCTGGAGAAAGCAACAGGTTCATCAAAACACTTTTAATTATTGAAAAACTTTTCATAGTGTTTAAATTTAGATGTCAGAGTGGATAACTCTTTCCCAATCTCCGAAGAACCCTCCTTGAATTGTTTGAAAATTTGATATTGGTCGATATCAGTCGACCTACATTTCAAACACGATCAATGAAGGCCCTTTTGTCTTGAATTATGGCAAGGGTCCTGCCAGAAATAAATTTAAGAATTTTATATATTTACATCCAAAAATAAATTAAGTTAAATTTCGTAAGCCAAAAGCAGTAGGCCGTGAAAACAGGCTATTTTAGTATGTTGTTAATTCTAATTTGTGCAATTAATTGTTCATTCTAATTTGTGTATAAGATTTTTTGTGATTCTGCTGTTATTGAACGTTTGAAATAAAGAAAAAGCAAATTTCTAAAGATTTTAAAGATTTAATAATTAAATATTACGAAGAAAATACAAGTATTCGTCAAATTGCAACCATTATCAAAACACCAAGGTCTATGGTTTTTAATATTATTAAATCTTTAAAAATAAATCGTTCTACTAAACGTTCAAATGGAAGCGGAAGACCATTAAAGATTTCATCTTGTTTGATCATTAGCGTATTGCGCGATGTATTCAAGAAACCCCAAAGATATCTGCAGTGGTTATTGCTAAAGAGTTAAGTGAAAATAAAATTGTTGACGTACATCCATAAACAATTCGAAACTTTTTGCATACCAAAGAGTATAAGCCTACACCCCAAGAAAAAGCAAAATATAAAAAAACGACTGGACTATGCCAAAAGCTTTGTCCAAAAACTTCCAGAGTTTTGGAAATCCGTTATTTTTACAGACGAATCGAAATTTAATATTTATGGCTCTGATGGACGCCGTTTCGTTTGGAGAAGAGTGTTTAGTGTTTAGGTTTGGGGTGCGATGGCAGTAAGCGAGGCCAGGTCGTTGCAATTTGTTAAAGGTAATATGAACAAAATGGATTACTTGAACATCCTGAAACAAAATCTCCCTCAAACTATGAAAAATTTAACTTACCAGCACGACCTCAAACACACAGCTTTAATTGTTAAGTAGTGGCTACTGTATATTACAAAATCAGTATTGCCACACATCCCACAGAGCCCTGATTCGACCCCAATACGTTGAAGAGGAGTTTAAGAAAAAGGAGATTAAAGGAAAAAATCAGCTAAAGGATGCAATTCAGGACATTTGGAGACGCATACCAGTAAATGTTACTGCAAATTTAGTAAAATCAATGAATAAACGACTAGATAAGCAGGAGGCCGTCATAAAAAGTACTAAAAGCAGTTTTTAAATTACTTATTTATACATAATTATGTAAAATTTGATTTTAAAAGCGTCTTTATTTGTAATGTTTTGAATGGAAATAAATAAAATTAATAATTAATTTTATGAAGTGTTAAAAAGTATCAAATATTCGTCTTTTATTTGCTTTTTATTTTATAATCCTAACTTTGTTGGTTGTCGAGATATTTGTTTGAAAATATAAAACGGCAGAGTGTCTCAGTTTTTTTTGGTTAAATGTCTAAAAACATCAAAAATATTGGTACCCTAATTTATAACCCTATTTTATTGATCTAACTTTAATTACTTTAATAACCAATTAATTTGATTTTTTTAGATTAGACTAATAAATTCTTAAATATTATATAGTAGACAAAGCTGTGGTTTGTTAATCGAGAATTAACGCCGTTAACCCGAAAAGAGTTAACGTTAATTCGTTAGTTCCGATAAAAATTATCGGAAGTTAACGTTAATCGTAACATTAATTTTTTGTATGGAAAAAACCATCATTATAAATAGAAAAATATGCACGACATATACATACATGTATTTAAATAACACACTGCTGTGCTCATACTCCACCACCGTGTATACGCTTCAGCAGTCAGAATCAGAATGATTGATAATAATTCAAACAAAGAAAAAATGAAAAAAATGAAATAAGACTCGTCCAGTCGTAGAAATCGGAAGGAACTAATCGTTATAATGGGGACCCAATGAACGCGGTTGCCGCTGGTACGCGGCTGCTAAATTCGGATAAAAAATTTCCGCGGTAAAAACAAAGTTGGTCATGAGCCTTGGCTCATATTAATACACACAATCTACTTTTACTTGACAACCGCATGCCGCCCCATCGCCGATTGCCTCGTTCACTGGCCCTTTACTATTATAGTCTTCAAATAAATGTTAAAGCAGTTCCGAGAGGGAAATCTATGCAAATCTATACTCTTTGATATGTATTTATTTATTATTGAAAAATTATTCTCCTCTCGGAATTAATTTCTAGCTTTCTTCGATTAATTTGATTTTTTGAATTCTGGGCCTCAATTGTGAAATTCCATATGCTGCAAATTGCTTTGTAGTAAATATAAATAAAACCCATTTTTTTTTTTTACATTCGTTCTTGTAATACATTCGGCTTTTGTATGATTAAGTTAAATTATAAATGAAGAAGTTTTATTAAATTTAGAAACAGCAGCTTCGTTCTAGATACCCCAATGAGTTGTAGTATAAAAAAATATTGTGTTGCATATAGAAAAATATAAGAATACTGCTGAAATATTTAGAACAATGTGAAATAGCGAAAATATTGATTTACTCGTATATTAAAAATAATACAAATATTTTAATAAATATTGAATATGTTAATAAATATTACTATTATTATATTACTTATATTAGATATAAATAATAATAAAATATTGTTCTAAAAAATCTATCCCCTTTTTCCTTCTTTCAAAATCGCTTCGTTTGGGGATTTCCCCTATGTGTGCCATCGCTGGTCGTGGAGCAGAAGAATTATGTTGAATACCATGTTTTTGGTTTGTCCAAAATTCTAATTGGTGACATTAATTCAGAATTTTTATTAAAACAACCGAACCGTTCTACAAGGTACCCAGTTACGATTAAACAAAGTACCTGCCGAATAATTATGCCCGAAATAACCTTTTTTTTTTTGCTTGAGCAATTTATTCAACCACCTTCATGCGTGTTTGATTTAACTGATTCTACATTATACAATACAATATAAAACATTTACTAAACGGGACCACCTCTTGGCACAACATAAGTGGATGCGAACAGCTCGGCATAAGCCCTTCATGGGCTTGTTGTGTCAAAAGAAGATTCGAACTTTAACATTAAAAATGCTATTGTAAATTTTTTAATGAGTTAATGTCAGCACTTGTTGTTTTTGTTTTGTTAACGAACACTTAATCGTGAGGAAACCAACCGATGGCAAGATAATCGTATTTTCTGTAGCAGGGTGGAGTAACAAAATGAACTGCTGAAGCAAATATTTCATGAGAGGTCTTATAAAGAGGAATAGTGCAAAGTGGAGATACAAAGATTTCTTGAAAGGTATTTCAAAGCACTCCAAAATTAGTGTGTCGGGCAATTATTATTTTCTTATTCACATGTGAATAACATCACATTCTTTGCCGACGCAATGCTGTCACGCGTACACTATCAACTTCTTCGTGTAGCTTACTAACTATTGACGAACAATGGAATTTGGGAGAAGTTTGAGAGCAATTTTGTCAACGAAAATCATATTAGTTGACTTTCAACATTCATGTAAGAAGGTCCTCGCTGCGCAATTTAAAAAAAAAAAGAGCTAAGTCGCTCTATCAGATACACACACAAGCATGCATGTTTATGTATTGATCTGCCCGACACGGTGTAAAGGCATTGCTTTTTACTTTGGCATGAAATGGTATGCAATGCTAAAAACCTAATGGAGTGACATACACAAAGTTAGTGCCCACAACTTACATGCATGCATGCGAATGTTGTTGTTATGGAGATATCGTCATTTATAATTTTTGTAAGTTTCTATTTTAAGCAGACTCATATAAACTAGTAAAATGCCTTGTAAGTTTATACATAAAAATGTAAGTTTTTGTTTACGTGTTTTATACAATCTACAAGATTTAAGAGGTATTTACGAGTTGATCCGATTATTGTGAATATAAATTTGGTTTGGTATTAATATAAACATTTTATAAAACCCTCCATCTTGTTATTTTCCTTTTTAGGTGAAAGCAATGGATTTAGATGAACAACAAAACAGTGTCGTTAAATATATGATAGATCACTCAACACTCAACAGCATATACAGTGATTACTTTTCAATAACTGAATCAGATGGGAGTTTGATGATTTTGAAATCTCCTAATAATCTCGTTCATAAGACTATACAGTTTTTTGTTCGTGCTTCTGATAGCGGTAATCCTCAATTACACAGCAGTGTCCCTGTATCAATCCAGTTCATAGAGTCGAACGTCAGTGTACCTGAATTTGAGAAGACTATGATTAATTTACACGTTCTGGAGTCTACACCGCCGGGGTCGGTTTTAACAAAGTTAAAAGTGTCTGGTAATTTTTCTATAAAGTTTTCGATAGCAACAGAAACATCGAAATTTTTTATTACTGAAAATGGAGAATTTCTACTAATGCAATCACTGGACCGAGAGGAAAACGAAATGCATTATATTGTAGCAATGTGTGAAACAGCAACGATTCCTGTTTTATTCACATTTTCTGAAATATACATTCATGTACAAGATGAGAATGACAATTATCCGAAATTTGACAGCAGTGTTTATAGTGTAAAAATCTCCGAAAATGTGGATAAAGTCACTTCTGTTATAAAAGTATCTGCTACAGACCTAGACTCTGGCCCAAACGGCGATATTCGATATTATTTAGATGATGATATAAATACAATATCTAACGTTTTTGACATTGACATTTTCTCTGGCTGGATTACATTACTAACAACGTTAGACAGAGAACTGGTATCTGAATACTATTTTAATGTTTTAGCAGCGGATAATGGACAACCAAAACATGTTTCTAAAGTTGCTGTTGCTGTAAAGATAAAAGACTACAATGATAATCCGCCATTATTTAAACAAAAACAATATCAAATTACTGTATACGAAAATGCATTACCGGGAACTGTTTTAACATATCTTTTAATAACAGATTTAGATTCTGAAAAAAGTGATATTGACTACTACATCATATCTGGAGATGATCATTCGCAATTTCACATTGGTAAAACCGGAGAACTTTTTGTGTCAAAGCCACTTGATCGAGAAGTTAAATCATTTTATCACCTAAATTTATTAGTTACAGACGGTAAATTTTTTTCTGAATCGGAAATGTTGGTAACCATCAAAGATGTCAATGACAATATCCCATTTTGCCTAACTCCTCGATATAACTTGGTTATCAACGAATCTATTGCTATTGGAACTCCGCTCTTAAAAATCATTGCAATCGATTTTGATGACGTTGGGAACGAAAAGTTAAGGTATTATCTTACTGGTAATGATTCAGAAAATTTTTTTATTGAAAAGGATACTGGCATACTCAAAGTTTTTAAACTTATCGATAGAGAGGCTCATCCAAAATTTATAATAGAAGCCCATGTACAAGATGGTCATCAATTACTAAGGGAATGCGTTTCAGAAGTTTTTATAACCGTTAACGACTTAAATGATAATAAACCTGTGTTCTCAATGAATCAGTATATCGTTAGCATATCAGAGGATGCACCTGTTCAAACACTTGTAACAAAAGTGCATGCATCAGACAAAGATTTCGGTTTAAATAGACGGATAACGTATTCATTTGTGAATAAAAGCCAATATTTTGAACTATGTGCTGAAACTGGAATAGTAACACTGTCCAAACCACTGGATAGGGAAAGTATTTCAATATTTAACATGTCTGTGAAAGCTGAAGATCATGGAAACCCCAAACTAGCTTCGTTTGCAAAATTAATTATAAACGTTTTAGACATAAATGATAATCCACCCGAATTCGAAATGGAGGAGTATCGATCATATTTACTTGAAAACGCCACGATTAATGCTGAGGTTACAAAAGTGTTTGCCACTTCTAAGGATATTGGAGTAAACGCAGAAATATTATATATAATAACTGGAGGAAACGACCAAAAAAAGTTTATAATCAACCCAAAAACAGGAATAATTTATGTACATGGAGAGTTGGATTATGAAAAAACCAAAAGTTATTTTTTAACTGTTCAAGCCGTTGATGGAGGTACTCCACCTCTAAGTAATTTAGCTTCAGTGAACATATCAATTGTTGATGTTAATGATAATCAACCCAAGTTTTCACAAAATGTATACCATGTCAAAATAAGAGAAAATGTTCGAATTAATGAAAAAATTATTCAAGTGTCTGCTACTGATGATGATTCTGAACAAAATGGATTAATTAGATACAATATTGAGAGTGGAGACAGATTGAATCAGTTTGCCATTGAAAATATTGGTGGTGTTATTTTAGTATTGAACCAACTTGACAGAGAATCTATTTCTAATTATTTGCTTGAAGTAAGAGCTTGTGATAGCGGTGTTCCAGAATTATGCAATTATGTTCATATATATGTTGATGTTTTAGATTCAAATGACAATCCTCCTCTCTTTAATAAAATGAACTATAGCGTGGTAATACAAGAAAATAAAGACTTTGGATATAGAATATTAACCTTTAATATTACTGATGCCGACATATATCCAAATACATCACCTTATACCTTTGATATTCGCAGCGGCAATCAGGGTGGATTTTTCCGTATAGAACAAGATGGAACATTGAAAACTGCGGTACGTTTTAATCATAAGGTATGTGATTCATACATACTTCAAGTGCGAGTTTTTGATAATGGGACTCCTCCTCAATACTCGGACACATGGGTATATGTAAAAATAATTGAAGAAAGTCAGTATCCACCAATAATAACTCCACTCGAAATAACTGTAAATTCTTTCGAAGATGATTTTGCTGGAGGACTTTTGGGCCGGGTGTATGCCTCAGATCAGGATAAATATGACTCTTTATCTTATGGTTTATCTACTACTCTTGGCGAAACATATTCAACAAAAAAACTTTTCAACATATCACAAAAAAATGGGTCGCTTTTCGCTATTAATAACCTTGATGTGGGGTTATATAAAGTTAATGTTACGGTTTCGGATGGTAAATATACTTCAAATGCTATTGTTAAAATAAATGTCGAATTAGTGACCGCAGAAATGGTTAAAAATGCTGCAATAATCAAATTTAGTAAAGTTTCAACAGAAGATTTCATCCTAAGCAATCGCAAAGGATTTATTCGTGCAATTCGTGCAGCGATGCGGTGTCGGCAAAAAGATATTACCATAATCTCCATTCAAAAATCGACTATCACAAACAATTTGCAAAATTCAACATATACTCTCAATTTGAATAGACCTTCCAGAAGACGCCGTACGTTGGATAATAACTTGGATGTAGTTTTTGCAGTAAAAAAACAACAAATCACTCCAAATTCAGAAGGTTATTTTACAACAGAAGAAATACATGGCATTCTTGGAAATTATATAGGAGACATAGAAGACGCCACCAATCTTGTCATTGAAGAAATGGTAGCTTCTGGATGTTCAATGAATACTTGTGTGCACGGGAAGTGTGTAAGCCGAGTTATACCAAGTAAAACTAAAACTTCAACTGTTTGTACAGATGTAATAAGTTTTGTAACTCCAAGTTATGATTATGTTAACGACTGTAAATGCAATCCAGGTTTTGATGGGAAGAATTGTGACGAATCAGTTAATGCCTGCTCATCAGATCCATGTCCATCACAGAAACAATGTTGGCCAGCTGATTCTGTAAAAGGATACCAATGTATTTGCCCTTTGGGATACAGTGGTCAATTTTGTGAAAACAGAGCCAACAAATGTCAAAATTCAGATTGTTTTAATATGTTTACATCGGTTTCATTCAGTGGAAAAAGCTATGCGCATTATAAAATTAATAAGTCTGTCGCGCGAAATATTTTAGAAAATCAGTTTATATGTTCTCTTAAAATTCGAACTGTGCAACAAACTGCGACAATTTTATATGCAAGTGGAAAAATCGATTACAATATTTTAGAAGTTATAAACGGAGCCATTCACTATAGATTCGACTTAGGCTCTGGAGAAGGAGTTGTTAGTGTTTCTAGTGTGTATATCTGTGATGGCGAATGGCATACAGTCACATTAGAACGCATTTTTAATAGCGCCAAGTTGACTGTCGATAATAAACACGTTTCTCAAGGAAGTGCTTCAGGTGTCAATGGGATATTAAATATACAATCCAATAATATATTTATTGGCGCAGAAGTAAGACCACATCCATCAATTATTGGTTTTGAAGATATACAAAGAGGGTTCGTGGGATGTATGGCAGATATACGAATAGCGTTAGAGCCCTTGCCATTATACATCGCTGGTGGCAGTTCTGTTGCAGCTTTAAAGCGTTTCACAAATGTGGAATTCACATGTGATCCATTGAGGGTACTTATCCCGCTTGGTGTATGTGGAGCTCAACCCTGTCTTAATGGAGGATATTGCATCGATTTGGGAAACAATAATTTTAAATGCACGTGCCATGCTCGTTTTACCGGACAAATATGTGAAAATGATATGGATCCGTGTGCTTCTGGTCCCTGTTTATTTGGTGGTCATTGTGAAAATCATAGTCCCAGCAATTATTCATGTGCCTGTCCCTTTCATTTATCTGGAAGGCGCTGTGAATATGGTAAATTCTGTACACCAAATCCTTGTAAAAATGGAGGCATTTGCGAAGAAGGCGATGGTGTACCACATTGTATGTGTCGTGGGTACACTGGTCCCACTTGTGCGATCGATGTAGACGAATGTGATAATCAACCTTGTGGTAACGGAGCAACATGCATTAATGAGGCAGGAAGTTTTCGCTGTATTTGTCCATCGTACTTAACAGGTGCCAGCTGTGGGGATCCGCTGTACTCAAATTCAATTTCTACAAAACTAAAAAATTTATCTATAGAACAAATAACCGGAATAATTTCCGGAGTGACTATAATCTTTGCAATAGTTATCATCGCCTTGTGTAGCGTACTTCTTAGAAGAAATAATACAAATACGCAAAACAGATCTATTAATGGAAAAAGTTCCTATAAAGATGGAAATTTAAATTCGCTGATTGACAAAGAGAGATATGGCAAACACAACCCAAAACTCATTAATCTGGAAGTAAATCATCGTCCAATTAGTTATTCGGCATCTACAAATGAAAACATCTTTCCCGGAAACACAACTTTTGTTAATAACCTGGATATTCTACGTAGTTATGGCTCAGCTGGCGACGAATTGGAAAACATTCCTTTCGAATACCAAAAAATAAATGGAACAAATCAGCAAATCAATATAAACCCTTGCAATTTAAACGAAACAGATGCGTCTCGTAAGCAAGACTGGAGTGAGCAACTTCATTTGAAAACATTTTGCGAAAGCAAATTAAATAACGGTAAGCTTTATCTTTAATTTGAAAACTAATAACTTCCTAACATTATTATTGAATTTATTTAAATTAAATGATTCTAGTGATAGTGCAAGATTTACTATCTTAATTTTGACTTGAAGTATTTGACCTACTCAGGCGATACAGGTTGAAAGCAAAAGTTTATGGGATCCTCATGATCCTCCTTTGACTCGGTAGATACGTTCCTCAAAAAACTTAATTATTTAACTGGCGCTACAACCGATGATCGGTGTTGACCGCCACGATGTAGCTTCGCCAATTGCCTCTGCAATGCTCGCGCTGGCGCCAGTTAAATTGCCAAGTGCAGTCCAATCCTCCTGAACCTGATCTTTCCACCGTAGATTAGGATATCCTCTTCGTGTTCCTCCACCGTGGATCGAATAAAACAACCTTCTAGCCAGAGCGCTTTCTTCCATTCTCATGACCCAGCCAGCGAAGCCGCTGGATTTTTATACGCTTGACTATATCAGTGTCAGCGTACATTACATTCAGCTCATCGTTCCATCTTATTCGATACACGTTGTCCACGCATATTGGACAATAGATCTTAGGGAGTAATTTTCTCTCGAAAACAGCTTCTCCTAACAGCCTCTCATCATTGGTGGTCAATTTCCACTTCTCGGCGCCACACATTAGGACGGGGAGGATGAAG
This sequence comes from Palloptera scutellata, assembly GCA_958295655.1. NCBI lineage: Eukaryota > Metazoa > Arthropoda > Insecta > Diptera > Pallopteridae > Palloptera > Palloptera scutellata. The sequence continues at coordinate 78,417,492 of OY282449.1, read as the reverse complement.
GATTTATAGAGCGTTACTTTCTTTGGTCAATTGCCTTCTGAGCCCGTAATAATAAAAGTTAATTTCCGCTGCATTTGACGGACATTATTATTGGTATTAATGCTGGATTCTAGGTAAACGAAATCCTTAACGACTTCAAAAGTATAATTGTCATTAGCAACGTTTTATCAAAGACTCTTTGTTTGTTGACACATGGTATTTCGTTTTGTCCTCGTTCACCACTAGACCCACTCGACGAGACTCCCTTTCCAGATTGGAGAATCCTGCACTGATTGCGCACGCGTTGGTGCCAATGATGGCATGACACTCTTGTAGAAATCTGTGCCAGAGATGTCGATTTTCGCAGCTCGAGTTATTTTCTTCACCATAAGGTTAAAGAAGGGAATCACCTTATGGTATCAAATGGCGTGGAGCGGTCTGTGCCAATTTTCGAGCTTTATAATCGAAGAATAGATAGGTGTGGACCTGCTTTTCTCGGGTCTTTTCCAGGATTTGCCGTAGTGTGAATATCTAGTCGAGGCCTGAAACCACATTCTTATGGATTAGGCAGAGTACGCTGAGGGTCCATAGAAGCTCGTGAATGTGTTTTGTGAACTCTTCGCCTCCCGTCTTTAAAAACTCAGCAGGCAGGCCATCTGAACCTGCGGTCTTATTGATTTTCAGCCGAGCGATGGATATTATGACCTCCTCATAGTCTGGCGGTGGTACTTCAACACCGTCAGTGATTGGGGTTTCCGGAGCAGATTCCCCAGTGGAAAAGTGCTCTCTCTATAACCTCATAATACCCTGGACATCTGTCACCAGATTTCCGTCTTTGTCCTTGTAGGAAGAGGGCTCAGTATTGAAATCATTAGTCAGGCGTTTTATTCTTTCGAAGAATATTCGGACTTCGTTCCTGTCCCGTAACATCTCGGTATCATTAAACTCATGTCTTTCTGCTTCTCTTTTCTTGCGCCTGAAGAGACATTTCTCCTCTCTCCTCAACTCTCTTTATCTCTCCTTAGCAATAACATTAGGGGGATTCCTTTTCCGAGGCTTTATATTAGGCTTCACTGGGTATATTTTTAGCATGGTGAGTTCCAAGCCCGGCACAAAACCGTTAATTGTAGGCCACAGAGAAGCCTGCCACACAAATTAGTTAGCTCGCTGACGGGTGTCAGATCGCCATCCAGGGGACGCCACGAGTAGGCTGTAAATAGACTTGAGACGTAGAAGCGCAAGAATCGAACAGTTTGCCTATGGCTGCTTCTGTCAAAAATGCAAATGTAAGAGCTTATCAACGACCAAACAAAGCCGAAAATAAAATATAATTTACCAGAACTGTAACTGCTTATAAATATGTACATACATATATATAAAACTCAACGTATACCCTACACTTGCATGGCTGTCTTTGTATGCATCTGCATATGCAATAGTTTAACGGATCTTTTCCTTTTCGCTTCCATTCTGTTCCTGGTGATTTTGTAGATGTTGTTTCGTCTATTTGATACTGGATGAATGGTGTATCCCCACAGTGGTATCACTAGTAGTACCATCTTGAGGCTACAAGATGATATAAAAAAGCGCGGCATCAGCTGAAAACTATGAAAAACTCTGGAATTTTCGTAAAAGCGGCGTAATCTATTTGTGCGGGAGCAAGAAGCGGCCACCCTTACTAACTCGGCCACCCTTACTAACCCGTCAGTACCAGGAATTGCTCGTATGATCCTTCCCAACTGCCACTTGAGTGGTGGAAGATTATTATCCTTGAGTACGACTAGCGTGCCTGGAACAATGTTTTGGCATGTCGTCTTCCATTTTTGTCGGTGTTGAAGTTCACTTAAGTATTCTTTGCTCCATCGTTGCCAGAATTCATTTTTGAGTTTTGTGACCACCTTCCATCGTTGAAGAAGATTACCCCTGAATTCTTCCGCCATGCTGTCTACGATACTGGTGATCGGTGCCACCGTCAGGAAATGACTCGGTGTCAGTGCAGACAGATCATTCGGATCCTCGGACATTGGCGTCAACGGTCCCGAATTCAGGATTGTTTCTATCTCTGTCATTACTGTATTCATTTCTTCAAATGTTTGTGATGCAGCTATTATACTTCTGTAGAACAGATGCTTTGCTGATTTCACAGCGGCCTCCCATAAGCCACCAAAGTGTAGTGCGCGCGGTGGAATGAAATGGTAGTCAATTCCTTTGGACGTTTCAACCTATTTTATGGTTTCTTGGGCTTTTGGGCTATGTATAACTTGACTTATTGCCTGTAGCTGGTTGCGTGCCCCGCGAAGTTTGTTGCGTTTTCGCAGTAAATATTGCGACAATTTCCACGTCGACTGACAAATCGTTTCCGATGAAGGCATTTGTTGAAAGGTCACTTACAATTTCTATATGAATCGCTTTTGTCGCAAAACAGCAGAATATGGCCTCATAACACTTTTGTGGTCTCTTCCCTTGAAGTTTGAAGTGGAATTTAAACGGCAGAAGTCTACGCCGGAGTTGATGAATGGCATTGCCGGCTGTACGCGATGTCCTGGCAGGTTTCCCATGAATTGTGTCAGCAGTTTAGGTTTCGCTTTGTTGCATCTTACACAATTTTGTACAACTAATCTTGCGATAGACTTGCCCTTAACTGGCCAATATCGTTGTCGAGCAATTGCCAGTAATACTTGTGCTATGGTGTGTGAGTGGAATTCATGTAGATGAGTCATTATGAGTCTGGTAGTTGGATGAGCGAATGGTAGTAGTGCTTGATATTTTGCCTCGTAAGGCAGTTGTGGGTTCTCTAAACGTCCCCCGACTCTTATGATACCGCTGGTGTCCAGGAAGGGGCTGAGGTTAAGTAATCTGCTTCCAGTGGTGACATGACCGTTTTTTAGCAATTGTGGTCGATCCTCCGTGAACTCTTGGATTTGGGCTTCCTTCAAAATTATGGTGGCAGCCTTGTCCAGTTCAGAAACCCTGAGGTGTCCGCCTTGAGCATTCGCTTTTGGCTGACAATTTTCGATAAAACGGAAAATGTAGGCAGTGACCCGAAGGAGACGGGTGAATGAATTTTTATGATTGGTCTGATCAACAAAGTGCTTCGTGAGGGAGACCGCCGATGCTGTTAGCGCTACTTGGCGTTTTTCCAGGTTGGTTTGGATATGTGTTGGTTGCTGTGGCTATCCTGATGATGACCCGTTTAGGAATAAGAGTCCATAAAACCACAGCCTGTTGTTCTTGAATTTCCGTGGGTACCGCGTTAGATCAAATCTGGTGGATTTTGTTCGGTAGGGACATACTTCCATTGGCCGCTTATAGTGAGTTCCTGAATCGATGCGACCCGATTGGCCACAAATGTGTGATATGATGAAGATTCCGCCGCAATCCAGGCCAGGGTGATCTTTGAATCACTCCATAAGAAACATTCTTCGTTCCAGGTGAGGTCCTCTTTGACACGTTGGAGTAGGTCTAGAGCACATAGCTCTAGACGAGGGAGAGAAACCACCTTAACGGGCGCCACTCTTAATTTGGAATAGAGTAGTCACACCATAACGGAGCCATCTATACGTATGGTCCTGGTGTTGATGATTGCGCCGTATGTCTTTTCTGATGCGTCCGAGAATGCATGGAGTTCTTTTCTGCTGGTGGTTTTTCCACAGGATGCGGTACGTGGTATTTTGCCGTCGTCCAATTCTTTGATTTCTTCTCTAAACTTGTTCCATTGGGTGTGTAGTTCCATTGGTATGGCTGCATCCCAATCCAGCTTTAATTTCCAGAGTTGTTGAAGAAATATTTTCGCACTTGTTATGACTGGCCCTAATATTCCCAATGGATTGAAGACTTGTGGTATGTCGGACAGTACTCGTCGCTTGGTAACCTTTTCCCACTGCGTATTGATCAAGAATGCAACTGCCTGCTATTGCCAGATCATTCCCAATGTTTTGACCGTGCTGTCCTGTTTTTCGAAACTCACTTGGATGGCTCTGTCCTCCAGCGTAATGTTGGCGAGGAGTGATTAATGACTAGAGCACCACTTTCGCAGTTTTAAGCCAGCGCTTTTCATGATGCTGTTGAGTTCACCCTGCTTGGCATGAGCCTCCGCCACCGTGTCGGCTCCTGAAATGACGTCGTCGACGTAGAAGTCATTCCGAATGGGAATCGGGTCTCACATGTGGCTGCCAATTTATGAAAACATTTTATGGCAAGCTATGGGGCTGTTGTGACTCCGTACGTTACTGTTGTTAGACGAAAGTACTTTAACTGCTGCCTAGCGTCATCCCTCCAAAGAATCAGCTGGTAACACCTATCTCGATCGTCCACCAAGATTTGACGATACATTTTTTCGAAGTCGGCTGTGAAGGCATATTGCTTCATCCGGAATCGTACCAAAATTTAAAACAATTCTTCTGTCCTTTAACTTCGTTAAGTGTCGGGTCTGCCAGCTGTAGATTGTCAGGGATTTCCCACTGACTGATGTCCAAATGTCGCGATGGTTGGTCCGAGGTAATTCTTGGTAAGATGGACGTGTCCACCCGAACCTTGAACTGGTTGGTTGTGGATTGTAGCAATATGTTGATCGCTGTGTCGCTTGACCAATGCCTTCGAATTCCTGTGGGACATAAATCGTCTGTGTCCGCAGCCGTTTAGCCAATGCTTTGGTTATATAATTTAGTTGAGATCCGCTATCAAGAAGGGCTCGACACATGACGTCACGTCCTCTGCGATCTTGCAGCTTGACCATAGCGGTGCCAAGCAACACGTATCTTGTCGCAACTTGACCACCATCTGAAGGGAGTGTTGCGGAAGCTGACGTACTGGTACCTGATGATGAATTGCTGCTGTCAGACTTTTCGTCGAAGTGAACCAAGGCATTGTGCTTCTTCTGGCATGTAGAACAACCCCGGCCGGCTAGGACATTGGAGGGAGGAATGGCCACTCTTCATTCAGTTTAGGCACAACTTGTGCTTCTTCAATGTGTCGTAGCTTTGACGTGGTGCTTGAGTCTTGAATACTCTGCATGCTAACAACGGATGGCGCTCCTTACAAATGACGCACTGGTTTGATGATTCAGCCATCAAGGATGTTGGCCTGGTACTCAGATTCCTATGCGGCTTGACTTGGCCGAGCGCCTCCATGGCTTGGAAACGCGTCTCCAGGAATTTCATGAGTTTCTCAAGTGAGCACAACTCACGCGGGTCGTCCAGTGATTGCTCAAAAGCACCATGAGTCATTCGATCGAGTTTCTTGATGATCATATGCACTACGATAGGATCCCATGATGATATTGGCTGTCCCAAGCCCTTAAGACCAAACAAACACTCCTTGGTTGTATCGTGAAGAGCCCTGACGGCGGTTATTGAGTCTGAGTTTAGCTGTGGCTGACCCATTAATTTGTTCAGCAGCGCGCTCACCATCAATCGTTTGTTGTCATAGCGATTAGGCAAGATGGTCCATGCGGCGTCATAGTTCTCTTCCGAAACAGGTAGATGATTGATCAGATGACTTGGTTCTCCGATTAACTTCCCTCCCAGTTCCTTGATGAGCGTAATGGTCGCTCTCATCAGCGCCTTTTGTCGCTGCACCAGGAACCTTGCTGGGTAGTTGTAATCAATATCGTATCTTCCATACCATCGACGATGCCTGCTGCACCTTCAGGTCCAGGGATGACGTTGCTCGTACTTGCCAATGTTTCTAATTTGTTTTTAAGTAATTCGTACAGCTCCTTAATGCTGGCGTAATAACTCTCCTTAAAATAGGCGTGGTCTGAAAACTCGCGACTGTTTTCTTGAATTCGCGCACCCAATGTTGTGAGTTCATCCAACCATCCTTCCAGTTGAGCCAACCTTGAGCTGGCATATTGCTTCTTTCTTTTCCGCTCAGCGGAATCCTTGCCAAAATTCGTTAATGCCTTCTGCACTTCCGTCCCGAGCATATGGGCTCGGGTGGTCAACTCCACAAATGACATCTCGATGATTTTATCCTTCAGCAGTCGCAGAACTAAATCGTTGAGCGCTCTTTGTCGAGAAAATTTCGCCGGGGCCTCCAAATGTTTTTATATTCCGGCAACTTCTTTTGGTTGTCGGTTGGTTGCTCGGTACAGAACCGATCAGCCAGTTTTTTCCAAGCCTTGGTGCAGAACCAATGTTACAATTTATAGTTGAATGGTATTTTTTTATTATTCTCCAATAGTTATTATGCATCAAAGATCTTCCACATGGGATCCATTTCTAATGTTTCCTGTCAGCGTAGTTTTTCAAAACAAAGAATAATTAAATCTTATTTGCGGCCACATCACAGACAAGATTAGTTTTTCATAATAACTTTTGGAGAATAATAAAAAAATACCATTCAACTATAAATTGTAACATTTGTAGATCACTGCACTCAGTGGCTAGTTCGGTATGAGCTGTAGTTAGATATCATCGCAGCCTTGGAATTTCCATCGGTACCCAAATATTTTTCAATTCATCGTAGGTTAGGTTATAAATGGTGGCGTTTTCCTCGTTAGATCCATAGAGCTACCACAAAGTCTCTAGAGCCAATTAGAACTTCGAGCTACATCTATCACAGTTTCCTGTTTGAAATTGTTTATCACCAACAATTTTTAAAAGAACCAGGTTTTTTTTTTTATATCATCTTTATATTGGTTATGTCATTTAGGGAAAGTAAGTACTTGTTCCCTAACTTCTATAATCTAGTCGTATTGGGCAATGGCAAAGAATGTGCTCCAAAGTCTCCTTAGTCACACAGATATTATAATTCCTGCATAGGTCGTTTTCAACCAAACCAATCCCCTTTTGGCATGATTTCGTCGTAAAACATGATTAATTTTGTTGCGACTTCCTTAAGTTAGGAGGTACCATTAATTGTTTTGTCACCTACACATCTGATTGCAATTCCATTGGAGGAGTGGCGGCTGTTGCTACAATATAGTAAAAAAAAAACACAGCGAAGTACAAAACAGTATTGATTTTCCGCAAATATGTACATAAGCGCAAAAAAAAAATGCGAAACAATCTGCAAGAATACAATTTTTTTTAGGGCTTCATGATTATAACTTTTTACTGTACTTGGGTTTGAGTTTTTTCTTAATTTTATATTTGGTTTTGAACACTTAGGTCCCTAGTATGGTTGGCAACTTTACTCACAGTTTAGTTGCCATAACTAGGTAACTAGTTATTGAAACAGTTGGCAACAACTTAGTGTCTAAAATAAGCAACTCATTTTAGCAGTTGCCATGGTAGATGGCTATAAACAGAATGCGCTGAAATATAAGCAAACATTATTGAATATAATGTTTTAATGTTTAAATTATTTTTTGGAACATAAAACTTACAATTAATTCTTAATGAATAAATTTTAGAGACTCGTCCAGCTTCACGTTTTTCCTCTTCTTCTTCTTTTTCTGGTTTTTCGAATCCACTCATCTTGTGCGTATTATATTTATACATGAATAGATCCGAACGGCTAAGTGAAAAGCTTTTCTTAGGGAATTTTTTTTTTTGTAGGTTTGCCATTGCCTGCCATGAGTTGATGCCGTGTAAAATTGTTTTTTCTACCTTAGTTTTTATTTTACTGTGCCGAAATTTGAACACCGAACACTCTGCGTGGCAGGCCAAAACCAACTACGACACGGGGACCAATAGTTTACGTTTTTCCTCTATGCGCAGTCAATCGATATCAATGCATTAGTTTTTATCAAATATAGAACATAGATCGTAGCCAATGTCCGTTTCTCCTCACAATAACTTTTTTTTATTTGCAAAAATGTTTGTATTTAATTCACAGCGGTTGTTTTTTTTTGTCAGATCGTCAATATTTTAATATGGCAACACCGTTAATTGCCAACAAAAGCAGTTTGGTTGCCAACCGTAATTAATAAACTTTAAAATCGTAGAATGCATTTCTATCTTTTATGTTTCTTACGTAAATGATCTCCGGGTTTCGCCCCAAAATGGTATCTCCCGGGGCCCAGGCGCCTCCCAGTTCTGCGCTCCCCCCTAGTTACGCCACTGGCGCTACTCCCAGTGGATCTCAAACTGCTATTAGACCAGTTTCAACCCGCCAATAACAAACTGCTGATATGTAAATTTGTAGGAGAAAATAAAAAATTGTAGAATTTAATACGAGCGTTTGTGAAGAGCCTAAAGCATTCCATTGTTGTTGTTGCAATTAAAAAGTTAGGTCATAAATAAAGTCGGGTGGGTTTCATCAACTGGTTTAATTAAATGATATTTAATAAATAATTTCGCCAATGTTTTAGGCTCTCCACAGACGCTCTTGGATTTAATAATGTTGGCATCAAAATTAAGTAATGAAAGTAGTTCAGTCTTTATAATAATAGCCTATAAGGTTAAGGTCCATGCTTTAATCGGGGTAAGAAAAACGTAATAAAACAAGCTTGAAAATTTTTAAGTGAACATTCTCTTAAAGGTTTGTGAAAAAACTACTAAGTTAAGTTTACATAATATTCTAATTTGGAATTGAGTTATATTTTGGAATTATTTATATTTCAGAAAAAATGTCAGATTATGGTTTGACCTTTCACCGTACAGCATCGTTGAAGCAGCCGTGTGGAAAAGTTATTCAAGTTACTGTGCCTAACGTATGCGATTCAACTTGTGCTGCTGAGTATTCTTCTTTTAATCATGGCCAATACCACTGGGATTGCTCCGACTGGGTTGGGAAAAGTCATAACCCATTACCCGATATAACTGAAGTACCAGGAGCTGAAATCGCTGATTCATCAAGTTTCCATAGCAATGATAGCAATGAATCAAAGTCCCGAAATTTATATTTTGTGCAAAGTGAGTATAAACGAAATACATACATATCGTCATTATTTAGAAAGGTCCTAAAATGCCATTTATGTTTATTTTTTACACAGAGAAGCAAAAATGTGACATAGTTTTGTTAAAAACAAAAAATCATTTTATGATTCAGAACTGAATTTATTGATGCCTTTGTATCAGGGACGTGGTATAGAGTTTACAGCAAGGTGTTCTATAGTGGCAGACTACTATCCCATTAGTTTTTTTTTTACATACTTTACTTTTAATGGCACAACAGCCCATGGAGGGCCTAGGCCGAGCTTTCCGCAACTCATGTTGTGCGTGTTTTATTTGTACATGAATGGAATGGACCTACAGTTTAATGCCGAATACGAACGGCAAAGTGAAAAGCTTTTCATAGCTATTTTTACTCTTGTAGGTTTGCCATTGCCTTCTAAGAGGTGGTGCCGTGTAGAAAAAGAATTTTTTCTACTTTTTGATTTTGCCTGTGCCGAGATTCGAACCCCGGATACTCTGCGTAGCAGTCCAACGCATTACCACTGCGCCACAGCGGTGTCATTACAAAAATTTTATATTTATTGTTTTTCATACTATTTTAATTTGTACACTTGCTTGCTATCTTAGTATCTTAGTTTAATGCGTCAAGATTGTTTTTACTATTTACTTCGTCATATATATAAAAATGTCATCTTCCAAGTTAATTTGTACAATACAAATGTTTACTGGACAAACTAAAGCCTACAAACGACTTTGTAACATAGAGACTGTTTAAACGGGTGCGAAAATGAAAGAATGGGCTTTTTAGACGAATTTGCTCTCTCAAATACCGCATAACTCCCTGATAATAATCTTTATGTACATTCTGACCTTGTGGCAAGAACTCCGATTTGCAATGTATTTTGGAAATTCCATCCACCAGTTTCTAATGAATCTCTGCGTTGAACATTTGGTTAGAAAACCATGCTTCCTGCCATGTATTTGAGATGAAAGTGCACGGTATTTCAGTGATATTTATATGTATATAGTTATGAATGGAAAGTACGAAATAAGCTCGGCCTAGGCCCTCCATGGGCTGTTGTGTCATTAAAAGTAAAGTAAGTAATTAAATAAGGCATTGCGAAGATACGGTTATTTTCTCCTTTTAATGACGGGATACGCACTAGTTTCTTTAAGGAAACGGAATGTTCTACATAACTAATAAAGAAATATAAAATCATCTCGCCAACATGGAATTTAAACAGTTACCATTCCTCTACCTGACTTGTAGGACTGCATCGTATTGTGTTACCACTTCGTCCACGAATTCATAGTTGAGAGTGGGTTTGGTACAAGAAATCGGATTAAAGAAGTCTAACACATGCTTTATAATTTTATCAAAAATATGATGCTGACAACCAATGTACTGTGGCTGATCAAATCCTCTTATTACCATTTCAGTTTTTAATTTTTGAACAAGTATTTATTGCTATGGTGTCACATACGATCATTTTGAGGTTCTTTCATGCATCAAATTCATTCAGCAAACTTTGCAGTGCATTTAAAATATCCTGTGATGATCCGCTTTAACATTTGAATATACCTAATTTCAATTCTCTAAGTGAACTCTTCAAGATTACCACTTGATACTCCTGATTTGATGTTGTCGGCGAGGCGTAGTTGATAGAGCGTTGGCCTGCTACGCAGAGTGTCCGGAATTCAAATCTATGCATAGCAATATAAAAATGACGGTAGAAAAAACATTTCTTCACTGCACTACCTCTTGGCAGGCAATGGCAAACCTACATAAGAGTAAAAATTGCCGAAACCCAACTTTTCACTTAGCCTTTCGGATCCATTCATGTAGAAATATAACACGCACAAGATGAGTGGATGCGAAAAGCTCGGCCTATGCCCTCATGACCTGTTGTTCCATTAAAAGAGAAGAAAAAAGTAAAAAAAATTTCAAATCGCTTACCGAGATGTCGACATAAATTGATTCTCTTTCAACAAGATTGGATTTATGGATTTTATTTTACACTGTTTAATCTTCGGGTAGACTAGAGCAAACTACGTCAGCTTTTTTACATGAAAGAGGATGATTTGTTACCAAATTAGCTGCATTTGATGTTGCAAAATGTATGACTCGATTCTTTTTTTTAATTTTCACTTTCTCAGCTACAGATGCTGTGTATTGTATGTCTGTTGCAATAATATCATTCAATGAAAATATTTATTACTAATATCACTGATGAGGCCATGGATTGCTGGTACCGAAATAGGTTAAGTTGCCAAAAATTCAGAAAATAATTTTCCAAATTGAAAACCTAAAACTAACAAAATTATAATTATATTTACAAGATCAATCCAATCCCTTCACAACTATCCGTTTTTTTTTTCTTTGTCATAAATTTTTATTTTTTTTATTATCATAAAAATAAAAAGTTGTACAGAAAAAGGAAGTTTCGGAAAAAACGTTGGCATATTTTTATTTATTTATTTATTTTCTCGAAAACCGGCACAACAAAGTTTAAAACCTTATTAGCAGTACCGGCAGCATGTAGCGTAAACAAGATTAAATACGACTTATAATATATATTGCATGACATACAAATTTAAACTTTACTTTAAAATTAAACATTAAACATCTATTCGTAAAAAATTTTAATAACATGATATATTTCATTATTTCCTATTACAGCGAAGAAAGAAATAAAGCTAGTTTATTTTTGAATTGCACAGCATTATTACCAGATCTTAAACTATTAGGAAGTGCATTCCAAAGACGAACAGAGTGTACAAAGAACTACCTTTCAGACGTTAAACAAGAAACACGTTAACAGTTAATCATATTAGTTCGATTGGATATAGAAAAGTTTAATCTCGAAAACAAATAACTGGGTTCTGCATTACATATAATTTTATGCAACAATAAAAGCGTTCGATAGTTCAGTAAGTTATCAAAGATTCTTTTAGCATACTGGGAAACATGATCTCTTCGTTTTAGTCCAAACACATAACGAACAATGTTATTGAAAAGAATATTTAATTTATTTTTACTTAGACTATCACAATTTGCAAATATTTCGCAGCCATATAGCACTGTTGGTATGAGATATGCTTTAGCAAGTAGCATTCGTATATGAAGAGGAGTAAAGTACTGCGTCGTCCAAAGAACACGAAGCATGCTGTAGACTTTCCCAACCGTGTTACTTATGTGGTTATTCCAAGTTAGAGTTCTGTTGAAGGTTACCCCTAGATTTTTTGCGGAGTCTACGTATTCAATATTGCTTCCGTTTAATGAAAGGTTAGGGGCAGTGGAAATGTCAATGATTTTCTTCGCAATTACCAAGCATTTTGACTTTGCTGGATTAAGGCTTAAGCCGTTTTTTATTGCCCAATTACCAATGTTTTCAAGAACACTATTCAGATTGTTGATGCAGTCATAGAGGTTCTCACGCTTACAGTTGACGTACAACTGGACGTCATCTGCGTACATATAGATCTTACAGTTTTTCAAAACACTAGGTAGGTCATTTATGTACATAGGAAAAAAGGGGGACCCAAGACAGAACCTTGGGGAACACCTCTTATAATGGGAAGAAAGACTGATGAACAGTTATTGGCGAAGACAGCTTGTGACCTATCGGAAAGATATGACGCAATAAGATTCGTCGTAGATGGCGAGAAGTTAAATAATTTAATTAGTTTTGTCTCCAAAATATTATGGTCGACTGTATCGAAAGCCTTGGTGTGGTCCAACAGAACTAAGAACCCAACTTTATTGTCATCTATGCTAGAGCGTAAGTCTTCAATTACATTAATTAGAGCAGTAATACAACTATGTTTTTCCCTAAAGCCTGATTGCCTTTCAGTTATATAACTATTTTTACTCAAATGTGTGTTAATTTGTTGACTAAGTAACGATTCTAACGCTTTGGATATAAATGGGAGTATAGCTATTGGGCGGTACTCATTATGAGATTTTGGTACTGGTATTATTTTAGCTTTCTTCCATTCTATCGGGTAAATTGACTTTGTGAGCACAGTATTAAAAATGTGAGTTAGATATGGGAGAATCTTCGGAAACAAAATTTTCAGAAAAATAGGACTAGTGTCATCATACCCTAGAGCGTTCGATTTTATTGATGATACACTTTGCAGTACATCAGCCTGAGAAACACAATTGAAGCTGAAGCTAGAGTTGGCATTAAAAGAACTTTCAATAGTCTGGTAAACGTTTTGATTGACAGAAGGCATAGGTATATCAACAAATTTTTGGTTTAAATCCTCAACGTCTACGTTATCACAAGATTCTACAAAGCCCTATATTGCGTATCTCACGCCATTTCTGCTTACTATTCACAACTGAACTATACTTGTCCCTATAATAATTACTTTTTGCAATTTTCACCTCTTTTACCACTGTCGAACGCAATATTTTAATTCTTCATATAATTCTGGAGTTTTGAAGCGTTTCCAGCGATTATATGCATTATTGCGCATCAAAATCAGATGTTCAATAGTTCTGTTGAACCACGGACGTTGCTTATGAGTAGTTCTTTTTTGCTTAATAGGGACGAACTAGTTAAATAGATGATTGACATTGCCTTGAATAAATGCTACTTGATCATTAACTGAGTTAATATAAAAAACTTGTTCCCAGTTTATATCAGATACAGCAGTTTTAAGTCGAGCATAGTCTATGTTTTTAAAGTCACAATAACTAAAGCAGTTTGCAGTATCATTGAGTGTAAAGTCGTAAGCAAGGAAAATAAGATCATGTTTTGAAAAATTAGATACAGATAATTGATCATACAGAAGAATTCTAGTCTTGGCACTTACAAAGAATAAATCCAGGACAGTATTAGTTGTTCTTGTATAGTGAGTTGGCATACTGGTATTAACAGAAGAAAGACCTAAGCTATCCATATCGGGTACTAGACTATTTTCTACAAGGAGGTTACTATTAAAATCCCCCGCTATAATTATATCAGTGAACGAGAGTGCAATATTTTCTAATGTGCTTAGAAAAGGTGAAAAATCAACAGAACGGTTTGGACGATAAACGCAACCAAGAAGCAATTTTTGATTTACATTTGAAACTACAACAAAGATATATTCAATAAGACTATCAGGTGGGGACTTACTGAGTATTTTACACGTAAACGTTTCTTTTACATAGATTGCAACACCGCCTGCATGGCTAACCCTATCCGCACGAAATATTTTGTAACCATTTAAGCTGAACAAAGCATCAGACATACCACTATTAAACCATGTTTCACTAACACAAATTACATCCATACCAGAACCCTCAAACACATATCGCATTTCGTCAATCTTATTAATCAAACTTTGCGCATTTAAGTGGCAAACTTTTAACCCAGTCTTTTGTTTTGAGAGTATTCTTATCATATTGAAAGTATTATCTTTGGAACGAGCATTTTCATTACTTGTCATTTTTAAACATTAAATTCCTTAGTAAAAAAGTATTAAAATATAACGCGTGCTTGATAAAAAAGTACGTTTTCTTCGCTGCTGTGATATATGAAGACGTCAAAAAAATATAATTAAAATTAATATTATAGAAAATTAAGATACAAAAATTAGGAAAAAAGATATTAGAAGCTAGAGTCACGAAAACAATGAGGATTTCGTGCACCAGGCTCGCCAGGACCATGTTCGGAATTAAAAGAATCAATGAATTTTCCCAATTTTGGCAACGAGTCGACAGACATAGCATTATCTGCACCCTTAAGTTTTATGTGCACGATACCACGGCGAGTAAACGCGGCTGATAAAATGTTATCTTTTTTATACCGGAGAGCATGCTGCAGGATAACTGAGTTTGCTCTCGTTAAGCCCTCATTAACAAATATAGGTCTGTTGGATTGGAAACCAGCATGCTGGAGACGCAATAAGTCCTTACTTTCACGTCGGAATTTAGCAAGAGAGCTAAGAACGTAGTTTCTTTCAAACGACGTTTCAAATTTGGCGATGATAGTAGTATCTTTGTTCTTATTTTCTGGGGTTTGACTAAGCCGAAACAAGTTTTTCACTCTAGGAAGCTGTATTTTGACGGTGGTGCAGATTTGACCTAATGTGGCATGCAAGTTTTCTCCTTGAGTGAATGGAATTCCACTTACACGTAGGTCACATGCAACGGCCGCATTGTCTTGCCTAGCCAGCTGTGATTTTAACTCCTCAACCTCCCGTTTGAGATCAACAGTATCTTCCAGACGAGTAGGTATAGCTTGCACAGCCGCAATGGCACACTCGTTCTGTGTAAGCCGCGCCTTCAACTGATCCATCTCGGTTTTGAAGTTGTTCACACACATCTTAACCGAGTCGACATCAGCAGCAAGTTTTTCTAAGTGCGCAACTCTCGTTGTAACCGCTTGTAAGCCGCTGCGCATTTCTGCCACATTTTGTCGAAGCTCAGCTAGAACTCTCTGCTCGCTTTCTTGAATAGCCGTTCTAAGCCCATCTTTAATTGCTGAGAAAGACGTAATTCTAGCCTCTCACTTTGCTTATCGAATTTCTGATCTATAAGCTTATGAAAAGTCGAGTACAGCGTTGAGTGTTGAGTAGAAGGAGTCATTCTATTTGCATCACCCTCACTGACCTCTTTAGAAGTGACACCTACTGGAGGAGTAGCCACGGAGCCAGTCGAGGTTGAACCTTTGTTTAGTGGGCTTGAATTGGATGAATTTGTTTAGTGGGCTTGAATTGGATGAATTAGCCCTGATTGGTGGTGAGCGAACAATCGAATCCCGGCGGGATGAGATACACTTTTGCGCATTTGTATTTTTGGGCATTTTTATGTATATACTCTAAATCTGTTTTTTTTATGTTAACACAATGGCAGTGAAAATACTCATTACATGTTCCGCACTTGACTTTTTTATCATCAGATAAATTGCGCTCAACCCTTGCTAAACAGACACACGGCATTATTGAAAATGGGATTTAAATTTCATGCGTAAGGTCGCAACTAGTTACAGAGGTTGTATTTAGCTTTTTCAATATGGCAACACTGGCAAAACTGATTTGACAGTACGCAGCTGATCGTTTTAATTTGCGGTTAATAAAATTACCAAAGGCAGGAACCACACAGCAAACAGGCAGCAGCGAAAACTCAGCCAGCAGCACCAACAAGAGACAGGAACAAGCAGCGCCAGCGAACGTCGGAAATCCAGCAGTCACCCAAATCTTCAACGTACAAAGAAGTTCCAAGTTTGGTTTGTGAAGTTTCGCTGATTTTACTTTTTTTTAGCCAATTTATCTATGTTTTTATTCGTTTTTAAGGCAGAGACGAAATTTTAACTTCTTACTTGTTTTATAAAATATACCGTTCCTGCATATAAACCTATTATAATTTAATAATCATTCAATAATTATTGATAATGTAGGGTTTTTTAATCCCGGCACCGTGCAAACAGTTTTCATGAATCGAGTTGTTGCGGTAATTTTTTTTTTACAATAATACCATTTTAGTAAGTAGGTAGCAAAAGTTCATCATTTTCGACCACAGAAGGTACAATAATTTGAAAATTAGTCTTACCCGTAAAGTACATACATACATATGTAAAAAGTTACATATGATTTTTTTCTTTGGCCTAGTTTTTATTCGACAATAAGAAGATATTGTCGATAAAGTAATACAATTTAAGAATAGAAAATGTGGAATGTATTTCCAAAAATTTTGGAAATGCATATCTATGGTATTTTGACAAACAACCTCTTTCCACATATTATTCCATCTTCTCTTATACACATACTTGTAAATTGCACCTTTTTGAACTATACTTCTTTAGAATCGTTTTTATATTTATGCCGGTGGTAAGAGACATTCGTCGGAAACTGTCACGAAAATGAAGAGCAGCGCATTCTTCAAAAAAAATAAATAGCGTATGAAAAATTATTTATACACGACGAAGTTGCAGAAAACAAATTTTTAATTCTGCTACTTGCAAAATATCACGCACAGAACACAAATGATGGTTAACCTTTTATGGAAATAACTGCAACAAACATCTAACTACACTTATCACTATTTTTTGGGAGTTTTATATATTACTTTTTGTGATAATTAACAAAATAAAGAAATTAAAAGATTTCACACTAATAAGAGCACTACTGATAAAACTTATGTGAGCGAGAAAAATAGCAAATATGTATAATTAAAGAGTTTGTATATTGTTGACACTGTAAGAAAGAGTAGGCATGAGTTTAGTATTAGTATTGTGGTGTTCGTACTAATGAACTTTTAGAGTTATGAGAAATGTCAGGTTTGCATAGGTAGCTAAGATTGAAAGCAGCTGAAATATATGAATATTGAGGTTAAGTTCAGTTGAATACGGGCAATGTTATGCAATAACTTTTTACGCTTTTTGTTTTTTCAACTCTGTGCTCAAAGTATGCATCGCGAAACTCTTGGTCGTACCACATATTTCTCCGTCGACGGTGATAGCCTAGCACC
Source organism: Palloptera scutellata (assembly GCA_958295655.1). Classification (NCBI taxonomy): domain Eukaryota; kingdom Metazoa; phylum Arthropoda; class Insecta; order Diptera; family Pallopteridae; genus Palloptera; species Palloptera scutellata. Next base: position 78,400,266 of record OY282449.1, on the reverse strand, counting down.
TCTTCGGCAGCCGTACGCATAGAGCGGGAAATATGCGTCAACTGCGCGCATATATCATCAATTTGAGGGGTGTTTTGCGATAGGAGTGCGAGTTGATTGGCGAAGACTTCGGCTGTCTGTTGTGATCGCAGCTTTTCGACATCGAGCTTACTCTTAGTTCCTATTCGTACGCGATTTACTTACTACACATACACGTGTGCAGTTGTTTGCACCACGTATTATGTGTACGTCTAGTACATTGGAAGCGTGCCTTCCGTTGATCATAACGTGATCAATCTGGTTTCATGTGTTTTGATCAGGGACCGCCAAATGGCATTATGGATATCTTTGTATTGAAATCTAGTGCTACTAACTGTCATGTTTCGTGAGACAGAGAAGTGGAGACTAGATGACGCAGTCTCTTCCCAAACACAAATCCAACACCAAATTCGTGTCTCGACCCATGACATCTGTAGTAGATATCACAGGATTCTTTTCTGGAGCAACCCTGTCCCATCCATCGCATTTCCTGTATAGCGGTGATGTTAGCTCTATATCTTTGGAGGACATCCACCAGTTGGATAGAGGCACCTTCCCTGTCGAGGGTTCGTACATTCCAGGTGCATGTCCATAAATTATTGTCGTTTGGGAGTTTCCGGGAGTAGTCAACAATTAGGGGGTTTCTTTATCCGAGGATTATTCTGAGGATTTATTGGTGGGTTTCAATTCTAACCCCCAATCGTTCACGGACAAGCCCGCCGCACACATTAATTAGCTCACTGTCGGCTGTGAGATCGCTATCCAGGGGACGCCACGAGGAGGCTCTGTGTCGACTTGGACGCACCTGCGACATTAACGAACTTCACCTTGTGTCCTACGCCCCCAGGCCTACCTCATAACTTTTTTTTACATTGTAGTAAATTGCTCGGCAAGTTCTATCTTTCCTACTGAGTTGTTATTTCTCTCCAAATTCATATTTCACTAGTGAAGTCTGCAACTCAAAGTTTTTTCTTTACAAAATTAAAGCATTTAAAATTATTTCTTGCCTCAGAAGTGTTAAATTAAATTCATAAAAAACTCGTTATCGCTACTTTAATTGTTGGTTCAATTCTTATTTACATTGTTTCTTATTATATAAAACTTATAAAATTAAAATATAATATTGTATTGGAACAAATTCTTATACACATTGTTTCTTATTATATAAAACTTATAAAATTAAAATATAAAATATTATCGGACCAAACGAAATACCTTTATGTCAATAAACAAAGAATCACGGCATCTTCGACAAAATGTCACTGTTAACAATTATACTATTCAAGTCGTCAAGGATTTCGTCTATCTAGGATCCAGCACAAACACCAAAGATAATGTCATCCTTGAGATCAAGCGCTCTATAAGTCTCTTATCCTTCCCGTCCTAATGTATGGCGGAGAGACTTCATTGGCCATCAATGATGAGAGGCTGTTAGGAACGTTCGAGAGGAAGATCTACGGTCCAGTATGCGTTGACGACGTATCGAATAAGATGGAACGATGAGCTGTATGAGCTGTACGCCGACACTGACGTAGTCAAGCGTATAAAAATCCAGGGCTTCGCTGGCTGTATAATGTTGAGGGAATGGAAGAAAGCGCTCCGGCTGGAAGAGTGTTTTATTCGAGCCACGGTGGAGGAACACGCAGAATCAATCTTCGTTCAAATCAACACGATGTTCTGCATTAAATGGGTACACCCTGTGTGTTTATTGTAATAATAATAATTTAGTAAAAGAAAAATATAGCTAGAAATTTAAGAATGGTATGAATGAGAATTAACCTGCAGACCAAGACGGGAATCGAACCCGCAAATAGGGATTGGATATTGCTATTAATTGTGCATTTTGAATATAAATTTCTAAACTAATCGTATTATTATTTTTAGTTTATAATTTATTATTATGTATGTCTTACAGAAGTTGGCGATGTTGACCCTTCGAGGGATATAACAACACTACGAGAAGACTTCACATCAGACTGTGTTGACTCGGAACTGGAAAATTTTATTCAACCGTTTCAATTGCCACATGGTAACAACAATTCCCGTTCAAGACTGAGTCCATTTTATGAGAGTGAGAACGAAGACTATAAAATAAATACAGGTAATAACTTATAAAAAAATCTGAAAAGTTAACTTCGGTAAAAAAAAAAAAACTATCAATACCGATGTGCACGACCTATCGATATAAATCGATAGTTGTCGATGTTGTCCCAGCCCTAGCTCACATATGTTTCACTGAGACTCGCATATTCTTGCGTGGTTTGCAGCGTCGATGTTTGGATTTCTAACATAACCAGAATGTTTTTAAATGTTCTTTGGAAAAAATAGATATGGTCACTGAAGAATAAATCAATCATGACAATCTCCTAACAACTGGCGTGTCGATCTTGCTCCACATAACAGCTGTTTCATATGTCGTGTATATTAAACAGGGTTTTGTACTGGAAATTAATCCTATGTATATATACGTAATACATATGCTTGTATCGCGGCGATATCTATCCCTACAAAGAATTATAACCGGAATAAAAAAGTGTAGTCAAGTCACACCTTTTTTTGTTATAGTAATGAAAGAAAAATACAGAAAATCAGAATAGAATAAGTAGTACATCTATGTATAAGTACAGGTATCCCTCGTATAACGCGGTAGTTACGTTCGAGAAAAATTCCACGTTATGTGATTCACATTCTGTAAGACTTAGTTTTCATATAAATTTGAGGGTTATGTTCCAATAGGTTTAAAAAAAAAAATGCATACTAAATAACAGACATACATATATTTCAACTTAAAATTAAAATTCAGACTTTGTTATAAAATTAAAAACACAAAATAAAAATAATAATATCACAAAATTCAAAAAACAAAATAAAAAAAAAAATTATCCGTATATAAAATTTAAAATCAAACTGAAAAAATTAAATGTGTATTTCAAACTTCATAGTTGTTAAGTAATTAATCTGTTTCGCTGTCTTCAAACATCATATTTGGTGCAAATTTTGCACGTTTTGGGTGTGCAATAGCTTCATCAGAAGATATTTCTTCAACATAGCCGGATACAAAACTTGTAGAGCCTTGTGATTCTTGCACTGGTTTTATAATCGCGAAATCAGTTATGTCTTTGCTTGGTTTTTTTCCCCAAGATCCTTTTCAATTTCATAATAACGTGCTAAATTAATATCTATTTGCCTTATTATTTTGCTGGATCTTTCCAGTGAAGGATCATTATTAGCAAAGAAAGATTTCATTTTTTATATTTCATACTTAAGCCCGCTTCGTTTAGAATTTCATAAATATCATCTTCGTTCAAATCATTAAAGCCTTCTCCACTGAAACGTTGACCTACCGTTAACATTCGACTCACTTCCACATTTTAATGGTGGTACTGTATTATCTTTTGAAACAGCCTCCGGCCATATGTTTTTAAATGCGCCGTTTAGCTTGGACTGTTTTGATTCTTTAGCAGATGAATCTACAATTTCAATGCAGTTTAAAATTGAAAAATTTTTCCACAATTCTGTTACTGTAATGTTAGCATTAGAATCCATTTTGTCAAGAATAAGTTGGAATGTTTGCCGAATATAATATGCTTTGAACGTAGATATTATACCTTGCTCTATCGGTATTAGGTGGTAGGAAAACTATTTCTACATTAGGATGGTTCAAGTCTCTTGAATGTCCTGACGCATTATCTAGTATTAACAGCACTTTTGAAATCGATGTTCGTTTTCTTCAGATAACTTTCAACGTCCGGTATAAAGCAATTTAAAAACCAATCGTGAAAAATACTGCTTGTAACCCAAGCCTTTTTATTTGCCCGCCAATAAACAGGTAACTTGGATTTATCAATGTTTTTCAAAGCTCGTGGATTTAACGAGCGGTTTATAATTAAAGGTTTTCTTATATAGTCCCCTGATGCATTACTACAGAGAAATAGAGTAATTCTGTCTTTTGCGGACTTAAAACCTGGTGCAACCTTATTTTGCTTGGATCTTTCCAGTGAAGGATCATTATTAGCATCATCATTTTTCGAGATGTATGTCCGACGTGGCATTTTTTTTCCAATTTACTTTATTTTAAATGTGTATAAATTTTAAGAGCTTTCGCCTTAATGGCATTTGTATTTAGCGGAATTTTTTTGTAGCACAGTCTAACCACAACATTAAAGTTTTTTCTATTAAAACATTGCGCACACGTGCAACTCGTTTTGCCCTTATTGATGACCCAACCATAACAGAATTTCTTATTTTATTTTAATTTTGTTTAATTTTGCGTATTGTGGATTCATTTAATCCGAGAGACTTTGCTACTAATACAGCTTTTTCACCACTGCACAATCTCTCTAGAATTTTTATTTTGTCTTACTTACTTACTTAACTGGCACTATAACCGATGATCGGTCTTGGCCGCCTCTACAAAGCTTCGTCAGTCGCCTCTGCTATGCGCGCGCTGGCGCCAGTTGATAAGGCCGAGTGCAGTCAGGTTGCCCTGCACCTGGTCTTTCCGACGGAGATGAGGACGTCCCCTTCTGCGTGTGTGTTCCTCCACCGTGGACCCAGCCAGCGAAGCCGCTGAAGTTTTATACGCTTCACTATGTCAGTGTCGGCGTACAGCTCATACAGCTCATCGTTCCATCTTATTCGATACACGTCGTCCACGCATACTGGACCGTAGATCTTACGGAGTATCTTCCTCTCGAACGCTCCTAACAGCCTCTCATCATTGATGGTCAATGTCTACGTCTCTGCGCCATACATTAGGACGGGAAGGATTAGGGACTTATAGAGCGTTATTTTCGTCGGTCGAGAGAGGGCTCTACTTCTCAATTGCCTACTAAGCCGGTAGTAACACCTGTTGGCAAGAGTTAGTCTCCGCTTGATCTCAAGGCTGACATTATTGTTGCTGGATCCTAGATATACGAAATCCTTGACGACTTCAAAAGTATAGTTGTCAACAGTGACATTTTGTCCAAGACTCTTTGTTTGTTGACACAAGGTATTTCGTTTTGTCCTCGTCCACCACTAAACCCACTCGACGAGACTCCCTTTCCAGGTTGGAGAATGCTGCACTGACTGCTCGAGCGTTTTTGCCAATGATGTCAATATCATCAGCGTATGCTAGCAGCATGACACTCTTGTAGAAGATAGTGCCAGAGATGTCGATGTTCACAGCTCGAATTATTTTCTCCAGCATAAGGTTAAAGAAGTCGCACGATAGGGAGTCACCTTGTCTGAAACCTCTTTTGGTATCAAATGTTGCGGAGAGGTCTGTCCCAATTTTCACAGCGTGTTTGTGGTGTTTGTTAGTGTCATTTTGCAAAGACGAATGAGCTTTGCAGCGTACAAGTGATCACTAATCTTGCTATCGAAGGCGGCTTTATAATCGACAAATAGATGATGGGTGTCGATCTGTTTTTCTCAAGTCTTTTCCAGCATTTGGCGTAGTGTGAATATCTGGTCGATGGTGGATTTACCAGGCCTGAAGCCACACTGATAAGGTCCAATCAGTTTGTTGACGATGGGCTTCAGTTCACAGTTCGCTCGATAGAACCTTATATGCAATATTAAGAAAACTTATCCCACGGTAGTTGGCGCAGATCGTGGAATCATCTTTCTTATGGATTGGGCAGAGTACGCTGAGGTTTCAATCACTTGGCATGCTTTCATCTGACCATATTCTGCATAGAAGCTCATGCATGCTTTTTTTGTGCTCTTCGCCTCCGGTCTTAAACAACTCAGCAGGCAGGCCATCTGCACCTGCAGCCTTATTGTTTTTCAGCTGAGCAATGGCTGTTAAGATTTAATTTAATGGCTGTTTAATTTTGTCATCTAACATGATAAAATTTCGTTTAAGCGTAGGTTTTTGTGCATTTGAAACTTTACTATTCATAACTAAAAAAATTTTTTAATAATAAAAAAACATATTCAAAAAATGTTTCCCAATTAAACGTCTTATATGCACAAAAGTTCACGCTGTAATGATAGTTTTCAATTCATATGTTTACGATATCATTAATTTTTTTACGATAACACATGTTTTGAAAGCAAAAATGGGTAATTCCCTTTATATTTAAAAAAAAAAGTATGAATATGTACATACACAAATTAGTATAACCAGTATGTATTTATATTATACATACATATTTTCAACTTCACGTTATAAAAGTCGAAATTTCGCATTGTACTGAAACCGAATTTTTTTCAAATCGCGTTATATCGAAAACGCGTTGTATAAGTACCGCGTTATATGAGAGTTACCTGTATATACATATGCGTGTATATATATGTACATCTATAACTTTGATTGTATGTACATCATATAGCTTTTGGCTATTCAGGATGTGGTGCATTTGCTCTTGTATTTTATAATTTTAACATTCATTCACATATTTTACATTAATTTATCAGAAATACTCACCCATATTAGGTGTTGTATTCGCAGAACTTGTGTTAATTTAATTTAATTTTCAGCTCACTTTTCGCCAGCGGACATTTAAATATATTTCTTTTTTAATTTTCGTTACACTGTTGTTCTACTTTCTTATTCACTAGCTTAAAAATTGTAAAAGAATTTTAAGTGTGCTTTCACCAAATTCCTATAATTGTGAATTTTTACTTGTAAACTACAAGTGCTTGTTGTAACAACTTTGTCATAATTTGTTTTACCAAACCGGACTTGTAATTTACAAATAACAAATTTGTAGAAATGTTACTATTTTGTAGTTTTTTGTTTCACCAAACGGAAGACTTATCACAAATTTGTAAGATTTTTAGGAATATTTTATAAAAATAATATACTGTAAAATTGTTACAATTGACTATTTTTAGCTTTTTGTCAAACTTGTAACAGATTTTTTATATACTATATTTACAGTTTATAATCAGAATATACATACTCGTATGTATATAAGGCTAGTAGATTTAATTAAAAAAAATGGTGTGCGTCAGTGTGCCGCCCTACAAAAGTTTACTTCTTCAGAAGGTTTGCGTTTTGGATTTTTAGGATAGGTTTAGTAATCTTGTAAAAACCAAAGTCTATCGCAGCCATTGCAGGCGTGGCCGGAGAAATTTTTATTAAACATGTATTGTAATAGTTTATGTGCTGATTTACGCAATCGAAAAGCCTTGTAGAGTTAAGTTTGTTGATCCTCTGATCCCAGGTGTGCTACATCTGGATTACTTGGTTCTGATCGTTTGCGTTTCCAATGCATGTAACGTCCTGCAAAATCATCTCCATATTCATATTCAAAGTAGGCGAATTTATTTGCTACATCATTACCATCGTCCTACCATCATCATTATAATAATCATCATCAAAATATTCAGGTTTCCACGGATGAACGATTTTCAGGCAAATATTCAAGTAAATCTTCTGCCCTTCTCTGGGCAAGGAATTCGGCCACCTCAATGACTGCCTGGTGATGTATAATTTGAGAACCTTCATTGGGAACAATGAGATGAGTGTTGATGCAATTATTAGCTCTAATGAACTCATTTACCATTCATGTTATTAGTCCTTTTCGAATTCTGTTGTGCCTTAAGTTGCTTGAGGCACTCTCTTAAAGTCAGCAGCTGACTTGTCAATGTTTTCGAAATTTTTTAATATATGTAATATGTACTTATTCTCAATTTGTAGATGTTTGCGATAACAAATTAATTTTGTTTAGAGAAATGAACTGAGTGGTGTATGGGTTTGTAACATAACCGGTATTTGTATATTACTACAGAGCAAATCTGAAATAAATTGGCAAAAAATAAATTTGCCGCACTTTCCTGTTCACTGCTTTTAACGATACCCTATAAACTCATTGGGCTCATATCCCCATATACCGCTCTCCTCTTTTTTTTCACTTCAAAAAACAACAATGCTTTTCCCTTGTGAGTCGACTCTTTATGTAAACTAAACCTTTACTGATGATCACGATCAAAATATGGTTGTCTACATGTACAAGTGCAAGTTCGAAAAACTCATTGCAATCAAAATTATTCACTATTACAGTCACACATTAACTACTAGCAGCTGGTTTTTGAAATTTTCGACTCTCAACTTGCAACTGTTTACCTGCACATGTAAACCCAGGGTAGAATGGAAAAAATAGAGTGAGAGAGTAAAATATGATATCTACGATCACCAAATGATTTGGGTCCGATGCTTGATCAAAACAGTTTTACGTTAAATGCAAAAATTCACTTTTAGGATCAAAACAGGAATCTTCTTTTGTTTAATGAACTAATCCCAACGTAATGAGCTAAGTATATTCGGATTAATTTCTTCTTTTAATGGCACAACAGCCCAAGCAGCCCTAGGCCGGGCTTGGGCTGTTTTTGATGATCGACGAGGTTCATTTCACACTCTCTGGCAAAATTGCAGAATTTATGGAACGGAGTATCCACACGAAATCCATGAAACACCATTACATGACCAAAAAGTGACTGCTTGGGCCGGCGTTTGCGCCAAAACCATCATTGGACCACTTTTCCTCAGAGAAGGAAACAATCAATGGGAATCGATATCGGTGGATGTTGGCTCATTACGTCTGCCCACAAATGTGTGAAAAAGGTCTGGTGGACCGTTACTGGTTTTAACAAGACGGTGCGCCATGCCACACTGCAAATCAAACAATGCAGTTTCTGCAATTTCCTGGACGTGTTGTTTCAAAAAATGGCGACATAGATTGGTCACCCAGATCTCGTTTTGACCCCTATAAGATGGCGCAACTTGTATTTCTACATGATTGGAACCTACATGTCTATGTCGAATCCGAACGGCGAAGTGAAAAGATTTTCTTAGGCAATTGCAAGTTTGCCATTGCCTGCTAAGAGGTGATGCCGTGTAGAAAATACTCTAAGTAGCAATGCAGCGCATTACCAACTACCTCATAATATTTAATTTCTGAAAACAACATAGATAAAAAATAAATGAGAAAGTGAGTGCGATTAATAAAAATCATTAAGTTTAACAAAGAACAGCAAAACAAAGGTTCAGAATTTATTTCCTGGCTGAAGAAGCCGACATTGCTAAGTACTTTTCGATGTCTTTCACTTATAAAAGTTATATTTCCTGTATATTTTTTGCAATATACACTATAGCTCAAACTATTGTATTTCCTCACCATTTATTATATTTTATCAAAAAGCGCGTACCTGCCAAGGTTTAAATCAAATGAACAAAATTTGTGTGAGAAAGTCTTTGATAGTATTAAGCAATTCAAATACCAAATGTGAATCTAACAGACGCAAAACTTAAATTATTCCTTTGTCAATGTGATTTTTATTTTTTATTACATCTTTGCATAGTCTTGGCATCCTTTGAACAAGGTTTTCCACGTGTCTGTGAGAAATTTTGGCCAATTCTTGTTGTAGGATGTTTCAAAAATATGTAAACAAGACGTCTAAAAGTGTATGTATGTGTATGTACTGCTCGACCAAATTGATCGAACAAGAGGTCGATAGGATTGAGATCAGGCGACTGTGCCCCGGCCACGTCATAGCTTTAACTTTTTTCTATTGCTCGAAACCATTTAAGGCGTCCATATATATTATGCTTTTGGTTAAAGAGGCGTGTTGAAAAGGGCAAAACGTTGTCCTTGAGAATGCTTAGATATCTCTCTTTGAATCTCCGTCGTGTTTAACAGAAACCGCCACTCATTCTATGAAATTCGTTCCTTCGTAGTCTTTCCTTCTAATAAAAACTTGCCGTTAAGGTCCAAAAACCTCAAATTTAGATTCATCAGGAAGTTGTAGACGCAGACCCTTTGTACTTGCCGCAAACCTGGGTTCCCAACCCGACGCTTGTTCGTCACAGTTCCAATACCACAAAATAGTAGTTCGTTATAGTCTACCGTGTACCTCGCCATTTTCAATTCATTAGCTATCAAGCGTCCTTACCAATTCTATGAAAGCTAAAAATAAAAGTAAGATATTCAGTCCTTTCCCTCATTTTATGAAAAAATCCGTAAATCAAAGTTCGGGTACGGCCGAAATTTATGTATCTTAAACACACTCTGATATATAACACCTTTTTGCATTCAACGGTGTGTTAAATTTTTGTTTTCCGTAAAATATATTTTTTATCACTATACATATGGTATATGATTTTGAATGGGAAGAAAGCGTTGCCCAATGAAAATAATTTTTGCACAGCAATTATTAAGTTCGCCAAATCCCATAGAGAGCGGCTAAATAAACATATAAATCCAGAAGTCACAAAACTTTACAACACACATGACTTGGTGCAAAGACAAAAACGAAATAAGCCATTTGATCTTACCTTGCGATGATCAAATCTCTGACATACATAAAGTAGCAGAGAATATATATTAAACTGAATAAAATTGCTCGTTAGTTATATGTACTAGTTGCAATCCAAACAACGTATTTTATTAAGTAACTAGTTTATCTGTATAACAAGTATACTATTTATTTATTTATTTAATAAAATAACGTTACTCTAAAAAAAATCAGATATTTTAAATGTGTATACCAAATTTACTTATTAAGGGCAAACAAAATTTTAGAAAATTACCGAACGGTTTGAGATATTCAAAAAGAATAACGAAAATAAGAAAGGTAGAAAGAGTAAGAATCGAAGCAAACAGCAATAAAGAATAGAAATAAAAAGGATAGTGTTGGAAAATAGAGAAATAGAATAGGTCAGAAAATAAGAGTAATGATTTGTTTTTTAATATTTCACTTCTATTGGAAGTAGGTATGGCTTTTGCCCAATGTTGACAATTTTCGGAGTAGCTATTCAAAAGACTATTTCAATGATGTGTATTGTGTTTTGTTGTTGTGTAGTTGGTAATGCGTTGCCCTGCTATGCTACGCAGACTGTCCAGAATTCAAATCTTGGCACAGGCAAAACTAAAAAAATAAAAAAAACAATTCTTCTACACGGCACCACCTGTTGGCAGGCAATGGCAAACCTACAAAAGTAAAAGCTGCCTATGAAAAGCTTTTCATTACGCTGCTCGGATTCGGCATAAAACCGTTCATATATAAATATAACACGCACAACATGAGTGGATTCGCAAAACTCGGCCTAGGCCCTCCATGGGCTGCTGTGCCATTAAAAGAGAGAAAGAATTATTGAGTTACGTACAATTCACTTTATAATTTCTTTTGATATGATTTCACTTGTATGGAAGCTACCACAACCACTTGACCGGCTATGTCCATTTCAGAACTTAACTTCTTCTTCCGCCAAGTTTGGTTGAGATTGCTTAAGATTTACTCGAGTTATCGTATCCATAGACGGATGGACAAACATACTCTGCACAAAGAGTGTGCAGGTTATACAAAATACCAATACATATTGCTAAACCATTCATTCTCTGCTGAATATAAATTTTAATCAGAAAATTGCGTACACCGTGAGAATTTATCAACGAAAATTAACAATTTTAAACAAAACGAACACGAAACTGTTTTATGAAATGTCAATGGCAGCTCAGAAAACTCTATTTGGATTTGGATAATTGATCATGACACAATTGTCTTATTCGTTGTATCTTCCTATGTATAAAACTTAAATTTCTAATTTCACAAAATTTGTTTTACTTTTATGTAATACAAAATGTGATGTAACTAAAAAATGAATGTTTTAAAAATAGAAGTAAACTTTTATACCTTGTAAATTTTTGTTCTGCAATTTTTGTAAAACAATTTAACTATTTCTCATTTCGGCATTTTTCAAAATCCCGTTTTTTTGTACAAATTTTTCTGGAAAACTTATCCTCTGGCAATCCTAATGAATTACCAATTTATGTTTTTGTTTCATGTTATTTTGGTGGCTGTCCAGGTAATCGTGTAGTCTCGAAAAACGGTCCGATTGAATATCTATTTATGTGGTTACGTTGAATCGTTGGTTTATGTCAAGCCAACAATGTTAGAGGAACTATGGAACAATTGCCTTCAAACGGTTAAAAAATGAGTTGCATGCTGAACGAATATGATCTTGCGGTATTTTGGCCCATTCCAGTACAATGCCTTTCTTCAGCGCATCCATACTGACATATTTTTTCGTCCTTACCTTGCTCTCCAAAATGGCCCAGATGGAATAGACCATCGGATTTGCATCTGGCGAATTCGAAAGCCATTGTGTGGACGAAATGAAGCGGAAAATGGTTTTTTAACCATTCTTGTTCACACGAGCTTTAGGAGACATCCGTCCATGGTGTACGACCGAAATGTTTGCATACCTACGGCTTTAAAGCAGCTTCCAAAACATTTTCCCGATAATAAGTCGCATTGACTTTGACACCAGGTTCGATGAAAACGATTGGACAGAGTCAATCGGCGGTCACAGCTGCCATACCATTACTTGAGATGGAAAATTAGGCTCAAATTTTATTCACTTTTAGATGCCTGAGCTCACGAACATGTGATTTTCCACTAGCTTGTAAGCATTATAAACAGCTGTCATTGGTATGAATTTGACACAATATTGTGTTGCCAGATATACCGGTGTGAAGTTGGTAACACTTCAATCGTCATTCCCTGTAAATAAACCATCGGCTTCGTTTAATTGTTGTGACAAGGATGAGTTTCTGTTTTGCTTTGCATTACCTTTTATAGCTGTAAGAGAGGTATGGATGTTATTCGACGAGTGATCGATTTTACATTTTGTGTTTTATCTTCTGAATTTCTCATATGACGGATGGGCGGACATGGCTAAATCGCCTACGACGGTCAGGCTGCCTAGTAATTTAAAAATTTTGTTTTTAGTTCATTATATGTACATAAAATAGTAAAAATCTAATGTAAGTACTAATGTATGTACTTCACTTGAAGTTTTTAAAAATAGTGATAAAAAAGGCGAATTTGTACAAAAGCTTCACATTAATATTTCTTCATTTATTTAAGCTTAGAAACTTAAATAAAAAATATGTTCTCTTTCTTCTTCACTAAAATCAGCATCAGCATCATCATCATATTCATCTTCGCTTTCATCTTTGCTTACATCATCATCATCATTTTTATCATCACATTCATCATGATCATCATCTATTAACTGATCAGAAATCTATTAAATCTGCTGCACTTACGAGAAAAATGCTGTCTGAAGCTCTAAAAATCTTTGTTTTGGGCTTCATAAGCTTTTTCTGGCAATTGACCGATTGGTAACAAAGCGTGGGATATTATTTCTGGCCCATGGACGAAATATTTGTGAAGTGTAGGGGGGAATGTTTAAGTATAACATTTAACAAAATATTTCGTTTAAAGCATAGTCGCGTAACTATTCCTCATATATTTTATGGCCACCAGAAGAAACTATTATATTGTAATTGGGCGCATCTTTTTAATTAAATATATGTTAACTTTGGTGATTAATACTGAAAACTCGGTATTTTGAAAAAAAAAACGCCTATTATTGCCATTGTTCGAATTCCTGCAATCGGACTTCAGTTTTTTTCCTTAAAATAATTTCGAATACACGCTTTGTTTTGAGAAACTAATAGTTTTTTATTTTCCGATCGTACAACTTATTTTTAACATTACGAGCAAAAAAAATCTTAATATTATTAATAATAAAACAAAGACAAAAATTCACTTTGTATTACTAAAATACCTGAACAAGAAGGCTCCATTCAATTTTCGTTTTATTTTTAATATTAGCTCCATTCAATTTTCGTTTTTATTAAAGTAAAAAATATAAATATACCGTTTACCACTGTGCGCAGACAAAAAGAAAAACGATAACTATCCGACCGCATTCCGAGAAAACGGTGAATTGTTTTGCAAAAATTATTTTACTTAGTGATGCATAATTTTATTTATTTTCACCCGATACTAAAAACATATATTGAAATTTAGTTTTGGAATTAGTCTCGAAAAATTATGTATTTTGCCCCAGTGTGCGACAGTATGCTGTCATATGAGCATATCATATGAGAAAATCAGATAGTGTGAAGCGACTTTAAGTTTCTATAATCAGATTCGTACAAAGTGTATTCAATAGATATCTATGCAACTTTAAGTTTCTAACACTTTGTGCTCTCGGTATTCTTTACGCCCAGCATATCGTATTCTGTGCAACAACAATTTCATTGTGTTCATCGAAAAAAAATTTCAATGTAAAGTCTATAGAAATTTAACGTAACTTAGCGTAGCATAGACAATTTTCTCATTCCAATTCCAATATTGCCACACCAACGCTTTTATGAGATAGCTGCCACAGGAAAATAAAGTTACAAACACATTTGACTGCCGAATGGCATTTTAATCGGAATTATTTTACTTTTCTTCTCTGTTAAAAATGTTCGTACATTTAAACAATTAGAAAAAAAACGCATGTACCAACACTAGATTATATGTACCTTTATATTTCAATGAATGCTAGAATAAAAGCTAAATAATTAAAATAAAAATACCTGTTTACTAGGAAATTTTAATACATAGTCAAATCTAGAGGGGAAAAAAATTTCAAAGGTAAATGTAATATACTAAGTTCAAACTCCATTGAGCATGAATCTGCCATTAAGCACCTATAACTTTTTGCTAGCAATGTCAAATGTTAATAAACATTTATTTTTTCTATGTAGGTAAATTATATTTGCGTCATCCGGATTCGTATTTACCACCATTAACAACGCCCAGTGAAAATGAGGGTGAAAGTTCAGGAACTGAAACATATAAAAAATCGCATACTGAAAACAAAGCATTAAGGAGAAGAAAAAGTGGTACGTATAGTTTTATGACTTTATAAATATTTACTTTTTCTTTTAATGGCGCAACAGCCCATGGGGGGCTTAGGTCAAGCTTCTCTCATCCATTATATGTTATATCTGTTCACGAATAGAAGGGGTCTACAGTTTTATACCGAGTTCGAAAGATGCACGCTGGTCATCCAGAAACCTGACAAAAAGCCCAAAAATTAAAGTTTTTTCAGGAATTCGCACTAGTTGAATCGATAGTACAGAGTTCGGTTGGCCTGTTTTCACTTTTTAAAACATTAGTATATGCCGTGGTAATTTGTGAACACAATCCGACAAACCTACAGTTTCTTCATGTCAAGCGCGAAAACTCAAAAGAGGAACTTTTTTTAAATTATTATAGGATTAATAAAGTAATTAGTGACCGCAATTCAAAACTTGCTTATTATCACCTCAATACTAGCAGTCATAAATTTCCTAAAAACCAACTATTTTGGATTGTAAATCCTGCTAATGGAGTCACACATGAAAATATTTAAAATTTTATTATGTTGTTTACATTAGAACATAATATTGGGAAATTAATAGCAAAAAAATTCTTTGAGAAAATTTCTTTCACTCACAGAAAATGTGAATTTTTATACAGTTTTTTGTTCAATATCTTCTATAAGACTATTCTGTACACATTTTTAATTAAATATTCAAAAAAAAAAACAGCTCCAGAATCCGAAGCGAAAAAAGTAACAACATATAATATTGTGAGTGCAATATGAATCCCTACCCGGCCTCGACAGTGTGAGTCTAAATTCTACACCAACAACATTTGATGATCCCAAATATCCCTAGTTTATGTGCTAGAGGTATCATTCAACGAAGTCTAAAGAACTAAATGAACTTTGGCAGCAAGTCAACGATAATAATGATAATGATAACACCATTCGCGACCGCTATGGCAAGGAAGAGAAACATCAAACTTCGTCAAGGACCTATATGTCGTCACTACCGAGAAACCGGAGACGAAATGGACAAAGCATTGCAGACAGCCTCAACGTCTCAGGCTAGGCCGAAGGTCTGTGCACATCGGGCAATTCTAAATTCAGGGTCACAAGTCAATGTTGTGACGGAGCGTTTGGTAAAAATATTAGGAGTCTCACCAAAATCTAGAAATTGGCAATTGCAAAAGAAAATATCAGCAACGTATTAATGTGAAATTGACCTCCACAATCAACAACTTCTCAGCACCATTGGAGGCTTTCCGTGCTACGGCAGATTATTTCATATCAATCGTCACAGCAATTCCAGGTGTCAGAATGGCCAATACCAAACAACATCGTCTTGGCTGATCCTGGTTTCAATTGTCATGGTGTAGTCAATGTACTTGGTGCGGAATTTTATAATCAGTTGCTGTCCATAGGACAAATCCGGCTTGCAGAAGATCTTCCAGTCCTATAAATCACGGTTTTTTGTGTAGGTATTATCAGAAATGATCGGGCAGGAGCAACTAAAAACAATCACATGGTATTTGTTGTGAAGTTACAGCACAATAAACAAGCTAGCACCACTTCCAGGCGATGAGGAAACTAAAGACGTCAAGTAAGATACAACAAACTCCTCCAAAACAACACCCAAGCCCATCAAATCCAAGGCAGATAGCATGGATACCACAATGAGTCAGCCTCATAACAAACCTGCAGTACCAACGAAAAGAATGCGAATGGCACAACTATCGATCGGTTAACCTTGTTAATACATAGTTGATAGTACGATCGAGCTCACACAATTTAAAAAAAAAACCGTTAAGCATTTCGAAGCAATGGGATACATTAAATTAGTAACAAAGGAGTGGAATATAATCGTTTTTTATGACATGACACCATTGCGAGCTGAAGTAGAGAGCCTGACAAATGGAACACGTTTTCTAAGACAATTGTGTCATCAAGTTCATGAAAGGTCTACCTGCAGAATCCTGGTCGACCAATTCAAGCGCGCACAAGAATATCTCAAGTAAGATAGCAGTCTCTTCTATGCAAGGAAACGCCACACGAGAGGCACAATCTTATTGGCAATATTGGTCATTCGTTGTTTGGAATTCTAAACTCTGAGTATGTCACGAAAATGTCTCAGACAATTGGCAAGGTCGGCCGAGTCCAATTCTTGATTTTCGGCAAAAAAAAAATCTTATCATCGAATGGTACATTTCTCCATTGACCGTGATGCCTGCCTATAAACCACACCAAACAGATCATTTTTCGGGATGCATTGGTAGCTGCTGAATTGCCTCTGGATGGTGTTCACTGCAAATACGGCAATTCTGCTTATTCACGTAACCATTGAGCCAAAAATGAGCCTCGTCGCTGAAGATAATTTCGCGGTAAAAAAATGGATCCTCATTCAACTTTTCTAAGGCCTATTCACCGAAAATTCGTCACCTGGCTTCAGTTCTGGCACCAGCTATCCGATATCTTTGCGTAAAATCTTCCAGGTGGTCGTATAACACAAACCCATACATCCATACATATCGCGATCTTCTTCAACACTGGCGGATACAGCAGCAATATTTTCTTTGGTACGCATTCTATGGATACGATTTGGTGGATTGATGTCCAACAAAGTGAAACTAGTGCGAAATTTGGTCACAATGAGCTGAATAGCCTGCTCTGTGGGTCGATTATGACGATCATAAAATGGACTTAGCTTGCAAAACACATTTTTTACAGAGCACGAATTATGATAATAAATTTCAATAATTTGCAAACGTTGTTCAGGCGTCAGTCTACTCATGATGAAATCGCAAAACATTCTGAACATTTTTTACTTTGACACATGTCAAGAATCATGCGTGAACTGTCAGATATATAAACGTCAAAAAATAAGTAGCAACAAAATTACCCGGTGTGTGTATCGAGCTTAACATATGATAGTTTACGTTTGGGATTCTCGAAATGGATCCATTTTTCATCGCCAGTAACAATTCGATGAAGATATGACTTTCTTTTGTACCTGGCTAGCTACATTTCACAGGTGGTTCATCGATTTTCTTGCTGTCTTTCAGGCAATTCATGCGGCACCCACCTTCTTACCTTCAAAATCAATCTCATGGCTTTTAAACGTTGAGCAAATGCATTGGGTCACATTTAATTGTACTGCAAGTTGTTGTTGCGTTTGACCATCATCCTCATCGAGTAAAGCTTGCAATTCGGCATCTTTAAACTTTTTCGGTGGTCTTCCACGTTCTTCAGTTTCTTACATCAAAATCGCCACTTTTAAACTTGAACCACTTGTTGCACTGTGTTTTGCCTAGAGCGTGCTGGCCGTAAGCTTCCACAAACATTCGATGAGATTCCAAAGCAGATATCGTAGTTTGTAGGCACATAATTCGACAGTTTAACCATCGAAAAAATATATTTTATTGTTTGAAACTTGATTTTTTTTGAACTGAATATTGTTGACAGAACTAAATGCGAAGAAATGGCGCCAATCATTTGGTTTGACAAAGCTTATAGTTTTACCTAGCGACACAGAGATGTATTTACCGTTTTCATACTTATTTATTTTCCAGGTAAGTCACTCTATAAGCTGTCTTCAGATCATTCACCGGTACAAATTCTGGTTTGATGTTCGCTCGAAACAAAAACAGACCAATGCATATTGCCTAACAGACTCACTGATTGGACATCATTCAGTGAATTAGTAAAAAATCAATGGGCATTCAAATGCCGCTTAAAACGGAAGAGAATATCTCTGAAGCAATGGAGCATTGTAATTCTACGATACAAAACTAAGCTTGGAATTTTATGCCTTCAACCAAAAAACAGCCCTCAACATGTTCCATGACAATAAGAAAGATTTTAGCAGACAAACGCTGAGCAAGGAAGGTTTCAGACTTATTTAAGTAATTTCGACGCTGCTGTGAAAACTAATTATTATTTGTGAAAAGCAACAAAAAATCTCAAACGGCCAATTCCGCACAATCCCCTTTTCGTAAAGTAGACGGCACATGGGCAAAAACAAATACCAAAGAGAAAGAGGTTGACCTATTTGCAAAACTTCTCAGCGCAGTATTCCAACCAAATCCATTCGACGACTTGAAGCAAGTGAATGATTCTCTAGCTGAAACTCATCAGCTAGAGTTACCAATAAAAACATTCCGTAAATCAGAGGTAATAAATGTCATACAGCATCTGAAACTGGGGAAAGCTCCAGAGTATGATTTAATAACGGCCAAAATTTTCAAAGCATTACCAGAGAAAGGAGTAACGTTCCTAACACACCTTTATAATACTGTATTAAACGAAATACTATCCCACAGCAGTGGAAGGTTGCACAAATATGTATGATACCGAAATCTGGTAAAAGCGTAAGCGGTGCAAAGTCTCTCCGACAAATCTGCTTAGTGCCAGTCGCTTCAAAAATTTTAGAACACCTCTTCCTTATCCTAAACACAAATTAGGTTTCGAAGGTAACGCAACGAAAGAGCAGACTCACAGAATTGTAGAACGAATACACTACGCTCCAGAAAAAAAGAAATATTGCATAGCAGCGTTTCTCGGAATCTTCTACACAAAATTAAGAAAATGCTTAAAATAACTTTTATTTGTTTATCAAGGCTACCTAAGCGCTCGAAATTTCTTGTTAAAACACGGCGAAGAGGTCAGCGACCTTTACAATATTCAAGTGTAATGGAAGTGTAATGGGCCCAGTTCTTAACCTGCTATTTACATCAGACCTTTCTTTAACTGAAAGTCATGATTGGAAATTTCGCTGATGACACTGATACTTTGGCAGTTAGTGAAAGCACCGTAGCTGCTTCCAATCTACTTCAGAGAAGTATTAATAACATTTCAGAATTGTAGTAAAGTCAACTCAAGTTACTTTCACAACAAATTTGTTTGGAAACAAATTCCACAAGCAGATGATGCCATATATTCATTAAACGTAAAGCGCTAGGTTGCACAAACTTTACTGACCAATATCCCAACACATGCAACTTACACTGCACTACAAACTTTTATGTTGTAAAGCCATTTTAAAACCTATGTGGACTTATGGTATTCAACTGTAGGGCAGAGAGTCTTACGAATGGTTGCAAATGCAACCATGTACGTCCCAAACCAGCAACTGCGCTGACTTAAAAATTCCAACAGTTAAAGAAGAGATCAAATTTCAAGTCATCTCCTACACAAGACGAATACACAACAACCTGTGTAAAAATACAATTTAAACGTAAAAACGCCTTACTTAATTTTTTATTTGAATGTTACTAAAAATTTAGGAAAATGTAGATAAATGTAAATTTGCTTATTTATTTATTTGGTTGCATCACTGGATGTATTCCATGCAAGTTATTAAATTTATAATATCAAATATTAGACATTAGTATTGCTTATTGTTAGCATGAATAACAGATTGTATACTATATGTTAAATTTTAAAATAAAAAAAACTACGTCGACATGACCGCTAATTTTTTCTTCGTCTTCCGAAAAAAGTGATATGTTTTATTCCAGTTGTTAAGGTTGCATGATTGGCGTAACATTCCAGTCTCCCATACATTTGCGGTTGTTTGTACAAAGAAAGCAAAAATTTTTGTAAAGATTTTCATAGGCAACATTTTACTTTTGTAAGTTTGCCTTTGTCTGCCAAAAGGTTGGTGCCGTATAGAAAAATTATTTTCTACTTTTTTTTTATTTTGCCTGTGCTAAGACTTTAACTCCGAACACTCTGCGTAGCAGGCCATCGCACTACCAACTACGCCACATCGACCACTTAATTTAAATTACAATGGGAATAATTTTTTCCAAACATGCTCACCTTCTATCTCTACCCTGAAAGGGGTTCCCCTTTTATTTGATTTTTTTTATGAAATAGGCTTCCCTTGTTTCCGGAGTGACCTTGAGGCTCAATATACTTAGGCACCTCATCACAAAACCTTAAGGGCGATCCCATATAAAATTAGTTTTTTATGTACTGGCTTCCCTTCTCTCTCAAGGTGATCTTTTCTCGATTGTATTTACTCCCATCTCCACACAAAGTGAAACGAAATTAGTTTCAGGTGGCTTTTACTTAAAAAAAAGAGAGCTCCTTAAAGAGAGCTCACGCATTTTTTCTCCTAACAAAATTAAGGGTTCCAGCGTATCCAAATCCCATTTTTAATCTCCATACAGCACTATTCTATAACTAATATAAGTACATTAAATTATCTTCAATTAAAAGTATATATGTCATTTAAGCCTAGTCAGAAAGCTAAGTTCGGGCGTGGCTGAAATTTATGTACCCTACTCCGAAATAAACACTTTTTTGCCATCAACGGTGGGTTAAATATTGAAGATATGTGAAAAATATTTTTTCTCACAAAACTTACTAGAAGTAAAGCGTGGTTATTATCCATTTTTGCTTTATTTGCTTTCCTATTGCTCTTGATATTGCACTTTCAATATTTAACTTGTATGGGAAGTACGCGTGGCTTTTGCGAACTATATGACAATTTTTACAAAAGTTATTCAAGAGGAGACTATTTCAATGATGTATATTAACAGAGAATAGAATTAGAATTTCTTTCACTCTTTGAAAATTTCATTGTGAGCTATCACGCCCTCTTGACCGATTTTGCCCATATCACAACCTAACTCCTTCCTCATTTTTACTTGAAAAGATTAGATTCAATGTACCTTCCCGTTATCTGCGCTACCATGTTTCATTTTATGTATTCACTTTGAAAACTAACTGTCTAATGAATGCTGCAATCACAAGAGCCTTCCTTGAATTTAACAAAGTCTCAAAACAATGCAATGTGGAGCGAGCAGACAAGCTTCGAAGCTTCACAAACGATCTAGAAAACTACTGAATAGGGCCCTAAAAACCCGAAGGAAGTTAACTGGACCATTTTCCATATTGTTCAGAAGGATATAAGAAGAAAGTGAGGTCCGTCAAATTTTACTCTTATAGAAACTTCTGCAATAAGGTGGAATAAAGGAATCAGCAAGACTGTGTACGGTTCTGCAGAAAGACCAAACAGTTAAGCTTGATTCTCTTCGCATGCCTGATGGTACTTTTACCACTTCCAGATCAGAGACCTATAATACACTCCTAGCGGCCCACTTTCCGGGAAGCAGGATTATACCCACTACGGTGAGTAGTGGTGGGGTCAATGTTACGATGGGTAGAACCACCAGGCTCAATTGGTATTATGCGTCGGAAGTAGTGACCGCAGTGGCAATAAAGTTCTCTTTCTCCTCTTTTCAAAACTATAAGTCCCCAGGACCTGACAAAGTTTACCCGATAATGCTAAAAAGAGGTGCAGACAGACTGATAAAGGCCTTTAAAAAAATCTTTACTGCCTGTCTTTTCCACGGCTTCATACCATCTCTTTGGCGACAAGTCAGAGTAGTCTTTATTCCTAAACCAGGGAAGGATGATTACACACTGGCTAAAAGTTTCAGACCGATTAGTTTGACCTCTTTCATGCTAAAAAGCCTAGGACGAATAGTAGAGAAGCACATTCGGGCAAAGGTACCGCCAGTGTGTCATTTTATGTATTCACTTTGAAAACTAACTGTCTAATGAATGGGTATTTTGACAACGCTGCCTTTTACTCTATGTGCTCAGCTGGCAGAAGGCATGGAGTGAGTGAAAACTTGACTAGATGGATCTACTCTATGCTCTCCGAGAGACTGATGACCGTTGGCGAGGGCGACGATTCGGTCACGGCGGAGGTTAGACAGGGCAGGCCCCAAGGTGGTGTTCTCTCTCCTGCTGTGGTGCTTCGTTGTTGACTCCTTACTAACGGAAATGCAAGATCACGGATTTCACGTAAGCGTATGCGTATGCGGACCACGTCTGTGCACTCACATCTGATAAATCCTTGCGGATGGTCTGTATTAAAATGCAGAAAATCCTGGACAAAATTGATGAGTGGTGCACTGACATGGTCTTTCTGTCAATCCTAGTAAAACAACTATTGTTCTATTTACTAGGAAGCGGAAGCTGAAAGATGTGACCCTCAGTCTTGCCATGGAAGTGAAATATCTGGGTGAAACCCTAGATCGGAAACTAACATGGAAGATGGACGCACGACTTAACGAAGCTAGATCGCGCATTGAAGGTTTTCCATCAATGTCGCCGAGCTTTTGGTAGGACCTGGGGCCTGAGACCTACTGTGGTCCTTTGGATATACACAGCATTTATCAGACCGATAATCACATATGCTTCGGTGGTTTGGTGGCGCCGAACTATGGTTAAATCCTCAGTCTTGGCACTGAAAAGGCTAAAAAGAAGTGTGTGGTTGTGTACCACCTCTGGTGGTGTACCACCTCTGGTAACGCCCTTAACGCCATACTTGACTTGCTCCCACTGGACATACAGATCCAACAAGAAGCGGCTATACTCTTATAGGTATTGGTTCGATAACAGAACTTCGGGTCATGGAGTAATCTTCAAAAGGTTGTCAGAGCAGTATCCATTGCTACTGGCCCCGAAAGATTGCCTCATACCCGTGGTTACTTTCGGAAGAATATATGAAGTTAGCGTGAACAATGGAGCAATCCAGAGGTCGTGCTGGAGAATCTGACGGATATCTTCTTCACTGACGGATCCAAGACCGATGAAGGTACTGGAGCTGGATGGCACTTAAACGAAGGTGTCAATTGCTACTATTCCTTGGGTGGGTTGGCAACTGTTTTCCAGACAGAAGTTTTCGCCATATTTAAAGTAGCGGAATGGATAATTGAAAAAAAATGGTGCGGGAAACGTATAGGTGTCTGTAGTGACAGTCAGGCTGCACTTAAGGCTCTGGAGAACGCGAAAATTACTTCAAAGATTGTCCAAAGAGTGTAAGATCAGTCGCAAGACTGAATCTGCTCCATCTTATCTGGGTTCCTGGGCACTGTGGAGTTCTTGGGAATGAGAAAGCCGACTAGTTGGCCAACTGTGGATCAAAGAACATGCCTTTGGGGCCAGAGCCAATAGTCGGGACCAGTTTGGCAGGTGCTTATGCTAATGATTTACATAAGAGACGCTGGTCCAATCTGAACATCTGTAAAACGGTTAAGTGATTTGTCCAAACAGGAAGGCAGCAGAATTCCTTCTTAAATTAGGAAGGAAGGACCTTCGCCGGATGGTGGGACTCATCACAGGGAATAATTCATGTGACCAAAATATGACCACCATCGGCATCACCGAAGACCCGATCTGCACATCTTGTCTGGAGGAGGTGGACAGCACAGAGCATTTTCTCTGCACATGTCCCGCCTTTGCCAAAACGAGATGGCGCATTTTGGGTTTCGATGTCACACGAATGGACAAAGTTCACTCCTTCCCCTTCTGCAATCTTCTGAGATTTGTGAGAGAATCCGGAAAATTTTCGGAAGAGAACGTAGTCCGCCTATAACCCCTTTTTCCGACTTTTTCCCTCTTTTTCTCTAACCCGTTTTTTCCTGTCACCACTTCTTCTTTTCCTAGGCCTTAAGTACAATGGGCTACATAGCCTGAGTGCTTGAGGAACTGTCCTGCACTTGTAGATCAAGTTCTCTCCCTTCTTCACATCCATCCATCCATCCATGCAATGTGGATTTCTCTATAATTAGGAATCATTTCAAGCATTATATTGAATCATTTTATTAATAATATGTATTATCTAGTTGTTAATTATTTTTACAACGCTTTTAATAATTTTATAATTTCTAGTCAGTTAGAATACTTTCTATTTGACTAAATAAATGAAACGAAATACTGTCAACAACATTTCCATCAACTTTCTCAATTTATCGAAAAATATCCCCAGTTTTATTTATACTTTTTTTTACCTCTTTCAACTACACGAAACACCACTGTTGTTTATATGTAGATAACTATGCATTCTGAGTACTCTTTTTATAATGTCTTTATGTGATGAAATGATGTTATATATTTACTGAAATTTCTTACAACTCCTAATTCTAAAAGGAGATATATAGGTACACATGATAATAATATTTGGTGATTGATAACAAATATCTGTTAATTGTACACATACCATAAATTCGCAGATATGCGTAAACTACAATAGAGCGAAAATGCATGCTGATCCCTTATTATCTTAGTCTTCATGATAAAAGGCAGTGTATCGTTCAAATAAATTATCTGTTAGTGTATATTTCTCTTATTATTTACATAATTACTATTTTAAGACAAATTTTCAAGGCTTAACAGCTGGCAAAAACGATTTTTCAGTAAAAATTACATCCTCGCAGTGGTCGCAACGAAATAAGCGCGTGTTCCTCCACGGTGGCTCGAGTAAGATACCCTTCCAGCTGGAACGACTTCTTCCATTCGCTGAATATGTATGTGTCGGCGTACAGCTCATGGTTCTATCTTATTCGATATACGTCGTCCACGCATATTGGACCATCTCGAACGCTCCTAACAGCCTCTCATTGGTGGTCAATGTCCACAATGAACTCATAGAGCGTTATTTTCGTCAGTCGAGAGAGAGCTTTTCTTCTCAATGGCCTACTGAGCTCTTAGTAACAAGAACACGAGTTAATTCCGTTGATCTATCTCTAGATCCCAGGTAAACGAAATCCTTGACTTCAAAAGTATAATTGTCAGCAATGACATTTTATCCAATACGCCGTGACTCTTGGCTTGTTAACACAAGATATTACATTTTGTCCACGTTCATCACTAGACACACTCGACGACACTCCCTTTCCAGATTGGAGAATACTGCACTGACTACTCGCGCGTTGGTGCCAATGATGTTAATATCATAAGCGTATGCTAGCAGCATGACACTCTAGTTGAAGATAGTGCCAGAGATGTCGATATTCGCAGCTCGAATTATTTTCTCCAGCATTAAAGAATTTTTCACCTTGTCTGAAAAATCTTATGGTATCAAATGGCTCGGGAAGATTTGTACCAATTTTCGTTGCGCTAGTAGTGTCGGTCAGTGTCGTTTTGCAAAGACGAATGAGCTTTGTAGGGATACTAAAACCAGACATTGCGGCGTACAGGTGATCTCTAATCGTGCTGTCGAAGGCGGCTTTATAATCGACGAATAGATGGTGAGTGTCAACCTGGTTTTTTTCGGGTCTTTTCCATGGTGGCTTTAAATGGCAGTGGATTGGGCAAAGTACGCTGAGGTTCCAATCTTTACTTTTTACTTTTACTTTTAATGGCACAACAGCCCATGGAGGGCCTAGGCCGAGCTTTTCGCATCCACTCATGTTGTGCGTGTTATATTTGTACATGAATGGAAGGGACCTACAGTTAAATGCCGAATCTGAACGGCGAAGTGAAAAGCTTTTCATAGCAATTTTTACTCTTGTAGGTTTGACATTGCCTGCCAAGAGGTGGTGCCGTGTAGAAAAAATATTTTTTCTACTTTTTGATTTTGCCTATGCCGACATTCGAACTCTGGACACTCTGCGTAGCAGTCCAACGCGCTACCACTACACCACAGCAACCACTAGGTTCCAATCACTTGGCATGTTTTCATCCTGCCATTTTCTGTATAGAAACTCACGCATGCGTTTTGTGAGCTCTTTACCTCCAGTCTTAAACAACTTAGCAACTTGGTTCTTCAAACCATTAGTCAGGCGTGTTATTCTTTCGAAGAATTTTCGGACCTCGTTCCTATCCCGTAACATCTCGATATCATTAAATTCATTTTCTGTTTCTCTTTTCTTCCGCCTAAAGAGACGTTTCCTCCTAAACTCTCTGTATTCCTCCTCGTGTTGCAACTGACTGCAGGGTGGCTTTATATATAGACTGCGTTTCTTTCTTCAGCAGCATCACGTCTTCTTGGTCGTACCACATATTTCTTCGTCGACGGTGGTAGCCTAGCACCTCTTCGGCAGCCGTACGCATAGAGTACTAATGTACTTTGACAGCGCGCATATATCATCATGTTGAGAATTTTGCCTTGATGCAGATAGTGGTTAGGCGCTCATTCACGGGCGTGAAGCTCGAGACTAGCTGACGTATTC
The DNA here is from genome assembly GCA_958295655.1 of Palloptera scutellata. NCBI lineage: Eukaryota > Metazoa > Arthropoda > Insecta > Diptera > Pallopteridae > Palloptera > Palloptera scutellata. The sequence goes on along the minus strand of OY282449.1, from coordinate 78,373,635 downwards.
TATTCCCAACCACAAATGCAACACCAAATTCGTGTCTCGAATCATGACAGTAGTGGTAGATATCACAGGATGCACTTTTGGACCAACTCTGTCCCGTTCATCCCATTTCCTGAATAGCGATGATGTCAGCACATTATCTCTCGAGGACATCTACCACCTGGATAGAGGCGCCTTCCCGGTAGAGGGTTCGGACATTCCAGCTGTATGTCCATAAATTATTGTCGTTTGTTAGATTCCGAGAGTTGTCAACATTAGGGGTTTCTATATCCGAAGCTTTTTCTGAGGATTCATTGGGAGATATGTTCAACGTGGTGGGTTCCAATCTCAACCCCCAATCGTTCATTCAAAGCCACGCCGCACACATTAGTTAGCTGACTGACGGGTGTCAGATCGCTATCCAGGGGGCGCCACGAGGAGACTGTATGTTGAATTGAGAAGCGCAAGGATTGAACATGGACTCACCCGCTTGTGAGGCTATCATTTTCTTAAAACTGTTCGACATGTTATTAAAACTTAATAAAACTCAAGTTAATAAATCTAAAATTTAGGTTTTTATTAAAAAGAAAATACTGTTGCTCATACAAATTTTGGTTTGAAATTGAATATCTTAACAAAATGTGCCCACTTGAATTTATAACTGAACTTCATGTCATAAATTAAGTCATCATTATTAGCAGTCGAGACACGGGGTAAGGAACGAACGGCAAGAAATCACTCCAAAAGGACTATCGGAGTGTTGACAAGTCAGCTGTAGGCGCTGACTCTACGTACATATGTCATACCACTACGTTTTTAACTTCGCATGTCATTGGAGAAAAACACAACGTTTACGCTTCTTTTGGAGTGCTTTCTTGACGTTCGTCCCTTTCCCCGTGTCTCATGAAATCTTTATGCCAACAGTTGGTTCTTTTTTTCTCTACTTCACAAACTTCTTCTTTATTTCTTTTTTGAAGTGGTTCAAAAGACCTCTCACGAAATCTTTGTGCCAGCTGGGTACCTTACAGCACACATTTATAATTTTTGCACAAAACATTAAGAATTTTGCGAGATAAAAGTTGAGAAAAGAAAACTGGGCACTGCCCTTAAATACGATTCTTAGTGGCACATACTTTTTTCCACAAAACACAAAAAGGGGCAAAAATTTTCATTTTTCCCATACAGAATACATCGGAAACTCGGGATTATGCTGGATTTCCTAAATACAATTTTTATGTAAAGAAAAGGGTTTTCAATAGGGACATAATAATTTTATATTCAAACACAAATGCTCCCTTAAATTCGGTTTTTAATCTGGCAACTTTAAGTTTGAAGAAAATTCTTAATTTCATCGAAAAATTATCTTCAGCGTTGAAGCTAATTTTTGGGTAATGGCTATGTCAATAACAACTTATGCGTTATTGGACAGCAAAAAACCCAACTGGGGTTTAAAAGACATCACTGGATCCACAAAAAGTGACCGTGTGGTTTTTTTCTTAATGAAAATGATCACCATGTTACGGTCATTGGAGTTCATTATCCTGTCATGTTAGAAGACAATTTTTAGCTAGAATTGGATGGACTTCACAGCAGAAATATGTGGTTCCAAAAATATGGTGCCATATAGAGGTGGTCAAACAATTGATCTATTGACGGGGAAGTTCGGTAATAATGTAATCTCGATCGAAGGGTCGCCTCGCTCATGCGTTTTAACGCCGTTGGTTTTTATTTTTATGTGGTTACGTTAAGTCGTTGGTTTATGCCAAAAAGCTAACAGCAAGGCAACAAAAAGCTCAGGAACAATATCGAACGCGATATTGCCAACATTCCGGTCGATATGTGTAGAAGAGTGGTGGAAAATTGGCTCCAAAGAATCGATGAAAGTGCTCGCAGAACGTGGTCACCGCACTCTTATGAGCTATATCGAATTCCATACTTAAAACATTTGGAATTTGAACTACTGAATATTTTAAGTGTGGCAACTTTAATGTCATTCGTATTACGATGAAAAATTTGATTTATCATATATTTGCAGTTCAGTAAATGAGTCGATATACCATTCGCTTTAACAGCGTTGGAAAATAATAAATATGTATTTACTGGTAAAGTGGTGAAATTACGTTCAAAATTCGGTAGAAAAGGATCAATTTGTGAAACTTGTGCGTCAAACGTGCTCTTTATTGGATAAGAGAACACGTTCTCGTACTCTTACAGTGAGCACAACCGGAAAAATTGCTACTGTTGCTCAGAGGAATGAAGCTGCATTGTGCGCTATCGCACAATAATAACTCATTATTTGTGGCGTATTTTAGAAGATATGGACCTTGACAACATTTGGTATCACACAAGCCGTGCAACAATTGATCTGTTGCGTGGGAAGTTTGAATATCGCGTTATTAGCCAGTTCGGTGATGTGCATTGGCCGCAACTCCGTTAGACTGCGTCGAATAAAATTGTCCGTTACATTTCTTCCCATACTGTGCTATTGAAAGATTCAAAATCAAACATTTTTATCTTTGTAGCTTTGAATTAAATGTCAGAAAATATTATGTGTCAGTTAAAGACAATAAAAATTTATTTAACGCGAAAATGGCAAACAAAGTTTAAGTTCGAGAAAATATTATTAAAATTTTTCAAAAGCAACCTCACTGGCCATTCAAAAAAATTGCCAAAGAGGTAGGGGTTAACCCTAAAACCATTTTTCGCGTTATTAAACGTTTTCAGGAAGAACTGCGTATTGATCGGAAGAAAGGTTCTGGTAAAAAGAAGGGGCCACATGACTGTGAGAAGGCGAAGAACGTTGTGAACATTTTAAAGAGAGATCCAAACATTTCGGGAAGGAAATTGGCGGGGAAGGCTGATTGCTCAGAATCTTTCGTCCGCAGGACTAAGAAGGAAGCTGGGCTAAGGACGTACAAAGTTCAAAAAGTTCCGGATAGAAACGCCGTGAAGAATGAAACCGCAAAACAACGAGCGAAAATGCTCAGCCGAGATTTTAATGCTGCATAATGGACGATTAAACTTATGTTTAGCGGACTTTTCCCAGCTACATGGCCAGGAATTTTCTACAACTAATTCTCGAGGAAATGTCGCTGAAAAATTCAAAGCCAAAAAAATTACAAAATTCCCAAAGAAATTCCTTGTTTATTTATAGTTGTGGCAAAAGGAGCAGCACATTCGTGACGTCGGGTACAATCAACGGCGAAATATATTTGAAGGAATGCTTTCAAAAGAGATTGCTTCCATTTTTACGCCAACATGAAGTGTCCACGTTTTTTTGGCCTGACCTCGCTTCATGTCACTACAGCAAAACGGCCTTAGAGTGGTTCCAACGGAATGAAGTGATTTTGGTGCCTGGAGAAGCCAATCCACCAAACTGTCCAGAACTAAGGCCGATTGAGAGGTACCGGGCTTTAGTAAAAAGGGAGATGAAGGTAACAAAAAAAGTGGCCAAAGACCTTCAAGATTTCAAAATAAAGAAAGTAGCAGCTGTGAGGGTGTCGGACACTGCCATAAAAACATTAATGGAAGGGGTTCCTGAAAAATTAAAACTTTTTATTAAAAACTAATAATTTGTGATTTCTTGTTTTTATTTTTTAATCTAAAAATAATTTGCAAAATAAAATACTTTAGTTTAAAAAAATCAGACTACTGGTTCTAAAGATTTCACCATTTATGTACCAGACAATTTTATTCGACGCACTCCTGTATTATTTGTGGGGGTCCGTTAAAGATAAGTGTTACGCTAACCATTCAGAAACGATTGAGTCAAAAATGTACTGAACAATTGGGTTGATCATATGGGTTACTGCAGGGCCAGCCGCGGAAGTCATTTGAATGAAATAGTGTTCCATAATTAACCGGTACTTGCGAATAATAAAAACCACATTGAAAAAAACATTATTCGTTTCAAATTTACAGCAAAATTAAATTCCAAATTATAAATGGTCCACCCTATATATAGTGAAGTCGATATAACTATATCCGTCTATCTGTCTGTCCTTTCAAAAATCCTGTGGAGATAATTACAATCACAGTGCAATAATTATGCCTTCCCTCCACACAAATTAAATCTTCAAAGGACAAACTCAAAAGATACGATTGAAAATTTACAATAAGTTTTTAAATATGTAAAAATACCAAATTGATGTGCAAATTATGTATAATCTGTCAGGAGGGAAAATCCACTACACTTGCTATGACATTTATAACCTAACAGAGAAAATATAATACACACTAGAATATAAAGAGTTTGTTTTCGATATTGAAGGTGCATTTGACACCACAGATGTTGCACATATCGAGAGATGTACATATACATGGCAAAGGTGTAGACAAATACGGAGCTCCTGTATGGAACAAAAAGCTCAGCAAAAAACTACTAAGAAAAACTATGCAAAATTCAGAGGCTTGCCTGCGTCTTAGTAACAGGAGGCATGAGAACTACACCAGCAGCATTGGAAGTTGCATTGGGCCTGCCATCACTACACCTAGTGATCAAACAAGAGGCGTTGAAGTTCATGCCAAGCTCATGTTGCAAGATAAAGGTACTGAGAGAAAAGTCAAACATTCCGCCCTTGGAAAAGAATCGACTAAGGGAAAAAACCTTAACATTACAATAAATGATTCGTGCCCACCCTGATATAACTTCCAATACAACTTTCAAGTTACATTCCCTAGTAGAGATACTTGGGAAAAGGAATGTCCTCGCTTTGTACCACAGATGGATCAAAAACAAACGAGGGAGTTGGAATGGGAGTTTATGGAGTTAGGCCGAAAAAGAATATTATTGCTAGTATGAGCCAAGAAAACTCAGTTTTTCAGACGGAAGTACATGCAATTGAATTATGTTTTAGAGAATAAGAAGAAATTAGTTCAAAACTTATATGGGGACTACTGATCAAGCTACTTAGCATCACAAAACAGAGTCCATCTAATTTGGGTGCCTAGACATAGTGGTATTGAGGGTAATGAAATGGCTGACGAGCTAGCCAGAAAAGGGGCATCCGAAACCATTTTTAGACCAACCCCGTTCTGCGGCCCGCCATGGACTTAACACATGGCTGAAAAGCTAGGCTGCCTGGGACGATACTTCAGGAAACAGACTAGCAAAAGTGTATCAAAGTTAAAAACAAAACAACTCTTGATGTTAAACAGAAACGGTATCCGAGCTGTCACAGGATTTTTGCCCAGTTGGGAAACATCTTGCTGACATGGGAATAATAGATTTTGTGACGAAGACGAGGAAACAGCAGAGCACATTCTGTGCCACTGTGACAAGCTTACAAGGCTTAGACTTCGCCACCTTACTATTGCATACCCAACTACGGTTGAAGTGGGCAATATAACTCCCAGCGATATTTTAGCATTTTTAAATGCTATAAGCCTATGAAATGTATCTTAGGATATTCAATAGGCTCTTCACAATAGGCCTTTTTAGGCCGCAGTGATGTGGTGCCTTGTGGCCAGCCCCTGTTTCAATCTAGTCTAATATATAACCTCCGTGATTTCCATTCATATACCAAACGTCAGTAAATACAAACATAAAAAATAGACATAAAATTTGCAAATTCGTTGATTTAGTTCGTAATAACTTCTAAAATAATGTGATAATAGTAATTGAATATTTATTCTTTTTTTGCATACTTGGTATAATTGGACACCATTCACTTGGAAAAAAAATTTTACATCCTTTAAAATTCACAATATATTTTTTAGATATTTTTAAGTAATGAAGTGATGAAGTATATATAAGTATTAAGGGGTTTCAGTTATGTTAAGGCGTTTCAGTTATGTTAAGGCGTTTCACTATAACATACCATATCATCAGCAAATGTTGCTGTGATGTTGCTTTTCATGTGTTGGAACATGGTTTGTGTAAAGAACATATAAAAGCGGACGAAGAATACTGCTTTGTAAAACGCCAGTACGAACCTCATTTAACTAAGAATATTCATCTTCTTGTTTAATTTGAAAATATCTGTCTGATATGTACGATTTTATAAAGTCGCGATACTGTTTAGGCAACTGTGATGTTAGCTTATGTACGCGAATGAGTCCTTCTTGCCATTCTAAACGCTTGCGAGACGGAAACGGCACAGCAAACTTGTTTACAATTCGGTGATCCTGTTCGATCTTTAAGTGTTGGCTTCTAAAACTGATGTGTTGGGATTAAATTGTTTTGTTCGACAATTTGCATCAAGCGTGATTTAACAGTATTTCTAACTTCATTTACAGTTACCAAAAGGATGGCTTTGGTGTTGTTTTTCAACTTCATTTTTAAATGATGAGTATCAATAAGTATGTGGAGTGAAGGTGTTCTTAAGAAGAACAGCAAAAGCATTTGCTTTTTGTGTGTAATTTTTTGCTCGGCCTGGTGTAGCTTTAGAAGGCGTAGGTCATCATAGGTCAGACTTTTTAAACGAAATTGTAAAGTATTTTGCTTTAAATCTTTTATCATTTGCGATAGTTGTTAGTTGCATGGTTTAGTTTCTTGTTGGCACTAGGTGATCTAGTGTGCTGCCATTTGCGTCGAAGTTTTCGCTTACAATTGACAGATTTATAATTTCTGAAGTATATTTGTAGTAGTTTTCCAACAAGAATTTTGAATTAAAAGCGTTAGTTTCCACACTTCATTGTACATACATTTTTATATTCTTCCATAAATTGGACCAATAAATGAAATAGACTGTGAAGATTTTTTTTTTAATTACAGACTGGAACGTTATATTTTGATAATCTTTACTTTTAATGGCACAACAGCCCATGGAGGGCCTAGGCCGAGCTTTTCGCATCCACTCATGTTGTGCGTGTTATATTTGTGCATGAATGGAAGGAACCTACAGTTTAATGCCGAATCCGAACGGCGAAGTGAAAAGCTTTTCATAGCAATTTTACTCTTGTAGGTTTGCCATTGCCTGCCAAGAGGAGGCGCCGTGTAGAAAAATTATTTTTTCTTCTTTTTGATTTTGCCTGTGCCGAGATTCGAACCCCGGACACTCTGCGTAGTAGTCCAACGCACTACCACTACGCCACAGCGACCACAACGTTATATTTTGATAATCAGAAAGAATAATAATTATTAATTATATTTAACATTTTACAAGTGTCTGCATTTCGCTCCTTTTCACATCGCGCAAAATGTGTATTTGCATAAGTGCAATTAAATAATTGATCTTAAATTTTTTTTATTCTAACTAGTTGCAATACTTTTGGTTTTAAAAGTTTTTGGAAAAAAAGAAAATGTTGAGGCAACAACGTCGTTTCTTATATGGATCCAATATTGCCTTCAATTCATATTCAAATTAAACTTATGAATTTCAAATTACCGGCCTTAAAGTATGCGCTTTTACTTCTATAAATTTGTGTTGTCACATTTCTGTTGCAGAAGTATTAATTTGAAGATTCAATCATCTCAATGGTTGTACTCCCTTGTACCGGGCTTTAAAAAATTTATGTCTAATCTATTTTGGCCAAAATTCTAATAATTCTGGGTTTCCTAGAGTAATAATTTGTAGGTACTAAAACTTAATTTTTTTGTTTTAATTTTGTGAAATCAGTTGTATTTATATCCAAATAACTGCTCCAAAATTGTCTGTCCTTACAGATAACTCAGAAGAGGCGTTCACAACCCAGACTTGCAAGCAATCAGACAGCATTATATCATTACATCTTTGTGAAATTGAAGACTCAGAACTGGAGGAATTTTTACCTGTTTCATCAAAAAATGCTTAGTCCAAAATTACCTATTCATAAACGCTGAAAAAGACGCAATTATATTTTTATAATCTCTTAAGTAACACAAAATTTAATAAAAATACATAACTAAAAATCGTATTTCATGACTTTTTATCATAGCTTCGCTCACAACCATAGTCGCTTCAGCAAGGAACTATTTGTGGGCCACCCGGCAAAGGTCAAGGTCGTAGTCAAATTTGATTTATTTATTTTATTTACCATTGAAGTTGTTGAGATATTAAGCTTTTTTAATTCTTTAAACTGCCAAAGAAATCGAATGTGTAATGTAGGTTTACTTTACTAACTTTATTTTAGGAATCTAATTTCCATGAAGGTTCAATGCTAACCAACAAATTCAATTGCAATGAAAGTACAGGTTAGCTTATTAAAATATAGAACAGCTTGGTATTTGACAAAGCTGTATAAAAAAATTAGAAATGCCGCTAGTTACAAACTAACGTTATCTTTCAAAAAAAAATCAACTACATTGTATTGTATGTATATTATGTTAGCGATGACAAAACTAAATACATATGTTAGTGATGACAAAACTAAATCTAATGTCGTATTGCTAACGACACTAAATATGTTAGCTTTGGAAAATGGTATTAAAATATAAGATTACCGCAAATGTTTAGCTCTACTCTGACATTGGAACAAATTTATCTGACACCGGTTTATCTGACACCAAATATTGTTAAAGAAAATTATTTACAACCTTCAACAACGAGATACTAAATTGATTTATTATTTATTTATTAACCCCATTAATTTTGGGGAAAGTCTACCGTGGCGTTTTTAAAAAATCGGGTTTCAAACTTCAATTGCAATTTTTCAGAAGTCGACAAATGTAACATACGACAATATTTATTCAGGCGACGATATGTACATTGTATGCTTTATTTCGCAAAAGTAAAGATATCAAGGCCCAACAAAAAAAAACAAAAATCAAAGTGGCAAAACCTGTATAGGCTACTCTGAAAAGAATAATTTTAAGAGTTTGTTTTCGATAAGTTAGTATTTTGTATAAAAGGAATCCTCAGTCCAATACTAATACCGATGAAGTGACGATTTGATACATTTTTCCATGAATTCTCAAATTCAATCGTGGAGATTTAAAAAAATTAATGTATAATATAATATATAGGATAGTAGGTAATTTAATGTAGTTTTCTAAGATAAAAAATCGAATTATATTAAAACCAGTAAATTAAGTTTAAGTCATGTTAAATACAATCAAATTCAATCATGGAAAACATTGTCCAAAAATTAAAAAAACTCAGCCGATGTGCCGATCAAATAGTTTCTTCCACTGACTGTTTAGCACCCTAACAGTTGAAATGTTCTTTAAGGATACGAAGACTCTTAAAAAGATTTGAACACAACTGCCAATCATTGTTCCGAAAGTAACTTGGAATCTATACCACTCCGAGTGAATTACAGACACAACAAACTTATTCAAATTTGTGATTTCGTTCTCGGTATGAAATCGCACGAAACTCAGAACATACCTGATATAAAGGATTTTTCATCCAAGGTCTACATTTTTATCATGGTGAATTTCAAGAAAATTACTTCCGAAATTCTGAATCGCTTAAGAGCGCTTACTCCAATATTCAGTCGAATTAATCGTTCCACCAGACAGGCTATGCGTGGTATAGTGGACAAATTCGAGGCAACTATTGGCTATTCTGCATACTAAAATCTATTTTTTCTTGAGGAGATGTGCGAAGGTTTAATGACACGATTGAGCTAATCCGAATCGTTAGCCTGGACACTGTTGTGGAAAAAAACAGAAAATAATTAGTATATTTTGTTAAATCAAAATTTAGTTGAATTCGCTCTAAAAATCATTTTACCGCGCAGTATTCCCGTTTCGCAATATTTTATTTAAATTTCACTCAAACGCGGAGTGTAAATACGGTAATCAGCTACTAGCGCAACCAGTCTACTATTAATTACTTAGGTTTGTGTACGAACTTAGCACAAACTTGTCAAAAAAAACAGCAGCAGACCATGAGTGTCCAACATTTGCCCAAGTCAGGGCCCAGCGGAAATACTTCGCCACATATATCAATAGCGACAGCAAAAATGGTAGTCGCAACGCACCAACAGCAGCAACATGGAAAATAACAACAAGATCAACAACAACAACAATTGCCACAGAAGCAAGATCAGCAACTACAACAACAGCCGCAGGTTCAAGCACAAACATCATCAACAACAACATGGTAAGAAGTAATAACATCAAATGAACAACAACAGCTGAGCGATTTAAACAAGACCTATCAAAAACTGAAAACAATAGAGAGAAAACTAAGCTCCTCACTAAGTGAACTTTTACCAAGCCAGCAAAATATTGAAAAGGGAATTAACATAGTTTCATGAAATAGTAGTACTATATCTACAGAAAAAACGAGGCCTTAACGAGGGTTGGGTTGAGGTATCGCGCCCAAAAAGTACGCGTGACAGTCCCGGTAATGCGCAAAAAATACGAAACAAACAAAGCTAAGCTCTTACTGGCTTAGTAACCCTGAACGTACACCTAATAGATACGAAATTCTTGAAGTAGAAGAAGAACATAACCAAAGTAGCTCTGCACCTAAGGAAAAGATATACAAACCACCTCCGATATTTGTTGACAAGGTCGCTAATATCCAGCATGACCATATAGATGGGCAGTACGATATAAAAGTAGTAAGTGGTGATCGGGTGAAAATACAAACAAACATGTCTGAAGCACATACCGCTATAGTCAAAGAATTGGAACTAAAAGATACCGAATTCTATATTTATAAGCCAAAACAACAAAGGTCCTTCAAAGTTGTACTAAATAATATACATCCATTAACTGCAGTGGATGATATTAATAATGAACTTTTAGATCTCGGCTATCTAGTCCCCAATATATGAAATATAAAACAAAGAACTACTAAACGGCCACTTCCTATATTTTTAGTCAAGCTAGAACCCAAAAGTAACAAAAAACAAATATTCGAAGTTAAAAACTTATTACATAGCAGAATCGTATTTGAAGCGACTTACCACAATGCGCAAACTGCCAGCAATATGGTCACACAAGAGCATATTGTAGACGTAAGCCTAGGTGCATTAAATGTGCTGAAAGTAACTCCTCCGCCAATTATCCAAGAAAAAATAGATCTGAAGATGTAAAATGTGCTCTCTGTGATGGAAATCATCATGCAAATTATAAAGGGTGTGCTGTATATAAAAACTTACAACAATTAAAATACCCTCCCTTAAGAAAACAAATAACAACAGCCCCACAGACTGAAACGACAAATAATCTACAGCATCAAAAAGTACAAAAAACAGTATCGTACATGCAGGTTGGCAGAGACACCCCAAATCAAAATGAAACTGCAACAAATATTGTCCAACTTCCAAACAATTCACCTGATATGCGTGAAATGATGTCATTACTAGAACAGATAATGCAGCAACTTACCACCATGACAAACTTATTAATAAATCCAACATCAAACTCTTCTCAAAATCGGTAAATTAAAAATATTTATCTGGAAAGCAAATGGTCTGTCACACCACTTCCTTGAGATTAAATCGTTCTTAGACATAAGAAAGAAACACACTTCACTCACACCAACCATTTTAAAATTAAGAACTATAACTTTTACCACACAATGCATCCAGATGGAAAAGCATACGGCGGAAGTGCAATACTGGTAAAACGTACTATAAAACATCACGAAACAACATCCTTTTGTACACGACATATTCAAGTTACAAATATTGTAATAGAAGATTGGATAAGGCCAATTACAATATCTGCTATTGCATATAGCCCCCCAAAACATAATATAAAAAAGAAGAGTATGAAATATTCTTTAAGACACTTGGCAACAGATTTATGAGTGGTGGAGATTAAAATGCAAAGCACACTGCTTGGAGCTCGCGACTAATAACTACAAAAGAGCGACAGCTCCTGGCTGCTATTCAAAATTTAAATCTAAGCACCATCTCAACAGGAGAACCAACGTATTGACCTACGGATCCTAAAAAAATACCTGATCTTATTGACTTTTGTGTATCTAGTAATGCTCTTACAAGTTTTAAATGCCACTCAAATTTTGACCTATCATCAGACCATTCCCCTGCGATAATTATTCTTAGCAAAACGCCAAAGGAAGTAAACAAGCCATGTGTGCTCCATAATTATAAAACCAATTGGCCTTTCTTAAGAGAGTTAGTTGCCACAACGATTAATCTAAAACTGCTACTAAAAACACCCAACGACATTACAGAAGCAGTAGAACACTTTAATGAATTTTTCGGTAAACAGCTTGGGCTTCTACTCCAGTACTTACAAGTTCCTACACAAACTCGTATTCCGTTTCAATAATGGAAAAGATAAAAGAAAAAAGGTGAGCGAAGAAAATTTGGCAAAAACACGGTTCTCAGGCGATAACAAAGCACTTCAATGCTAAAACCAAAGAGTTAAAACTATTGTTAGCTGGGGACAAAAAAATTATATTGAAAAACTCGTACAACTTTTGCAACTGATTATTCAGCAAATAAATTGAAAAGACCAACACAATTACAACCCCCAATACGAAAACCCGATGGAACGTGGGCGAAAAATGACCACGAAAAGGCACAAATTTTGGCGAAACATCTTAAAGATGTATTTATACCTAATCCTGACGAACCACCAGGGGAAATATTAGATGAAGTATCCGAGCTTTTAGCTCAGCCATATGAACTAGATTTACCGATATCTCGATTCACAAAAAACGAAGTGCGGTCAATTATAAACAAATTGAAACCTGCGAAGGCTCCAGGATATGATCTGATTATAGGAAAAATTCTGAAGGAATTACCAGAGCAAGCAATAACCTTCCTAACCCAACTCTGCAATGCTGTGTTGAGAACTAGCTTTGTCCCACCACAGTGGAAGGCTGCACAAATAAAAATGATCCAAAAACTCGTGGAAAATGCTGGAGAGGCAATTCTGATACCAATCCATTCCAAAATCTTATAATCGTTGTTTATGAAAAGGCTATTGCCTATTATTGTGTCAAAACATCTCATTCCTGAACATCAGTTCGGTTTCCGTCAAGGTCACGGTACAATTGAACAAATTCATAGACTTTTTGAACAAATAAACGCAACCTTCGAATACAAAAAATACTGCACCACCGTTATTCTAGACATATCACAAGCTTTTGATCGTGTGTGGCACGAGGGGCTTTTATATAAAGCTAGAAAAACGCTTCCAATAAATTTTTACACGTTCTTGAAATCTTATGTTGAAAACCGCCATTTCTTCGTGAAACAGGGCAATGACATCACATCTCTATATGATATAAAAGCCGGTGTTCCTCGGGGCAGTGTTATGGGCCCAATGTTATATCTAATTTTCACTGCTAATTTGAGGACAACTGATGAAATTGTTATTGTAACCTTCGCAGACGACACTGCTGCCTTGTCAATTGATGATGATCGTGTCACTGCCTCACTCGAATTCCAAGAATGTTTGTGGCTTAAAAACTGGAAAATTGTGGCGAACGAAACCAAGTCGGTGCAAGTAACATTCACAACATGTCGCAATACTTGCCCGCCTGTGCAATTAAACGCAATACAAATCCCTCAAGCAAACAATGCGAACTAACTAGGAATGCACCTGGATAGATGTCTCACATGGAAAACGTACATATTTACGAAGCGCAAAGCTCTAGGTCTCAAACTCAGAAATATCTTCTGGCTACTCAATCGTAATTCGCAACTATGTTGCGAAAACAAACTGCTCCTTTACAAGATGATCCTTAAACCCATATGGACCTACGGCATACAACTGTGGGGTACAATCGCCAATTCAAATGTCGAAATATTGCAACGCTATCAGTCCAAAATGCTTAGTATGATTGTGAACGCACCAACTTACAACTACATCGAGACTTACAAGTTCCTTTCGTCAAAGCTGAAATTAAGGCCAAATCTAATTCATACAAAATACGAATGTTGAATCATCCAAATCAACTAGCATCTAAGTTGATGAATTCGCAGTGGACTTTCTCCAGACTTAAACGAAAAATGTTAAATATATATATATATTATAAATGTAATTTTTTTTTTATTTCTATTTATTTACAAATCTATTGTTAATGTCTCAAAGACAGCTTGCTTTATATAATAATAATAAAAAAATAAAAAAAATAAAATATATGAGTTATATGTTGAAGAAAATGATAAAGAAATACACAGGAAATATATCTTATGTGTTTGAAAGGCACCCAATGCTAATGTCTGCTTTTCAAGAAAATAAGAACCGCTACTTTGTTGGCCATTGAATTGTCATGTTGTTATAAAAATTAATAGTTTTTGTCAATCGCAATCACTTTCACAAGCAAACAAAAGCCAAACAACTATTTTATAAGTTAATAAAAATTGTAGTAATTTTCATAAAATATTGTTATTTTTCAATAAAATGAAACAGTGTACCACCTGCAAACCAATTTTGTTTTAAGTTACTAGTTTCTTCAAGTTTTTTTATTCTGCTTGCAGTTTGTTTTCATATTGATCAAGTTTTATTGAACTCAAGTTATTATTACTTACTTTGCTTTATGTGAAGTTTTAAGTTTTGCTGTGCTAATTATGAAAAAAAATTAATATAAAAACGAAAAGACAAGAATTTAAAAGTATAAATATAATGGAACCAGACAAAAATGTTGTTGTAAAAGAATTGTTGAAGTGCACACGTTTAGCTTTCGAAGCTTACACAGACGAGAGCGATGAAGAATTTGTTTTAGGCTGGTATTAGATCATATAAAAAGTATCCGAAGTTGGCACCAACAAATCTGTCATGTTGCAAAATTTTATCGGCTTTCCAGTGACTTTCAGTGCATCTTTCATCGAGCGACGAATTACACAACTGTCTTCACACAAAATGTAGCCTGAAATGCAGCTTTGAAACATGTGTTCGTTTGATATAATCGGGTCTAGTGTTGCCAGATTTGTGGATACTTTTACCGCGGATACTTTTTATATGACCCAATATTATACATTTTTATAATAGTATTAATTTTTATAATTTTGTAGATAAAGCTGTGAAGGAACGATAAAAATGAGCGGGGCTCATTTTTACTCTACGCGTAAACGGTGAAGGTCGGCTGTTTTAGTCCACATTAAGGCTAAATAAAGGCTGCTGGTAAGAACTAACAATCAAGAATATTTACAAATCACTTTGTTGACAAACCAGCTGTTTCTCGGCGAGAACAAACGATAGGGGAACGCAACGGAATATGGAGCACACAAGCTCCACTTCTGAGCGTTAAAAAACAACTGCCCATAAGTATACTAAATTTTCGATGTTAGCTGCGACAAGCTCTAGCCACATTGGTGGCGAAAAAAATGATGCTCTTAATAAAAAAAATGGCAGAATTAGAAGCTCTATGCGGCGAACTTCACGCAGAAATAACACAACTCAAAAATTAAAATTAAAAACTTAAATCGCAACTTGAAACTAACACAGTTTCAAAGCAAGCTCTAGATAAAGAGCAAACCACAACAACATACGAAACAGATGAAGAAGATCTTGCTCGAGAAACCGACTGGATTGTTAAAAAAATAATAATAGATCCTCAAAGAAGCGTAAAGTTACTAGATCTCCAAGCGTGTCACCTGATCCTGACAAGGTGACGCAAAAGCAACCAGATAAAACGAAAAAGCCACCAACCAAACTACGTCCACCACCAATAATGGTATCTGTCTCCGACATCTACAATGATATTTGAAAAATAATGAAACAAAAAACCCAAAACAAATTTTTAATGAAACTTATGAACAATAAGTTGTGCAAAATCAGTACTTTTGATGCTAACGGTTATCGGGAAGTAACGCGGGCCCTTAATGAAGCAAAACTTTCATGGCACTCATATGAAGATAGAGCAGACCAATAAGAGTCGTAGCGAAAAATCTGCATTATTCATGCGATCCGAATGATATTGTAAGTGGCTTCGAAGAAAAGGGGCTTAAAATCGTAATCGCGCTCAACAAACTACAATTTAAAACCAAGAAACCTCTGGATATGTTCATTTTAACCTTTGAGTATACTGAAGATACCAACAAAATTCATGAAATCAAAGAGATTCTTAATACGATTGTATCTATAGAAGCAATAAAACCACCAAAACTTATCCCTCAGTGCACTAAATGTCAATCTTTCAACCACACCAAAAACTGCTGTCAAAAGCAACCTAGATGTGTGAAATGTGCAGGCAAGCACGAGTCAATAAACTGTGAAAAAAATGAAGACAGTTACCCAAAATACCGCAACTGTGGCGAGCGACGTCCAGCGTCATATCGCGGTTGTGTGGTAGCAAAGAAGTTACAAAAACTAAGAGACCAAAAAACTAAAAAAGTCCCTGCTGAAACAGACAGCAGCAAAAGACCCATGGTATATACAAATCAAAGAAGCGCCAAAGTATCATATGCTGACGCCATTAAATCAACAGCCCCCGTTGCCCAAAAAGCAAGCATACCCGATAAAACACAAAATGTCCTTTCAGTTATTCTTGAAAAACTAGAGGCAATAGAAAGTCGCTTAGACAACTTGGAACAAAATTATTATTGTGCTTCTGAATGATTGCTCTCAATATAATGGAATGAAATGCAAATGGTTTGCTTCAACACAAAAACGAATTAGAATTGCTTTTACAGACAGAAAACATAGACATATGCCTAATAAGCGAAACATTTCACAAAAGAATCGTACATCAAATTTAAAAACTATAATACTTATCACGCTATTCATCCAAGCAATAATGCCAGAGGTGGAAGTCACTTATCACGCTATTCATCCAAGCAATAATGCCAGAGGTCCAGACTAAATACCACAAAGGGAAAGGAATTGATTAAAGCATGTCAGGCCACGGGATTTGATACCGTCTCCACTGGTTCTCCAACGTACTGGCCAACTGATGCAAACAAACTACCAGACGTTATTGATTTTTTCATTGTCAATAAAATTAAAAAAAGGCATAACAATGTTAAAGCTAGATTCGATTTAAATTCTGACCATTCACCAATATGGATGTAACATACTACACACGCAACCCAAACCGATATTAACGAACCAAAAGGCACAGATGAACGAAAATATCGACCTATCCGGCAAAATACGAAACTTCGGAAAAAATGGCAACAATCACGTTTAGCACAAGATAAAAGAAACATTAATAATGCCACTCAAAAATTTAGACGAAAAATCAGAGAACTCAAAAATGAAAATACTAAGAAATAAACCAAATAAACCAACCAACCAAAACCAATTATTCTCTCTGGAAAGCTATGAAAAATTATGATAGACCGATTTCCCAAAACCTTCCCTTATGGAAAAATAACAATGAATGGGCAAAAAGCAACATTGAGAAGGCAAACGTACTTGCTGAATACCTTAGCAATACCTTCAGTCTAGAACAAACTCAGCGCATAGAGCCAAATATTAACCTAGACGACGAAACTATTCCGCTGATAAAAAACAAAGAAATAACTGCATAAATTAAGAAGCTAAAGTTATAAAAATCACCAGGATACGACCTCATAACTAGTGAAGTGTTAAAAAAAACTACCACCAAAAGGAGTGGCTAAGGTTGCACAAATGTTCAACACGGGAATAAAATTAAAACAGGTTCCAAGCTACTGGAAAGCTGCTGAAGTGGTGATGGTTTTAAAACCAGATATAGACCAATTTCGCTCCTGCCAGTCATCGGAAAATTATTTGAGAAACTCATTTGTAAACGGCTCAAAAAAATCGTTTGTCAAAGAAATATTATCCCAAATCATCAGTTTGAATTTCGAAAAAAACATTCAACGATCGAGCAAGTACACAGAGTTACGCACGAAATCGAAAAGGGCTTAGAAAATAAGGAAACTTGTTCAGCTGTGTTTCTTGATATCTCTAAGGCTTTTGACCGAAACGTTCTATCGAGTTAAACTAGATGATGCGTATTCAAAACTATATTCTATAAATCGCGGATTCCCTCAGGGAAGTATACTAGGCTCGTTGTTGTACCTGCTGTATACACATGACTTGCCGGTAAACTCAAGCTGTGTTGTTGGAACTTTTGCAGATGACACGGTAAAATAGCAACAGGTCCAAATATCAACGGGTCTACCACTTACTTACTTAGCTGGCGCTACAATCGATGATCGGTCTTGGCCGCCTTCACAAAGCTTCGCCAGTCACTTCTGCTATGCGCGCGCTGGCGCCAGTTGATAAGGCCAAGTGCAGTCAGGTTGCCCTGTACCTGGTCTTTCCAACGGAGATTAGGACGTCCCCTTCTGCGTGTTCCTCCACCGTGGTTCGAATAAAACACCCTTCTAGCCGGAGCGCTTTCTTCCATTCGCTCAACATGACCCAGCCAGCGAAGCCGCTGGAGTTTTATACGCTTCACTATGTCAGTGTCGGCGTACAGCTCATACAGCTCATCGTTCCATCTTATTCGATACACGTCGTCCACGCATACTGGACCGTAGATCTTACGGAGTATCTTCCTCTCGAACGCTCCTAACAGCCTCTCATCATTGATGGTCAATGTCCACGTCTCTGCGCCATACATTAGGACGGGAAGGATGAGGGACTTAAAGAGCGTTATTTTCGTCGGTCGAGAGAGGGCTCTACTTCTCAATTGCCTACTGAGCCCATAGTAACACCTGTTGGCAAGAGTTAGTCTCCGCTTGATCTCAAGGCTGACATTATTGTTGGTGTTTATGCTGGATCCTAGATAAACGAAATCCTTGACGACTTCAAAAGTGTAGTTGTCAACAGTGACATTTTGTCCAAGACGCCGTGACTCTTTGTTTGTTGACACAAGGTATTTCGTTTTGTCCTCGTTCACCACTAGACCCACACGACGAGACTCCCTTTCCAGGTTGGAGAATGCTGCACTGACTGCTCGAGCGTTTTTGCCAATGATGTCAATATCATCAGCGTATGCTAGCAGCATGACACTCTTGTAGAAGATAGTGCCAGAGATGTCGATGTTCGCAGCTCGAATTATTTTCTCCAGCATAAGGTTAAAGGAGTCGCACGATAGGGAGTCACCTTGTCTGAAACCTCTTTTGGTATCAAATGGTGCAGAGAGGTCTGTCCCAATTTTCAGTCGTTACTGCGCTAGTGGTGTTGGTCAGTGTCATTTTGCAAAGACGAATGAGCTTTGCAGGGATACCAAAATCAGACATTGCGGCGTACAAGTGATCCCTAATCGTGCTGTCGAAGGCGGCTTTATAATCGACAAATAGATGATGGGTGTCGATCTGTTTTTCTCGGGTCTTTTCCAGGATTTGGCGTAGTGTGAATATCTGGTCGATGGTGGATTTACCAGGCATGAAGCCACACTGATAAGGTCCAATCAGTTTGTTGACGATGGGCTTCAGTCTTTCGCACAGTACGCTCGATAGAACCTTATATGCAATATTAAGAAGGCTGATCCCACGGTAGTTGGCGCAGATCGTGGAATCACCTTTCTTATGGATTGGGCAGAGTACGCTGAGATTCCAATCACTTGGCATGCTTTCATCTGACCATATTCTGCATAGAAGCTCATGCATGCGTTTTTTGAGCTCTTCGCCTTCGGTCTTAAACAACTCAGCAGGCAGGCCAGGAAATGTGCACCTGCAGCCTTATTGTTTTTCAGAGCAATGGCTGTTAAGACCTCCTCATAGTCGGGCGGCGGTACTTCAACGCCGTCAGTGATTGGGGTTTCCGGAGTGGGTTCCGCAGTGGCGGGATTATTGCCGTCTTCGCCATTAAGCAGCTGCGAAAAGTGCTCCCTCCATAATCTCATTATGCCCTGGGTATCTGTCACCAGATTTCCGTCTTCATCCTTGCAGGAAGAGGCCCCGATCTTCAAACCAAGAGTCAGGCGTCTTATTCTTTCAAAGAATTTTCGGAACTCGTTCCTGTCCCGCAACATTTCGATATCATTGAACTCGCGTCTTTCTTCATCTCTTTTCTTGCGCCTGAAAAGACGTTTCTCCTCCCTTCTCAACTTTCTGTATCGCTCCTTAGCAGCTCGCGTTGCAATTGACTGCAGGGTGGCTCTGTAGACTGCGTTTTTTGCTTCAGTAGCATCGCGACACTCTTGGTCGTACCACATATTTCTCCGTCGACGGTGGTAGCCTAGCACCTCTTCGGCAGCCGTACGCATAGAGCGGGAAATGTGCGTCCACTGCGCGCATATATCATCAAGTTGAGGGGTGTTTTGCGAAAGGAGAAGTGCAAGTTGGTTGGCAAAGACTTTGGCTGTCTGTTGTGATTGCAGCTTTTCGACATCCAGCTTTCTCTTTGTACCTATCTGTACGCGATTTGCTACACCTATACGTGTGCAGACCTTGGCTGCAACCAAGTAGTGGTCTGAGTCGATGTTTGCACCACGTATTGTGCGTACGTCTAGTACATTGGAAGCGTGCCTTCCGTCGATCACAACGTGATCGATTTGGTTTCGTGTGTTTTGATCAGGGGACAGCCAAGTGGCCTTATGGATATCTTTATGTTGGAATCTGGTGCTACTAACTGTCATGTTTCGTGCGGCGGCGAAGTCGATCAGTCTCATACCGTTATCGGTGGCTTCGTCGTGGAGACTGAAATTTCCGATCGTCGGACCAAAGAGACTCTCCTTGCCCACCTTGGCATTAAAGTCGCCTAACACGATTTTAACATCGTGGCGGGGGCAATGCTCATAAGCTTTGTCGAGGAGCTCGTAGAAGTCATCTTTGGTCGTTTCATCCTTCTCATCCGTCGGGGCATGGACACAAATTAGGCTGATGTTGAAGAATTTTGCTTTGATGTGTATAGTGGTTAGGCACTCGTTCACGGCCGTGAACCTCGAGACTAGATGACGCAGTCTCTTCCCAACCACAAATCCAACACCAAATTCGTGTCTCGACGCATGACAGCTGTAGTAGATATCACAGAATGCTCTTTTGGAGCAATCCTGTCCCGTCCATCGCATTTCCTGTATAGCGGTGATGTCAGCTTTATATTTTTGGAGGACATCCACCAGCTGGATAGAGGCACCTTCCCTGTAGAGGGTTCGGACATTCCAGGTGCATATCCGTAAATCGTTGTCCTTTGGGCGTTTGCGGGAGTCGTCAACATTAGAGGGGTTCATTATCCGAGGCTTATTTGGAGGATTCATTGGTGGGTATTTTAACGTGGTGGGTTCCAAGCCCGACGCACAACCATTCATTCAAGGCCATGGAGAAGCCCGCCGCACACATTAGTTAACTCACTGACGGTTGTCAGATCGCTATCCAGGGGACGCCACGAGGAGGCTGTGTGTCGACTTGAAACGTAGAAGCGCAAGGATCGACCATGGACGCACCTGCGACTTTCACGAACTTTACCTTGTGTCCTACGCCCCAGGCCCCCCCAACGTGTCTACCACTAAGATACAAAGATACACTAAGATACAAACCGCTCTCCAAGAAGTTGAACAATGGACCAATAAATGGAAACTGGCAGTAAATAGCTCCAAGTCTATCCACGTCGACAAACCAACAAAAGATAAACCCAAATTCCATTGTTTCTAAACAGTGAACAAATTCCAGCAGCTAATTCTGCGAAATACTTGGGTATGAACCTAGATGCCAAACTGAGATGGAAGGTACACGTCAAGAAAAAACTAATAGAGCCGAACATTAAATACAAAAACCTAACTTGGCTTATTGGAAGGAGATCCAAAGTGTCTCAACAAAACAAACTAATGATATACAAACAAGTCTTCAAGCCTGTGTGGCTCTATGGCGTTCAAATTCGGGGCTGCGCAAAAAATCATATAATAAATATGATACAAAGATTCCAAAACAAAGCACTCAGGGATGCAGTTAACGCTCCGTGGTATGTGCGAAATGATGACCTACATCGTGATCTTAAAATACCTACAGCCAGGCAAGAAATGCAGAAGGTTGCCAATACATATCTTGACAGACTGAGTCAACACTCAAACAGCACTATTCAGGCGTTACTTTGCGATGTTACACCCAGACGTTTAAGTCGGTTCAAACCAAAGGACCTTTTGAGGCGTTTCAATCAGCAAGGAGATTGACTAGCTCAGAACTATATGCTCACTTTAGATAAGAAGTATTACGTGCAATTTTACATTAAAAAACCTCAAAATTAATCAAATGTGACTAGTTGTTGTTAATTTTTAAATAAGTAAAAAATAAAAAAAAATTTATCAGAAAAACTATTTCTGAAGTATGCGATATTATTTATAAAAAATTTTAAGAATCTTATTTGCAGGTATGAGGATTAATTTCATAATTATTTTTAATTTGATTTTGCTTACCGAAAAGTTCCAAAGGACGCTGCGGAATGAATAGCTTTAGCCAAAGAATTCGCCGTACAGTGGCAATTTTCAAATTGCGTGGGATTTATTTTCTTAGATATTAGTTGAAGAGTTATCGTTTACTCGCTGCTGGCGAGTTTCAAGAAAATCAATTAAAAAAAGTTTTGAACAAAGAAAAGATTTGCCCACTAGTTGGCAGAGCACGTAATCTCCCTTACGTAATTGTTGGCGATCATGCGTCTACGCTAAAAAAAGCATTTTATAAGCCCGTATCCCTATCATACGAACAACAGAGAAAAACAAGTACTTATTTAACTTTCTCTTGCCAGACATGTTGTTGAACAGGTTCCGCGTATTATTTTCAACTATGAACAAAACTGTTGAAAAGATTACTTTGGCATCTCTCGCGCTATATAATTATTCGGTTAAGTAATGACAGCACCTACATAAGTAATTACCCAGAGACCCCGAGTGCTAGCAATAGTGCTTTGTCAGATTGACCATATAATCCACGGAAAGGAGAAGCCGAGAACATCAGGCAACAATTCGCCAATTATTTTAATGAAGAAGGTAAATTTGACAGCTTAGTGATAAAGTATAAGCTATCCATGATTTGAAAAATAAAATTATTAAAAATAAGAATCAAGAATGAAAGAATTAATTTCACTTCAATATATAAAAAATATAAAAATATTAGAGGGATTCATATCAACTCATAATTGCCTCATAAGTTTGTACTCGTAAGTGTATAAACTTATCCAAATTTGTATGAAATTTTAAATTTTTCTTACGAGTTTAAAAGTTTAAATGGTGTGTGAACACAAAAAAAACATGTCAGTTTAATATACATATTTACTATAAAACAAAATGCAAAAAAAAACTTATATTAATTTGGATCAAGATCACAGTGAAAACATTAAAAATATATCTTAATTGCATCAAGAACAGGAGAGTGCCATATTGTGCAAATTATTAAAACATAACAATAGAAATATATCAATCAAGTATCGATTGAGCATAGCCGCCCTTCATTTCCGTGACAATTTCCGTTTTGCCACGATCATCTTCTACCCACTTGTAAATATAAAAACAATTATAAGTAGGTAAAGATTCGAAAAATCACCGTCATCATACACTCCATTCATTGATGTTTCCAAAATATCCCTCGTCGCAAAATTTTATGTTAATGAAGTCCAAGAATTTGAGGCTAGCCGTATTATTTTTTTGTCAATCGTCTTTTGCCAATAATGGTTGATAACACTCTGCACCTCCATCACTGCATTCGGCTGAAATTCCTCATCGAGTTCTTCTATTTGTTCTTTTATTTGCCAGTAAAATTGGTTCTGTTTATCCTTTTTTTGCCCTTATCAGCTTCTTCGTGTTGTCAATGCCCTTTACAAATTCAATTGACGCCTTTTTGTGCTTCTTCATGCAGTTTCGCTTACTGCTAGTAGACTCTCCGTAAAACTCTTCAGCTTTCTGAAATACATCAAAATTAAGTCTACTTTATTGGAACCATTTTCAATCAAAGTTCAGAAAATTCACACAACAATACACAATGTATTGTTGAAAAGCAGCCAATACATATTTTTATTTTCATATAAATTTTGTGTGTATCTAAATTTTGTTGAGTGCCCTCTCTTTTATATTTGGTTTCATTGGCGTACATCTGTAGTACACTTTATGGTTCGATCGCAACATACGCGAATTAAGTGTTAAGTATAAATTTCTATATATACGTATATTTTAATAATTTTTATTTGGGTTCAGAAAAATTCACACAATGAATAAAAATCCCATACATAAATGTAAACAAACATAGCTTAAAGCAACGAACACATGTATTTTTATTACTTACTTTACTTTACTTTTAATGGCACAACAGCCCATGGAGGGCCTAGGCCGAACTTTTCGCATCCACTCATGTTGTGCGTGTTATATTTGTACATAAATGGAAGGGACCTACAGTTTAATGCCGAATACGAACGGCGAAGTGAAAAGCTTTTCATAACAATTTTTATTCTTGTAGGTGTGCCATTGCCTGCTAAGAAGTGGCGCCGTGTGGATAAATTATTTTTTCTACTTTTTGATTTTGCCTGGGCCGAGAGTCGAACCCCGGACACTCTGCGTAGCAGTTTTTATTACCTTACCAAATTTCTTTAAAATTACTAAAATATTGTAGTAAAATAAGTACAATACATAATTTTGAAATATTGTTGAAGACCGTAAATTGCATGGCAGCGAGTTGAGAAAACTAATATGAAAATGAGTGTCAAAAATATGAATATCACTGGAGAAATGTCAAAAGCAAAAAAGGTATATGA
The DNA here is from genome assembly GCA_958295655.1 of Palloptera scutellata. Lineage (NCBI taxonomy): Eukaryota > Metazoa > Arthropoda > Insecta > Diptera > Pallopteridae > Palloptera > Palloptera scutellata. Next base: position 78,349,268 of record OY282449.1, on the reverse strand, counting down.
ATAAGTTGACGGTACGGCGAACTCTGAATAATTTATCCACGTACTCTTTTAATCAAGGGTTACATGGACTTTGTTCAGGTTGTATTCATAGTGAAACACACGTTTATGGGTATGATGAATTCCCAGTTTCGAGGAGAAACTGCAGTGGGTTCTGTTGATATAGCGGAACAAGAGAATGTTGGTGGTAGAGGTTTTTGAACCGTACCTACATTTTTAGTTCTTTGCGAACTTTTTAGCGAGTTAAACTAAGTTTTGTAGCATACATTTGTGTTTTACTGCGATCTAAACTTTGCTTAATTTTTGCGTTATTTTTAATTTATTTTATTTCGTGAATTTGTGTTTTAGAAGTGACTTCATCCATATACTAAAAATCCTGCTAAGTGATATCAAAGATGTAAATAATATAACGATGTCTCACTCCCATACATTTGCGCGTCCACATAAAAATCTTGGGTTTGTAATGAAGCTCACAAATACTAATTGCCCACCTGATTCGATGTAAAATAATTACTACGTCAACATGACCGCTCATGTTTTCTTCGTCTTCCTACAAAGGTGATATGATTTACTCTACAGTTGTTACGATCCATCATAACATTGCGCCATTCACCCACATTTTTCTTTGTTGTACAAAGAAAGCAGAAAATTTGTGTATTGTTTATATTAATACTTAAAACACAAAATTTCTTTTCCTTCGGTTTTGACAAAAATCTTTGTTGCACTTCGCTTGTAATTTATTCATTCATATTTAGCATTTACGTGTGTGTACAATTTTACTATGAGTTTCGTATATTTTTACTGATTGAAAGTGAATATTAAATATATTATTTATAAAACTGCTGAAGTATGAAAAGAATTTATATAACTTATTAGCTGTATTCACGATGTGATGCAAATTGTGTTGATACGACTCTTTTTTTATTATTTTTTTTATTGATACATTCAACACACATCGTGTACCCTTATGAATTCGGAGCATTGTGTTGATTGGAAGGAAGAAGGAGGGAGAATGAGGGAGAGAATGCAATCACACCCACACCGATAAAGAGATAAACAGCCATTGTGGCAAGTGTTATGCCTTACCGCAATAAACTTCAGTTTATCAATGTCGACTATGACCGCATTTGAGCCTATGTGGTGTGTATTATATTTGTCCATGAATGAAAGGGACCTACAGTTCCGAATCCGAACGGCGAAGTGAAAAGCTTTTCATAGGCAATTTTTACTCTTGTACGTTTGCAATTGCCTGCCAAGAGGTGGTGAGTGTAGAAAAATTTTTTTTTTGTGTAAAAAAAAACTCAAAATTTCTTTGCTTCTTTTTGTGTGAAAGTCCAATTGCGCTTCGCTTGTAATATGTTCATAAGTAAAAAATGTAGAAAATGCTCAGTTTGGTTTGACATTTCATCAGGAATGGACTTATGCCTGAACAACGTTTGCAAATTATTGAAATTTATTATCAAAATTCGTGCTCTGTGAAAAATGTGTTTTATCGCCAAATTGTCTTCAGCGATGAGGCTAATTTTTGGCTGAATGGAGCCGAAGTCTTCACTCCGTATTTGTTCGCCGAACAGCGAACACCAGCATAACCACGATATAAGGAACACCAAACAAAAAAAACTAGCTCTTTCGTTTTTTTTACTGTATTTTTAACTCTCTTGGTTTCCACACTCTCTTGCATTTTAAATAATATTTTCTCTCTCTGCATTAACATAAATTTTTATGCGGACAAATAAATGTGTGGAGTGAGACAACTTTACATGCATATATTTGTTGTTTTTATATTGTCATTTTTTCAGACATAATTAATTGATCGTTTACTTATTCTTGTGATTCTTCAAATACGTATACGTACATATCTTTATACTTTTTAACTTCACTTTTCCAGTGAGAACCAAATTTATTTGGTTTCAAATCTACATATTATCTTCTCTTCTCGCTTAATATTTACCTTTTTCGTCTATTTTTGTTATCGTATAGACGAGTTTTTGTGCACTCTCAGCATATATACGTACATATATACTACAGGGTTAGGCGATTGAAGTGTTACCAACTTCACACCGTTATATCTGGCAACGCGATATTGCCAACTATGTCAAATTCATACCAATGGTAGCTGTTTATATTGTTTACAAGCTACCATAAGCATTTCCGTCTAAGTTTTATAGAATAGAAGTTATTCGAAATGGACTTCAAACGTTATATTTGAGTGGAAAATCACAATCAGCTATTCTTTGTGAGCTCAGGCATCTAAAAGTGTATGTGTATCGCACCATAAATCGTTATGAAATAGGCAACATTGCCAAACGCTATTGGTGTGGACGAAAAAAAACAAACACCAAAGCAAAAAAAAGTTAGACTCGAAAGAGCAAAGGAGCTGCTACGCTTGCACGAACCTGGCGAATTTCCACACATTGTGTTCTCTGATGAGAAAAATTTCCCTATTGAGCAGTTCATAAACTCTCAAAATGATTGTGTTTACTTAACTGAACGCACTTACGAAAATTTTAGCCTAATTTTCCATCTCAAGTAATGGTATGGCCAGCTGCCGATGGACGCTGTCTACTCGTTTTCATCGAGACTGGTGTCAAAGTCAATGCCACTTATTATCGGGAAAATGTTTTGGAAGCTGTTTTAAACCATGGACGTTTCAACAAGACTCGGCATACGAGAGTACATCAATAAGTACCCGTGTGTGAAGACAGGTGGCGTTGCTGAGGGAAGTTGGCATTACCGTCGTGTACTGCCATCTGTCACACGACACCACACTAAATTTTAGTTAGTTTTTATTAATTAGTTTAGGTTAGTTTTTATTTGGCATCCATTAGTATCACACGTGTTTTGTGTTTCGCGATAAAATGAAAAAAGGACAATATCGATCTGTAATTCGCTTTTTATTTTTGGATGGAAAACATGCAAAGAAATAAAAGCGCAGTTGGATGCTGTCTATGGTGACCCTTCACCATCTATGGCAACCGTAAGATATTGGTCAACAAATTTAAACGTGGTCGTACATCTGTTTTTGATGAGGAGCGCCCAGGCCGCCCTACAGATTTGGTTACCGAGGAAATCGTTGAAAAGGTCCACGACATGATTCTCGCTGATCGCCGAAGTGCGCGAAGTAGCAATAGTTTTACATGATAGGTTAAGTATGAGAAAGGTGTCGGTCCGATTGCTTGCGTTGGACAACAAGCGCACCCACCGTACTCGCCCGACTTGGCTCTCTGCGACTTCTTTCTGTTCCCCAACATGAAAACGTGGCTCGGGGGAAAAAATTTCAATTCAAACGAGGAGGTTATCATCGAGACAGAAGCGTATTTTGAAGAGTTTGACAAATCCTATTTTTTTGGAGGGTTTAAAGAAATGGCAGAAACGTTGGGAAAAGTGTATTTTATTAAAAGGAGATGGGGCCTGGGGCGTAGGACACAAGGTAAAGTTCGTGACAGTAGCAGGTGCGTCCATGGTCGATCCTTGCGCTTCTACGTTTCAAGTCGACACACAGCCTCCTCGTGGCGTCCCCTGGATAGCGATCTGACAACCGTTAGTGAGTTAACTAATGTGTGCGGCGGGCTTCTCCATGGCCTTGAATGAATGGTTGTGCGTCGGGCTTGGAACCCTCAACCCTCCAATGTTGACGACTCCCACAAACCCCCAAAGGACAACGATTTACGGATATGCACCTGGAATGTCCGATCGTCGGTCCGAATGGTCCGACGATCGGAAAATTCAGTCTCCACGACGAAGCCACCGATAACGGTATGAGACTGATCGACTTCGCCGCCGCACGAAACATGACAGTTAGTAGCACCAGATTCCAACATAAAGATATCCATAAGGCCACTTGGCTGTCCCCTGATCAAAACACACGAAACCATATTGATCACGTTGTGATCGACGGAAGGCACGTTTCCAATGTACTAGACGTACGCACAATACGTGGTGCAAGCATCGACTCAGACCACTACTTGGTTGCAGCCAATGTCGAAAAGTTGCAATCACAACAGACAGCCAAAGTCTTTGCCAACCAACTTGCACTCATCCTTTCGCAAAACACCCCTCAACTTGATGATATATGCGCGCAGTGGACGCACATTTCTCGCTCTATGCGTACGGCTGCCGAAGAGTTGCTAGGCTACCACCGTCGACGGAGAAATATGTGGTACGACCAAGAGTGTCGCGATGCTACTGAAGCACAAAACTCAGTTTACAGAGCCACCCTGCAGTCAGTTGCCCTGCAGTTGACGCGAGCTGCTAAGGAGCGATACAGAGAGTTGAGGAGGGAGGAGAAACGTCTTTTCAGGCGCAAGAAAAGAGATGAAGAAAGACGCGAGTTCAATGATATCGAAATGTTGCGGGACAGGAACGAGTTCCGAAAATTCTTTGAAAGAATAAGACGCCTGACTCTTGGTTTGAAGACCGGGGCCTCTTCCTGCAAGGATGAAGACGGAAATCTGGTGACAGATACCCAGGGCATAATGAGATTATGGAGGGAGCACTTTTCGCAGCTGCTTAATGGCGAAGACGGCAATAATCCCGCCACTGCGGAACCCACTCCGGAAACCCCAATCACTGACGGCGTTGAAGTACCGCCGCCTGACTATGAGGAGGTCTTAACAGCCATTGCTCTGAAAAACAATAAGGCTGCAGGTCCAGATGGCCTGCGTGCTGAGTTGTTTAAGACCGGAGGCGAAGAGCTCAAAAAACGCATAAATGAGCTTCTATGCAGAATATGGTCAGATGAAAGCATGCCAAGTGATTGCAACCTCAGCGTACTCTGCCCAATCCATAAGAAAGGTGATTCCACGATCTGCGCCAACTACCGTGGGATAAGTCTTCTTAATATTGCATATAAGGTTCTATCGAGCGTACTGTGCGAAAGACTGAAGCCCATCGTCAACAAACTGATTGGACCTTATCAGTGTGGCTTCATGCCTGGTAAATCCACCATAGACCAGATATTCACACTACGCCAAATCCTGGAAAAGACCGGAGAAAAACAGATCGACACCCATCATCTATTTGTCGATTACAAAGCCGCCTTCGACAGCACGATTAGGTATCACTTGTACGCCGCAATGTCTGATTTTGGTATCCCTGCAAAGCTCATTCGTCTTTGCAAAATGACACTGACCAACACCACCAGCGCAGTAACGATTGAAAATTGGGACAGACCTCTCCGCGCCATTTGATACCAAAAGAGGTTTCAGACAAGGTGACTCCCTATCGTGCGACTCCTTTAACCTTATGCTGGAGAAAATAATTCGAGCTGCGAACATCGACATCTCTGGCACTATCTTCTACAAGAGTGTCATGCTGCTAGCATACGCTGATGATATTGACATCATTGGCAAAAACGCTCGAGTAGTCAGTGCAGCATTCTCCAACCTGGAAAGGGAGTCTCGTCGTGTGGTTCTAGTGGTGGACGAGGACAAAACGAAATACCTTGTGTCAACAAACAAAGAGTCACGGCGTCTTGGACAAAATGTCACTGTTGACAATTACACTTTTGAAGTCGTCAAGGATTTCGTTTATCTAGGATCCAGCATAAACACCAACAATAATGTCAGCCTTGAGATCAAGCGGAGACTAACTCTTGCCAACAGGTGTTACTATGGGCTCAGTAGGCAATTGAGAAGTAGAGCCCTCTCTCGACCGACGAAAATAACGCTCTATAAGTCCCTCATCCTTCCCGTCCTAATGTATGGCGCAGAGACGTGGACATTGACCATCAATGATGAGAGGCTGTTAGGAGCGTTCGAGAGGAAGATACTCCGTAAGATCTACGGTCCAGTATGCGTGGACGACGTGTATCGAATAAGATGGAACGATGAGCTGTATGAGCTGTACGCCGACACTGACATAGTGAAGCGTATAAAACTCCAGCGGCTTCGCTGGCTGGGTCATGTTGAGCGAATGGAAGAAAGCGCTCCGGCTAGAAGGGTGTTTTATTCGAACCACGGTGGAGGAACACGCAGAAGGGGACGTCCTAATCTCCGTTGGAAAGACCAGGCGCAGGGCAACCTGACTGCACTTTGCCTTATCAACTGGCGCCAGCGCTCGCATAACAGAAGTGACTGGCGAAGCTTTGTGGAGGCGGCCAAGACCGATCATCGGTTGTAGTGCCAGCTAAGTAAGTAAGTACTAAAGGGAGATCACGTTGAAAACTAGAAAAAAAAATTAATTTGTGAAAAATTTGGCTCTTCATTCCTAATACGGGTCCTTATTGATCTTCCCTCTTAAAGCTCTTGTGAACCATGGATTGCCTAGAAACCTTGTTCCGCTTCATTTCGTCCACACAATGGCTTTCGAATTCGCCAGATGCAAATCCGATGGGCTACTTATTCCATCCGGGTCAGTTTGAAGAGCAAGGTGAGGACTAAAAAATATGCCAGTATGGATGCGCTGAAGAAAGCCATTTTACGGAAATGGGCCAAAATATCGCAAGATCATATTCGTGCAGCTTGCAACTAATTTTTTAACCGTTTGAAGGCCATAGTCAAGGCAAAAGGTGGCCACATCGATCTAAAGTTAATGTATTCTAAAATTTTTATTACTTCCACAAATTTTTGTAATTTGAATCAATAAAAAATAATGTCACACAAAATAAATATGGTCGTTTGAATAGGTAACAGTTCAATCGCCTAGCCCTGTATATATATTATCTGCAAACGATGCGGTAATTTTCATTTGCAGCCATTCCCAAACTTTTCCTCATATATACATTAATATATATCAGCAAAGGGTACGATGCTTTACATGTGCAGCGGCTCAAAAACTTACTGTTTTTTTAATTTTTTTTTCTACTTATTTATTATACTTTTTAACTATCATAATATAATACATAATAAGTAGCGTTTATCGAAATTGCACTCTTAAAAATTAATCCGAGCGCCAGGTATCTTGCTTATTAACTGTGCTAGTCTTTTCGGTGGAATCGCTGAAATTATGCATGAAGGGAGATGTCTTCACTGGTATTGTTTAAAGTGTAGATCGGTCAAAGTTGAAATAAGAAAGATGTTCAAACTAGGAACGGATTTACTGTGATTGGTAAGGTGTTGTCGGTTTTTTTAGAAAAATTAAAAATTACGAAAAACGTTTTGACGAATTTAAGTGCCTTGCTGATTACTAATATTTACGCACATATTTAAACAATGCGGGTAAGGAAGCTATATCTTACCCCGTCTAATGCCATCGGTGTTTCTCCAAAAGTATTTTCTTCTCGTTTGGCTATGAATCATCTCCCATAATTATTAATGAATCTTCAACTATAGCTATTGCTATCTCAACATCAACTGAAAATCAAATTTTACCTTCATCTATCACAGAATATGCTATGACAGTTCAAAAAAAAACTTTAAGTAGTTGCACCAAAAAAAAAATGTATTTTTCTCTCTATTTTCTAATGACTCTTCAATCGATGACATAAAATTGCATATAAAATTTAAATTTATGAAATTTATGTTGAGAAGTTTAACTTTAGCTTTTAATACCAAAGAAACATTTCTTCTTCCAAAATTAGTATTCTGGTTGAGATTTTTGATAAAATCGTTAATATTAACTTCTGGCCAAAAGGTGTAATTGTGAAAGAGTTTGTTGATAAAACTCTGAGGCGACTCAGAAAGGGTTGTGCGCATTACTCGTGTGGATCCAAGATCCTGATTTTTCTAAATAATATATCAAAATTTAAAGTAAAACAACCTACGAGGGTAGATCAATAAGTACCCCTGTGTGAAGACAGGTGGCATTGCTGAGGGAAGTTGTACACCTTCGTGTACTGCCATCTGTCACACGACACCACACTAAATTTCAAACTGATTCATAGGTTAGTTTTTATTTGGCAGCCATTAGTATCACACGTGTTTCGCAATAATATGGAAAAGAAAAATATCGATCCGTAATTCGCTCTTTATTTTTGGATGGAAAAATATGCGAAGAAATAAAAGCGCAGTTGGATGCTGTCTATGGGGACCCTTCACCATCTATGTCAACTGTAAGATATTGGTTCAACGAATTTAAACGTGGTCGGCGTACATCTGTTTTTGATGAGGAGCGCTCAGGCCGCCTGGCAGACTTGGTTACCGAGGAAATCGTTGAAAAGGTCCACGACATGATTCTCGCTGATCGCCGAACGAAAGTACGCGAAGTAGCAGAGGCCGTAGGAGTGTCGTACGGAACGGTAATTGATATTTTACATGATAGGTTAAACATGAAAAAGGTGTCGGCCCGATGGGTGTCGCGATTCCTTACGGTGGACAACAAGCGGAATTGTCGCGGCCAAATTGCATTAAACTACGAATTTCTGCCGCACCCACCGTACTCGCCGATTTGGCTCCCTGCGACTTATTTCTGTTCCCCAACATGAAAACGTAGCTCGGGGGAAAAAACTTCAGTTCAAAGGAGGTTATCGCCGAGACAGAAGCGTATTTTGAAGAGTTTGACAAATCGTATTTTTTGGAGGGGTTAAAGAAATGGCAGAAACATTGAAAAAAGTGTATTTTACTAAAAGGAGATTACGTAAAAAATAGAAAAAAAAAATTTGTGAAAAACTTGCCTCTTCATTCTTAACACGGGTACATATTGATCTACCCTCGTATATCTTAAGTTCTACTTGTAATGTACACATTTTAGCTTTCCCTTTGCTTAAACCATCTTTCTATGATGCTGATGTTCTTTGTGGTGGTCGCTGTGGTGTAGTGGTAGTGCGTTGGACTGCTACGCAGAGTGTCCGGGGTTCGAATCTCGGCACATGCAAAATCAAAAATTAGAAAAGATAATTTTTCTACCCGGCACCACCTCTTGGCAGGCAAGGGCAAACCTACAAGAGTAAAAATTGCTATGAAAAGCTTTTCACTTCGCCGTTCGGATTCGGTATTAAACTGTAGGTTCCTTCCATTCATGTACAAATATAACACGAACAACATGAGTGGATGCGAAAAGCTCGGCCTAGGCCCTCCATGGATTGTTGTGCCATTAAAAATAAAGTAAGTAAGATGTTCTTTGTAATAACTTTCTAATTTTTAGAAATTACTGCGTTCATAATCGTGGCAGCAGTATTCTAATTGGCATTCAGTTTTTATATCCGTCGGAGGTTTATCCATTAGATTATTCGGATGACATCGAATTCTTATGTTTATTACATTCTTATGTTTATTATTAATTTATTACATTCGAATATCCTGCCTAATTCCACTGATGATATTTATCTTAAACATGCTCCTTAGCAACAATTTGCTCGAAAATGAGAACAACTGATTTCCTGATTGTCCTTACTTATTTACTAACTTAGCTGGCATTACAACCGGTGATCGGTCTTGGCCGCCTCTATAAAGCTTCGCCAGTCGCCTCTGCTATGCGCGCGAGAAATGTGACCAACTTAAAAGTTGGTCAACCGATTAAAAGGAAACACCGTTTACGTTGAGTTAAACTTCAGAACTGACTTTATTATTTTCAATATTTTTACATTAATCCAAAACAGAAGAAATAAAGAGAACAAATATAAATATAGATAGTAGTTGTACATATTTATTTGTTTACAAAGTGTTAGTGCATTTTAATTTACTTTATTATTTTCTTATCTACAATTTAGGTTCTGCACTCGGTTTTGCTTTGTTAGCATTTGCCCACAGTTTGAGGAATGCAGGTCGTATTTCTAATTGCTGTTGTTGCTGGGATGTGACTATTTCTAATTGTTGTTGTGGCTGGGATGTGACTCGCGCTGGCTCCAGCTGATAAGGCCAAGCCATGTACCTGGCCTTTCCAACGGAGATTAGGACGTCCTCTTCTGAGTGTTCCTCCACCGTGGTTCGAATAAAAACCCCTTTTAGCCGGAGCGCTTTCTTCCATTCGCTCAACGTGGCCCAGACAGTGAAGCCGCTGGATTTTTATACGCTTGACTATGTCAGGGTCGGCGTACAGCTCATACAGCTCATCGTTCCATCTTATTCGATACACGTCGTCCACGCATACTGGACCGTAGATCTTACGGAACATCTTCCTCTCGAACACTCCTAACATCCTCTCATCATTGATGGTCAATATCCATGTCTCTGCGTCATACATTAGGACGGGAAGGATGAGGGACTTATAGAGCGTTATTTTCGTCGGTCGAGAGAGGGCTCTACTTCTCAATTGCCTACTGAGCCCATAGTAACACCTGTTGGCAAGAGTTAGTCTCCCCTTGATCTCAAGGCTGACAGCTCGAATTATTTTCTTCAGCATAAGGTTAAAGAAGTCGCACGATAGTGAGTCAAATTGTCTGAAACCTCTTTTGGTATCAAATACCGCGGAGAACTCTTTCCCAATTTTCACTGCGCTGGTGGTGTCAGTCAGTGTCATTTTGCAAAGACGAATGAGCTTTTCAGAGATACCAAAATCAGACATTGCGGCGTACAAGTGATCACTAATCGTGCTGTCAACAGAAGAAGGCGGGTTTATAGTTGACGAATAAATGGTGGGTGTGGATCTGATTTTCTCGGGTCGTTTCCAGGATTTGGCGTAGTGTGAATATCTGGTCGATGGCAGATTTACCCGGCCCACTCTTTCGCACAGTACGCGGGATAGAACCTTATATGCGATATTTAGAAGGCTTATCCCACGGAAGTTGGCGCATTTCGTGGAATCACATTTCTTATGGATTGGCCAGAGTACGCTGAGGTTTCAATCACATGGCATGCTTTCATCCGACCATAGTCTGCGTAGAAGCTCATGCATGTGTTTTTTGAGCTCTTCGCCTCCAGTCTTAAACAACTCAGCAGACAGGCCATCTGCGCCTGCAGCCTTATTGTTTTTCAGCGGAGCGATGGCTGTTAAGTCCTCTTCATAATCGGGCGGCGATATTTCAACGCTGTCAGTGATTGGGGTTTCCGGAGTATATTCCGCAGTGGCGAGATTATTGCCGTCATCGCCATTAAGCAGCTACGAAAAGAGCTCTTTTCTTGCGCCTGAAAAGACGTTTCTTCTCCCTCCTCTACTCTCTGTATCGCTCCTGAGCTCTTAGCACGATTTTAATTTCGTAGCGTGGGCAGTGCTCATAAGTTTTTTCGAGAAGCTCGTAGAAATCATCTTTGGTCGTTTCATCCTTTTCATCCGTCTGGCATGGACACAAATTAGGCAACCACTAATAAAACACCAAATTCGTGTCTCGACGCATGACAGCTGTAGTAGATATCACAGGATACTCTTTTAGAGCAACCCTGTCCCGTCCATCGCATTTCCTGTGGAGCGGTGATGTCAGCTATATATCGTTGGAGGACATCCACCAGCTGGATAGAGACACCTTCCCTGTAGAGGGTTCGGACATTCCAGGTGCATATCCGTAAATCGTTGCGGATAGTTTTTGTATGACCCAATAAGAACGGTTAAGTTATAAAACTCTTTTCAAAGACCTAATTATACATTGGCAGCTGTGTATCTATATCTAATAAAGCATTTAAACAATCTATAGCTAAATTTAAAACTTCTTTTACGAATACCGGGTCTAACTGGTTCACAAAAGAATTAAATAACTTAAAAAGTTGGAAGTCGCGTTCTTTTAAAAGTTATAAAAGAACTGACAGAAATATGGATTATTGTAACTATTCCCGTTTGAGTCATGAATATCTAAAACTGAATTATGAATGTTATAGAAACTATTTAAGGTGTATAAAAATGAAAATTCACCACGATCCTGAATCTTTTTATGTTATAAGTACTTATATATTTGTAAATTCGAAACGTAAGACCAACGATTTTACTCCATCTATGTGTCTTCGTGATTTTGTTCTAGCAGCATTGAAATTACGAACTTGTTTGCCAATTTTTTCAAAAAATTTTATATCTTGTCTAGTTTAATATTATTTGTTTTCCAACTACAGATAATCTTGATGTTCTTCACCATCTTAAGTCTCTCAAAATATATCAAATTTTACATTAGATCGTGAACGACCTCGTTAGTATTTCTTGTTTGTTAGTAGAATCTATAAAGTGAGATCACTATCAAGAAACTACAGAATATTACGCAATGTTACAATAAGGTGTTGCGATTGTCAATTTTGTAAATTGGTTGTACTTTCAGTTGCATGTATTTTTTTTTTTTGTAAAGTTACAAAATTTACCACAAAAACCAAGAATACACGATACAAGACCAAAAACAGATCGTGAATACGGCTATTGTTTCTCCTCATAAAAATAGTGTTAAACCTAATATCTTAAATTATAGAGGTATTGCTAAATTAAAAGTTTAATCTAAGTTATGTGGATTAATTGTTACTACTCAAATTATGCACTCTGTTACAACATTCATAACGCAACATTGGATCCTTCAGAGACGATCTACAACGACGAACCTTTTAGTATTCACTACATGTGTAATGAATGGATTTATTAATGACCAACAAACTGATATTGATATTTGATAAAGTCATCCTTATTAAAGAACTAGGTTTAATTGGATTTCCGTCCTTGCTTTTGAAAACATAGTGATTTTTCGAAATACCATATCAAAAAGCATTGCTGTCGGTTCAAAAGCAATTTTATATTGAGGAGTTTTTATTGGAATCCTCTGTTGGATCTTCCACCGAATGAACATTGGTTAAAAGTTATTAATCTGCCGAAATTAATAAACAGAAGAAAAATTTTTTATAAAACTTTTGAATGGCATTTTATCTTTGCTAAAACAACAAACTTTAACGTACCCTGTATAAGCTCACGTTATTTTATTCCTACTAAACTTGGCCTATGCAGAACAAACTATGCTCAAAATGATCCTTTTCGTGGAGTAAGTATGTAGAGATTTTAATGATTTTAATTTCAACATTTCCAATTCTCTAGAACACAAGAAAATAAACTTACTTATCATTTTAAATCGATACTTAAATTATTTTGTGGTAATTTTTGTCGGCTGGTGTTAGCTGAGAGTGACTATAGTAATTTTTCCCTTATTGAAATTGTGTCCGCCCTGTTTTTGTGCTCCCAGCGGTTGTGCGGAGAGAAAGAGAATTTTCCTTTTGGTAAAATTGCGCGGTGGTTTACCGCAACAATCGAGCGCCCTTAAAAATGTTCCTTAACATATAACTCATGTTATCATATCAAATTATCATTATTACTTACAATATGATTTTCTATTTTAAATTTAAGTGACTCACACCTGTACGAGGTCAGAAAATTCTTCGTAAGAATAAGGCAACTGACTAATAGTTTCAAGAACGGGACTCTTCCTGCAAGGACGAAGACGGAAATCTGGTGACATGTCCAGAGTATTATGAGATTATGGAGGGAGTCCTTTTTGTAGCTATTTAATGCCAATGTCCGCAATATTATGATTGGACCTTACAGTGAGGCTTCAAGCCTGGTTAAAAATCGGCAAGATATTCTCACTACGCCAAATCCTGGTAAAGATCAGAGGAAAACAGATCGACACCCACTATTCGTCCACCATCTATTCGTCGATTATAAAGCTGCCTTCGACAGTCGGCAGCACGATTAGGGATCACTTGTACTGTACGCCGCAATATTTGATTTTGGTATCCCTGTAAAGCTCATTCGTCTTTGCAAAATGACACCACCAGCGTAGTCAGAATTAGGACGGACATCTCCGCGCCATTTGGTACCAAACGAAGTGACTCCCTATCGTGCGACTTCTTTAACGTTATGCTGGAGAAAATAATTAGAGCTGCGAACATCGACATCATTGGCACCAGCGTGCGAGCAGTCAGTGCAGCATTGCCCAATCTGGAAAGGGAGTCTTGTCGAGTGGGTCTAGTGGTAAACGAGGACAAAACGAAAAACGGTGCGTGACGACGTATTGCCCAAAATATCACTTTTGACAATTATACTTTTGAAATCGTTAAGGATTTCGTTTACCTAGGATCTAGCATAAACAAAAAAAATAATGTCAGCCTTGTTATCAAAAGCGGAGATTAACTCTTGCCAACAGGTGTTACTACGGGCTCAGTAGGAGCAATTGAGAAGCACAGCCCTCTCTCGACCGACGAAAATTACGCTATAAATCCCTCATCCATCCCGTCCTGATGTATGGCGCTGAGAGGTGGACATTGACCACCAACGATGAGAGGCTGTTAGGAGCGTTTGAGAGAAAGATACTCCGTGAGATCTATAGTCCAATATGCGTGGACGACGTGTATCGAATAAGATAGAACAATGAGCTGTATGAGACGTACGCCGACACTGACATAATCGAGCGAATAAAAACCCAGTAGCTTCGCTGGTCAGTCATTTTAAGCGAATGGAAGAAGATTGCTTATTCGAGCCACGGTAGAGGAACACGCAGAAGTGTAAGCTAAGTTATGTCCTAATATCCGTTGGAAAGACCAGGCAGTTGGCATTACAAACTGGCGGCAACGCATATTGTAAAACAAGGTGTCGTATCATGTTGCATTTTCATAATATTGTGAACTTTTGTATTAATATTTTTAGAAGATCAAATTGTAAGACCTCCATTAATTTTTACTCTATCACATTTTCCCCCTATTATACATACTTGTCCCCCATTTTCAACCCTTATAATTCTATGAAAATCGACCAGCCACCCGACAGAATTTGACTTTCAAATTTTACGATTTGTACTTAAAATAGTTTTTAACAGCCTAACTCACTACAAAATAGGCTTGGTTATTGCCCAGTGATGATAATTTCCCTATCAGTTATTTTAGAAGCTACATTTTTGAACTAAGTACACCGATCACTGATTGGTTTAATAGTGAAATCAACTTTGCAGGCATGAGAGGGTTAAATCAAGACGTTTTGAACGAGGTCCTTATTAATAAAGAAGAAATTACAAGATCGTTGCTAAGAACAGGGTCATCAATACCAACCTCCTCGAAAAAGTAGAGATTAACAGAATCGTGGAAACAGAAGAATGGAAACTCTGCCCTACGAAAATGACGTGTAAAACGGTTCAACCTTTTTGTACTCGTACATTATGTCCACGCCAAAAGAACTAAGACTATGGAATACAATCTGCTATTGATGTGGCCATCCATTAGAGGCCATGGATATTCAGTTTGAAATAGTGCTAGTTAACCATAAAGAATCATTTGACATCACCGGCACATTTCTTTTAATTAGTGACTCGGCGGCATGTGAAGAAAACGCGATAAGGAATCTTTCAGTTTCAGAAGATAAATGAATAATAGTAGAACTACTTAAGGGAGGACATGCAAACTTATCTTATTGAACGGATAGAACAGAAGTCATCGAACCAATCAAAGACAATATTATGTTTCTAAAAAATTTCAATGGTACATTGGTATTTCTTACAAGTAACTAACATACGTAATTCAAGCTAATAATGAAACAATCGAGATCAAGGGTAGGAGTAATTCCGGTTTGAAAGCCACCAGTCTCCAGGCCCTTCATCCTAACGAATGTATCCAGCCATGGCCACAAAATTGCCTGCCAAGAAAAAAAAATATTATTTGTCTACTTTTTGATTTTGCATGTGCCGAGATTTGAACTACGGACACTCTGCGTAGCAAGTGAATGCACTATCACCAACCTAATTATTTGAAGAAAGATCCATAACAACATTCGCATTCCTCCGGCACGTCACAAAAACGGCTAATACTGAGCCGAGAATGTGTTGTTTTATCCAATAAATACAGTTTATTTAATACAATTTACGTGGAAGACGCTTCTACAGAATTTTGAACGTAATTGTCTTACACTTTTGTTAGAAGATTCACCAACATCCACCATCATATTTTTCGATTTATCCAAAAAAATACCATTTTTTTACTTCTACTCTTTCTCTTTTTACTATATACGCGGAAAACACCGCTGTTAATTTTTTCGTTACGATCAGAATTATTTATTATTGCTTACAAATGCGTTATTTTTCAATAAAAATCGCTTCCTTAAACTTATGTAAAAATATGCATACAATAACGACTGTACTTTCGAATAATAAAAACATTGAAAAAAAATTATTCTTTTGTTATTTACACCAAAATTAAGTTCCAAATTTTAAATGGTTAACACAGTTGAAAGAAAAAACCATTAAAGAAAAAAAATGCAAAGTGAATTATGAGTGATCATCTGACATCAGTGCCAAATGTAATTTCAGACTTTCTTTATAAGCAGTCCAAATCTATACATACCGATCTGCCAACAAATCGAACAGCATTCAAGACAAAAGTAATGAATTGTTACAACGACCCTGGACACACGAGAGCAATTGAGCATATTGCAAAACAAGTTTCGCGCAACTTATAAATAAGTATGTTTTAAGAAAATAAAACAACTTACTTCTTTCATTTCATTTATTCTTAAATTTACCCTACCACTTCAATTCGCTGAGAAACCTTCAAATGAAGAATCGAATTGAATTAAGTTAATCAACTTCTTTCATTAATGCAACTCAGCAAATAACATCTTATTACAATAAAGTTAACATTAAAATAAATGTTTAAGTTGAACTGCAGTTGGCAACTTTGGGTATTCGTTGGTTCTCATACTTAACTTGCACTTGCTAATTTGTTTGATGTAACAGATTCTCCTGCATTTTTGTTTTTGTTTTATTAATGCTTAGTGCAATCTTATCATGTATTTGATAACTTATTAATAAGGAGGATGCTTGCTATAATTATGTAAAATGGGTGTGAGATGCAGGAATTATTATTCTGCTCATTAAATTAGGCGTCTGTACATTAATTGTTTTATGTGGTTTTATTCTTTTGAGGCGACTTATGTTCTACGTCGTATCTAAAAGCCGAATGAATTTAATGTTAATATGCTGAAACAGTTTTCTTTCATGTTTCACAGCGTGTGTTGAATGCCCTGATTAATCCATCTGATGTAAAGATCATTGTGAAGTTCTTTGTTTGCGACATATCGATAGGCATCAGCTATTGCAAGTATAAATTTATTTTGTCTGTGTTGTATGTTTTGCTTATTTGATTGTTTAGTCAGCTTGATTATTGTTAAAATAAAGGTTAAAGTTTACAGTATAGACTGAGTTTGGAGTGTTTGCCTACTAGCTAGTACATTTCTTTTAGTTTTAGTTGGATCTGTGTACGTTTTTGTTTGACGTGGCATTTCCAGTTTAGTTGTCAATCTAGATGCAGCCCTACTCCCACGGGTGTATAACCACAATGATATTTTTTGATTGAAGTCTCCATTTCTTACCTAGCATTCTCCTGCACGCACAAAGTACTATTCTCGCTTTCTTTCCTCTGCGCTCTATATTAAGTTTCCAGCTGAGTTTGGGGTCCAAAGAGGCACTACAGCATCGCTACACGTGGCCAGTAATGCATTAAATGTACGCCCTGTCGTTGCACCTTTATTTGCACCTTCGGGATCATCCCCACTAAAAACTTAAACAAGTTTCCAAAACACGATGACAACTTTTAGTACAAAAGCTAAATCACCAGAATGACATTTTCCGATAACATTTTTGATGGTATTTGTAGCTTAAGATCTTCCAAGCTGAAGTTTTTGCGCGGCATCTGAATCGTGTTTTTAATTACCTGCAATTCAGCAGTGAAATTGCTATCGCATAAAGTGTACATAGTCTTCGTTAAGTTATCTTTCACAGGTTTAACCACTGTTTGAACTCAGGCATGCCTTAGATAAATCATGATTTGTTTGACAATTCACCTCTTTTGGCGTTCGCTGAATCGCTTTTTCGAGTTAATTTGCGGCTTATTTTTGACTCGCTTTTCCTTTTTAAACCGGATGATAATGAGACTTTACTTTAATTCCCTAGATTCTTCACAGTTCGAGGTGTTTGGTCACAGGTGGACCTTTTTCACTTTAAACCACTATAGATAGAATAAAAACAAAGAAAAACCTTTGAATGGATTACTTCCAACAGTGTTGTTTTATCCAATTAAAATCCAGTTTAACGCACATGTTTCACAAATTGCTTTGTTCGCGCATCTCTTCTACCGAATTTTGAATATAATTTTCTACACTTTCGGTAGAAGATTCACCATTTTACAAATAAATTTTTAGTATTTCCCAACGTTGTTCAAAGTATATCGTTTCATTTCGTTAACTGTAAAACAAATTTTCCGTCATAATAAGAATGACAAAGTTGCCATACTCAAAATAACCAGTACATAGTTCAAATCCAAATTCAAATGTTAGATGGACCACCCTTTAGTGCCGATGTCCACAAAAAACTTAGAGAACGTAAAAAGAAAGCAGATGAAATGCTGCGCGAATATTTGTACCGCATAGTCGATATTGCTGCGCAGGCTGATATGGATGAATTATATTTATTGACTATATTACCGAAAGGATTAAAGATTACTCGAGCAATAAAAGTGCTGTATGGGGCGAAAACAAGTAAAAAATTTAAAGAACAACAATTAGAATCTTTGAAAAGATTCACAGAGGAAGCAATAATAGGGAGAGAAATATGGTAGTCGATTTGATTAGTAATATCTTTCTCAGGGCGTTCTTTCATAAATATAAATTTCATCGGCCGGCAACAAATTGTCGATGAGGGCGATTTAATACTACAAATCTCTTTTCAATCTTTAGCGCTAAATATTTTCAAAGAAACTAAAGCAACAATAAACATAAATTCATTTGTTTGATTTCGTTCTTCAAACCGTTGTTTATGCACGCTATGAACGGAATAACCCTAACAACCCCACTTACATTCGAAAACTATTTTTTAAATATTTTCTCCGATATCACATAATTTAAGAAAGCTTTCGGCAGTTTTGTTCAGAAGATTCAGCTGATGTTTCAGAAGCAACTAGCGGACGAGGTAATAATTCATCTTTATATTTTTTCAACGCACAGTAGCTTGGAAAAAATCGTTGTGAATGCTATTAATTACCGACGGCAGCGTATTGTATTTCCCCACCGATAAATCAAGGTCATAATGTAAGCAAGTGTTTTGTTATAAGACAAACATTTATTGATCTTATTCGACTGCTGATTTATAATATTGGTAGCGCGTTGATTTGTTCAGCTGTGATGAGCAGCTCGTTGTCTCTTTGTCTTTCTGTTCGCTTAGACGCTTCATCATACCATTTTTTTTCTGCCTTTACTTGTGTTTAGTTCCTATTTGACGAAAGTGCAACTACTTATCTGCTTTGTTTTCCTTTTCTTTTCTACTCACGCATTCTTCTTTGGATCTAACTTTACTTTCAACATTAAATGAAAAATATTATTGAAGCCACAAACTATGATATTTTTTTACTAATTTCTTTGCACCTCCTCCCCTTTGTTTGAAACGTTGTTTTAATTTCAATTTATTCAACAAAATTAGAAGTACGCTAAGATATAAAATATTTACTAGTACTTGAAAATAAATATATAAATAAATAATAGATGCAGAAAAATACTTACAATGAAGATTAATAGAGAATGAAATAAAAGAGAAGAAATATAAATAATTAATTACAAATGAGGAACTTTAATATAGATAGAAATAAGAATTTAGTAAAAATTAGAATAACACTGACTGAATTCAGTTGGAAGATGTGTACAATATGGACACAATTTCATTAGAATATACAAATTTGCAGTTGAGTAAAATTTAAGCAGTAAAGGCTTAACATCATATCATTCCATAGTCTAATTATGGTAATGAAAAAAATCCGAGATGAGTTAAGATATTTTAACTTAGGAACAATAAAATTTTGGGACCTTGCCGACTGAGAGAAAATCAGTTTATCATCTAAATATATTGGAGTCTTTCTTATAATTAATTTGAACAGAAAAATATAGTTGCTAGCTTTCCGAGATAGTCCTAGATACTCCAGCCAAGAATCCGATACCACCATGAAGTTATGTGATCAAACCTTCTTACACCTTCTTGACTCTCATTCGCTCCATGAAGTGGCTTTCAAAAATGTAACACGGAAACATTATTATGAGAAATTTTTTCCTTTGAGATCGATAAAACAAATGACTTATCAGCATTTAAACTCAAAGCATTGCTAGAAACTCAATTAAAAATATATAGTAAGTCATCATTTATTCTTGAACTGAAATCATCAACAAGGCCAACACGACTTGAAAAATAAAGCTGTATATCATGAGCATACGCATCCACAAGGAAATTTTTCAAAGTAACAAATATATCATTGACAAATATTCCAAACAATAACGAACCAAGAATAGATCCTTGCGGAACACCTGCAGTCATTGATTTAAATGGAGAATAGGAATTGCCCTACTCTTACTCGTTGGAAAAGGATTTATTTGAGGGGACAGTAGCATGAATATTATTGACACTAGGGCTGACAGGACTAGGCTTACAAACAGAAATAAAGAAATCATTTAAGACGTCAGGAGCTAACTGACAGAAGGAATCACTTTTTCGGTGCACACCTAAGTTCTTAATGTTTCGCTATAACTCTTTCGAAGAGAGTGAAGTATACAAGATAAAGTGCAATCTATTACGTGTTTTAATTGCCATTTCAACATACGAATCATACCACGGGCAAGATTTATCTTTTACATGAACTGCGAAATGGCATGTGAGTATCTAATATTTCATTCAAATACTTTACGAGAAAGTTAAGTTTATCATCCACAGAACTGAAGAATATACAATCATTCCAACAGATACAGGCAAGGTCAGAAAACAGGGTGCTAACATTGATCGCATTGAAATCACTAAACGAATAAGTGCTTGATATATTTTTACGGCTCAGATTAACATTTAAAGCACAGAATCTGAGGTCATGGTCCGAAACAAAAAATATTTGTTCAAATCTTAAGACTTGCGTTGCGTCAGAGACAATAAATAAGATTAATACCATAGACTAGGCCTAGTGTTATTAGCATATCTTGGAAGAACAACAGAGTTTACAACCGAAAGACCATTAGAAGCAATAAGATCACATAACCTCGCAGTATACTGACCATCCGAGAGCAGGTTCACATTAAAATCTCCACATATTAAGTTGTGATCATATTCATTAATAAGGCAGGTAGCTTATCAACGAAAGGGACAAGGCTGAAACACTCGTTGGGATTGTAAATACATGAAACCAAGACTTTAGTGTTACTATCAGAAATTTCAGCAATAAGATATTCTATATCTGATCCATCCGATTGACTGACCAGCTTCACATTCAGGTAGTGTTTGCAGTAAATTTCAACACAACCACATTTTTATTGACACGCAATTTGTATTTTTTCAAACGCCAGTAATTCAGACTTAAACCACGTTTCGTTAACACATATGACATCAACAAGAGAATTTTCAAAGGCAATTTTAACATAGTCCTTCTTCTGTGGGATTAGACTACGCGCATTGAAGTTAACAACATTCAAGTCTTCATACTGGATCACGAACTTTTTAAGCGGCCGCTCTTTCCGTGTTGTGATAGACGGCATTGTTTCGGAAGATCGTGCCATTAATGCTGGTGTGCCGCAGGGTTCGGTCCTCTCCCCTATACTTCTCCTTTTCACAAACGTGTTTCCCAGCCCCCCGTTTACCCCCTAGATATGGGTTGGGTAGGTATTGCGGAGACAGCAAATTCTTGATGTTCTGGTCATGTCCATCCAATGTGAAATTCGTTGGAATAAACACATTTTTGACGTGTCAAAGGAAGTAGCCAAGTGTCTCGGGTTTCTTAGCCGGTGTACAAAATATTTTACTCCAACTGATTTCCGCATGATATATACGTCCTAAATCGGAGTTTAATTCGCCCCTATGAGCTGGAGTTTCACGACCACAACTGGAGCTGCTGGACCGTGTCCAACATCGAGAGATAAAGCTAATAGGAGACAGTAGAGTTTCCAGCTCTATTGACTTCTTGGAACATCGTTGAAACGTGTCTTGCGTCTCTCTGTTTTACCGTTATTTTCACGGTAGATGTTCTGCTGAGATACGTAAGCTGATGCCGCTAGTTCGTGTGTTCACCAGAACTACACGATCAGCAAGCGGAACTCACGCATTCCACCGCACTACGCATTACAGAGAACGTTTGTTTATCGCACCGCACGTATTTGGAATAAGCTCCCTGCAAACATTTTTCCCAACTATTATGAACCTTGCAAGTTTAAAGCAAACGCTCATAACTACTTCTCCTTCCTTCTTCCTCTCACCTTTCAATCTTCCTTCCAATCAACACAATGTTCTGCATTTATATGGGTACCCCCTGTGTGTTAATTATAATTACAAAAAAAATATGTATATAAAATGGTTAATTGTGGTCACGATTTGAATTTCACACAATGCGCCTTTAGTGCATTAGAGTACTTTTGCAGTGTTACACAGTCGATCCGAGTCAAGTTACAAAAATTTTTTCCCTAAGTTTTCGTGTGATTATTGTGTTCTTTTCAAGGATGTATACGGGTCATTATTGCATGACGTAAGTTCACTTTTTAAAATTCTGATATTTCATTATTTGAAAAGAACTTTGTGTGGCGAAGACGCCTAATTAAATTCATAGCCATTACCAAATCCAATTCTCTAAAGTATCTTATATCAAATTGGGATCCAATGTTATCCACCTACTATCTCATAAACTCGACATTGGCAATCGTAAGGACTGGGAGCGTTCTTTGAATTCCACTACTGAAGTGCCAAAGCTGGCGGAACTGTTGTCCTTCCTTGAAAATTATTTTCGTACCTTGGTATTAATTGATGTCTCTACGACTCCTGGAAACTAATTAATAAAGCCGACTACGACTTTGTCTAAGCTAAAGCGACCAGATTACAAATCTAATCATGTTTCCCAGAATCATAATTGCTTGTTTTGCTCGAAACCACAATGTTTTACATTCTTGGAATTGTCTCTCAAAAAGAAGACAGGTTTTCTTATGTCTAATCATATTTGCTTCAATTGCATTGTTCGTCGTCATCATAAACATGAATGCAAATCGAATTACAAATGCTTACGGATAACAATTCTTCATTCGATAATAGTCGTTTGAATTCAGCCAAAGTGTCCGCTACAAGTTCGGTATCGTCTCACTCCGCATCTGCTCACAACACAGCAGGGTGGCTTAGATTGGTTTGAACCTACAGGGAAGCTACTGCTACAAATACAACAAATTTTGGTTTATTGAGTTTAGGCTAGTAGTCGCTGTGGCGTAGTTGGTAATGCATTAGCCTGCTGCGCAGACTGTCCGGGCTCAAATCTCAGCACAGGCAAAATAAAAAAATAAAAAATAAAAATTGCCTTTCTTAGGCTTTTCACTTCGGCGTTCGGATTCGGCATAAAAATGTAGGTCCCTTTCATTCATGTACAAATATAACACGCACAACCTGAGTGGATACAAAAAGCTCGGCCTGGGCCCTTCATGGGCTATTGTGCCATTAAACAAAAAATTATTTCACACAAACACCATCGAAATTAACCTACCATTCAATGCAATGTACGACTTCGCTTGAACTTTGGTGTTTAATTTTTTGAAAACGTCCCGCATTGCAACATTATACATATGTAATATCTGGCCACTTTATTGTAGATAACATCAAAACACTCAACAATAAGTTTTCTTCGTGCTTAATTACCTTGCACTTGCTTTTGAAATACGCTAACAGCCGTAACTAGTAAGGAGTGTACACGAAAAAATGTATCACCCGAAAATGGAATGAATTCTTTCGTGTTTATAACATCTAAAAACAAAATTTGTATTTCCTAAATTTCTGTAAAAA
This sequence comes from Palloptera scutellata, assembly GCA_958295655.1. Taxonomy (NCBI): domain Eukaryota; kingdom Metazoa; phylum Arthropoda; class Insecta; order Diptera; family Pallopteridae; genus Palloptera; species Palloptera scutellata. Next base: position 78,325,696 of record OY282449.1, on the reverse strand, counting down.
TTAGTTGAACCACTGACTTTTTTAGCTGATGTCTTCCATTTTTTTTGTAAACTCCTTTTCGTTTTTAGCCATGCCCTTTTTTTTACCTTTATCATAGCCCAACAATGCTCAATAGGACGGGCAATTTGGTGAATTGTATGCCTGTGGCAACAGTTAGTCTATTATCATCGTACCATTTAATCGTACATACATTTGCATCGTAATATTTCTTGGTATAATGTGACGTGGCTAGATCAGACTAAAAAAATACCTGAACATTATGGTTTATTAAAAATGGTAAAAGACTGAACTACAGTTTATCAATGTCGACTAATACCGCATGTAGCGCCAAAGGCCAAGTTTTCGCATCCACTCATGTTGTGCGTGTTATAAATGGAAGGGACGGTATTGGACCACCAATTTATGTAGGTTTCATCATACATGACGCAGCATTTAAATTTTGTAAGTAAATCTTCGTACAGCCTTCCGGTATGAGTTCTGGCTTCACTAACATTTGTGGATATCTAGTCTTCTGAAAAAATCAAAGCCTACTCTTACTCTAATCGCATCTATTTAAAATTGTTTATAAAGAAAAAAGCAAGTATCAATTTTTTCGTATACGCTCCTTAACTATGTATTTTCATTTCTTTGCGAAGGTTTAGATTGAACACAATGTCGTTTGATGTTGCAAGCAGTTGCATAAAATAACAACTCCAGGCTAAGTATGTATATAACTGGGTATAAACTAAATATACATACATACAATATACTGTTTATATACTTACTGTTTATATAAGCTATAAGCAACTTGCAGAGCGAGTGGAGCTTGCATTTTTGGTTATTTAATGCTAAAATGCAAGAAATACACATCGTTGATGATGGTATATGTAGGTACCTGAATATATGTGCGTAATTTTACTTCGATATTCAGAGATTTGAGCAACTCAAAACAAAAAGTAAAGTTCGTTAGCTTGTTACAAACTTGTCTATTTATGTATGTCTAATTCAAAAATATGTACATATGCTGTTGTTGTAGTTGATTCATTTTTACAATATATGTAGTGTGTAAGCCTTTTCTAACTGTAAAGCGTGAAATCTTCGAATTCGAGTTTCGATGTAGTCCCCAAGCTGTGTCGATGGTATAAATCGAATCTGGATACCATCAAACGGTTACATTCAGTTCAATAACGTCTTTGTGCAACGTACTTAAAATCGGAGATAATATTTAGTACCGGTTGCTGTTTTCTTTGTGGATTTTTCCGTGAATATATATTTAAATTTTCGCGTCTTACCGCAAACAGTACCCGAATTATTTTCCAACATGTTGAAATTTACCGTAAGAAAATTATTTAATTTCATTTGCATACTTGCATATTTGTCCAGTTTTCCGTATACTTCATTTTAAGTTTTCATATTATAACTAATTTCGGTGAACAGAAATTGATTGAATTAATAATATTGAATAAATGAAAAGATTTCTAAATCTTAAAAAATTTTATGAAAACAATATACGTACCATATGTATGTACTTATTGACGAGAATGTTTAATTTGTACCATTTGAATGTTGTACGATTTGAATATGAAATTTTGGTCTTATATAAATTATTTGAAAGGATTATGTACATATGTATGTATGTTCGTTTTTTTGCACGGTTTTATTGATGCACGTAAAAAGTATACAGTGTTTCTCCAATTACTTTTTGCAATTGTGCCCAGTAAGTTTCACAATCGTATACAAAAATATTATTAAAAAGCTTGAATTTCCAAACAAATTAAAGTAGCACATGTTTTGTATGGCAAATTTCTACCATTAAGACTATAATTATAATCGGACTTTCAAGCTAAATAATAAGTGAAAAAATTTTCAATGTTGTTGCGATTTCCTAATGCTTAGTAATATTGGTTCGTTACACAACAAGTTCGAATGTTTTTAAAAGCGATGTATTGGTTGTCTCATACGATATCATCGATACATACGAAGCATTCACACAGTTTCGATATTTGAATCATTTGCACTAGTATTCAACTAAAGGCCCTCCATAAAAACCATAAAAAAATTGAGCAGAGACTAAGGAACACGTCGGGATTTAACTTTATTAAAATAAGTAAATTTACTATGCATGGCCTGGTTTAAACTCTGAAGCTTCAATAATGGTATATATAGGCTTTCTCTTAAAAATCGATTTAAAATATTAATATTTAGCATTTTTATTGATAATAAAAACCCTGTTAAACATTTGAATTAAAAAAATACTAGTGTAACAAACAAACAATTTTATCTCAATACAATATAAAAGTATTTAAAAAATATATAAAAACAGAAAAGGCTTTTGCGTATTGTAGCGAATACACATATTTATTTTTTTATTCAGTAGTTTATAAACTCATACCAGCTTTAAAGCAGGTATGGTTTATTGCGCAATTTCGTCTAAGGTCGGGATAATAAAGATTTACAATTGTTACCACATTTGGATGGTATTAACTAACATTTGCATAATGAAATGTGCTTTAAAATAAACCATGAAGTGCCATGAGATGGTGCCGTGTGTCGAGATTTGAATCCGGGAAGCTCTGCGTAGCAGCAGCATAAATATCCGATTAACATATTAAAATAATAAGTTATTTCGATGAAAATGTGTTCAATATCTGAAAGAATGCTCAATTTAGAAACCAATTTACCAGGAATGCCATCTGTATATGCAACAACTCGAAAGCCACACGAAATCTTCAAACAAATATCGAAATGTGTTATGTGAACTTAGCATAAAAGAAGTAACGCATTGAATATAACTTTTTTATTTATTTAAATAAGAGTATAAATATCTGAATTGAGGTAATAATATAATGGAATAATATATGTGACATCGGGATAGTTAAAGAACTATTGCAACAATCAATTATTTTGATGAAATTTTCACCACTTTTTTACACATTTCTGGTGATTTCGCGGCCATAACTTGAAGAATGTTGGCTTTTAAGTGCTTTAAAGTTTGAAGTTTATCTTCAAAAGACGGTCTTTCGCATAGCCCCCAAAAAAAATAAAGGCACCGAAACGTAAAATTACGCGTTCTGTAAAGTTCTAGCACAATAAAGTTGAAATCGGTCGTGTTGTGTGGCTTGTGGCATCGTTCCTTGTTTGAATCACATATCCTCAAATCTTCAAACTGGCCAATAGCAAATACGATACGATTTTTACGATGGAAACATTTTCGGAGGTGGAGAAGCAAAGAAAGCAATTACAAGTATGCGGATCGACAGCTACTTCAAAGTTCAGAGCACCGACATACGATGGTGCCACAACGTTTAGCATTTTAGAGATGCAATTTTAAACAATAGCATTTACAAACAACTGGGATGATGAAGATCGGGTCATTGTATTGATTATTTCTTTGAAGGGTGACGCTGCAGAAATATATATAACAATTCCGGACGTAGACAAGAACAGCTATTATGGGAGCATTGCAGAGCAGATACTGAAGGGATGACATGGAAGAGATCTATAAGCTAGAGCTGAAGGATACAGCGCGACGGTGAGACCCTGCAAATGTATCAGTCTTTAGAGAGGCTAAAAACTCGTGCATTTGTGGTCGGCATCAACAATAAACAAGGAAACAAAACGCGGTTCGGATTCGACAGTAACGCAGGCATAAACATGCGAAACATAGCTGATGTTGGGTCGTCGAATGCCCTAAATACGCAGAGTAATGGTGAAAACTAGCGACATTGTGCAGGCTATGTTGGAAGCGTTATGTTTAGCTGTTAAGAATATCGCAGATCAAACACCTCCAGGACGAAGACACTACGAACGAGAACGACATATGGAGCGTGATTCCCGTTTGCGCTGCAAGCGATCTAGGTCATGATCCACTGAGAGGTCAGACCCTATGGAGAATCAGAATAAACAGACACCGGAAATGGTTAAGTTTAAGCCCCTCTTCGTTAAACTAAAACAAGCCAGTTCCGAAGTGCATGAGCTGACTCTCACAACTAATTGCTCCAAAGTCCTCATACTGCAAATATAACGACAGTCAAATAGCCTAATCATCCATGGAAAATTGGACAATAAGAGTACTTGCTGACGTTGCACACAGGTGCAACACACTCCATCATAAAGAGTGGTTTGGTTGATAAAGTATATTCCTTTGAAGGAATAAGATTTCGTACCGCGAAATATCAAGGTACAGAAGTAAGGAGCGTACACGAAAAAATTAATCCCAGGTTTTTTCTTTATACAAAATTTTAAATAGATACGATTCGGCTTTACTTTCTTCAAAAGACAAGTTATCCACAAATTATTGTTATTTCATATTTAATATGAGAAAATTATTTAAGCGAAATAGGACACAAGGTAAAGTTTGTGACAGTCACAGGTGCGTCTATGTTCGATCCTTGCGCTTCTGTGTTTCAAGTCGACACACCGCCTCCTCGTGGCGTCCCCTGGATAGCGATCTGGTATCCGTCAGTGAGCTAACTAATGTGTGCGGACTCTCAAAGGACAACGATTTACGGATATGCATCTGGAATGTCCGAACCCTCTACAGGGAAGGTACCTCTATCGAGCTGGTGGATGTCCTCCAACGGTATAGAGCTGACATCACCGCTACACAGGAAATGCGATGGACGGGACAGGGTTGCTCTGAAAGAGCATCCTATATTTTCTACTACAGGGTCTACTGTCATGGGTCGGGACACGAATTTGGTGTTGGATTTGTGGTTGGGAAGAGACTGCGTAATCTAGTCTCGTTGTACACGCCCGTGAACGAGCGCCTAACCACTATCCGCATCAAGGCAAAATTCTTCAACATGAGAATCCATCCCTGACGGATGAGAAGGATAAAACGACCAAAGATGACTTCTACGAGCTCCTCGATCGTAACAGCCTCAATCGCTGTTGGATGGTTAACGGAACACTTTTCTTTAACGATTCCTCACAAATAATATCCCAACGGAGTCAAATCGCAACTTCGTGGTAGTCAATGCACATTACTAAAACGGCTAAAAATGCGATTTCCAAACCCTCAATATCAATTGTTGTACGGTTTGTCTAAGTCCATATCTTCAAAATTCACATCAAACAGTTATTCCTTTAGGGTGATATACTTGAAAATTTTATTGAAAATCTTGAAATCATTGAAAACAAAACAAGACGAGATTTGCCAAGTTTCTAGTCAACCTCATAACATTCACGAGTTCTCAGACCGGCAAGTTGCAAAGTTTCCACATGTTGAGTTTATTCAACCTGCATATTTTGATGGTGATGATTATGCAGGACGTTGCATGCATTAAAAATGCAAACGTTCAAAATGAAGTATGAAACCGGTAATTTTTGTAAGAAAACACACTTTTAACATATGATTAAACATATAACATATGATCGTTTACGTTTGGGATTCTCGAAATAGATCAATTTTTCGTCGCCAGTAACAATTCGATCAAGATATGACTTTCTTTTGTACCTGGTGAGCAACATTTCACAGGTGGTTTTTGATTTTCTGGTTGTCTTTCAGTCAATTCATGCGGCACCCCTCTTCCCACCTTCAAATTCAATCCCATGGCTTTTAAACGTTGAGAAATGCGTTGTTGGGTGAGATTTACCATAATTGTTGTGCAAGTGGTTCTTGCGTTTGACCATCATCCTAATCGAGTAAAGCTTGCAATTCTCTTTTTTTATATTGATTTATTCAACTCACAGGCTGTACCCCTATGAATGCAGAGCATTGTGTTGAATGGAAGGAAGATTGATAGGTGGGAGGAAAATTGAGAGAGGTAATGCAATCACCGATAAAGACATATCTTCGGTATCTTCAAACTTTTTCGGTGGTCTTCCACGTTCTTCGTTTCTCACATCAAAATCGCCACTTTCAAACTTATTGAACTAATCGTTGCACTGTGTTTTGCCTAGAGAGTGCTGGTCGTAAGCTTCCACAAGCATTCGATGAGATTCCAAAGCAGATTTCTTCAATTGGAAACAGAAAATCAATGATGTCCGCATATCATAGTTTGTAGGCACAAAAATAACAATTTTTACGAGCGAAAAAAATATGTTGTTGTATGAAACTTAATTGTTTATGAACTGAATATAGTTCACAGAACTAAATGCGAAGAAATGGCGCCAATAATATGGTTTGACAGAACGTATAGTTTTATCTAACGACACAGAGACGTCATTTCATACTGTTTTCATACTTGGACATCTGGTAATCCATATGTAGCACACCTGGGATCAGAGAATCATCAAACTGAACTATACAAGGCTTATCGTTTACATAAATCAGTATATCGTTAAAAATTCCTTCGGCCACGCGTGTAATATCTGCGTCCCACTGACGCAAATAATTTTTTTTTTTAACTTTATTCAAACTTTATATACATACTTATAATTTTAATTTTAGTTATTAAGTTCTCATTGTGTATATTATTTAATTGTTTGGGCAGGCATTAACATGTGGAACTTCTTTGATGCTGTTTCGTCCCATGCCAGAAATACGCATAGTAGAAGCGGAAACTAGTAATATTGTGCAAGCTGTGCAGAAAGCACTTTGTCAATCTGTTAAGACTATGTCAGATCGAACACCTCAAGGACAAAGACAGGCCCCTTCAAGGTAATATGCTTCCACTGCGAACGAAAAGGACTATGTCGCGAATCAGAATAAACAAAGAGCAGAAATGGTTAATTTCAAGCCACCTTTGTTAAAGTAAAACGAGTCAGTCCAAAAACTACACATAACAGTTACTCATTGAGGATGAATTGGATTTTCAACAATCGCGCATGGATTTTCTAAGCCCAAAATTCGAAAATTTAGCTTATTAATGATTTTTTGATAAACATTCGACGATGGTCAGCTGTTGTACCAATTGTGCGGCTTCATACCGAAGGAAGAAAGCGTTGAAGGAGCTTCTCTTCTACCGAATTTTTAACGTAATTTTCTTACGCTTTTGGTAGAAGATTCACCATTTTGCATAAAATTTTCAGTTAGTATTTCCCAGCATTGTTCAAACGTATCGGTCGACCCATTTCGTTAACCTAAAATATAAAACAAATTTTCCGTCATAATACGAATGACATTAGAGTTGCCACACTGAAAATAAGCAGCAGTTCAAATTCCAAATGTTAGATGGACCACCCTTTATGAGGAGTTAACCTCCTACGCAAAAGTCTAGTGCTCCCACTGGACAGACTATCGAGGTCAAGGAGAGTTATATACTACTTAGTAGAAAAAATTTGAAAATATGAAAGTAGAGTTTGATTTTAGTTTGAAATTTTCACGATTATTAAAAAATTATTTTTTTCCCCTACAATGGCTGTAAGTTTTTATACTGCCGCTCAGGAGTGACCCTAAAGTTGCGGAGGACTGGGGAATGAGCCGTTGCTGTGGGGAACGGAAAATTGAAAATTTATATTTCGAGATTTAAAAAAAAAAATTTTTTAATATTTTTTAAATTTTTATTGTATTTGGCTATAATGAGCTGTTTATGTAAGAGTAATAAAAATCACACGGTAAAGTTTCAAATTTTATTCAATTTAAGAAAATGATTTGTAGTAAGTAGTAGAACTGTGGTCGCTGTGGCGTAGTGGTAGTGCGTTGGACTGCTGCGCAGAGTGTCCGGGGTTCGAATCTCGGCACAGGCAAAATCAAAAGGTAGAAAAAAAAATTTTCTACACGGCACCACCTCTTTGCAGGCAATGGCAAACCTACGAGAGTAAAACTTGCTATGAAAAGCTTTTCACTTCGCCGTTCGGATTCGGCATTAAACTGTAGGTCCCTTCCATTCCATTCATGTAAAAATATAACACGCACAACATGAGTGGATGCGAAAAGCTCGGCCTAGGCCCTCCATGGGCTGTTGTGCCATTAAAAGTAAGTAAAGTAAGTAGAACTTAATTTTGCAGCACGGCAGATAGACACGTCAGAATCGAAACCAAGAATCTAACCGAACTTAAAGCGGTTACCCCTTCTTATCCTTCTGTCAATGGCAATTCACCATACTTAGAACTGATCATAGCTGTTAACAGTTAACTTAACGACAGTTATACATACTTAGAGCAAAGACAAATACTGGGTGCTTCAACATTCAACTAAATTTGATACACACTGAAAAAATTTTTCTTCAGTCAAATCAAAATCATAAAATATTAAAAACTTTTGTAATACCTCGTCATAAACTACAGACCTTCTTTTTATTTCAGAGTGTAAAGTATCAGAAATTAAGTAAAATGTTTCAACTTTGAATAGTTCTTTCCCACGTAATATTATGTCATTGTCCGAAGTTACATCGAATTGTATTTTTCTTTTCCTGTTTCGATTTATTGCTGATGGGTGTTCTGTACTACCAGCTAATTCGATTGCTTCTTTCTCCATTTCGTGAAAATATGCATCATCAGTTCGAATACTGAGTATGAATGCTGATAAAGATTTCAATAAATTAGTTCCTTTTTGTATGTTACATTCTTTGTTTTGTAACGATTTATTGGTGTCATTAATTCTTTGCAATAGTGTATTCCAAAAAATCAATAACAGTGCTGTCTCTAAATCTTCAAAACTACTATGTAAATTTTTCGCCTGAATTTTTGTTATGGGCTTTTCAGATGGGTTAATACAAATTTCACCAAGAACGGTTCTTATGAAAGAAAGATTCTTTCGTACAGTTAAAACAGCTTCAGCTCTGGATGACCATCGAGTGGCACAAAAACAGCATTTTTGCTGTAACTTTTATTTTTAGGTTGGAGACCGTTATAAATGCCTGACATGTTCGAAGCATTGTCATACGTTTCTCCCCGGCAATTATCAATGTTCAACCCTAATTAGGACAAGCTGGACAAAATAGTTGTTTCTAAATATGATGTTCGATCGGAGTAAAATATATGAACGTTTATTGAATTTTTTGATCTAAATCTGCATACCTGATAATAATAGTTAACTGGTCAGTATGGCTAGCATCAGGCGTGGAATCAACTATAAGAGCTAGTTAAACGAGTTAGCTCGTTTTATTTCATCACACGTGGTTTTAGATAAATAATTAACATGTCCAATCCCGCAATTACAGAATTTTTCTAAGTGAACTTTTAAAAAGTCATCAAAATCAGCCATATATTCAATACAGCTGGGAAAATTGCCTTTGGAAGAATTAGCATGTCTAAACCCTAAGGCCAAACTTCCCAAAAGTCTAACTGAAGCAACGACTCGTTTTAATACCTCACGCCAATAAATTGCTTTTTTTTTCTATTACTTCTAAAAGTTTGGAATCGACACGGCCACTTATTTTAGCACGACGAACATAAGCACACATATAACTTTTATGTTCCTTCGACTCATAATGTCTTTTCAAACGTCTACAATATTTTTCCAATCGGAATATCCTGAAACTAAAACATTAGATCTTTTACTAAATAGTTTACAAGCAAAGCAATAAACAGATTTCGTTGTTTCAGAATAAATCAACCATCCTCTTCGCTCTTGGGCTCCGTTTATTTTAGTCATATAAAAATGTACATAATTTAATTTTCGGTATATTTGTCGATCATTATTATTTTTATAACATTTTTTAGAAGATTCTAAATCTCCCACATTTTTGGGTTTTGTACAAATACAATGTACAATCAAATCATTACTAATTATTTTTGGCCATAAACCAATGTCGGTAAAGTTACGATTAGTATTTTTACATTTTATTACTTCACTCTCAATTTCAATCTCTATGTCATTGGTAATGGCAACGCAATTATCACTTGCACCTTCTTCTACACAAATACTCCTATTTGAAAGATTAACATCTTTATCAGCTATTACTGGTTGTGAAACAATTTTATCTGCCACCGCAGTACTGGTAGATGGAACATTTCCATCCCAAGACATAAATTTTGCAAGGGAGTTTCTTTGCTTTTCATTTTCCCTCATTTAATTTTTTTTCGTAGTCGTTTTTGTGCGTCAGACTCGAAAGTTCTTTTCATTTTAAAGTATATTTTTGAAAAAATGTTTCAATGTTATAATTGTTGAATGAATTAAGAATTATTAAATGATGAAAGCAACAACGTTGGTCTTGGTAGTTTTAAAAAAAAAACTGTTGGTTGTTCTGAAAATATCAATCTCAAATCAAAATTTAAATTATGCTAATAGAAATACTCAATAAACACAAATAATTGTTCTCAATATTCAAAATCATGCAACGAAATTTGATGTTAACGCAACAAAATTCAAACAAACAATGAAATGAAATGAATGAACTTGCATTTTTCAAACGAAATATAAAAACGCAATGCTTGCTTATGCTTGGTTCTTTTTTTTCCTATTTGCTTTTGAAAATGTTAAAATTTTTATATTTATATCTGGTGTTTTGTGTATCATATATTTTATTTTTTAACGGCCTACTACAATCGCAAATAAATATAGTTCAGTTAATAGTATTAAATTTGAATTGGAGGTTTTAAACTCTCCAAAATTTAAAAACTCAAATTCTACGGCTATTTTTTTTTATAATTTTTTTTTAAATTTTGGAGGCCCTTATAAATCGGAGGCCCTAGGCAAATTCCTAATCTGTCTACAGGTAAATCCTCCGCTGCTTCCAGTGTGCGTTTCCTGAAAGTGCCTTTCACAAGCAATATCTTCCTGTGTTGGTTGTCTTTTCTCAATCAGCTCTTATTGTTCCCAGAATGCTCGAAGCTGGTCATCCAGAGAGCACACGTTGAGAAAGAAAGAACTTATTGTGTGCGGGTTTTAAAAATTATGCTAAAGATAAGTCAAAGTAGTAACGAATTCTAAAAGCTGACTTTGCAACTCCATGTAGGTTAACAGAAGTATTAAATTTTCTTAATTGTAAAAGTTCCACCGCATTTTCAGATATTAAACTTGTTTGTTCAGATTTATACAATAATGTTCTCAGTACGAAATCTTTGTTGTTAGTCTTTATTATAACTTTAACTTGCCAAATACAAGTTAGCTGAAGGAAATGGCTTTAATGCGCTTGTGTTACAGTTAGTTGTACTAACTACATCGCATGATCGATGCATAAGTGCATTTTGTTGCTGTGGGGAACATACCGTAACGTGAGCAGTATTATATTTTCTGATGTAGTTGATGGACAGATTTTACAATCCCCATACATATGCCCTATGTTCAGGGAATTTAGGCATAAGTTTTTTTTTTGAAAGATAACTTCACGTTTAGCTGATGCAATATTTTCCGCATTGTCTGCGGATCCAGTCTAGTACTTTATTATTTTTAATTTTAGGCGAGGAATGAAATATTCCTGCCTCCCCATGCGAAGCATTAGACTGACTTCGGCATGGAGGAGCATATTATGGAGAAACTCCAAATATAAAATACAATAGTGAGAATTCTCTGGAATGATGATAGGATGTTGTTCGTTGTAGCTAAGTAAGAGCGGCGTGAGCGAGACGACCATTCACTCTGAGAATATTCTCCTTGTCTAGAAAAAGATTTAACATTTTAAGGATTTAAGAAGAGTGCTTTTCTTTTCTATTGGTTTTGCATCTAGTAATGATGCTTTTTCTCGAGATTGAGCTAAACAAATTGAATTTCGGCGTGAGGGATAGAACTTGAAGTGGGGACACTAACTCTATGAACCTTCCCCTACACATTGTGAAAGAATCGAGAAACATAACCTAAAATCCTTAGAACTCGAGGAAAAGAGGAGAATCGATCGAGAATATCGATTTCCTGATCGAGAACGTGATATGACTCTATTTTGCATGCCTCTAGCAATGTTGCATTTCTGGGAGTGGATTTAGGCTAATAATCTGAAGATTTTTGAAGCCATTGTAGTCCATTCCCCCAGAGACGACAGGATACTAAATCTTGAGGTTTGCAACCTTTTAGTTCCCAAGTTCGCGGGATTGTCCGTACTAGAAACATGTCGCCATGAAGTATTTCCAACATTTTGGAGAATCAGTTCGATGTGCAACGTAAGTCTTCCATGTGTGAGGTGGTTTTTCTAACCATGCCAACACAATCTGAGAATCGCACCATAAGAATAAGCTAGCTTCATTGAGTCTAAGGTGGAATCAGACTAAAATTACTAACTTTGAGAGCAGAACAGCTCCACATAACTCTAAGCGTGGTAGGCTTACCGTTCTTATGGGTGCGACCAGGAGATGTGCTGAAGAAGAAGTACGTAGATAGAGAGTTGCACATTACGCTTTCTTTGAAGTGTCGCAAAATCCATGAATCTGGATTTGTTGGTTCGAGGAGAATCCGATCCAACGAGGAATTTCAATTTTGGTAATTGCTGGGAGGTTTTCTGCAAACTGAATCCACTGAGTGAGGGATCCAAGCTTGACTCATTCATCACAGTCAGTTCCATCTAGCCAAAGCTCCTGCAATAACATCTTGGCTTAAATCATAATTGGTGAAAGCCATCCTGCCGGGTCAAAAAGTTTCGCGACAGCCTCCATGGGCTGTTGTGCCATTAAAAGTAAGTAAGTAAGAGGGCATTATCTCTTACGTATCTTTTGCCAACTGATGAAGAGTTCTGATGGCTATATACGATGCGCAATTAACTGCAAACGTTGTCGTTTTGAGCTTAAAATCTCGAATAGGAGCATTCATGGAGCTGTGAAAGAGAATTCGCTGGTAATCTTGGTCATCTTTATGCACCAAAATTTGCCTGTACATCTCAGCACATCTACATTGAAAACGAATCGAAACATTCGCCATTGGTGAATAAGAAGCATTAGGTTGAAGAGTAGGACCTTTATAGAGAACATTGTTAAGAGAAATTCCTGAGCTAGTGACTTTTGAAGCATTGAAAACTACACGGAGTTTTGTAGATACTTTCTCAGGCCGAATCACAGCATGGTGTGGTAAATAAAATGAGAAGTACTTTCCATTGGAAATAACTTCTTGAGAATGAGTTATTTCCATATAATCTAGAGTGAGATATTCATCTAGTTCTTCGTCATAAATCATTTTCAGGTCAACCTTTCTTTGCAAACTGCGTCCATTTCAAGAAATTTGTTGAAGTGCAGTGGGTCTTGAATGACCTAATGCCATAGTTTTGGGAAAACTTTTTTTAAAAGGCAACCTGACAAAGTAACGACCACCTGAATTTCGTTTTGTAGTAGAACAATATAAATCCTCACAAGCTTGTTCTTCAGGCGAGAGTGAAAGAGCTTGTGCGATTTCTTCATGCTCCCAGAATTGCTTTAATTGGGAGCTAAGCAATTCGGTGGAGATTGGTTCTACTTGCGTGGAATGTGTAGCTACATGTTCTGTAACTGAACCATTGATGATCCAGCCAAATATAGTATTCTGTGCCAATAGATTACCACATATATTCTTTCGTAATCCTGCTAGAAGGATTTTGGGAAATAAATCACTTCCGATTTCTACATCAATTTGAGCAGGAATATGGAAATTTGAATCAGCAAGATTTAAAGTTGCTAACTGTTGCAATTTAAACCTTCTGATTGGAAAGCTTGGAAGAACCTTTGTTAACTTCGAAAGAACTATAGCCGGAGCATATATTATTTTGTTAGTTTTGGGTGCCACTAATGTGAAAGGACAAAGTCGATTGAAATTTTGAATAATTCTACCTCCCAGTAAAGCGCTTGAAATTGCGCTGTATTTGCAGAAAAGGGAAGTTCCGTTTTTTCTTGCAACTGAGGTGTTGCAGTTGTAGCATAAGTTGTAGTCGTTTGCGATCTACTAATGGATTTTGGAGTTTGCGACTTTGCGGTTATGTGAAGCAGGGAATGATGCTTTCTTTGCCAAGAGACACAGGAAAAATTACTCGGACAATCCTTTCTCATGTCCTTTTCACAGAGATTATTATCTCTTACGAAGTTAATTCGTTCGTGTACCAAAAGGTTTTTAAATTTAGCACAACTCTTCATGGCATGAGCGACATTACATAGACGACATGTATATGTCCACAATGGTTTGAATTTGGGTAACAGCATTCTTTTGGGTAGTGTTTTGACTAAAAACATTTAGCTTTTGCTTATTTGGATGAATTCTGTTGAGTCGTTCTACTACTTCGAATCTACTCGTCAGGAAATCATCTAGCTGGGACCAAAGAGGTAGGTATCTTCGGGACTTAAGGGATTGTTCCCACAGCGATAATGTTCCGTGTGGTAGTTTCTTAGAACATATATATACTAGCATAGGATCCCATATTTCTGTGGTTACGTCTTGAGAAGCTAAGACACATAGACAGTTTTTTATTGTCATTTCACTATTCTCGGAATGAATAGTGTGCAAATTCGGTAACGTTTGTACTTGATTATCAACTAGAATGCGTTTATTCCAATAACAAGCTTTCAATGCTTCCCATGCTAGAGAGAAATTTTTGCGTTTTATACCTCAGATGGTATAACTTTTGAGCAGAAGTGAGTTTTGGATGGTTAATATAAACGGCGGTGAACATGTCTCGGAAAGACGGCCATTCTTCATTACCACCAGAAAAAATGTCTGTATCGCAAGGTGGAACTTGTAAGCATGGCATGATACTTGTCTGCTCTTTGAGTTGTTCTTTAGGGACTTCTCTTGAGATCGCTTGAGGTTGAAGTAATTTCAACTTATTTTCGATTCTAGCCATTGTGTTTTCGTATGTTTCTTGACAGCTACAGTATTTACCACTAGCCTGTACTTTGAAATATTCGGGCAAGTCACTGTCGTCTGTCTTAAACACCAAATCATAGACTCTTTGGAGTCGAGACCATAGTTGTATTTAAATGAGCAACTATATATTTTTCTGGAAACTAGAAATATTTCCTGTAAATAAAGTTATTTTATTTATTTATTAATTTTTTTTTATTAACCGCAAAAGTGCTAAGTACAAATTTCTGTAGGTGACAAAATACTTGAAATATTCAAAGATAATGAATATATTTATTTTCGTGGTTGTAAAAATCAACCTGTTTATATATGTATATATATACATATATTATATTTTAATGAGAAATTAAAAAAATAAATACATATATAATATAATAATGTACTTTAATTAGTTAAAGTGTAACTAAATTTATTAAACAAGGTGTAATAATTTTGTACAGCTTTATCATGACCCGGAGGTAAACGAATATAGCACAAAGGAAATAACAAGAAATTTCTGTAAAGCAATAAGTGTTTATTTGTTGTTGTACACGGAACTTATTTACTTAATGTACATACATACAAAAGACATTTTTTATGTTGGAACCAGTATATGTGTATGTATATGTAAATATACACAATTTATACACAATATTTTATATAAATATGGGAAAATTTAAAATATTATGTATATATGTACATATATGAAGTTCACAAGTAAAATTTAGGGAATAAATAGAAACTTTTACTTACTTCAATACTGGACAAAGGGAGAGAAGTTTTCCCCTGGGGTTTACTTGCTGCGCTGTAATTGTTGGTGGTTGATTTTTGCTGATTGTTGCACTCTTTTGTTTAATGTTTTTTAATGGAACTGCGCTAACCTCATTGGGTTTATTTATGTATTTATATATATATTTTTTATTTCCTTCGGTGGCACTTAGTGGCTCGAAGGACCAATTTTTAAGCTCGATTTGCTTGGTTTACGGAGAGATCGAAAGGGGGAATTTGTAGAAAAATTATAAAAATTAAACAATAATAAAATTAAAAATTAATAAGTCATTTATTTGAATTAAATAGAAACAATTTGGATAAAAGAGGAAAAAATGGAAATTAGGTAGGAATCGGAAAAGAAAGAATAGAAAAAGAAAAGAATAGAAAAAGGAAAGGGCTTAAACACTGTAAAAACACTTCATCTTTGAAGTAAGGTACGTCTGCTTGTTATATCCAGCATTCTCGAATACTTTCACATAAATGGTTGTGATTGTCCTTGAAGACTTGAAAGATCAAGGCGACTTTGAACAAATCCACAGTTTGGAAACCTATTCCTCAAAAGCACCCGCGAAGTCCTCCACTAACAGAGAAATGATTTTAAATTGAAAATAATCACATGCAACTTAGAAGAGAATGGTAAACACACCACGTGTTAACTTTTTATGTGACGATTCCGATTTTTTCTTATCGTTCCGGGTTTCGACACCAACTGTTTATGTATGAGTAATTAAAATCGCGCGGTAAAGTTTAAAATTTTATTTAATTTGTTTCATAAAGGATTTGTTTTAGAAAATTATTTGTAATAATAAACATAAATTACCATATACAGCATGGCAAATAGACACGTCGGAATCGAAGCCATGAATCTAACCGAAATTAAAGCTGTTACCCCTTCTTATCCTTCTGTCCACGTCAATTCACCATACTTAGGATTGATCATGTTAACAGTTAACTTAACTACAGTTATACATACTTAGAGCAAAGACAAATACAGGGCAAAAACATGAGCATTGCTTCCACAGAATAATCACGATCATAGAATAAGCAGTCATACGATCGTGGCCGTGAAAACATAGTTTCTTGTTTATATTGTATGTAGTTACATAATGTTAATAATCACCAATTTATCGAAGGCGACGGTTCAAATAAAAACTTTAACTACAGTTCTTTTTTTTTTTTGCTATTACATTACAAATTATAATTAACTTACTCGTAGGACATCGCAATGTTAAAAACGAGAGTTCATTTAATGAACAAATTTAATTTGAAACATAATTGTAGTTGAAAAAAAGAAGGATTATAAACTACATACTTTTAAATTAGTTGATGCCCCTATAGCCATAGTGCTCGCGTGCGATCATCTTTTATTGTGTTTTCCGATTACTTTTTTAAATTTTCCGCTGAGTAATTCACAAATGCAAGAACATAATTTCATATATACATATTAATACAGAAATGTATGACCACAAACATTTTAGAGCAGTACTGCATTTTAGTTATATTTGCTTATATTTATTCTTTAAACACAATCAGCAACCAGAGTTAATTTAGTACCTTGTTATGCAGACGGTCACGGTCACATCATGGGTACGAGTTGTTGTTGCTTCAATGTACAACGAAAACTTGAGAGAGAGAGAGCGAGAGAGTAAAATTTGACCACTACGGTTACCAAATGATTGGCTTTCGATATAAAATCACGCGATTAAAACAGGGTTATGTTGTGAAATTATTTGCAATAATTCACTTTTAGGAGCAAAATTGTATGCTCTTGGTAAAATAAATGCAAAAAAAAAATAATTAAACTGCTTTATAGCAATACTTACATTTGTTTACATTTATATTTGATTGGTTTATAAAGTTTATATATTATACGAGTGTTACTGTTTCAATAAATGCTAAGTGCAAATAGAAAGTAGTAAAAAACTACTAAAAGTATACAAAAACGTACTAGTGGTCGGTTGAAAAAATAAAAGAGAGCGTAGAAAGTGCAATGACCGACGATCATTTCACCTTCGCATAACATTGCCCTTAGTAAAATAATTAATAGTTGCCCACACACATATCTAATAAATCTATCTGAATTCCTGGAGTTGTATGAACCAACTATTTGGGCTTATGTACTGATTTTTGTAAAATATACTGGTTTTACTAAAACCTTAAATCAGTACTCAAATGCACTGATTTCTTACGTTCTGTATTAATTTTAATACAATTTTGTCAACAATGATGACCACATGTAACGACAGTAACAGAATAATAAATATAGTTTTTCATCGGCAACTAATAAAACGCCGTGATTGTAATTTTTTCAGCTCTTCTTCTTCTGTGCACATTTTAAATTTTATTTTCTATTTCACTTTCAAACACAAATGGATGTAACTGCATAATTTTTTCATATTTTGTGCGGTTTTAAGTACCTAAAATATATTTGCTACTTTAAACATTTTTTGTAATTCAGTACGACAAGGAAAACCAGCAGATGACAAGTGGAGAGTGTTCTTAAATATGACATTTGTTTCGGATATTTTAAAAATTTATTACATATGTATGGATATTTCGTGGTCGCTGTGGCGTAGTGGTAGTGCGTTGGACTGCTACGCAGAGTGTCCGGGGTTCGAATCTCGGCACAAGCAAAATCAAAAAGTAGAAAAAATAATTTTTCTACACGGCACCACCTCTTGGCAGGCAATGGCAAACCTACAAGAGTAAAAGTTGCTATGAAAAGCTTTTCACTTCGCTGTTCGGATTCAGCATTAAACTGTAGGTCCCTTCCATTCATGTACAAATATAACACGCACAACATGAGTGGATGCGAAAAGCTCGGCCTAGGCCCTCCATGGGCTGTTGTGCCATTAAAAGTAAGTAAAGTGTGGATATTTCCATACTGCATATGTGTGTATTAAATTGTGAAATAATACGAACGCTTTAAAAAGAAAACGTAAATAATTGGTAAAAAAAAAAATAATAAAACTTCGGTGAGAAAAATCGGGCAGAAATCGGAGTGTGTAAGAGCAGACTTCATGCGATAATACAAAAAGTAGTTATCATAGAAAAAGCCACAACAAATGTACCATAGTCTTTCAAATAATTTGTTGCGACTTAGCGTCACATATTTTTACTCACCCTGAAACCTGGTATATTCCAAGACCATTATTTAAAAGTTCTACCACAATTATTTCAGAATTTGAACAAATACTTTCCAAAGTATTTTAACAAAAAATATTTCACTCCCGCGCTGGTAAATAATTTCACTAGCCAGAGAAGTCATTGTATGAAAGCAAGAGTGGGGCTTAGTATTAGCCAGTAAACTCACATAGAAGGGATATATTGAGTTAGTGACAAATAAAGCCACTCGCTCCCTAATGGAATGAAGAAGGTTAGCACGAAAACTTGCTGATGTAATTCAAGTGTATTGCGTTGGATGTACTCGTATACTATGATGGCACGGGCCAATCATAGCTGATAGCGCAGTAGCGTGGACAAGAAGAACTCAACTAAAAACAATTCTATTTCTAAGGTTATCGCGTCTCTGTATAACAAGATGGACTGCTGCGTTGTAGGTATTATTGGAGCTCAGTCCATTACACTTGAAAGCCGAGGTAAACAGGCAAAAGACAAATATGTATACCCAGGACAGAATGAATAACCAATATAACTTTGAGAAACATTTTTCTGCAGGACTTAGGCCGTGGTTATGTTCAGATTTTGTTCGGCTAAATTCGGTTAAAAGTGAGTATTAAGTAAATTATTTATAAAACTATTGAAGAATTAAGTATGAAAAGTATTTATACAACATATTAGCTGTTTTCACGATGTGATGCAAATGGTGTCGAACTACTCTTGCTTTGTAGTTGACACATATTCTCCACTACCTCAATCGCTTTCTTTATAACCACCGGTTGCCGGTTCAAAAAATTACGATATTCGCATAATTTATTGCACATTTCATTTTAGTGTTGCCGTTGTGCACAGAATAGTATTAAAACGTGAATTTCGACCAAAACCTTTTCATCGGTGCCCTGTGTGGTTTCATTCCCTCTCTTATTTACCCACCTATCAAGCTTCTTTCCATTCAACACAATGCTTTGCATTCATAGGGGGGTACAATGGATACGTGTTGATAACTACACTTTCAAAGAACGCACGATCAAGTAATATTTTTATTTTTTGTTTTTAAAGATGGGGAAAGCTTTAAATCCCAGGCAGAGCGAAACATTGTCACGCTAAAACCATCTCTTGTCTGCACGGATATTCCTCCCGAAACCACCGTTACGTATTACGTCTGACGGCCGTAAAGAGCGTAACGCTCAATCATTAATCATGGTTCTGTGCATATCAGTCCGATTGCATCGTCAGTTGACGATTACTGTCTCCATTTCCGGTATTTGCTATTCGTTCAGCTTTACGCTGCTGCGTTGTATAGCGTTTTCAGGATATTTACAGCAATCATACATGCTGTATTTCCCTCTTTAATTGTATTGCACATCTGCTTTGTCAAGTTGACTTCAGAAGGAGGTTCGCCAGAGGCTATCTCCAACTCTTGAAGCGCTGGCAATGAAATAGTATATGCTGCGCGTTTTCTAGTTCCTCCGTGCAGCTCGGGCAAAACGGGTCTTCCTTTCTGAGATTGACCCTTTGTATGTACTGCTTGAAACTCCCATGACCTCTCAGCAATTGCGTTATGTGGTAATTCAATTCACCGTGTTTACGTGATATATTACGTAACGTTGAAAGTCTCACTTTGCCATTCCATAATGGTGCGCTGCCTCTCTCCTCTTTTTTCGTTGCATTCATTGGTCTTTTTGGTCAAATTTACCATATAACCGCTTCATTTCATATGCATGAAATTGGCACCATACTTGCGATGATGCAAATAGCGTCGTCCGATACCGTGCGATACGGACTGACTACCCTCAAGGCACTGAGTCTATGCGTTGCGCAGATATCTTTTCGATGAGTCTTCTTAATGTCTGCTTATATAGGTGCTGCATACAGGATTGCGGAAATAGTAACCGTTAAAAGCAGCCTGCCCCTCTCCTCCCGTGGGCCTCAGATTTTCAGCATGATGCGTCTTAGTGCGCTGTTTACTCTGGCTGCCTTTTCACTAGCGACTTTCAGATGCTTTCTGAATGTCATTCTGGTGTCTATAAGTACTCCAAAGAATTTAATGTGTGAACACGAGGTAATGAAATGGTCTCCACCCTTAATGACCAGCTCTTCATGCGCTTTTCTAGTGGTTAGTAGCACGACCTCGGTCTTCTGCGCTGCCAATTACAACTTCGAGCTATTCAGCCATCTTTTCACCATTGACATGGCATCATTGCATGTTGCCTTTAGCGAGTTCATATGTTTATCTACTGCCACTATCGAGTTGTCATCAGCATAGCAAATGATCTTTGTATCCTCTGGGGGATCCAGTTTTAGGATGCCATCATACATTACGTTCAACAGTGTTGCTCCGAGCGTCAGGTACCGCTTCACGCCGTCATCAGCATCATACACCAACAACCTGTTTTAGAAGTAGTTTGCTATTAGTTGCAATTGATACTCGGGTAATTCAAATACTTTTAAGACACTCATAATCTGGGCCCAGTCGCGTTGAAAACATTTTTAATGTCCAAAATCACGACTGCGCACGACTGTTTCTTGCCGTTTCTCCATTGTTTGCCACTGGTAGCTTCGCGTGCTATGTTCATCATCGCTTGTATTGCATTAACGGTGAATGGCCCATTTCTGAAGCCGAACAGACATGCTGAGAGCCCTCCCGGTTTTTCAAGTGACTGGAGCCTGTTTGTAATGATAACAGAATTTTTTCAATTGTATCCAGCATATGATGCAAGCTGATCCGGCAGTTTCTTCGGCTTTAGTAGAAGCACCAAACTTTTTCGTTTCCAGGGGTCTGGGAAGACACCCTCCTTCAAGCACGTGCCAAATAACTTCTCAAACACTTCCGGTTTCGCCTTGATTCCTGTGTTGAATGCCACGATGGGAATGCCGTCTAATCCTGGAGCATTATTATCAGTAATTCTTCTTATGGTTGCCAGTACGTCATTAATAGTGACGTCTGGCGGTCAGTTTCCCCTTGCAAAGACGAATGAGCTTTGCAGGAATACCAAAATCAGACATTGCAGCATACAAGTAATCCCTAATCGTGCTGTAGAAGGCGGCTTTATAATCGAAAACAGGTGGTGGGTGCCGATTTGTTTCTCTCGGGTTTTTTCCAGGATTTGGCTTAGTCTAAATGTCTGGTCCATGGTGGATTAACCAGATTTGAAGCCACACTGATAAGGTCCAATCAGTTTGTTGACGATGAGCAACAGTCCTTCACAAAGTACGCTCGATAAAAAGATATATGCGATATTAAGATGGCTTATCGCACGGTAGTTGGTGCAAAACGTGGAAACACCTTACTTGTGGATTTGGCAGAGTATGATGAGGGTCTAATTTCTTGACATGGTTTCATCCGACGGTATTCTTCATAAAAGCTCGTGCGTTTGTGAGCTTTTTGCGTCTAGTCTTAAACATCATCAAGTCATCACTATTAAGCAAATGCGAGAAGTGTTCTCTCCATAACCTCATTGTACCCTGGTCCTACATGGCTTTGTTGGAAAGCCTACATGGCTTTCCAACAGTCTTCCTTCTACAAAAACAAGAGCTTTGTCGAAATTAGAAACGAAAATGAATCTGCTAATTGCTCAAACACCAACAACGGATCGAAGGATCATAATCGACACTAATAAACGTAAGTTCATTGTGGTAAAGGCATAACACTTGCAACAATGGCTGTCTATGTCTTTATTGGTGTCCTGTATGATTGCATTCTCTCTCTCATTCTCCATTTTGATGTGAGAAACGAAGAACGTGGAAGACCACCGAAAAAGTTTGAAGATACCGAAGATATGTCTTTATCGGTGATTGCATTACCTCTCTCAATTTTCCTCCCACCTATCAATCTTCCTTCCATTCAGCACAATGCTCTGCATTCATAGGAGTACAGCCTGTGTGTTGAATAAATCAATAAAAAAATAAGAATTGCAAGCTTTACTCGATGATGATGATGGTCAAACGCAAGAACAACTTGCAGAAAAATTATGGTAAATATGACCCAACAATGCATTTCTCAACGTTTAAAAGCTATGGGAGTGAATTTGAACGTGGCAAGATGGGTGTCGCATGAATTGCCTGAAAGACAGCAAGAAAATCGAAAAACCACCTGTGAAATGTTGCTCGCCAGGTACAAAAGAAAGTCATATCTTCATCGAATTGTTACTGGCGATAGAAAATTGATCCATTTCGAGAATCCCAAATTTAATCGATCATATGTTTATCCCGGTACACCGGCCAAATCGACAGCAAAGCTAAATCGCTTTGGAAAGAAGACAATGCTCTGTGTTTTCTGGGATCAGCGAGGTGTTATCTGGTTTGATCTTCTGAAACCAGGTGAAACAACTACTGGTCAACGCTACCAACAATAATTGGCCTTTTAAACCGTGCTTTGCGCCAAAAACGTCCAGAATATCAAGCTAGGCAACACAAAGTGATTTATCTTGATGACAATGCACCATTACATCGAACAAAACAGACTCGGGAATTGGTAGATTCGTACAACTGCGAAACCCTTCCCCATGCGGGTTATTCACCAGACTTGGCTCCATCTGACTACCACTTATTTTCGTAAATGGGGCACACACTTGCTGAGCAGCACTTCGTACGAAAATGTGAAAAAATGGCTCGATGACTGGTTTGACTCAAAAAACGAACAGTTTTTTTGGCGAGGCATTTACAAATTGAAAGAGAGATGGGAAAAATGTGTAGCTAGCAATGGCCATTACTTTGAAGATTAAATGTATAACCATTTTTCTTAAAAAAAAAAAATTTTCATAAATAAAATTATCGGTTTCATACGTTTACAACTGGTATCTCTTCTTTTAAGAAGATATAATTCTCTTCTCTGTTTCTTTTTAAATTGCGACTGTATTGATAATTATTTTCAAGTAACGACTCGAATATATTGAATGTTTATACCATACATGTAGTAACATCAATTATATTTTTAAACATACCATCTTTTTGTAAACTATTTTCGATATGTTCTGCTTTATTTTGTTTGCATAGGTATTCATTTTATCAACATATTGTTGAGTTAATATTAGCTTTAAAATGCTCTTTATTAGGTAGCAGCAGCTTTTTAAAATATTCCTCATCATCGAAGATTCTAAATGGCATATTTTTTATGGTGACTAATCCAACACAGCACACCAAAAAAAATTTTTTATTCGTGGATATTGCAATTTTACAACTTTTCCTTTCCGTTTTCATTGCCTCTTTTGGAACCAAATGCATAAAATTTTAAAAGAATATGTTCGCTAGCAAATATTTTTTTAATTCGAGTCGCGAACTTATCATATGGATTTTTGGATCGCGAACCGAATATTTTAGTACTCTGCGGAAAGTAGAAATTGGGGAATTATTTTAACCAGATTGAGGAATATGAAAAATTTAGTTGGCATCCTTGCTCCCGCTTTAATATTCGTTGGGAATATCATTCAAATCAACAAAAAATATATTCGGTATCGGATTATGTTGACTATATGAACATTTTCTATTTTCAGATTCTTTGTACTTTTTCAATTGCGCTGACAACAGCTTTAAAAATTCATGATTTTGAGCACTATGAACATGAGCATGCAGAACATCATGAACCTGAACACGAAGAAACTGAACATCATCATGAAATCGAGCATAAACATGCAACATCACATCAAAGCGTTAAATTTCATCATTTTCATCCTGTGCCCGTTTACATTAAGAAAGAAGATCAACATTTAATAAAAAACCCAGTCGAAATTGGTGGAACCAAGCAGAAACTAAAGATTTTGCATCCAGAAACTGAGCACAATCATAATCACGGACTTGTACTGGAGCATCACAGTGAATCACATTTCCATGATCATGGACATCATGAACCTCATTTGGAACATTATGATCATTACCATCATGAATAAGGTGGTAATGATAGGTGCTGTGATGCAACAATTGAAAATTCTCTAAATTATGCACTTAAAGATAATTGACTTTGTAGTATGTGTATAATATGTATTTTAAATAACTATGAATATGTATGTATGTCAAAGAAGTCCTTATTATCTTATGTAATGGAATACTACTTATCTATGTATTATAAAATTGAACAAATGTGTTCAGTAGTTAGTACATATGATTAAATAAAGCAATTTTATAATAATTTGTAAAGTAATTTATAATATTAATACAAATGAAGAAATGAGAACAATAGCGAAGTTGGTACTCTTATTATATAAAACTTAAAGCACTTTAATTTGTTCCTATATATAATGCGAATTCCTCTATTTATTTTATTAGCTCCACTATTTTGTCTACAACTTCAACATCTTCCTCGAAATACCTTAGCTGAAGATGTCAGGCTTTTGAGGTACTTAAGCGGGGATGGTATTTAAAAGTGGAAATTTTTATGGATATTTCTAGAAAAAAGTAGCAAATTATAAAGGACAACGATTTACGGATATGCACCTGGAATGTCTGAACCATTTACAGAGAAGGTACCTATATCCATCTGGTGTATGTCCTCCAAAGATATAGAGCTGATATCACAGCTATACAGGAAATGCGATGGACGGCATAGGATTGCTCCAAAAGAGCATTCTGTGGCATCTACTACAGCTGTCATGGGTCGAGATACGAATTTGGTGTTGGATTTGTGGTTGGGAAGAGACTGCGTCATCTAATTTCGAGGTTCACGCCCGTGAATGAGCGCCTAGCCACAATATTAAAATCGTGTTAGGTGACTTTAATGTCAAGGTGAGCAAGGAGAGCCTCTTTGGTCCGAAAATTAGAAAATTCAGTCTCCACGACGAAGGAAAGCGCTGTTTACAAAGCCACCCTGCAGTCAGTTGCAACGCGAGCTGCTAAGGAGCGATACAGATAGTTGAGGAGGGAGGAGCATTTCAGGTGTAAGAAAAGAGATGCATGAACGACGCGAGTTTAATGATATCGAAATGTTACGTGACAGGAACGAGGTCCGAAAATCCTTTGAAAGAATAAGACGCTTGACTCATGGTTTGAAGACCGGGGCCTCTTCCTGCAAACATGAAGACGGAAATCTGGTGACAGATGTCCAGGGCACAATGCGATTATGGAGGGAGCATTTTTCGCAGCTGCTTAATGGCGTTGACGGCAATAATCCCGCCACTACGGAATCTACTCCGGAAACTCCAATGACTCACGGCGTTGCAAACATCGACTCAGACCACTATTTGGTTGCAGCCAAGGTCCGCACACGTATATGTGTAGCAAATCGCGTACGGATAGGTACAAAAAGAAAGCTGGAAAAGCTGCAATCACAACAGACAGCTAAAGTCGTTGCCAACCAACTTGCACTTCTCCTTTCGCAAAACACCTCTCAACTTTATGATATATGCGCGAAGTGGACGCACATTTCCCGTTCTATGCTTACGGCTGCCGAAGATGTGCTAGGCTACCACCGTAGATGGAGAAATATGTGGTACGACCACGAGTGTCGCGATGCTACTGAAGCAAAAAACGCTGTTTACAGAGCCACCCTGCAGTCAGTTGCAACGCGAGCTGCTAAGGAGCGATACAGAGAGTTGAGGAGGGACGAGAAACGTCTTTTCAGGCGCAAGAAAAGAGATGAAGAAAGACGCTAGTTCAATGATATCCAAATGTTGCGAGACAGGAACGAGTTCCGAAAATTCTTTGAAAGAATAAGACGCCTGACTGATGGTCAGGGGTCTCTTCCTGCAAGGATGAAGACGGAAATCTGTTGACATATGTTCAGGGCATAATGAGATTATGGAGGGAGAACTTTTCGCAGCTGCTTAATAGCGATGACGGCAATAATCCGGCCACTGCGGATCTACTCCGGAAACCTCAATTAGTGACGACGTTTAAGTACCGCCGCCTGACTATTAGGAGGTCTTAACAGCCATTGCTCGGCTGAAAAACAATAAGGCTGCAGGTGCAGATGGCCTGCCTGCTGTTTGTTTAAGACTGGAGGCGAAGAACTCGAAAAACGCATGCATGAGCTTCTATGTAGAATATGGTCGGATGAAAGCATTACAAGTTATTGGTACCTCAGCGTACTCTGCCCAATCCATAAGAAAGGTGATTCCTGCAAAGCTCATTCGTGTTTGCAAAATGACACTGACCGACACCACCAGCGCAGTGAAAATTGGGACAGACATCTCCGTACTATTTGATACCAAAAGAGGTTTCAGACAAGGTGACTCCCTATCGTGCGACTTCTTTAATCTTATGCTGGAGAAAATAATTCGAGGTGCGAACATCGACATCTCTGGCACTATCTTCTACAAGAGTGTCATGCTGCTATCATACGCTGATGATATTGACATCATTCGCCGCCTTCGACAGCACAATTAGGGATCACTTGTACGCCGTAATGTCTAATTCCCTGCAAAGCTCATTCGTCTTTGCAAAATGATACTGACCAACACCACCAGCGCAGTTAAAATTGGGACAGACTCTCCGCACCATTTGATACCAAAAGAGGTTTCAGACAAGGTGACTCCCTATCGTGCGACTTCTTTAACATTATGCTGGAGAAAATAATTCCAGCTGCGAACATCGACATCTCTGGCACTATCTTCTACAAGAGTGTCATGCTGCTAGCATACGCTGATGATATTGACATCATTGGCAAAAACGCTCGAGCAGTCAGTGCAGCATTCTCCAACCTGGAAAGGGAGTCTCGTCGAGTGGGTCTAGTGGTGAACGAGGACAAAACGAAATACCTTGTGTCAACAAACAAAGAGTCACGGTGTCTTGGACAAAATGTCACTGTTGACAACTACACTTTTGAAGTCGTCAAGGATTTCGTATATCTAGGATCCAGCATAAACACCAACAATAATGTCAGCCTTGAGATCAAGCGGAGACTAACTCTTGCCAACAGGTGTTACTATGGGCTCAGTAGGCAATTGAGAAGTAGAGCCCTCTCTCGACCGACGAAAATAACGCTCTATAAGTCGCTGTGGTGTAGTGGTAGTGCGTTGGACTGCTACGCGGAGTGTCCGGGGTTCGAATCTCGGCACGGGCAAAATCAAAAAAAAAAAAAAGGAGAAAAGATAATTTTTCTACACGGCACCACCTCTTGGCAGGCAATGGCAAACCTATAAGAGTAAAAATTGCTATGAAAAGCTTTTCACTTCACCGTTCGGATTCGGCATTAAACTGTAGATCCCTTCTATTCAATCACCCAAGGAATAGTAGCAATTGACACCTTCGTTTAAGTGCCATCCAGCTCCAGTACCTTCATCGGTCTTGG
Source organism: Palloptera scutellata (assembly GCA_958295655.1). Taxonomy (NCBI): domain Eukaryota; kingdom Metazoa; phylum Arthropoda; class Insecta; order Diptera; family Pallopteridae; genus Palloptera; species Palloptera scutellata. The sequence continues at coordinate 78,298,052 of OY282449.1, read as the reverse complement.
ATCCGTCAGTGAAGAAGATATCCGTCAGATTCTCCAGCAAGACCTCTGGATTGCTCCATTGTTCACGCTTCGGGAAGCTAACTTCATATATTCTTCCGAAAGTAACCACGGGTATGAGGCAATCTTTCGGGGCCAGTAGCAATGGATACTGCTCTGACAACCTTTTGAAGATTTCTCCATGACCCGAAGTTCTGTTATCGAACCAATACCTATAAGAGTATAGCCGCTTCTTGTTGGATCTGTATGTCCAGTGGGAGCAAGTCAAGCATGGCGTTAAGGGCGTTACCAGAGGTGGTACTCATGGCGTTATGCTAATGCATACGCTTCTCTGTAGCCTGTTCAGCGCCAAGACTGAGAATTTAACCATATTTCCGCGCCACCAAACCACCGAAGCATATGTGATTATCGGTCTGATAAGTAGGTCTCAGGCCCCAGGTCATTATTGGTGGAAAACCTTCAATGCGCGATCTAGCTTCGTTAAGTCGTGCGTCTTCCATGTTAGTTTCCGATCTAGGGTTTCCCCAGATATTTCACTTCCATGGCAAGACTGAGGGTCATACCTTTCAGTACTGGCAGTTTTAAACCCTCCAGCTTCCGCTTCCTAGGAAATAGAACAAGAGTCGTTTTACTAGGATTGACAGAAAGACCCTGGACAGTGCACCACTCATCAATTTTGTCCAGGATTTTCTGCATTTTAATACAGACCATCCGTAAGGATTTACCAGATTTGAGTGCGCAGACGTCGTCCGCATTCGCATACGCTTACGTGAAATCCGAGATCTTGCATTTCCGTTAGTAACAAGTCAACAACGAAGCATCACAGTAGAGGAGAGAGAACACCCCCTTGGGGGCAGCCCTGTCACCCTCCGCCGTGACCGAAGGCCCTCGCCATCGGTCATCAGTCTCTCGGAGAGCATAGAGTAGATCCATCTAGTCAAGTTTTCACTCACTCCATGCCTTCTGCCAGCTGAGCACATAGAGTAAAAGGCAGCATTGTCAAATTGTCATTGTCATTGCCCCCTCAATATCCACAAAGACCCCCAGAGTGTACCTAACACCTAACACCTAACAATCTTCCTTCCAACACAATGTTCTGCATTCATAGGCGTGCACCCTGTGAGTTGAATAAATCAATAAAAGAAAAAGGAAATGCAAGTTTTACTCGATGATGATGATGGTCAAACGCAAGAACAACTTGTAGAACATTTCTCAACGTTTAAAAGCCATGGGATTGATTGTGAAGGTGAGAAGATGGGTGCCGTATGAATTGACTGAAAGGCAGGAAGAAAAACGAAAAACCACCTATGAAATGTTGCTCCCAGGTACAAAATAAAGTCATATCTTCATCGAATTGTTACTGGCGATGAAAAATGGATCTATTTAGAAATTCCAAACGTAAACGATAATATGTTAAGCCCGGTACACGGGCCAAATCGACAGCAAAGCCAAATCGCTTCGGAAAGAAGACAATGCTCTGTGTTTTCTGGGATCAGCGAGGTGTTATCTGGTTTGCCCTTCTGAAACCAGGTGAAACAACTACTGGTCAACGCTACCAACAACAATTGGCCGATTTGAACCGTGCTTTGCGTCAAAAACGTCCAGAATATCAAGCTAGGCAACATTTTTTTTCAAAACAGAATTGGTTTCGTGAATTGGTAGATTCGTACAGAGGGAAGCCCTCCCCCATGCGGCTTATTCACCAGACTTGCCTCCATGTGACTACCACTTATTTTAATCAATGGGGCGCGCATTTGCTGCGCAGCACTTCGATTCGTACGAAAATGTGAAAAAATGGCTTGATGCAATGCCATTACTTTGAAGATTGAATTTTTGAATTTTTCTTAAATAAACGTGTATTTTCTTAACATGTATTTTCTTCGTGTGTCAATAATGTGCTTGCTAACCGCGCGATAGAATTTTATGATATTTTGTGTGTGTGTTCCTTATGAGGAGAGGAAGGACTCCTGATAGTTTAATTTAAATAGAAATTCATGTATAGAGTGTCCCAAAAATCGTTCACTTCTTTGAATTTTGTTCCATTTTTTCTGTGCAAGTGGCAGCTCAGGTATGTAACACATTTCATCTACGATTATTCAGATTATTAAAAATGAAGTGCTACATAAAAGAACAACACGCTATCATTGTGAAATTGAGGCCAGAAATGCAGTGAATGAAACTGTATAGTATAGTATTCGTTACAGGAACATGTTACCGGCGTTCTTGTGGCCTCAACGGTATGTATCTGGACGACATGTAGTTTCAGCAAGATGGCGCCGCCTGCCACACCGCTCATGTGAGCACTGTAGGAACACGTGAACATGTTTTTTTTTATTGCAATAAAGCTCCAGTTTCACGCACACGTTTCACATATTAATTCACAAATTGCGTGGTGGGCGCTTTTTTACTCTTTCGGTAGAATATTCACCATTTTGCAAGTAAATTTTTGGTATTTCCCAACGTTGTTCAAGCATATATCGACCCATTTCATTAACTGCAAATATAAAACTAATTTTTCCGTCATAATACGAATAACATTAGTTGTCACACTCAAAATAACCAGTAGTTCAAATTCCAATCTGAAAACTTAGAAAAATTAAAACAAAAGCCAAAAGCCTGGAATTTTTTCTATTTTTGCTGTATATTTTGCTGGCTCTAGCGGATTAATTTATTTTATATTTATTTTTGAAATGACAATAATTTTGGGAGAAAATTGAGAGCAGTTTTTAGATTTGGCAGATGTCAGGGAACGGCAAGAGGGTGTCAATTCTATTACCTTAACTTTATTGATTTCACTATGGATCAGATAAAATTACACAGCAAAATTTTAAAAGACGAAACTCAGACAAACGCTTGCTACAGGAAATTAACAAAAATTGTTGTTTTCAAACAATTGATTTTTATTTGGTCTCTGAAAAATTTTTAAAATATTTCATTTTATAATTCAACCTTTTCCGAATCGAAGAATTCTGTCGAAAAAAGGTGGGGGCTAAGCTATTAACAAAGTTATAAGCAAAATAAAACAGCATCGTAAGTTTCATTTCACTACAATCGTTTCTCTCTCTCTTTGACAACAATAACAATTTGTCTATATTTAAGCCAGAAACAGAAACTCTTTCTTTACCGTTCAGTGCTGTGCAGTACAGCAATTTTTGTGTGAAACAGAATGCACTACCGCAGTTTTTTAACATTTGAGTTTCTTGTCGTTTTTATTTGTGAACAAAATTTAGGAAAGGTATATTTTAAAATGTTTCGTCAAAAAAGAAGCAAGATACTTTTGGATACTAAATTTGGATCTAAATTTGCAGAAGAAAAAGAGAGCTGATACGCCCTGCAGTTTTTATCTAATTAGTCTAACTTTCTGCAGTACTTTACTGTGAAGTGCCATACAGTGAATTTGCTTTGCTTCATATGTATAGCTTCTTTCTAAATTAAAGGTCTGATTCAGTTTCTGGTTTTAGCATTGGTTTTAAAAGAATTTTGTGTGATTTAAAAAGTTAGAGGAGGGGGGAGGTAAGACCTCGTTAGTCTAGTAGGTAGTGCACTAGACTCTCATCCGTTAGGTTTCGGGTTCGATTCCCGTCTCGTCTGGTAGTTATTTCGCTTTCATAATCTTCCTACCTTCCTATAGATTTGAGATAGATGAGAATTATAAGAAAGTATACAAGAACACATCGTGGCAGGCAATTGCAAAACCACCAAATGATAACAAATCGACACACCGCCGTTCGGTACCGCTGTTAAGCTGAAGGTCCAACCATGGGGTATCACAATGGGCTGTTTTGGCCTAAGTTTGTCCTACTATAGGACAGTCACTCTAACCTAAGGGTAAGTGTCTTCGCACTGTGAGGAAGCATTACTCTTCGTATTCGATATAGTTTCTATGAGAAGTTTCACAAATAATAAAAGGAAATCTTCCGCCATTCGTCCTTGAGGCTTTATAATACATAAAATAGGAATCATTCCATATATAAGTACCTTCCTTTTGAAGTCTTTTTTTTTAAGGTAGACTTTTCTATTCATTCACAATTTTATATATGAATAAACGTTAATGTTTTTCAAATTTTTTTTAACAAAAAGGTAAATTCGGATTATAATAATTGTGAAGACAAATTAGTGTAAAACACCATCCAAGAAGAGGTATTTCTACATACCCATGTAATTCGTATGCAATTTTTTTTATATTTGATACAAATTTGTATTACTTACTTACTTACTTTTAATGGCACAACAACCCATGGAGGGCCTAGGCCGAGCTTTTCGCATCCACTCATGTTGTGCGTGTTATATTTGTAAATGAATGGAAGGGACCTACAGTTTAATGCCGAATCCGAATGGCGAAGTGAAAAGCTTTTCATAGCAATTTTTACTCTTGTAGGTTTGCCATTGCCTGCCAAGAGGTAGTGCCGTGTAGAAAAATTATTTTTCCTACTTTTAGATTTTGCCTGTGCCGAGATTCGAACCCCGGACACTCTGCGTAGCAGTCCAACGCACTACCACTACGCCACAGCGACCACAAATTTGTATTACTTACTTATAAACATTCATACAAAAACCAAAAAAATATAGAAATAGTACGAGTATTTAACTATCAAAATTTTGTTTTCCTTTTTTATTCCATACAACGTGGATTCGAAAAAGGTCGATTAATGGACTTAGAAAGTCAATCAGTGGACTTAAAAAGTCGATTAATCGATTTTAATTTATGATCAATCCAAAAGTTGAGCATATCTGTAGCTTTTTTTCAGCTTTAGCGTTAAACCAGGGCTACTGAACAGCACCATACCACGAGGACACGTAACATAAATACCGAAGACCAACGAGAACAATCGGAGAGCAAGGAACGCCAACGCCAGCACACAAAGTGCCACGAACATATACGAAGACTAAAGACTATTCTAAAAAGATAAATTATACATATCAAATAAAATTGTGTATATATGTATGTACATTAAAATCAAAGTTTTGTAACTCCTATTTTTTATGCGCCCTGATTATGTATGTAACTCAGCTTCAAAAAGCGGACCAGGAATGTTCGATTTGTCTTTGTATTTCTCCCCATCACCCTTCATTTAATCATTAACGTGGCGCGTTTTTTTAATGTTACGCCAGTTTTTTCTTCTTTTCTTTTGGGCCCAACTTTGTTAAAGATATATAAAGGTGATCAGGCGAATGGTATCATTGAAGCAGACATACCGCACTCTACTTACATATATTTGTTTTAATTCTCTTTATCCCTACTCAGCACATAATATTATTAATTTAGTTTAATTTCATGTATGTACCATACCTGTATGTATGTAACTAAGTATACTTATATGTAAATTATTTGATTAGTGTAATCCAATGGATTTATTCTTAATGTACTATGCTTAGTACAAGAAATAGATAAATTAACAATAATATTTATTTATAAAAAAAACATACCAATCAGTTTAGTTCGTTGTTTAACACAAAAATTTCACTTTACACATATGGTACATACATGTCGGATTACGTTTAAGTATTTTCTTTAGTAATGTAGTTATTTATTATAGAATTCGAATTATAATGTTAATTGTATTATTTTAGAATAAAGTTATAGGCAATTCTGTTTAGAATTTAAGATAAGTAAAAGATTAAAGCTAACGGTCCACGTCTACAGTCACGGAAAGAGTTTTACAACCAGTCTCAATGTGTATCGCATGGTGTTACATACATATTTACAGTTTTAGGAAGCGGTTCTGGCACCTTTCCCTATCATTTCTGTTTCATTATGTTATATAGTACATAAAGTCAAAATTAAATAATAGGGTGGGAGAGCTAGCCTGGATTCCACATTTTGAGTGAGCATTGCCTGATACCACATTCGGCCTTTCCTCAGACTCTGATGAAATTTATAATGTTTCCAGCTGCTCATCGAAGTGGTTGCTCAGTGCATCGTCGTCTTCTTCATTTTCTTCGTCGTTAACGAAATTTTTTGCTTCATTCATTTTCCAACATTTAATATTGTCTGCGCTACTTTCGATGATGTTTGGACCGTCGTGATTTCCTTCTTTCTTAATGCTGTAGCGATCGAATGCATTTATCGCTGGGATACGGTATGGGCCGAAGAACTAAGGCCAAATTTTCAAACCAGTCCCAAACTGCACCCTATCAATTGCTACCAAGTCTCCAATTTTATATTTTGTGGCCTCTCTTCTTTTCTTCTCGTAGTATTTTTTGTTTTCAGCTTGCGTTGCTTGTATGTATATAAATTTTTCAACTTGTTCTCTTATTTCTTGCCTAGCATCTTGGAATTCCTTCTTCCACTATTCTCCAATTATTTATTTTGACATCTTGTTTAGTCTTTATATCTGTACCAACTAATAGATTAAATGGGGTAGTCTGTATGGCTCTCTAGTAGGTTGAATTCAAGATTTGTTGAAGAAACCACTTTTCAGCACCATCTAAAGATAAATTTGTTAGAGCAGCGTTCACAGTAGAATGGAGCCTCTCTATCTGTCCATTGCCCCTTGTAATCCCTGTAGTAACAAAAATTAATTTAATACCTTTACAATATTCTCGGAAATTAGTCGACTTGAAAGCTCCTCCATGATCCGTAACAATTCTTCTGGGGTATCCAAAGATTTCTGCTATACGTTATAATTTTTGTATTCCCTCTTCTGTGTTCAGTGTTTTCGTTGGGAATAGCCCAATGGAATATTGAAATATTTGCAATGGCTACTCACCCTTCGGAATTGGTTAAAGACAGCCTTCGGCTTTTCCAGTCTTTCTCTCCGCTAAAATGCATTTGACACAACCTCACCGAATAACGCGTGTTGCGAGATTTTTATCTTTAATATCCATTCAAACGCCTTACAGTCCGCCACAAGCATAAACCGTTGCCCAAGTAAATATACTCTTAGTCGGTTTACTGTTTCGACTACTGCTAACACCTCCAGTTCATAACTACAATATCGCATTTCAGCATCAGTTGTAATTTTACTCATGTAGTCAACTGGATATAGTGCGCTATGGTCAGTGCTTTTTTGCTCCGTATCCTTCCTTAGAAGCATTTGTTGGTAGTTCTGTTTTGGCCCCATATTGGAAAATCCTTAACACTGGCTTCACTGCCATCATTCCTTTAATTTTGGTGATGGCCTCGAGCTGCTTCTCTTCCATTCTAAAACGACTACCCTTTTTTAACATATCGCTCAAAGACCTAGCTTTAATCGAAAAGTTGTAAATTAACTTTCTGAAGTAACTGGCCAAACCAAAAGACTTTGCAACTTTTTCACTTATAAGTTGATGGGGAAGTATAAGCGTTGCAAATGACGTAGCTTAGGTATTCAATTTCTTTTTGTAAGATTTAGCATTTCTTTCATTTGATTTTCTAGCTGCTACCTTCAGAATGCGTTCGAATCGATCTAACCCCTTTTTCAACTGTTGTTGATTGGATTAAGAGCTCGTCTAAGTAGATTTTGACGATACCTACAGTTATCAAATTTCCTAAGATTTAGTTAATATATTTTTGGAACACGTACGGAGAGTTACAGAAGCCAAAAGAGACCCTGTTAATCTCATATTGACCATTACAGGTTACGAGTGAAGTAAACTTTCTGCTCTCCTCGTTCACCATTACATGGAAAAATTCATTCTCTGGGTGTAGAGTTGTAAAATATGTAGAGCATTGTAGCTTATCAACTTGATCCTCAATGTTGTTTACTTTACTGTAATATATGTACAACCTGTGGCTGCCGTCTTTCATTTTCACTAATACGAACTGGCTAGCATAGTCAGAACTCTTTTCGCGAATAATGTCCTGGTTTAACTATTCTATTTGGTTTTCTAGTATCATTTGTTCTTTAGGTCTTTTCGGCGGTCGATAAAATAATAACAGTATATAATATACAATATATAAAGACAAAATTAAATAATAGGGCGAGAGAGCTTTGCCTGATCGCACATGCAATAATCTATCACATTAATGTTTCGTGAAAGAGTAAATATTGAAATATTTTCATAGCAGTAAATATAATATTACTCTAGGATTTCCATATATGAACATGTATAAATGATATAAACTTAAATTTGATATTTGTCTCAAAACTAAATTTTATTAAAAAAAAATGAATTTTTATGTATTTATTTTAATACTAGTATACTAGAAAAAAATGGTATATTTGCAATTCTCGTTTTCTAGAGAATAAACATGAAAATAATAAATAATTACAAACATACATATGTACATACATATACGAGTATATGTATAATAACATAAATAGCAAATATAATAGTAAAAGCTAAATAAAATAATTGCAAAAAGAAATTATTACCCAAGTGCAACCACCCCTTTTGATTTTTATTTTACTTTTGGTGGTGGCCTCAAAGCTAAACTAGCCTCGATATCTTTTGCCGCGATACGCACTCCCTTTTGATTTATATTTAGATTTGGAACACCACCTCGTTTTCCACGCTTACCACTCGCATGGCGCTGCGACGTGTATTTATGCTGTTGATCACGTTCACGATCTGACTTATATGTGTGTTGGTAGCCATATCCCTCTGGATTATTATTGTATTTCGGACTATAGCTATCATATTCTAATGATTTTTGCGCTGTAAGTGCTGCAAATAGTTGTTTACGTGATTGATCCTCATGTTTATTGGGTAAAGGTTCTTTTTTCAGAATATATTGATAAGGATTCATTATAGGGTAACCATCCTCTGAGCTTGAGCCTGAACCTGAAGATGATCCAGTTAACTCCTTTTCTGCTTCAGCTGAAGCTGGTTCGGCAAAGAAACTGGAGTGCCCTTTTAAATCTGCCATATTCAAATTACTTGCCTTAACTTTGCGGTACTCTGCAGTAGGGGGGCGTGACTTTTCTGGTTTATAAGGTAAAGAGTTAATGTCGTGATAAATTTTTGAATTGAAATAGAGTTTACTAGGTTTACCCGATGCCATAGATGCCGATGAGATCGACAAGGGGCGATCATCTGGTTCTTGTGTAGTCACAACGTGCGAAAGATCGAATTCTTCAATATTTTTTAAAGCAGCGGAATGATCGAATTGGTCGTAATTGGCCTTCAGCGGTAGATTATATGGTTTGGATACAGTTTTTAGTGTGGCAGTTTGTAGTGGAGCTCGCGTCTTAATCTTGTAAATAAATTCAACATTTGGTGCTAAGGCTTCGGACATTTCTTGATGATGCTGTTGCAAAGAGGGTGATTTATAAACAGCAGATTCACTGTCGGTTGAATAACGTGTTTTTGCAGTATGTTTTGGTATATGATAACGTGTTGCTGAGGAATATCCTGAAAAACCTCCAGGCGAAGATGAGGGTGAACTTTCGCTTGATACACCAAGTGTTAATGATGGTGTACCACCGTATACGGTGTTGTAGGTTGGTGTTGAACTTTTATATTTTGGTCTGACTGTTGTTGAATAAGTGCGTTTCTCCTCTAAAGGCGAGCTAACCACCTTGAAGTATGTCTGCGGTTCTTGAGCGGAAGTTATGATTTTTCCTTCGGCTTCAAGTTCTTTCATATATTTCATAACAGATTTCTCAATTTGTTTCATAATTTCAGCCTTGGGTATATCTGTAGATGCAGAAACGCGTTTCTCTTCTACATCTTGTTCACTCAGAGATCCACGATAATATGTCTGAGGTTGATAAACATATTTGGTATGATAATGACGATCTACTATATCTGATCCTTTGTAAGCCGCATTCTCATCATAGAGTTCATACGATCGAGTCAAGGGATCCTTTTCATAGACAGGAGCAGGTTGTTGCGACACAACAGCTAGCTTACCATTTTCGTTTTGTGGGTCTAGCTTTGGTTTTTCTGCTAGAAATTCTGCTTGCGACGATTGCGCATGTGAATGTGTTTCAGCTCCTGGCACACCTTTGCTGTATGTTTTCTCCTGTTCTTGTTCAAGTTGCGCATGAACATTTTGTAATTTTTTCGCTTGTTCATAAAACTCATAATTACCACCACTTTCTGTCGTCATTTTAATTTTCTCAGGTTCTTCCGAAGGTATATGAATTGGTTCTTTCAACCGTGTACCATATATTTCCATTGCTTTAGCTACATACTCCTCTGCTGTTTCAGAATCTTCCAGTGGACCTAAGTCAGCTGTAGGTTGTCTTTTTATATTGGTGGTATACTTTGCAGTGATTTGAGTGTGCACTGGCTCAATTTCGGGAATCAAATTCATTTCTAAATTGCCATAAGAATAATCTAAGATAGATAAGTAATAACAGTTTAACTTGGAGATTAAATAATAGATTAATTTACCTTCTCTATCGGTAGAGTAGGGTCCACCTCTACGACGCAGATTCGTTTCTGTGTGGCTAGTTGCAAGAGCTATTTGATCTGCCATCGTCTCCGATTTTTCACTTACATCTTCTATGCTATGTTTAGAGTTATTTACGGCAGGTCTCCGTCGATTATGATGACCACTACTGAGTGAAACACACAAATAGGGCAACTGGAATTATACAAAAATACCAAATTACATACATTAGAATAGCGTTTCTGCTCAACATATCTTGCAAGTGTATTTGTGATTAAATCGCATTAAGCAAGTTAACAGCTTGGCACAGGCAAAATCAAAAAGTAGAAAAGACAATTATTCTACACGGCACCACCTCTTGGCAGGCAATGGCAAACCTACAACAGTAAAAAAATGCCTATGAAAAACTTTTCACTTCGCCGTTCGGATTCGACTAAAGATGACTTCTACTTACAATACGTGGTGCAAAACATCGATTCAGACCACTACTAAGGTACAAAGAGAAAGCTGGATGTCGAAAAGCTGCAATCACAACAGACAGTCGAAGTTTTCGCCAACCAACTTGCAGTCCTTCTATCGCAACTTGATGATATATGCGCGCAGTGGACGCACATTTCCCGCTCTATGCATACGGCTGCCGAAGATGTGCTAGGCTACATGGAGAAATATGTGGTACGACCAAGAGTGTCGCGATGCTACTGAAGCAAAAAACGCTGTTTACAGAGCCTTCCTGCAGTCAGTTGCAACACGAGCTGCTAAGGAGCGATACAGAGAGTTGAGGAGGGAGGAGAAACGTCTTTTCAGGCGCAAGGAAAGAGATGAAGAAAGACGCTAGTTCAATGATATCCAAATGTTGCGGGACAGGAACGAGTTCCGAAAATTCTTTGAAAGAATAAGACGCCTGACTGATGGTTTGAAGACCCGGGTCTCTTCCTGCAAGAATGAAGACGGAAATCTGTCTGTCTTGCCCATGGCTTCATACCATCTCTTTGGCGACAAGTCATAGTAGTCTTTATTCCTAAACCAGGGAAGGATGATTACACACTGGCTAAAAGTTTCAGTAGACAGAGCTGCCCCCAAGTGGGTGTTCTCTCTCCTCTACTGTGGTGCTTCGTTGTTGACTTGTTACTAACGGAAATGCAAGATCTCGGATTTCACGTAAGCGTATGCGAATGCGGACGACGTCTGTGCACTCACATCTGGTAAATCATTACGGATGGTCTGTATTAAAATGCAGAAAATCCTGGATAAAATTGATGAGTGGTGCACTGTCCAGGGTCTTTCTGTCAATCCTATTAAAACGACTCTTGTTCTATTTCCTAGGAAGCGGAAGCTGGAGGGTTTAAAACTGCCAGTACTGAAAGGTATGACCCTCAGTCTTGCCATGGAAGTGAAATATCTGGGTGAAACCTTAGATCGGAAACTAACATGGAAGACGCACGACTTAACGAAGCTAGATCGCGCATTGAAGGTTTTCCACCAATAATGACCTGGGGCCTGAGACCTACTTATCAGACCGATAATCACATATGCTTCGGTGGTTTGGTGGCGCCGAAATATGGTTAAATCCTCAGTCTTGGCGCTGAACAGGCTACAAAGAAGCGTATGCATTAGCATAACGGGCGCCATGAGTACCACCTCTGGTAACGCCCTTAACGCCATGCTTGACTTGCTCCCACTGGACATACAAATCCAACAAGAAGCGGCTATACTCTTTTAGGTATTGGTTCGATAACAGAACTTCGGGTCATGGAGAAATCTTGAAAAGGTTGTCAGAGCAGTATCCATTGCTACTGGCCCCGAAAGATAATCACATATGCTTCGGTGGTTTGGTGGCGCCGAAATATGTACCCGTGGTTACTTTCGGAAGAAAATATGAAGTTAACTTCCCGAAGCGTGAACAATGGAGCAATCCAGAGGTCGTGCTGGAGAATCTGACGGATATCTTCTTCACTGACGGATCCAAGACCGATGAAGGTACTGGAGCTGGATGGCACTTAAACGAAGGTCTCAATTACTACTAGAAAATGGCGCTGGAAACGTATATGTGTCAGTAGTGATCAGTCGCAAGACTGAATCAGCTCCATCTTATCTGGGTTCCTGTGCACTGTGGAGTTCTTGGGAATGAGAAAGCCGACTAGTTGGCCAACTGTGGATCAAAGAACATGCCTTTGGGGCCAGAGCCAATAGTCGGGACCAGTTTGGCAGGTGCCATGCATTGGATAAATCTTATGCTAATGATTTAGATAAGAGACGCTGGTCCAATCTGGACATCTGTAAAGCGGCTAAGTGTTTTGTGATTTGTCCAAACAGGAAGGCAGCAGAATTCCTTCTTAAATTAGGAAGGAAGGACCTTCGCCGGATGATGGGACTCATCACAGGACATAATCCATGGGGCCAACATATGACCACCATCGGCATCACCGAGGACCCGACCTGCACATCTTGTCTGGAGGAGGTGGACAGCACAGAGCATTTTCTCTGCACATGTCCCGCCTTTGCCGGAACGAGATGGCGCATTTTGGGTTTCGATTTCACAGGAATGAACAAAGTTCACTCCTTCCTCTTCTGGGATCTTCTGAGATTTGTGAGAGAATCCGGAAAATTTTCGGAAGAGTACGTAGTCCGCCTATAACCCCTTTTTCCGACTTTTTCCCTCTTTTTCTCTAGCCCCTTATTGGCTGTCAATACTTCTTCTTTTCCTAGGCCTTAAGTACAATGGGCTACATAGCCTAAATCTGGACTAATTTGTCATAGCATTCTGTTTAGGAATGCTTTGACGTATCACGCTGGTGTTGCGCAATAAAAACAACTATTGCATTATCTTTTTATCAAATGGCTCACAACAGTACACCTCCTACAATACTCTTTAAAATGCCTTCGAAGCAGCAACAGCTCCGAGAGCGTGAAAGTTTCGTATATAAGAGTGGCTAGAAGGCCGAAAATATGACGGAAGTGACTCTAAGAAAGCGATACAAATGACGTACAACATGCTTGCTCGAAATTCTGCGCGAGTCAAAGGATTGAAGTTCATTGCATAAAAATTATTTGTATTAATATTATTTAACTGAAAAATATATTCAATAAATATTAACAGAACTTATACTTTTAATTGCTTTTTTGAAATAGTCCAGAATTTTAGTTATAACCCGTTATGACATCTATGTGTCGCTAAGTAAAACTATACGCTCTGTCAAACCAAATCATTGGCGTCATTTCTTAGCATTTAGTTCTGTCAACAATATTCAGTTCATAAAAAGTCAAGTTTCATAATACAACACTTTTTTTTCGCTCGGAAAAATGTCGAATTTTATGTCTACAAACTACGATATGCGAACATCAGTGATTTTCTGTTTCCAATTGAAGAAATCAGCATTGGAATCTCATCGAATGCTTGTGGACGCAGACTCTAGGCCACTGAGTCATTGTGGCAAGTGTTGTGCCTTTACCACAATGAATTTGTTTTTTGTTTTTATAGTTTATCAATGTCGACTATGACCGCATGTAGCGCCAAAGGCCGAACTTTTCGCATCCGCTTATGTTGTACGTGTTATATTTGTACATGAATGGAAGGGCCCTACAGTTTTATGCCGAATCCGAACGGCGAAGTGGAATATCTTCATAGGCTATATTTTTACTATTGTAAGTAGGTTTGCCTGCCAAAAGGTGGTGCAGTGTAGAAAATTGTTTTCTTATTTTTATTTTCCTGTGCCGAGATTCGAACCCCGTACACTTTGCATAACAGTACAACGCACCACTATTGTATTATATTAACCCTATGATGTCCACATTTTTATGGTAGCAACAAAATGATTTATGCAGAATTTCTTGGAATTTATGAATTCCCATTAATAAAATGGATTGCGTTCGATAAATAATCTTGCCACTTCCCATACAAGTCAAATATTTAAAACTTAAAAAATTAAAAATTGCTACAGGCAATGCTTATAAGAAATGCGGCTATTCTGATACGAATTGTGTCTGTGCTTATATGAATTGTTGTTTGTGACTGTGTTTTAATACTTAAAATATATATATTTAATACTTAATATATACTTAAATTAAATAATTAAATAATAAACTAATACAAAACTTAATATAAATATGTATTAGCCAAAACATTATGAACTAAAAGTAGTAAAACTAAAAAGAGTTTAATAAATATATTACATTAAAAAGTCTTTTAAAGACCAGTAGGGAGTTGGATGCTCTGAAAAACGACTTAAATATATAACTCGTTTTTGCCCTTAACAAAACACTAGATTACACGATTATTAATAATGACAATATTAGTATTGTCGTTTGTTTCTTACACTTCTGCAATAAATTTTCAATTTTTGAAATTCGTCAATATCACCCATCACTCTTCTTTCCAAGTAATGATGGTATTTTACCTTAAATTGTCATTAAAAATTTAAATATTTGTAAATACTGTCAATATTTTTGACCGTGTAAGGTCAAAAATATCTTATTTTCTGTGGGCGGGCGAAGTAATGGAGGAAGAGCAATACCACTCAAAACAAGATAGTGGTATAGAAAATTTAGAGTTCAAAGGGCCCGCATAAGGTACGAACATCATTAAAACAGAATGAAAAAAAACAAATTATCAACCGTCATACACAATTTTCTTATTTATGTTTTCTTTAAAAATAAATAAATGAATGAAGTGTTCTATTAAATATTATTTATTTTGTCGTTGCAGCGTTCATTGTGTTCCAGTCGCAGACAACATGACGAAATTTGCTGCTGACGCAAGATGGCAATAACAGTTTCGCAAACTTGCTTGCACTTTTTGCCTCTTTAGACCGAAGTTGTAATATTGTTTGAATGTAATGATGTCAGTGGCAGCAACAAGCTGAGCACCAGAAACTGAGAAAATCCTGGAACATCTAGGCTTTGAAGGGCAGCCTGTTGCGAAAACGCAACGACGGCTAATTGCATACAAATCATCTTTATCACCAAAAAGAAAAAATTCAACTTATTTTCGTTTGGAAAACATAAGAAATACATATGTTATTTATTGAATGACTTTTTTTTAAAACTGAATGTGAATTAATCTTTACGTTATTTATTTTTTTTTTTCAAACAATTACATAAATTTTAAGTCTTATTTATTTGTTTCTGGTTGGAACAAAAGTAATCTTGGAACAAAAGTAATTTTCGAGCTATATCGGACTTGAAATCTAACTGTATCATTGCTTTAGGTCCTTCTCTTTTTACAGGAAAAACAGTGAATTTTCCATGCATTGTCTACAGTCTAGTTGACGCAATTTGTCCATAATGGCCACCACTATTTTTTTACCGCGTATAGTTACACGTTAATTAGATACTTCATTATCGTGCAGGTCTACGTAGCCCATATTATATTCGTTGATTAGATGAGTCTGGGCAACCGATACTATTTTCTTTTGTTGACCACCGTGAAGTGGGAGCTTCCGGAGAAGCTACTAAAAAATTCGGCATTACCATGGTTTCTAAGCAATAGTCGTAATCATGCTTTTTCAATGCTCTACCATTTGCCATTTTTCTTTAGCATCTCACAAACGAGTTCCTCTTACAGTTCCTTCTTACAGCTGCAAACTTCTTTAAGCTTTGTAAACAAAACAAGTAGTATGATGAAAAAAAGTTGTAAAAAAATTTTATGACGCTCTGGATATTCAACACTTTCTATCAAATTCAATACCACAGATGCTCACAAGCATACAGTTCTATCTTATGGTGAAACCATACGTATTGGCTTTCCACGAATAAACATTTTGCAATTGTGTCTTCCAAAATATGGAATCATTTGCTCCTCGATAAACAAGTAAGTATTGAAAATACCAAACTGCTTATACTTACGGTTCATGTAGTCAATTAATGGACAAACTTTTGCAAATCTCTCACTGTGTCGATGCTGTAATTGCTTTGTCATTGTTTTGTTGTAATAGAGTTTATTAAAATAATGTATTTCAATTTTGGCATTACTCAAAGGATAAAGAGTGACAAGAGCATTAATAAGATCATTTTTAAATTCCCTAAGTTAAACTGAAAATTCAAGTGTAGTAATTGCATTAAGTATTTCATTGCTATGTATGTTTTTTCCACATATATATCTATTTTCAAAAAAGGGAAAAATATCAGTTGTCAATGTTTTTAAAGAGTTGTCAGTGGGAAAAAGCTAATTTTTCTTAAAGTTTCAATATTTTGTGGCAAACGTGAAATAAATTGTATTACAGAAAATATTGTGCGATATGTACAACATGGTAGTGCGTAGTTCGTAGTGCGAAGTTGGTAGTGCGTTGGTCTGCTACGTAGATTGTCTGGGGATCTAATCTCAGCACAAGCAAAATCAAAAGGTAGAAAAGCAAACCTCTTGGCAGCCAATGGCAAACATACAAGATTAAAAGCCCCTATGGGCTTTTGTGCCATTACAATTACAATTTCAACACTGGTAACGAGTCGTAATATGTAAGCATTCTGCATAACATAGTACTGTTTGAAAATAGGTTTACAACACAGCAAAAATCCTGTCAGTCATTGAAATTCCCGAGTAATTAGGCGAGTCATTCGATTATTTTTCTCGCAAAATGTTATTCTTGTTTTTTTTTTTTTTTTTGTTAAACACTCAGGGTGTACCCCTATGAATGCTGAGCATTGTGTTGAAGGGATAGACAGCCATTGTGGCAAGTGTTACGAAATTTAAACATATTTTTGTTGATGACAATGTCTACTACAACTCCTTTATTGTATCTTATCATCGACGACAATGTGTACTACAATTTCCACACCTTTTTATCGATGCAGTAATGCAGCTCGGAAAAACATTCTATCTAAAAAATGAGAAAAAGATTGGACATTGTGATTTAATTTTCATGTAAAATGCGATCGTCCGTAATTTTATATTACATTTTCAAATCTGAATAGCTTATATGGATTATTGAAAACATAAAAAATACAGTAAGATCAATGCTGAGGAATTATGGCTGGTTCCGAAACGATCAGCCTTCTATATGCATTGTTGTTAATCTCTCTATGGCAAAGCTAACGTTCATTTGGACTTGTTTAAACACATTTACTAGATATACTCTAATAAGATAAACTTGCCAAAGTTCGGAAAATAATTTTCCAAATTAAAAACATAAAAAAAACATATTTTCGTAATACTAATATTTAATTATAATAATAATCTTTATATATAATCCTTCGTCCGTTTGGTAGTAATGAATGGTCTCCGGAACCATAAAAGATATAGAGCTAAGTCGGTTTTGGTTTTTGTTCAAGTTCTTCTGGGTTTTTTTTGGACCCGGTAGGTGGCGAGATATTTTTATTATAATCCGATTTGTCTGATATTAAATATATTCTTATATAATATTATGCACGTAGAAATATTTTTACAAAAACTGGACCCGGTTTTTTGAAACACTTTAGTTATGGTCTGAAGTTTACTTCTTCAGAACGTTTGCCTTTTGGGTTTTCAGGTTAGATTTAGTAATCTTGTAAAATTTAGTAATCTTGTTGAGAAGTTGGGAATTCGGTCACCTAATGACTGCCTGGTGCTATATAATCTAAGGTCCTTGTCGAAACTTAGAGACATGAGTGTTAATGCAATTATTTTCTTTAATGAAAACTCATTTGCCATTCATGCTGTCTCTCCGCATTAATCTTTGCGAGTGATTTTTCAAGAGTGATGTGTGATGAAATTCGCATCCTGTTGTACCTCAAGTTGCTTGCGAAGTCTACACTCTACACTACACTACACGCGATCTCTCGATTCTCGTTTTTCGGTTTTTTTCACGAAACTAGAATCTGAATTTTGTTGGGCCCCCGTTTTTCCACGAAGCATACATTCTTGCTGTCTCTCAGCCGCAGTTTTTGCTGCAGATTTTATTGTACCACAATCGCCATTTGTTTGTGCCTCGCTTTTGTTTTTTTCAGCATATTTTTCAACATATGTGCATATGTGCTGCCCATCAATTATGAGTATATACATATGCACCCTCATTTGTTCATACTTTATTGATAGAGGGCGCTGCCCTTCAATTCCGTGACAATTTCCGTTTTGACACGATCATATTTTACCCCCTCCGGTTAGTCATATATAAGACTTAATTATTTTAGACGCACTTACAAATTAGCTCAAATAAAAATAAATCATATCTGCGCTATGAATTATAAACAGTAAAAAATTTTTGTAATTTATTAGTTAAAAATTTTTGAAGCGTAATGTGAAGCGTATGTTTTTGTTATATTTTGAATTAGTTTTTTCTGTCACACTCGCAAAATAAGTTCGTCATCTCACGCTGCGTTTCGACCACCCGAACGAAAGAAATAATCTTCATTCATTCGGCCGATGTAAACGGCCGGTGTGTTTGCTATAAAATTTTGAGGAACAATGTTCCTGAAAATGTATTAGCTACAATTTCTACGCGAAAGAATCTTCATTCGTTTGGGCGATCTAGACACAGCGTCATCGTTGATGACAACAAGAGCGACATTTTAAACAAGTTTTCATCAACAAGATGTAAGTTAGCGACAATAATATTCAAAACACCTGAAAGACACGCGCATCCGCTTTACTTACAAAAACGCTGACTTTACGTCTGGTGCAGTGCGGCGCGATTCCTCGGAAATAATAAACAACAACAAAAACAACGTGTTGCCTGCTAAGCATGGGAACCGACGTCAGCAGAACTGCAGGCAGGTTAAGTTAAGTTCTAAGCCATAAAATTTGTTAAGTTTAGTTAAAAATAAGAAGTGAAGCAATAAAGAGCTAGAAGCTCCTACAAAAACATTTTTTTTTGTATTTCTTATTCGAAATAACATAACTTGTATGTATGTATACGACGTAATAAAGATTTAAATAAAAAAATTCCCCATCAAAAAAATTAGCGTTTAACCTTATCTCAATAATAACAATGGCATCAAATTTCGATTGAGTAGAAGCAGTAAGAATTAAATTGGATTCATTTTGGCAGTACACACTTAGAGTTTTCCACTATTAGCATTATGCTCTTCAATAGCCACGCCAACATTTACAACAGTTATTGAATTGTTCGATGTGGATCGCCCGATTTGGAAAAATCACATGAATTTCCACCGTAGGCAAATGAAAAAATATTATTAAAAACATTTATCATAATATCAAGTTATCATGATCTCATTATACGAGGGTAGATCAATAAGTATCCGTGTTAGGAATGAAAAGGCAAGTTTTTCACAAATTTATTTTTCTATTTTTCAACGTAATCTCCTTTTAGTAAAACACACTTTTCCCAACGTTTCTACCATTTCTTTAACCCCTCAAAAAAATACGATTTGTCAAACTCTTCAAAATTCGCTTCTGCCTCGACGATATCCTCCTCGTTTGAGTTGAATTTTTTCCCCCCGAGCCACGTTTTCATGTTGGGGAACAGAAAGAAGTCGCAGGGAGCCAAGTCGGGTGAGTACGGTGGGTGCGGCAGCAATTCGAAGTTCAATTCATGCAATTTGGCCGCGACAATTCCGGATGAATGTGCTGGTGCGTTATCGTGGTGAAACAGCACTTTTTTCTAGACAAATGGCCGCGTCTCCTTCAATTTTGTATCGAATCGGTTCAATAATTCACTGTAGTACTGCCCCGTGATCGTTCTTCCTTTCTGCAAAAAGTCCTTGAGGATTATTCCCTTAGAATCCCAAAAAACCGTGGTCATGACCTTTTCGGCCGATGGGACCGTCTTTGCCTTCTTCGGAGCAGATTCACCCCGAAAAATTTATTGTTTTGACTGTCGCTTGGTCTCTGGTGTATAATAATGGATCCAGGTTTCAACAACGGTGACGACTCGACGCAAAAACTCCTGCGAATTCCGGTTAAAGAGGTCCAAACACTGCTTCGATGTTGACAGCCGTATCCGCTTGTTGTCCAAGGGAAGCAATCGCGGCACCCATCGACACCTTTCTCATGCTTAACCTATCATCTAAAATATTAATTACCGTTCATGTCGTGGACCTTTTCAACGATTTCCTCGGTAACCACGTCTGCCGGGCGGCCTGGGCGCTCCTCATCAAAAACAGATGTACGAACACGTTTAAATTCGTTGAACCAATATCTTACGGTTGTCATATATGGTGAAGGGTCTCCATAGACAGCATCCAACTGCGATTTTATTTCTTTGCATATTTTTCCATCCAAAAATAAAGAGCGAATTACGGATCGATATTTTTCTTTTTCCATTTTATCGCGAAACACCAAACACGTGTGATACTAAGGCTGCCAAATAAAACCTAACCTATGATCAGTTTGAAATTTAGTGTGGTATCGTGTGATAGATGGCAGTACACGACGGTAATGCCAACTTCCCTCAGCAACGTCACCTGTCTTCACACACAGGTACTTTTTGATCTTCCCTCGTAATGAGAAATTTGGAATAAATTTTTATTTTTTCTAACTCGAGTTTAGCTCCTTGTGGCTAGAGAAAAATATGAAATAAAACAAATCTTCAAATATTTTCACTTGTTATTTGTTAAACCCTTGCCATTAGTTAACTAGCGACTATGAATCCCGGGCCTTACAGAATCCCTTTATTGTTTAAAACAGAAAAAAAAATTTTAAATTTATCATTATGAAGCTTGTATTTTGAACATTTTGTACGCACTGAAACGAAACTGCTGAAGCGAAAGTTTAGTTTTTAAGTGGATATAAGCGGATATACATAAGTTTGTTTGCTAAAATTCAATTGGAATTATATCTTAACGTAGGTATAAGATATTTCGAGTGTTATTTATTTTTTTTGTATTGGGTAAACAACTTGAAACACAATTGATGGCGTAACTTGTACTAAATCACATCAAGCAATACTGTAACTACTTTCATGTTTTAGTTTTTGTTTTGATTATGTATCAAATAGCCAAAGTGTAAACAACATCATTTTTTTGAGCTATAAACATGTAAGCATTTACGGGAAGTTTTGTTTCTCTTCTTTAATTCTTAAAAAAGGGCTGCGGAAAGTTATTGATTGTTGTTGAAAGTATATGGTAAATATAGTCAATCGATTAAAACATGCGAATTCTGGAGATTATGCATATCTGAATAGCAGCTTCAACGCTATAAAAACAAATTTTTTTTGCATCGAATTGTTACTGGCAAAAAAAATGGATTCATTACAACAGACCGAAACGAAAAAAGCTCGGCAAACCAGGTACATCAACCAGATTTTAATTGTTCTTCTATTATGATTTCTACCTGAATTTTCGCAGTACACAAGTTTAGTGTATGAGTTTTAATTCGGAATTTTTTTTTATTTTTTACAATAATTAAGTCGAATGAAGCAAATGTTAAATGTATGAACTTTCTGCCGAAAAAAAGTGTTACATATTGATTTATAATTAACAATTCAGATACCCAATTTAACAAAATGAATAATATAACAAAAAGCATAGAAAAGCCACTTTCTCTGGTTTAAATTATTTTTACATATTTTGATATTTATTTACACAGAAAAATCAACATTATTTTTTGTTATTCGTGAAAAACCTGATAATTCATACAATTATATTTATACCTGAAATTTATAACGAATTCAAGCTGAGAGAAACCGTTTACTTTTTTCACGCCAAATTATTCCATTTTTTGTTCGTCTTCTGATTTTGTATTATATGTATGTAAATTATTGACAATACTCGCACAGGACTTTTTTTCTGGTATTACATATGTAATATACCTAGACACAATTTTACTGATTTAAGTCAGGATATGATTATAATGCACACATTTACACATATATATTTGGAATATCTTTCAGCATACATATATATTTCAGTTATATATTATTACTTACAATTAGCAATGCGAAGTAAAAGTATCTTAACTGATGCGCGTACATTTCACGGCTACAACTGAATATGAATTGCTTTCGCAAAATGTCCGGTCGCTGACTTTTATAATAAATTTATTACACTTATGTACATTCACTTGAAGAAATGGCACGCAAAGTTAAATCTAGGCAGTCAGCCAGCCATCCAGTCGGCTGCCAGCTAGCAGTTAGGCAGCTAGAGTGGTCTTTTAAACAGGCAGGCAATAATGAGAAAGAAGAAAAGCGCGTAGGAAAGCAAAATTCAAAAAACAACTTGCTTGAGAGGCTTTGCATAAAACTACTCTAGAATTGAAAATGGAGACTTCCAAGTAAAAAATTTGTTTGTTTTGCTACGTACATAAACATACATACATATGTACATACGTTCATGTTATCGTTATCAATTGAGTATGTTTAACAGAAGGCTTGACAAAATATAATGTTGTAATTACATACATATGTATGTATTTTCTGTGCTTCAGTTGTAATTGGTTTCGTTTTCTTTCAGGTAATCAATCACACACTATTAGCCTTAATCATCAAAAGTAGACATCAATGTATGTATGACTTTGAATTTTGGATTTGCAGTGCTTGCTAGCTTTTCTAAAATTTTCACTTTTTCTTATGTGATTTTTAGGTGTAGGTCTTACCTACATTCTCGTATCTGTGTCAATTTTTCATAGCAGCTTCTCTCTGAAAACAACGTTTTCGCAGAAAGTCGCAATTTTAAATCTAAATCGTACTCTGCTGTTGTGCCGTTAAAAGAAAAGACTGATTTTTTTTATTAGTCGTAAATTCAAAAACAAGACTTTTAAGAAGTTTTTTAAAAAACAAAAATTAGTTACATCTATAAAAAATAATAGTAATTTTAAATATGGTTAATTTTTAACTAAAATAAGCGGGGTTGTTGGACTGCCGAGAATACCTCCCTTAGTACGGAAATAGTAAAAACATTTAATTTTATACATATGTAGAATCGAAATATTGCCGACGTGACATCGACGGGAAATTGGTGCAAGCCGCAACGCAGCCAATATAAAAGAATAGTGAGAATGCAGAATATGTAACATATGTAACTCAAAGCTTCCCAAAAACATCAATTGAAGATGCACAAAGGTTTACTTTGGGGAAGGTTGCTGTGCTGCCTGGTGCCGCATAAAATATAACGAAATTGAGTGCAGCTGCAGGAGGAAGCAATAGACTACCCACTTTTAACAATGTAGAGGAGACAATGATTAAATTGAACTTCGCGCCAAATTTCGCTCCGAGCGAGCGTTCCAGAAGTGTAAGCGAAGGTGATGTTGCTTCTACGTATCAAACGTTGGCAGAGATCCTTGCGGCTTCAAGAGATCTGAGCCGGAGGATCACACAAATCCTTTATTGATAATAAAAATACAATAAAATCAAAAAAAAAGTTGAATTTTACTTCACTGATATTGTGATGTAAACACAAAAAGTTGAATTTCATTTCGGGTTGGGACCGCTGTTTTAAAATTTGTTTAGATAGTTGGCAATTAACTTCGAAAATGTTGGAATAGATGATATAATTTTTCCCACTTTCGTGACGTACTATCAATTCACGACGGGAGCCCTCTCGGAATTAATGATAGGTCTGAATATTTATTATGTAGTTTTAGTTATTCTGTTTACAGAATAATACAACATTTTATTTGTATTTGAATTAAAATAATATAACATTCAGCAATTCGTTTACTTAAACATGAACCTAAATTTAAGTCAACATATCATTATTAACTTCTAAATCAAATGAATATTCAGTAAGTTCCTCAGAATTACCATTTGCTTCTCCCAAAGCCTGTTTCACTGTAGGCAGCAACTCTGAATCGAGTTGAACATCAGTTAATCTTAAAAGTGCAATTGCTTTGCTTGAAATTTTTCTTTTGTAATTATTGCTGTCTCTATTATTTCACCCGTATGTGAGCGAATAGGTACCGGGGTACCTTTTTCGTTTTCTATAACCAAACAAATCATTTCTACATGCGTTACAATGGCAACCATTCGTGAGAGTTCCTAACTATTTGTGATGTTTGCTTTTTTATGTGCTTTTGCCGGGTAAACCTTTTAATATGATAATTTTTTACTATATCCTTAATCTGTGTGACAAGGCACCGGGGTAGAGTCTTCTTTATAGACGTTTTGGTAAAGAGGGCCCAGAAAATTAACTAGATGGCAATATTGGTCCAAGCACATCTTGAATTGCAGACTTAACATCCAATTTTGATGTCACTAAGATTGTTTTCTCTTTGCTCTATGTTTGTTTGGTATGGAAGCTTAATTCTTTTATAAAATATGTTCTCATGTCACTTGAAGTAAGTCCAGGATTATACTGCATGTAAATTATGTATGCACTTAAAAATACAATACTGGACTTTAGATATTACGGATTATCTTCCTAATCTCCGCTCATCATGTCAAGGCTGACACTATTGTTGGTATTAATACTGAATCTTATGTAAACGAAATCCTTGGCGACTTGAAAAGTATAATTATCAAGAGTAACATTTTGTCCAAGACGCCGTGACTCTTTGTTTGTTGACACAAGATATTTCGTTTTGCCCACTCGACGAGACTCCCTACCAGATTGCAGAATGCTGCACTGACTGCTCGAGCGTTGGTGCCAATGATGTCAATATCATCAGCGCATGCTAGCTGAATGACACTCTTGTAGAAGATAGTGCCAGCGAATTATTTTCTCCTGCATAATGTTAAAGAAGTCGCACGATAGGGAGTCAAGTTGTGTGAAACCTCTTTTGGTGCGGAGAGGTCTGTCCCAATTTTCAATCGTTACTGCGTTGGTGGTGTCGGTCAGTGTCATTTTGCAAAGATAAGTGAGCTTTGCAGGGATACCAAAATTAGACATTGCGGCGTACAAGTGATCCCTAATCGTGCTGTCGAAGACGGCTTTATAATCGACGAATAGATGATGGGTGTCGATCTGTTTTTCTCTGGTCTTTTCCAGGATTTGGCGTAGTGTGAATATCTGGTCGATGATGGATTTACCAGGCTCGAAGCCATACTGATAAGGTCCAATCAGTTTGAGGGCGATGAGCTTCAGTCTTTCGCACAGTACGCTCAATAGAACCTTATATGCAATATTAAGAAGGCTTAGTTGGCGCGGATCGTGGAATCTCCTTTCTTATAGATAGGGCAGATTACGCTGAGGTTCCAATCACTTGACCATATTCTGCATAGAAGCTCATGTATGCGTTTTGTGAGCTCTTTGCCTCCAGTCTTAAGCAACTCAACAGGCAGGCCATTTGCACCTACAGCTTTATTGTTTTTCAGCCGAGCGATGGCTGTTAAGACCTCCTAATAGTCGGGCGGCGGTACTTCGACGTCGTCAGTTTTGAGGTTCCCGGAGTAGATTCCGTAGTAGCGGGATTATTGCCATCATCGGCATTAAGCAGCTGCGAAAAGTGCTCCCTCCATAATCTCATAATACCCTGAACATCTATCACCAGATTTCCGTCTTCATCCTTGCAGGAAGAGGCCTCGGTCTTCAAACCATCAGTCGGACGTTTTATTACTTCGTTCCTGTCCCGTAACATTTCGATATCCTTGAACTCGCGTCTTTCTGTATCTCTCTTCTTGTGCCTGAAAAGACGTTTCTTCTCCCTCCTTAACTCTCTGTGTCGCTCCTTAGCTGTCGGTTATGATTAGTACTGTCGGTTGTGATTGCAGCTTTTCGACATCCAGCATTCTCTTTGTACCTATCCGTACGCGATTTGCTACACATATACGTGAGCACACCTTGGCTGTAACCAAGTAGTGGTCTGAGTAGATGTTTGCACCACGTATTGTGCCTAAGTCTAGTACGTTGGAAGCGTGCCTTCCGTCGATCACAACGTGATCAATCTGGTTTCGTGTGTTTTGATCAGGGGACCGCCAACTGGCCTTATGGATATCTTTATGTTGGAATCTGGTGTTACTAACTGTCATTTTTCGTGCGGCGGCGAAGTCGATCAGTCTCATACCGTTATCGGTGACTTCTCGTAGAGACTGAATTTTCCGATCGTCGGACGAAAAAGACTCTCATTGCCCACCTTGGCATTAAAGTTGCCTAACACGATTTTAATATTGTGGCGGAAGTAATGGTCATAAGTTTTGTCGAGGAGGTTAGTAATTTTTGGTCGTTTCATTCTTCTTATCCGTCTGGCATGGACACAAATTAGGCTGATATTGAAGAATTTTGCCTTGATGCGGATAGTGGCTAGGCGCTCTTTCACGGGCGTGAACCTGGAGAGTAGCGGACGCAGTCTCTTCCCAACCACAAATCCATCACCAAATTCGTGTCTCGACCCATGACAACTGTAGTAAATATCAATCCTGTCCCGTCATTCGCATTTCGCTATAACTTTCGATGACATCTACCATCTGGTTAGAGGTACCTTCCCTGTAGAGGGTTCGGACATTCCAGGTGCATATCCGGAAGTCGTTGTGCTTTGGGCCTTTTTTCGGGACATTCGGGGGTTCCTTATCCGAGGCTTCTTTTGGAGATTCATTAAGGAATATTTTAACGTAGTGGTTTCCAAGCCCGACGCATAAGCATTCATTCATGGCAATGGAGAAACCCGCCGCTCACATTAATTAGCTCACTGGCGTATGTCAATTCGCTATCCAAGGGACGCAACGAAGAGGCTTTGTGTCGACTTGAAACATAGAAGCTAAGGATCGAATATGAACGCACCTGCGACTGTCACGCAGGTGCAATAACGACACAAATCAACTGAAATGTATCACATTCTAATGAATTTATCCAAAACAAATAGAATTAAATAATAAACTGCTAGTTTCATATGAATGTACCCGAATACCTTTTCGCACGAAATAATGTGTTGTTTTTTTCTTCGCTTACATAAGGGATTAAGCAGATGCTTGATAGCAGAGGATCAGAAGAATCTATAGGTTTATTGAAAACACCGATCATATTGTTAAGGCGAAAATTTTTCCTGGCATGTGCAATGCGATCTTCTTTATTTGGCGATTCTGATTGCAATTATTTCTGATGATAATACTAAAATTTTATATAAAGTAACAGACATTGAAAAATAAATGGGCAGTATCTTTGCAAAAATCATCAAACTGTTTTATATTTGTCTAATATTTACACGATATAATTACCATTATTATATGCAAATATCGCAAGAAATCAATATCAGTACTAGTAATTCAATATTAGTAAACGCTTTTCTTGTTGTGTTTCCGTCGTTTGTGACATAAATACTGTTACACACATTTGATGTTTTTGAACCAATTTTTTAAAATATGTTTATAGATATATACGAGGGTAGATCAATAAGTATCCGTGTTAGAAATGAAGAGGCAAGTTTTTCAAAAAATTTTGGAATAAATAACCAGCCAACAACAACAAAACAGCGTCCACAGTCGCGCAGCAGAACGGTAGTTGCTGTTGATACATTTTTCCTTATCCTTCCTATCACTATCGTTCGCGCTACATACGGTCATAGTCGACATTGATAAACTGAAGTTAATTGTGGTAAAGGCATAACACTTGCAACAATGGCTGTCTATCTCTTTATCGGTGTCCTGTGATTGCATTCCCTGCCTCTTGTATTGTTGTAATTTTGTCTATGCTTATAAATGTTGGGAAATTTTAGTATAACTTTTTGCAATATTCGCGGACTTAGATCGAATTTCTTCTAGGTACATGCATTTATATAACTCCATAAACCCCGTACTAAGTAAGAATCAGGTATGTGAGGGTGCAGATCCACTGGATTTTCACGCACCAGGGTATCGGCTGGTGCCATTGTTCTCTCCCCATAGGGGTCTTGCCCTTTTTATTAATGAGGATGTCGCGATGCCGGATGCTGAGTTCAGCTCCATGTGGAGTTCAGTATCCAGTTTCATTTGCTACACTTCTGTTTTCTTTATAGAAGCCCGAATTCTGATTCACCACACGCTGTGGTGTAGTGGTAGTGCGTTGGACTGCTACGCAGAGTGTCCGGGGTTCGAATCTCGGCACATGCAAAATCGAAAAGTAGAAAAGATAATTTTTCTACCCGGCACCACCTCTTGGCAGGCAATGGCAAACCTACAAGAGTAGAAATTGCTATGAAAAGCTTTTCACTTCGCCGTTCGGATTCGGCATTATACTGTAGGTCCCTTCCATTCATGTACAAATATAACACGCACAACATGAGTGGATGCGAAAAGCTCGGCCTAGGCCCTCCATGGGTTGTTGTGCCATTAAAAGTAAAGTAAAGTAAGTAAAGAAAAAAGCCAATGTAACCACGCCATAACTCTCTGATATTGGTTCCTCTCCTAGACATTGTCAGTTAATGGACCAAAGTCTGGATAAAAAAAAACGTAATTGATTGGTGCCGAAATATTTTTATCTGAGAAGAAAATACTTGAAGAGCTAGAATTGAAAATTAGCCGTATCCACGACGAGCTCACTGCGATGTCTCGCAGGGTATCGCAATTGCAGTTGTATGTGCCTGAAGTCGATGGCATTAAAGCTGAGTTAAATATGTTGAAATTAAAGAAAGAAAATTCTGCTATGGCAAGCGATCTGCACCTACGTGCACTCCATTTGTTGAGAACGAAAACCTTGCAGAAATATTTGGACTTATATGCAAGTCTATCAACATCCAATCTCCAATAACTTCTTCTGTCACTCGTTATCTAAATCATAAGAAACAAAATACATACCGGTGTACACGTATGAAGCCGATAATTTTTTTTATGAAAATACACGTTTATTTAAGAAAAATGGTTATACATTCAATCTTCAAAGTAATGGCCATTGCTAGCTACAAATTTTTACAAATCTCTCTTTCAATTTGTAAATGCCTCGTCAAAAAAACTGTTCGCTTTTTGAGTCAAACCAGTCATCGAGCCATTTTTTCACATTTTCGTAAATCGAAGTGCTGCTCAGCAAGTGCGTGCCCCATTTATGAAAATAAGTGGTAGTCAGATGGAGTCAAGTCTGGTGAACAAGCCGCATTGGGGAGGGCTTCCCAGCTGTGCGAATCTACCTACTCCCGATTCTTTTTTTTCGATGGGATGGTGCATTGCATCAAGAAAAATCACTTTGTGTTGCCTAGCTTGATATTCTGGACACTTTTGGCGCAAAGCACAGTTCAAATCGGCCAATTGTTATTGGTAGCGTTGACCAGTAACTGTTTCAGAAGGTCAAACCAGATAACAGCTCGCTAATCCCAGAAAACACAGAGCATCATCATCAACGAGTAAAGCTTGCAATTTGGCATTTTTAAACTTTTTCGGTGGTCTACCACGTTCTTCATTTCTCACATCAAAATCGCCACTTTTAAACTTATTGAACCACTCGTTGCACTGTGTTTTGCCTAAAGCCTGCTGGCCGATTCCAACGCAGATTTCTTCAATTGGAAACAGAAAATCAATGATGTCCGCATATCATAGTTTGTAGGCACAAAATTCACAATTTTTACGAGCGAAAAAAATATGTTGTATGAAACTTGATTGTTTATGAACTGAATATTGTTCACAGAACTAAATGCGAAGAAATGGCGGCAATGATTCATTCGCTACAAAGAACAAAGACAATTATTGCCTGTCTTAACATTCAGGGGTTTAGTCTACATTAAATTTTCTAAAAACGAATTTGGTTCCTGGGTAGACAATGCAAATATGTTGGATAAATTAGTACTTGCGCAAGCTGGCATAGGCACAACGTTTCTCCACACATCTCACACACGCTCAGAGTCAAACAAATACAAAGGTATGGTGGTTACAGCCGCCAAGAGCACTTGCGATCTTCCCGATTGTGATAGAGAAAACAACAATAACACCAATATCTATGGGAATGGCAACAATACATCTGCGTCCACTGCAAATCTCAACAATGAGGAGGTCGGTTTTTTCGTAGTCTACATAATAACTGAGCTGCAAATGCTCTTTTTGTCTTTTATTCTCTTTATTGAAATCGCTACCCTGTTTTATATCAGTGTTTTTTTATTATATGACTTTAAATAAGCGAAATTTTATGTGTGTAGGTATTGTTACTTTTATTGATATTGCTATATTGAGTATAATTTTTAATTTTTCAATGTTTTTAGTTTGCCGTGTTTGTATTAAATTAATAGAAACATATAAATCATTTCTCAAATGCATTTATTATATATTTAATAACAGTTTAACATAATGTTGCGTTGCTCTAAAAATAATTATACCAGTTTCAACAACGTCTCTTACAATTTAATCCGAATATTGTGCAAACAAAAGATTGGATTCAAGATATGCCATTTAAATGCATAAAGCTTAGTAAACAAAATCTAAGAGTTTGCGTACATTTTTGAGAGTTCTTTAGTCGATGTTATCTGTATTTCGGAATGGTGGTTTTCATCGTATATGAATAATACTTTGTTTAATTTAAAAGGGAATAAATAAGATGTTTAGAGCAGCCAGGCATGGCCATGGAGGAGGCGTTGCTATATACGTACGAGAGGGTATTTCTGTCAAATGTTGAAGCAAGTCAAGAGAAGACAGTGAAATTGAGTACATTTTTCTCGAATTATCTCAAAATTATAATAAAATTTTTGTAAGTTGCGTTCATAGACCAAACCTGTGAGTAAATTTTCAACACTTGATGGATGTTATCAAAACTTTGACCTTGTCGTATACTAACATTATTATAACTGGAGATTTTAATAGTGATTTATTGACAGAAAGTAGTCTTTCAAGTAGCATGCAAACACTCGGCATGTATCCGGAAAATCAAACTATTCCCACTCATTTGAGCCAGACAAACAGCACATTACTACATTTATTCTTTGTCAATGACAAACAGAAAACTCTTTTGTATGGTCATTTTTCTTACAATTGACTTTTAATTAATTGCGATGCCTTACATTTTGTTACAGAAACTATAAATGCATTAATTATGACCAGCTCCTTTTAGCTGTTGAAAATACTGTGTGGAATAGAGTTTCTTTCATCAATACTGTGGACGAAAAAGTAAAATTTTCCTTTAAAAAAAAAAACGATTACCGGCGAAAGTCGTCCTTGGTTTAACAATTCTATTCGTAACTCAATGAATAAAAGAGATTTAGCATATGAACGATGTAAACAATTTAAAACTCCAGACCTGTACGATATTTTCCGTATACTTAAGGAGAAATTTCGTAGTAAAAGTCATTAAAGCTGCAAAACGACATTACTATGAATAACAATTTTCGAGATGAATTAAATCATATTCAGTATAATCAATTAAAGCGTGAATAACATTTCGCATAATGTATCTGGGTGCCTTCTGCCTGAAAACAATGTGTTTAACTTATCTTGTTGATCAGGTTGACGTACTAAAAGTTTTCTGGACATAAAATCGAATGCTGTGGGTTTCGATAATGTCCACCTAACATTTCTAAAGGCTATCTTACCAATTTTGTTGCTATCACAGACCTATTTAACTTTATACCTACCACATCAACGTATCTTTCAAGTTGCAAAAAGGCCAAAATCATTCCAAAATCAATTTCATCCGATTGCTATTTTGTCTTATACCAGGGGTATGAAACCGGTAATGACATCTCTGTTTCATCTTTGTTTAAATGGTATCGAATAACTATTGACTGTACACGGTGAGAGAAGAGCATCCTGTGATATCTACTACAGCTGTCATGCGTCGAGACACGAATTTGGTGTTGGATTTGTGGTTGGGAAGAGACTGCGTCATCTAATCTCGAGGTTCACGGCGGTGAACGAGTACCTAACCACTATACACATCAAAGCAAAATTCTTCAACATCAGCCTAATTTGTGTCCATGCCCCGACGGATGAGAAGGATGAAACGACCAAAGATGACTTCTACGAGCTCCTCGACATGAGCGATGAGCATTGTCCAGGCCACGATATTAAAATCGTGTTAGGCGGGACAGGAACGAGTTCTGAAAATTCTTTGAAAGAATAAGAAATAAGAGAACTTTTCGCAGCTGCTTAATGGCGATGACGGCAATATTCCGGCCACTGCGGAATATACTCCGGAAACCTCAATCAGTGACGACGTTGAAGTACCGCCGCCTGACTATGAGGAGGTCTTAACAGCCATTGCTCGGCAGAAAAACAATAAGGCTGCAGGTGCAGATGGCATGCCTGCTGAGTTGTTTAAGACTGGAGGCGAAGAGCTCGAAAAACGCATGCATGAGCTTCTATGTAGAATATGGTCGGATGAAAGCATGACAAGTTATTGGAACCTCAGCGTACTCTGCCCAATCCATAAGAAAGGTGATTCCTGCAAAGCTCATTCGTGTTTGCAAAATGACACTGACCGACACCACCAGCGCAGTAACGATTGAAAATTGGGAGGGACATCTCCGCACCATTTGATACCAAAAGAGGTTTCAGACAAGGTGACTCCCAACGCTCGAGCAGTTAGTGCAACATTCTGCAATCTGGAAAGGGAGTCTCGTCGAGTGGGCAAAACGAAATACCTTGTGTCAACAAGCAAAGAGTCACGGTGTCTTGGACAAAATGTCACTGTTGACAATTATACTTTTGAAGTCGTCAAGGATTTCGTATATCTAGGATCCAGCATAAACACCAACAATAATGTCAGCCTTGAGATCAAGCGGAGACTAACTATTGCCAACAGGTGTTACTATGGGCTCAGTAGGCAATTGAGAAGTAGAGTCCTCTCTCGACCGACGAAAATAACGCTCTATAAGTCCCTCATCCTTCCCGTCCTAATGTATGGCGCAGAGACGTGGACATTGACCATCAATGATAAGAGGCTGTTAGGAGCGTTCGAGAGGAATATACTCCTTAAGATCTACGGTCCAGTATGCGTGGACGACGTGTATCGAATAAGATGGAACGATGAGCTGTATGAGCTGTACGCCGACACTGACATAGTCAAGCGTATAAAACTCCAGCGGCTTCGCTGGCTGGGTCATGTTGAGCGAATGGAAGAAAGCGCTTCGGCTAGAAGGGTGTTTTATTCGAACCACAGTGGAGGAACACCCAGAAGGGGATGTCCTAATCTCCATTGGAAAGACCAGGTGCAGGGAACCTGACTGCACTTGGCCTTATCAACTGGCGCCAGGGCGCGCATAGCAGAGGCGACTGGCGAAGCTTTGTAGATGCGGCCAAGACCTATCATCGCTTTTAGT
Organism: Palloptera scutellata; assembly: GCA_958295655.1. Lineage (NCBI taxonomy): Eukaryota > Metazoa > Arthropoda > Insecta > Diptera > Pallopteridae > Palloptera > Palloptera scutellata. Next base: position 78,264,852 of record OY282449.1, on the reverse strand, counting down.
GCCAGTTAAGTAAGTAAGTAAGTAAGCAAGTAAGTAAAATAAAGTAAAAAAGTAATTGTTTTTGTACGTATTTCATTATGATTTTTAGAATTCAAAAGAGAGACGTTTTAAAGTAGCAAAGGACCATGTTACATTGTTGTTTTGTTCAAATGTTTCATGAGAACGTATTTTAAATCCACTTCTAGTAAATCGTGCTTTAAAACCACGATCGATGATGATTGAAACAAATTGCTAATTCAGTGGATGGCAAACAAAAAGGCTTGGGTGACCAGTGCAATCTTTACAGAATGGTTTCAGAAATACTTCGTCCCAGAAGTAAGACGCTACATGAATACAAAATGTCTAGAATTTAAACCATCCGGTCTTAGAGCATCGAAATGTTCAATTTTGTTTTCTGCCGCTTAACACTACATATATAATACAACCCTTAGACCAAGGAATAATTGCTATATTTAAAGCGTAAAACGTTCTTTCCAATACGTGGTAGACAACTTATATATAGCTGAATTTAAGCCATCAACTTTGAATTAAACTTGGAAAAATATTTAGCCAGAATGTGTCAAAAGCATAGACTTTGTCATTTATAATAACGACGAATTTACTGGCATTATTACATTGTCACAAACTATTAGTCGAGATGGATTCGATGATCTATCATCTGCAGATCTAGAGAAATTATTAGCTTGATGCAAATGAAATTATAGAACTCACCCGTGAGGCTCTTTATCAAAGAGAACATAGCGACATTGACGAAGAGTTTTATGTGCAACTCTAATCCTGACTTTGCAAGGAATTTAGGTAATAATTTTGAGCAACGTGATCCTGATAAGGAACGAGCTGCGAAATTTCCACGTGAACTGAAATTTATAATAGCATCTTACAGGGAACTTTATAATGGATTTTCATGAAATCAAAAACAACCTTTAACAACTAATTTTGTTCTAAGCACTGCTGAATTATCAACAGTGGGGAATAGAAATGATAATAGAGAGATAGTTTCCCAAAATAACGAACAAAATAACTCTAGTGGTAGCAGTGATATTGCAGTCTTACGCAAACGTATGCATTTGTTGTCAGAAAGTGACGCAGATTTTTTTACATATTTTTTGTGTTTATATTAGTTTTACTTTCTTGATATGAATAAATTTCTGATATTATTTTCTTTTATCCGATTCATAATTTTTTTATAATATATTTAATGTACATATTAAAATGTGCAAGAAGAAAATAAATTCCCAAATGAACTCTAACAAGAATTTTTTAATATGTATTGTTTATTGTACTTTAAAGTTGCTCTTTTAGGTCGGGAACCAATCTACTAAATTTCGATATAGCTCATATCCTTTCTTAAACGAATCTTTTTTTACACGATTTTATTGGGAACGAGTCTATCGTGTAAAAAGAGAATTAAGTGTACTGCGAATAGTTTGTATGTGCGCAGTTGTGTGTCATTTGAGTGTATGTGTGTTGTTTTTGTTCAAACTATTTATATTGAATGTATTTTGTCTTTTCTCTTTGTCAATATGATTGCTTGCATGATCCTTGTGAAGCGTCTTAGAATTTATTGTAATAATAATACATTTATAAGTGCGGTTTAGAACTCATTTTTCAATTTCTTTTTATTATGCACCTACAATGTTGTTTTAAGTCGATATATGTCTCAGAATACATATGTATAAAGACAGACAAATATCAAAGGCAAAAACGGGTGGAGCTTTCTGCGTGGACAAAATCGAGTTAATTTTTCTTCGCGGGAAAATCGACTCGAGATCTGTACGGGAGCCAATATTACTATACTTTCCTCCGGTGCAAAAACTGGTTGAATTTTCTGTGCTGGTAAAATTGACTCTACTTCCCTTCGGGCGATGTTATGTACGCGATCAAATTATCGTCGATCACATTACTTTTAACGCTCTTTTTAATTCTTCAATTCTCTGATCAAATTATATTATACAGATGGGAATTTGATTACCGATCACTATTATGTGTTTACATACTATTAGTACTTTTTCACCATTTTTTTATTTGAACTTCGAATTTATTTGTTATTGCTTCCAATAACTAATATGTATTTTGTGAGGTAAAATAATAAGTTTTGTGGTATTTTACAGCTAAACAAATGTAAACAAAAGTTGAGAGTTGCTATTAAGCAGTTTTATTTTTATTTTTGCATATATTTTCGCCAAAAGTGTACAACTTTACTCCTAAAGGGCATTTATTGTGAATAATTTCACAACGTAACACTAGTTTGGGCGCCTGGGAGCTGATAGCACAAGGTAAAATTCGTAAGTCGCACAAATGGGTGAGTCCATGTTCGATCCTTATGCTTCTCCAATTTAAGTCGATTCGCAGCCTCCTCGCGCTCCTGGATAATGAAGCTTAATATAAAGCCTCGCATAAGGAAACTCCTTAATGTTGACGACGCTTTAATGTAAACGCCCAAAGGGCAATGATCTACGGATATGCGCCTGGAATGTCCGAACCTTCTACGAGAAAGCTGCCTTTATCCAGCTGGTAGATGTCCTCGAGAGATATCGAGCTGACATCACCGCTTCACAGGAACTTCGATGGAAGGGAACAGGATAGCTCCAAAAGAGTATCCTGTGACATCATCCGACTTGATTCGAGAAACGATTTTCGTTTTGCATTGTTGGTTGCCCGTGAACGAGCGCCTAGCCATTATCCGCATCAATGATAAATTCTTTAACATCAGCCATCAGCCCATGCCCCGAAGGATGAGAAGGACGAAGCCACCAAAGTTGATTTCCATGAGCTCCTCGACAAAGCTAATAAGCATTGCCCCGTCACGATATTTAAATCGTGTTAGGCGATTTGTTTGCACCGGCAAAAAATCAATAAGTAGAAAAAAATATTTTTCTAGATAGCACCATTTCTTGGCAGGCATTGGCAAGCCTCCACGAGTAAAATTTGCATAAGAAAGCATTCGGACTCTGCATAAAATTGTAGGTTCCTTCCATTCTTGTACAAATATAACACGAACAACATGAGTTGATGCGAAAACCTAGGCCTTGGCTCTCCATGGGCTGTTGTACCATTAAAAGAAAAAATGCATACATGTATATGTATGTATGCATAAAAACAAGCTCGTATGTTTATGTATTTATAAATATGTGTAGTGATATGCTGAGGTATACGCACATATGAAAATAGTTATTACACGTCTACGATATCTAGCGACATTGTAATATATTAGAATAGAAACTTCAAAATAGCTTCGAAATTCGTGGCCACGCTAATTGCTCATTGCTATGTTAACAAATGATATAAAACATTACATCATCTGGAATCTTCGGAATGCTCTGGAATGTTCGTGAACCTTGCTATAATACGACTGCACCAGCGGAATACAGAAAGTCACAGTTCAACTCTTAGTGAAAAAGAACTTGTAAAGTAACTTTAAGTGTTGTTGAGGGGTGAATTTAATAAAGTGGAAATAATTTGCTTTTAACACAATCCTGTTATCGAACCTTTGCACGTATTTGTAGGGTGCTGCAGAGGTCGTGCAGACAATTCCGGACAATTCATTAAGCAGCTGCGAGATGTGCTCCCTCCATAGCCCTATAATACCCTGGATTTCTGTTACCAGATGTGTGTGTTGTATTTTATTTATTTTTCGTAAGACAGTCTTAGACTGAAAGCATAATTCCAAAAAATATATTCACTCTAATGTCAGATTACCCATAGAATAAGTAGTGTACGATATTTCAATACGCAGGAGTGATTAATATTTTGAGGTTCGATGGAAAAATTAGTGGTCCATAAATTAGAGAGGTAGATGCCCAAATTACTCCACAGCTGATCAGCAGTCACTCCTACTTAGTACCAGTACCACCTCCACTATTTAATCTCCAACGCAGGCTAGCACAGAACCGCGTATCCCAGAATAACAGAAAATTTTATGATACACAGCACATTGCACGCAATAGAGACAGACCATAAACAGAAAACTCACATACATATGTGAATGAAATACAGTTTTTCCTGCTTATGTTACATTTTAACATTTCGTTTTCAGATGGCTATACAAAATATGACATTTCTCCAACTGAAATTGTTGACAGGCGCAAAGCAACTGCACTAAATATGTCCAATGTCTGCTTCGCTGTGCTAGGCTGCGCTCAATGTGTGGCTAGCATTAATAGGCCAGCAAAGTACTAACAGCTCAATTCTAGTAAAAGTATTACATAATTTTGTCAGTTTTGATTTCAGCAAATTTTTGGAAGCCCAAATCTACTTTTAACATGACATCAAAAAGCTTTCTGAACACTTTCTTAAAGCTTAATTGTTTTGGCAGTTGTGATTCATATTTTACAGTGAATCAAAGTACGAACGATCCACGCAGGATCAACTGACTAGGCCGAAACTAGTGGACGAGTTTTGGCAAAGCTGGCCTTTCATATGAAAAAACCCCTTTCTCAAAAAGCAAAAAAAAATTACAGTAAAGCTAATTTTGGTTTGCTTAATAAATAAAATAGATAACATATAGTACAATAAATAAATTTTTATTGGTAAGTCAGTTACAACAACTCTACACTAGACAGACATTGAAGGCTCGGGTACTGCAGTTAACTAATTTTCACACAAAAGGCACTTAACACATCTTTTCGCTTTACAATCGTTATTGAGATTACATATTTTTACTGTAATAAATTTACAATGAAGTAGTATATCTACTCCTGATGTGTACACCTTCTCTGGAGGTCACAAATCTGTTGAATTAGTATTATAATATACATAGTACTTGTAATTTTGTATTTTTAAATATTTTTTATGACAAAGTTGTCTAGGGTTTAGCTATTTTTGTTGTTGCTTAAATAACAAGTTTTTGTAAGAAAATCTTGAAATTTAAGTATTCCCTGTATTATTGCCATTGCCACATACTCCTCCACCAGTGAGTTGCTCACAAATCTTTTCGTTAACTGGATCATTCTGTCTGATCTTGTTTGCTTTGGTTGTTGTTGTTGCTTTGGTAGTTCTGGGTATATAGTTATTTTCGACCATTTTTGTTGATTTGGTAGAAGCATTTTCCTCGTCGACTTCGATGATTGCCGCTTTTAATCTGTCGATTGAGACGATTTTTTGTTTGCCCACACCTAATAAATCAAAATATTTATTGGACCGACGCTATACCTTGTATGGACCGTCGCAAGGCGCTTTTAAAGGCTGTCTAACTTTGTCATTGCGAATAAAAACGTGTGTGAAATACGTGAGTTATTTTTGCACATAATATTGATTCTTGGAATGATTCGAAGTAATAACAGGTTTCAGTTTCTCCATCATAGAACAGAGTTGAGTAGCGAAATCCGTATTAATTCTATTTGTTGTAGTATGGTCGAGAAAATCTCCTGGAAGTTTGACAGTTTTACCGTAGATCATACCGGCTGGTGATGCGTCGATATCTGGTTAGTAAATCGTGCATAGACTGAGTAACAATAATGGTAATATGTCAGTGTTTGATGTGTTTGAGTAACATTTTATTGCCGCTTTAATTGTTCGATGATACCGTTTGCTTGTGGATGATATGCCGAAGTTCGAATATGTTTACAGCCTGTGATTGCATTACCTTCCTCATTCTCTCTCCTTCCTCCCATCTATCAATCTTCCTTCCAATCAACACAATGCTCTGCATTCATACTTCCTGTGGCTTGGGCTTAAAATTAAAAAATAAATAATAGTAAAATTGAATCAAATTGCCGACCCTGATCAGCTTATGTATTGCGGTACGCCGTAGTGCGAGATCCAATTATATATCAGAGGCTTTGCAATAGTTTCAGCGTTCATATTCTCGATTGAAATGGCAACGGGCCATCAAGAAAAATTATCGATGCATGTTACAACGTAGCGAAAATTATTTGAAGGAGTCAAAGGTCCGATGATATCTATGTTGAAAACGTTAATTCGGAACATTAAAAGCGTCAAGAATGGCTCTGTTATGAGGACTGATTTTGCATTTTTGGCGTCGAATACATTCACTTGTCCGCTTTGCAATGGCTCACTTCATACATATTTTGCAACACATACTTTTCGATGATGAACTTGATTAAAGATTGTGAAATAATTCGAATATACATTTTCGTAATGTTAGAATAATGAATTGACGAATGTACTTAGTGGAAGCATCACAATACATTGTAGGTTGGAATTTGGTAACGAGATTTTTGTTATCTTTAACGACGGGCTTGGGTCTTTTAAAATTTGTTAAAGTTCGAGGTTGTTAATTTGAGGCGACACTATGATTTCGATGATCAGTGGTTGAGAAATGCTCTCAATTCGAGACATCCGCTAGAAAATTGTTTTTGCAAGACACGTGTCGTAGATCAGTTGAAAATTGCCTAATAAAATCAAGATGACGCAATTGTTGTTGTGAAGCTTTTTCTAGTTTTTGTTGAAACGCAAAAATTAGGAATGCAATTTTGCTCGTCAATCATAAATTTGAAATATTCAACTGTTTGATAAATCATAAGTACTGTACCGCTTTTGAGCATCTGTCATGCGTTTTGAATAGAAACTCAAGGGTACGCAGCTTAACACCGTAGATTTGATGCAAACCCTTACCAACTGCTAAATCACTTGCGACAACATATAAAACGAGTTGAGGACCAGGCAATGGATGAGTCAGCTATGCAGAATCGGCAAAATCACGAAAAGGCCGAATGGTGTAATAATTGCAGTGTTTTTACGATCAATAGCATCGAGTGGCACTTGATTGTACGCTTTGATGAGATCGATAGTGGGGAATATATTTTGTGTGGCAAATTTTGAGCGATTTATTGAATGTGCAGAAGTGGGCATTTGTCAGGTATCATTATTGCGTTGAGAAGACGATAGTTACCGCATGCACGCCACTCACCACTTTGTTTTTACTATGTGAATTGGACTTGCCCATGGACTACTACTAGGCTGACAAATGCCCGCTTACATCATGAGTTCGAATTCTTTCTTTGCAGCAGTTAATTTCTCACAGTTTAAGTGACGTGCTCGAGAATAAAGTGTCAGACCAGTCATAATGATTTGCATGAGAAAATGTTGAAGAAATTGATTGAATTTTTGATTGTGCTGATGCGTTGACAGTTGGCGAGTTGATAGATGAAATTGACGTTTAATTTTGTAATTGAGTCAATGAGCTGTTTCTGTTTGAAGTCAACTAGAAGGTCGTAGTAATACAGAAAATCGGCACCGACGTTAGCTTGACTAACATCCGAAATAATGAGTTGCTAATTGAAATTACGACGAAATCCGAAATTAAAGTTGTTTTGCCAAACATTTTAATTGATCTGCCATTTGCGGCGAGGATAAAAATAAGCTGATTTTGCTCTTTAAAAATATGTTTTGGGAATTATAGAAATGTCGGCACCAGTTTCAATCAAATATTTTCTGTTGTCTCTACGTTAGCCATTACGCCCGCCGCTTTTTCGGAAGTGGCGCAGTTTAGTTTATTGTTTCTTCAGTGTTTGCTTTGCGTGCCATAGCGCCGAATTTGAAGTGATAATAACAATATAGAATGGTTCTTATTAGAGCAGGAAGATGATCACTTGCAATTTTTTGAATTATAGCGGCTTTGAGATCGGCCACGATTACTTGAAAATTGTGAAAATTTTTTGTTCAACTCCTAAATTTGTTTAGTCAACGCTGAAATTAGATCATCTTGGTAGGATTCAGATGACGTAGATGTACTTCGTTAATTTGACGAAAAGTTGTGGTTTCGACAATTTTGTCTGCCATGCCTGCAATTTTGTTTAAATCACCGTCAGCAGTCAAAATTACTGGGCGTATTTGATCCGGTAAACGTTAGATCCAGGGTCTGAAAGAGCATTGTTTGAAAGTTCACACATTTTTCGAAGCAATTGACAGCACTCAATTCAATTTCTTTCAGCAAAATTCTTAATTTATGTTGATTTGACTGTCTAAATTCGGCTAAAATACGCGATTTGATTGTTTCATATTTATTCAAAATAGGTGAATTTTCGATGATATCAATGACCTGTTGTAGAAATTGTGAGTAACAACTAACAATCGCAAAATATGATTGAATTTAGTGCCATCGTGCGTAATTCCAGATAAAGTGAATTGGGCTTCCATTTGCATAAAATTGTTGCTGATTTAATGAATGGTGCTGATTTGACGGAAACTCGATTAATTTGACTGTTTGATGCATTGGTTTGAAAGATCTTAAAATTCAGGTGATGGATCTGGTGCTGATGGAGTATTTAATATTCCAGATTCAATACTATTGCCACATACTATTAAAATGAATAGGTACATGTGCATTTATGACTGGTGCAAACTTCTGGCTTCTACATTTATACTACAATAAACACATTTCGGTTCATGTATAAAGTGGATCGGTGAATGTATAACAATGTGTGTGCAATCAGGCACCAATCAGATTTCTGTAAAATCTGAAATCAAAATAAATATTAAAAAAATTTCATTTTAAAAAATAGTTCAAATAACATTACAAACCCAAGTTTTAATAATGTAAAATTTTCATGTGCCACAGGAAAACAAACATGACCCTTTTTTAGGACTATTAGCTCGCGGTTAGAGGCAGAAACTGATGATTGGCTCATTGGTGATACAAAACTATTACATTGGCACTGCTAATACGGCCCATTTGCTAGAAAATGCAGAACGCTGAGAAACTTGATTTCAAAGGAGAAAGTTGTCTTCTTACTATTGGACTTTTTAATCCATTGACAAAGATTTTTCGGTAATCGGAAATTTTTAATGAAAATTGTTTCCGCCATTGAAAAGGGTTACTGCAATCTCTCAATGACCTGAGAATTCTCCTCTGGTACTGTAGTTCTTACAAATTTACTAACATGTATAATTTTGAATTTTGTAAGAAAGCTTTCACTAGACGATAGCTTCCATGACATATGTAATTTTTATTACAAAATGGTCCTTACAAAATTATTTAAAGCGACTAGAATTGAGCTGTAAAAGTTCTTTACGTTTAGTGTATTTCGATACATGAGTACAGTTTCAGCACGCGTACAAAATACGCTATGAAGCGAAGAAGTGTATGTTTACTTACTTAGTACAGTACGCAGAGCTGGGTATCATTAATCAAAAAATTAACGTCGTTAACCAAAATATTAACGTCGTTACTGTTAATTCCAAAAATAATGAACGGAAGTTAAAGTTAATCGTTAACGTTAGGTTTTTGTATGGAAGAAAAACAAAATATAGAATACACTGAAACAAAAGTGTTACGACTATGTACATACATATATAAAGCAACTCTGGAGGGAATCGCTATAGTGTATTTGATAAACAAGTTCACCAATACTTCCTCACCCAAAAATGCACCATTTGTCACCAATTTCATGGAGCTCTCTTCAGCCAGTCATCAACTAAATCGTGGATGACGCGTTTAAGTGACCTGTTGTTCTTCTGGATTTTTTTGGCTGGATAACTGCACTGAAAAAACTATCAGCATCTTCGTTATTGTTGCTTGTGCTGCACGAAATATTGGTCTCATTCCTCATCGAGATCATGGCTTCCTTGACTGTACGCACCATGATTTTCTTTACCTCACCGGCCTTGGCAATATTGCACTTCTCTAACCACATAAGCCGAAACTTAAAGTGGAAGGCAGCAGCTAACGGATATTTCTAGTTACAGCTATCGAAATAATGTTTGTAGTGATACCACGATACCACTGTACTGCGAGTGGCGCATTATTTGGAATTGAATTTCTTTCGATTTTTTATTTTTTTTGTAATTGTCGACGGTATTTTTGCACATTGGAGAAACATTGTATGTTGCCTTTGTACCGTGCCATTTGCATCGCGGTCGGCTGATTTTGATCATTTAATAATGTTATCGTTACTAAAATAGGAATCGATAACGGTTAGATGATTTTTTTTTTTTTTTAAATCCCTATTTTATTTTTTTTTGGAATTCTATTTATTACATAGTTGCTTTTCGTGCAATATGGTGCGACCACGATCTAATCTTAGTAGACGCTCACGTCATACAAGAGCAGTTGCAGCTGCTCGAGCTGCAGAGACTGAAGAGCAGCACAATGAAAGAAATATGCAGAATGGAGAACGAACAAAAACGAGACGTGCAGGACAAAGACGTACAGCACAAGACGGTGTTCGGAATATTCAAAGAGCAAGGAATTTAAATCTTAAGCGAGCTGCGTTCAATTATAATTAGACGATTGATTACACTTTACATCGAACTGTAGTTAAAATTACCGGCATTGGAGCCACCTCCAGAACCATTACGCTCATTGATTTTAGGTGGTGCACCTGAATCAAAACATTTTTTTTGGCAAACATTCAATCTTACAATTCATGTTTCCAAATGACTTCATTCGGTGCAACGAATATTATTCGTGACAATTTTGTGACCACATTCAAGGTAATTTGCATGAACAACATGGAAACATGCTATTGGTCTCGAAATGAAAATGAATTTGACAATTATGAAAATTATTTTCACAACAACGTTTTTCCCGCTTCTGATTATTTTTTTCCTAGATCCAAGGACAAATATACCACAGCTTAGGTTCTTTATTGCCCTTTCCTGATTCAGAGTATCAGTTTTTACAAAATATATTTCCTTGGTAATTCTGATCAGCAACTTGATCGTCGATGTTTAATTAGTTCAAATTTGAAGCGAGATGATATTGAACGAATTCAAACTTTCCTTTAAGAGAATAATGAATTGGTTCGACTTTTCCGTACTGCTCTCGACCAAATGCCTACTGATAATCACAAAATTGTAATAAATGCCGCTAAAGTACCACCTGGAGAGCATGCCAGAAGATTTAATGCTCCAACAATGGATGAAGTTGCAATAGTAATAGTTGGTGATGAATTTAATTCTCGAGATATTGTGCTGTATCGAAAAAATAATAATTTGCAACGAGTGTCTGAAACACATCGTTGTAACGATGCGTTACAATACCCATTGATGTTTTGGAAAGGCGAAGACGGCTACCATTTTAATGTCAAAATGGTAAATCTCAATAATGGTTAGTTCATAATTTAATAATAGAAAAAAAATTTTTGTATTTTAATTATTTATGAATTATGAATTTTAGGTGCAGAAACTAATAAAAAAGTTAGTGCAATGAACAATTGCAATTCATACCGCTTAATGGTCCGTGAAAATGAGCATTTAGTATTATCGGCGGTTGTATCATCAGTTTATCAGCTTATGAAATTGAAAGGTTAAACTTCATCCGATTTAATCAAAAGAAATTGCGATTCATCTAAAAGTTGCGATAAACAATGACGGTAACGTGAATGATTTGGGAAAAATTATTATTTTGCCAGCTACGTACACCGGCAGCCCGCATCATATGCACGAATATGCGCAAGATGCTATTACTTTCGTTAGACATTACAGCCGACCTGATTTGCTTGTAATTTTCACATGTAACCCTCAATGGGATGACATCAAAAACCATTTGTTTGAAGGCCAATCACCAACCGATCGCCATGACATCACGGCGCGTGTTTTCAAACAAAAAGTAAAAGCACTCATGAATTTCATTGTAAAAGCAGAATTTTTTGGTAAAGTGCGCTGCTGGATGTACTCAATTCTCATTTGGTTAGTCAACAAAATTACACCAGATAAAATTGACAACGTAATTTCGGCAGAAATTCCTGATCCAACAAGTGATCCAAAGCTATTTGGAGTAGTTGTGAAAAGCATGATTCATGGCCCCTGTGGAGTATTGAATTTGAATTCTCCATGTATGGTAGACGGAAAGTGTACGAAACGTTATCCCAGAGCGTTGGTTGCCGAAACTGTTACCGGTAATGATGGTTATTCATTCTACCGTCGTCGTGTAATTAATGGCAACGGTAGGTCAACAACAATAACAGTAAGAAATGAACAGATTGTGCCGTATTCGCTGTTGTTATCAAAAGTATTTAAAGCTCATATAAATGTTGAGTACTGCAATTCGGTCAAATCGATTAAGTACATTTGCAAGTATGTGAAGAAAGGCAGCGACATGGCAGTGTTAGGAGTTGCTGATCCATTTTTTCATTTTCGATACATGAACGTTACCCAACTGAGCTGTTCATCTTGAAAACGGACAGCGTCTGTATTTTACTTCGGAGAATGCAGCGCAAAGAGCGGAAACACCTCCAGAAACGACATTGACAGCATTTTTCATGTTGTGTCAAACACAAGAAGTACCAAGGTATTTTACATGGAATTCAACAAAAAAAGAATTTCAACGTCGTAAGCAAGGGAATCGAGTTGTGGCCATGTAAATCTGTTTTCAGCTGATTCTTTAGGACGAATTTATACTGTTCATCCTAATAATGCTGAATGGTTTTATTTACGACTGTTATTGATCAATGTTCGTGGACCAATATCATTTCAGCAGTTAAGAACAGTTGAAGGCCATGTTTGTACATTATATCGTGAAGCATGTAAGTAAGAGTTTAGATCTATTGGAACATGAATCGCATTGGGATGGCACATTAGCAGATGCATCAGTATCTGATTGAAGATTTGTGTTTGATGATGGCAAACAAAGCATTAGCACAATTAGGAATGACAGCTTCAAATCGATCCATGCATGACATATTTAATCAAGAATAAGAACGTGAAAACCAATATGACTCGAATACCTTGAATTCATACGTTCACCAAATGTTCCGAAATTAAATGTTCAGCAAAGAAGAGTATGTGAAACAATTATGCGTGCTGTTAACGATGGAAGGGGTGGATTTAATTTTTTTGATGCTCCTGGTGGTACAGGAAAAACGTTTTTAATATCATTGCTTTTAGCAACAATACGTTCCCAAAATCGAATCGCATTGGCACTTGCTTCCTCTGGCATCGCAGCAACTTTGTTGGAAGGTGGCCGTACAGCACATTCCGCACTCAAGTTGCCTTTGAATATGCAAATCATCGAAACCACTACAAGCAATATATCGAAGACATCTGGAATGGCTAAAGTGTTGCAACGTGTTGCACTTATTGTTTGGGATGAGGCCACCATGGCTCACAAAAAATTAGGTGAAGCCTTGGAACGGACAATGAGAGATATTCGGGAAAATTCCAATTTGTTTGGTGAAGGATTAATTTTGTTGTCAAGAGAATTCCGACAAACTTTGCAAATTATACCAAGATCAACCCCTGCCGATGAAATACATGCTTGCTTGAATTCATCGTATTTGTGTCGTATTTGTGGAGACATGTAAAAATATCTTTTCTTTTCACAAATGTTCGTGTTCGCTGTTGAATTTTCAAAGCAATTGATGACTATTGGAAATGGTGTAATGCCAGTTGATGAGACGGGATTGATTACGTTGCTGGATAACTTTTGTAGAATTACACCATCGAAGGAAGAATTGATTGACAGTGTATTTCCCAACATAGTACAGTACTACAAAAATCATAATTGGTTAAGCGAAAGAGCCATTTTGGCAACCAAGAATAAAGATGTCAATGAAATAAATTTGCTATATAATTCAAAATAACTGATGTTTTTGTTTCGTATAAGTCTTTTGATACTACTACCAATGAAGAAGATACGGTTAACTATCCTACAGAATTTTTGAATTCTTTGGATTTACCCGGATTACCGCCGCATAACCTTCAATTGAAAGTGGGACAATAATAATATTATGCTTCGTAATTTGGATCAACCGAAACTTTGCAATGGTACGATGCTTGCTGTGAGAAAATTGATGGTCAATGTTATTATAGCATCTATTTTGATTGCAAAATTCAAAAGTGAAGACGTGTTAATACCACGAATTCCGATGATTCCAACCGATTTGCCTTTCAAATTTAAACGTGTGCAATAGACCGGGTCGGTCCCCATAAAAAAAGTATGAAAAAACCACCCCCCCTAAAAGCTTATGTTGAGAGTATTTCAAAACAATTTTTTTCTTTTTTTTGGATCACTTTAAAACCGCAAAAATGAAACCGCACTAAAATGTGGTTTACCATAGAGTTTTACAATAAATATAAACTTTAAATATAAACTGCTTTGAATTAATTTTTTAATTATGCACAGTGATTATGCACGTGCACGGGGTCCGCTAGTCCACTTTAAACATGAACCGAAATGTGTTTATTGTAGTATAAATGTAGAAGCCAGAAGTTTGCACCAGTCATAAATGCACATGTACCTATTCATTTTAATAGTATGTGGCAATAGTATTGAATCTGGAATATTAAATACTCCATCAGCACCAGATCCATCACCTGAATTTTAAGATCTTTCAAACCAATGCATCAAACAGTCAAATTAATCGAGTTTCCGTCAAATCAGCACCATTCATTAAATCAGCAACAATTTTATGCAAATGGAAGCCCAATTCACTTTATCTGGAATTACGCACGATGGCACTAAATTCAATCATATTTTGCGATTGTTAGTTGTTACTCACAATTTCTACAACAGGTCATTGATATCATCGAAAATTCACCTATTTTGAATAAATATGAAACAATCAAATCGCGTATTTTAGCCGAATTTAGACAGTCAAATCAACATAAATTAAGAATTTTGCTGAAAGAAATTGAATTGAGTGCTGTCAATTGCTTCGAAAAATGTGTGAACTTTCAAATAATGCTCTTTCAGACCCTTGATCAAACGTTTACCGGATCAAATACGCCCAGTAATTTTGACTGCTGACGGTGATTTAAACAAAATTGCAGGCATGGCAGACAAAATTGTCGAAATCACAACTTTTCGTCAAATTAACGAAGTATATCTACGTCATCTGAATCCTACCAAGATGATCTAATTTCAGCGTTGACTAAACAAATTTAGGAGTTGAACAAAAAATTTTCACAATTTTCAAGTAATCGTGGCCGATCTCAAAGCCGCTATAATTCAAAAAATTGCAAGTGATCATCTTCCTGCTCTAATAAGAACCATTCTATATTGTTATTATCACTTCAAATTCGGCGCTATGGCACGCAAAGCAAACACTGAAGAAACAATAAACTAAACTGCGCCACTTCCGAAAAAGCGGCGGGCGTAGTGGCTAACGTAGAGAGCAAACGTCTTTTTATTTTCGATCGCAAAAACAATAGAAAATATTTGATTGGTGCCGACATTTCTATAATTCCCAAAACATATTTTTAAAGAGCAAAATCAGCTTATTATTATCCTCGCCGCTAATAAAAAACAACTTAATTTCGAATTTCGTCGTAATTTCAATTGGCAACTCATTATTTCGGATGTTAGTCAAGCTAACATCGGTGCCGATTTTCTCTATTACTACGACTTCAAACAGAAACAGCTCATTGACTCAATTACAAAATTAAACGTCAATTTCATCTATCAACTCGCCAACTGTCAACGCATCAGCACAATCAAAAATTCAATCAATTTCTTCAACATTTTCAATAATTATAGAGATCTCATGCAAATCATTATGACTGGTCTGACACTTTATTCTCGGGCACGTCACTTAAACAGTGAGAAATTAACTGCTGCAAAGAAAGAATTCGAACTCATGATGTAAGCGGGCATTTGTCAGCCTAGTAGTATTCCATGGGCAAGTCCAATTCACATAGTAAAAACAAAGTGGTGAGTGGCGTCCATGCGGTAACTATCGTCGTCTCAACGCAATAATGATACCTGACAAATGCCCACTTCTGCACATTCAATAAATCGCTCAAAATTTGCCACACAAAATATATTCCCCACTATCGATCTCATCAAAGCGTACAATCAAGTGCCACTCGATGCTATTGATCGTAAAAACACTGCAATTATTACACCATTCGGCCTTTTCGTGATTTTGCCGATTCTGCATAGCTGACTCATCCATTGCCTGGTCCTCAACTCGTTTTATATGTTGTCGCAAGTGATTTAGCAGTTGGTAAGGGTTTGCATCAAATCTACGGTGTTCATTTTTCTTGATGGCCCGTTGCCATTTCAATCGAGAATATGAACGCTGAAACTATTGCAAAGCCTCTGATATATAATTGGATCTCGCACTACGGCGTACCGCAATACATAAGCTGATCAGGGTCGGCAATTTGATTCAATTTTACTATTATTTATTTTTTAATTTTAAGCCCAAGCCACAGGAAGTATGAATGCAGAGCATTGTGTTGATTGGAAGGAAGATTGATAGATGGGAGGAAGGAGAGAGAATGAGAAAGGTAATGCAATCACAGGCTGTAAACATATTCGAACTTCGGCATATCATCCACAAGCAAACGGTATCATCGAACAATTAAAGCGGCAATAAAATGTTACTCAAACACATCAAACACTGACATATTACCAATATTGTTACTCAGTCTATGCACGATTTACTAACCAGATATCGACGCATCACCAGCCGGTATGATCTACGGTAAAACTGTCAAACTTCCAGGAGATTTTCTCGACCATACTACAACAAATAGAATTAATACGGATTTCGCTACTCAACTCTGTTCTATGATGGAGAAACTGAAACCTGTTATTACTTCGAATCATTCCAAGAATCAATATTATGTGCAAAAATAACTCACATATTTCACACACGTTTTTATTCGCAATGACAAAGTTAGACAGCCTTTAAAAGCGCCTTGCGACGGTCCATACAAGGTATAGCGTCGGTCCAATAAATATTTTGATTTATTAGGTGTGGGCAAACAAAAAATCGTCTCAATCGACAGATTAAAAGCGGCAATCATCGAAGTCGACGAGGAAAATGCTTCTACCAAATCAACAAAAATGGTCGAAAATAACTATATACCCAGAACTACCAAAGCAACAACAACAACCAAAGCAAACAAGATCAGACAGAATGATCCAGTTAACGAAAAGATTTGTGAGCAACTCACTGGTGGAGGAGTATGTGGCAATGGCAATAATACAGGGAATACTTAAATTTCAAGATTTTCTTACAAAAACTTGTTATTTAAGCAACAACAAAAATAGCTAAACCCTAGACAACTTTGTCATAAAAAATATTTAAAAATACAAAATTACAAGTACTATGTATATTATAATACTAATTCAACAGATTTGTGACCTCCAGAGAAGGTGTACACATCAGGAGTAGATATACTACTTCATTGTAAATTTATTACAGTAAAAATATGTAATCTCAATAACGATTGTAAAGCGAAAAGATGTGTTAAGTGCCTTTTGTGTGAAAATTATTTAACTGCAGTACCCGAGCCTTCAATGTCTGTCTAGTGTAGAGTTGTTGTAACTGACTTACCAATAAAAATTTATTTATTGTACTATATGTTATCTATTTTATTTATTAAGCAAACCAAAATTAGCTTTACTGTAATTTTTTTTTGCTTTTTGAGAAAGGGGTTTTTTCATATGAAAGGCCAGCTTTGCCAAAACTCGTCCACTAGTTTCGGCCTAGTCAGTTGATCCTGCGTGGATCGTTCGTACTTTGATTCACTGTAAAATATGAATCACAACTGCCAAAACAATTAAGCTTTAAGAAAGTGTTCAGAAAGCTTTTTGATGTCATGTTAAAAGTAGATTTGGGCTTCCAAAAATTTGCTGAAATCAAAACTGACAAAATTATGTAATACTTTTACTAGAATTGAGCTGTTAGTACTTTGCTGGCCTATTAATGCTAGCCACACATTGAGCGCAGCCTAGCACAGCGAAGCAGACATTGGACATATTTAGTGCAGTTGCTTTGCGCCTGTCAACAATTTCAGTTGGAGAAATGTCATATTTTGTATAGCCATCTGAAAACGAAATGTTAAAATGTAACATAAGCAGGAAAAACTGTATTTCATTCACATATGTATGTGAGTTTTCTGTTTATGGTCTGTCTCTATTGCGTGCAATGTGCTGTGTATCATAAAATTTTCTGTTATTCTGGGATACGCGGTTCTGTGCTAGCCTGCGTTGGAGATTAAATAGTGGAGGTGGTACTGGTACTAAGTAGGAGTGACTGCTGATCAGCTGTGGAGTAATTTGGGCATCTACCTCTCTAATTTATGGACCACTAATTTTTCCATCGAACCTCAAAATATTAATCACTCCTGCGTATTGAAATATCGTACACTACTTATTCTATGGGTAATCTGACATTAGAGTGAATATATTTTTTGGAATTATGCTTTCAGTCTAAGACTGTCTTACGAAAAATAAATAAAATACAACACACACATCTGGTAACAGAAATCCAGGGTATTATAGGGCTATGGAGGGAGCACATCTCGCAGCTGCTTAATGAATTGTCCGGAATTGTCTGCACGACCTCTGCAGCACCCTACAAATACGTGCAAAGGTTCGATAACAGGATTGTGTTAAAAGCAAATTATTTCCACTTTATTAAATTCACCCCTCAACAACACTTAAAGTTACTTTACAAGTTCTTTTTCACTAAGAGTTGAACTGTGACTTTCTGTATTCCGCTGGTGCAGTCGTATTATAGCAAGGTTCACGAACATTCCAGAGCATTCCGAAGATTCCAGATGATGTAATGTTTTATATCATTTGTTAACATAGCAATGAGCAATTAGCGTGGCCACGAATTTCGAAGCTATTTTGAAGTTTCTATTCTAATATATTACAATGTCGCTAGATATCGTAGACGTGTAATAACTATTTTCATATGTGCGTATACCTCAGCATATCACTACACATATTTATAAATACATAAACATACGAGCTTGTTTTTATGCATACATACATATACATGTATGCATTTTTTCTTTTAATGGTACAACAGCCCATGGAGAGCCAAGGCCTAGGTTTTCGCATCAACTCATGTTGTTCGTGTTATATTTGTACAAGAATGGAAGGAACCTACAATTTTATGCAGAGTCCGAATGCTTTCTTATGCAAATTTTACTCGTGGAGGCTTGCCAATGCCTGCCAAGAAATGGTGCTATCTAGAAAAATATTTTTTTCTACTTATTGATTTTTTGCCGGTGCAAACAAATCGCCTAACACGATTTAAATATCGTGACGGGGCAATGCTTATTAGCTTTGTCGAGGAGCTCATGGAAATCAACTTTGGTGGCTTCGTCCTTCTCATCCTTCGGGGCATGGGCTGATGGCTGATGTTAAAGAATTTATCATTGATGCGGATAATGGCTAGGCGCTCGTTCACGGGCAACCAACAATGCAAAACGAAAATCGTTTCTCGAATCAAGTCGGATGATGTCACAGGATACTCTTTTGGAGCTATCCTGTTCCCTTCCATCGAATTTCCTGTGAAGCGGTGATGTCAGCTCGATATCTCTCGAGGACATCTACCAGCTGGATAAAGGCAGCTTTCTCGTAGAAGGTTCGGACATTCCAGGCGCATATCCGTAGATCATTGCCCTTTGGGCGTTTACATTAAAGCGTCGTCAACATTAAGGAGTTTCCTTATGCGAGGCTTTATATTAAGCTTCATTATCCAGGAGCGCGAGGAGGCTGCGAATCGACTTAAATTGGAGAAGCATAAGGATCGAACATGGACTCACCCATTTGTGCGACTTACGAATTTTACCTTGTGCTATCAGCTCCCAGGCGCCCAAACTAGTGTTACGTTGTGAAATTATTCACAATAAATGCCCTTTAGGAGTAAAGTTGTACACTTTTGGCGAAAATATATGCAAAAATAAAAATAAAACTGCTTAATAGCAACTCTCAACTTTTGTTTACATTTGTTTAGCTGTAAAATACCACAAAACTTATTATTTTACCTCACAAAATACATATTAGTTATTGGAAGCAATAACAAATAAATTCGAAGTTCAAATAAAAAAATGGTGAAAAAGTACTAATAGTATGTAAACACATAATAGTGATCGGTAATCAAATTCCCATCTGTATAATATAATTTGATCAGAGAATTGAAGAATTAAAAAGAGCGTTAAAAGTAATGTGATCGACGATAATTTGATCGCGTACATAACATCGCCCGAAGGGAAGTAGAGTCAATTTTACCAGCACAGAAAATTCAACCAGTTTTTGCACCGGAGGAAAGTATAGTAATATTGGCTCCCGTACAGATCTCGAGTCGATTTTCCCGCGAAGAAAAATTAACTCGATTTTGTCCACGCAGAAAGCTCCACCCGTTTTTGCCTTTGATATTTGTCTGTCTTTATACATATGTATTCTGAGACATATATCGACTTAAAACAACATTGTAGGTGCATAATAAAAAGAAATTGAAAAATGAGTTCTAAACCGCACTTATAAATGTATTATTATTACAATAAATTCTAAGACGCTTCACAAGGATCATGCAAGCAATCATATTGACAAAGAGAAAAGACAAAATACATTCAATATAAATAGTTTGAACAAAAACAACACACATACACTCAAATGACACACAACTGCGCACATACAAACTATTCGCAGTACACTTAATTCTCTTTTTACACGATAGACTCGTTCCCAATAAAATCGTGTAAAAAAAGATTCGTTTAAGAAAGGATATGAGCTATATCGAAATTTAGTAGATTGGTTCCCGACCTAAAAGAGCAACTTTAAAGTACAATAAACAATACATATTAAAAAATTCTTGTTAGAGTTCATTTGGGAATTTATTTTCTTCTTGCACATTTTAATATGTACATTAAATATATTATAAAAAAATTATGAATCGGATAAAAGAAAATAATATCAGAAATTTATTCATATCAAGAAAGTAAAACTAATATAAACACAAAAAATATGTAAAAAAATCTGCGTCACTTTCTGACAACAAATGCATACGTTTGCGTAAGACTGCAATATCACTGCTACCACTAGAGTTATTTTGTTCGTTATTTTGGGAAACTATCTCTCTATTATCATTTCTATTCCCCACTGTTGATAATTCAGCAGTGCTTAGAACAAAATTAGTTGTTAAAGGTTGTTTTTGATTTCATGAAAATCCATTATAAAGTTCCCTGTAAGATGCTATTATAAATTTCAGTTCACGTGGAAATTTCGCAGCTCGTTCCTTATCAGGATCACGTTGCTCAAAATTATTACCTAAATTCCTTGCAAAGTCAGGATTAGAGTTGCACATAAAACTCTTCGTCAATGTCGCTATGTTCTCTTTGATAAAGAGCCTCACGGGTGAGTTCTATAATTTCATTTGCATCAAGCTAATAATTTCTCTAGATCTGCAGATGATAGATCATCGAATCCATCTCGACTAATAGTTTGTGACAATGTAATAATGCCAGTAAATTCGTCGTTATTATAAATGACAAAGTCTATGCTTTTGACACATTCTGGCTAAATATTTTTCCAAGTTTAATTCAAGGTTGATGGCTTAAATTCAGCTATATATAAGTTGTCTACCACGTATTGGAAAGAACGTTGTACGCTTTAAATATAGCAATTATTCCTTGGTCTAAGGGTTGTATTATATATGTAGTGTTAAGCGGCAGAAAACAAAATTGAACATTTCGATGCTCTAAGACCGGATGGTTTAAATTCTAGACATTTTGTATTCATGTAGCGTCTTACTTCTGGGACGAAGTATTTCTGAAACCATTCTGTAAAGATTGCACTGGTCACCCAAGCCTTTTTGTTTGCCATCCACTGAATTAGCAATTTGTTTCAATCATCATCGATCGTGGTTTTAAAGCACGATTTACTAGAAGTGGATTTAAAATACGTTCTCATGAAACATTTGCACAAAACAACAATGTAACATGGTCCTTTGCTACTTTAAAACGTCTCTCTTTTGAATTCTCAAAATCATAATGAAATACGTACAAAAACAATTACTTTTTTACTTTATTTTACTTACTTGCTTACTTACTTACTTAACTGGCACTAAAAGCGATGATCGGTCTTGGCCGCATCTACAAAGCTTCGCCAGTCGCCTCTGCTATGCGCGCCCTGGCGCCAGTTGATAAGGCCAAGTGCAGTCAGGTTCCCTGCACCTGGTCTTTCCAATGGAGATTAGGACATCCCCTTCTGGGTGTTCCTCCACTGTGGTTCGAATAAAACACCCTTCTAGCCGAAGCGCTTTCTTCCATTCGCTCAACATGACCCAGCCAGCGAAGCCGCTGGAGTTTTATACGCTTGACTATGTCAGTGTCGGCGTACAGCTCATACAGCTCATCGTTCCATCTTATTCGATACACGTCGTCCACGCATACTGGACCGTAGATCTTAAGGAGTATATTCCTCTCGAACGCTCCTAACAGCCTCTTATCATTGATGGTCAATGTCCACGTCTCTGCGCCATACATTAGGACGGGAAGGATGAGGGACTTATAGAGCGTTATTTTCGTCGGTCGAGAGAGGACTCTACTTCTCAATTGCCTACTGAGCCCATAGTAACACCTGTTGGCAATAGTTAGTCTCCGCTTGATCTCAAGGCTGACATTATTGTTGGTGTTTATGCTGGATCCTAGATATACGAAATCCTTGACGACTTCAAAAGTATAATTGTCAACAGTGACATTTTGTCCAAGACACCGTGACTCTTTGCTTGTTGACACAAGGTATTTCGTTTTGCCCACTCGACGAGACTCCCTTTCCAGATTGCAGAATGTTGCACTAACTGCTCGAGCGTTGGGAGTCACCTTGTCTGAAACCTCTTTTGGTATCAAATGGTGCGGAGATGTCCCTCCCAATTTTCAATCGTTACTGCGCTGGTGGTGTCGGTCAGTGTCATTTTGCAAACACGAATGAGCTTTGCAGGAATCACCTTTCTTATGGATTGGGCAGAGTACGCTGAGGTTCCAATAACTTGTCATGCTTTCATCCGACCATATTCTACATAGAAGCTCATGCATGCGTTTTTCGAGCTCTTCGCCTCCAGTCTTAAACAACTCAGCAGGCAGGCCATCTGCACCTGCAGCCTTATTGTTTTTCTGCCGAGCAATGGCTGTTAAGACCTCCTCATAGTCAGGCGGCGGTACTTCAACGTCGTCACTGATTGAGGTTTCCGGAGTAGATTCCGCAGTGGCCGGATTATTGCCGTCATCGCCATTAAGCAGCTGCGAAAAGTTCTCTTACTTCTTATTCTTTCAAAGAATTTTCGGAACTCGTTCCTGTCCCGCAACATTTGGATATCATTGAACTCTCGTCTTTCTTCATCTGTTTTCTTGCGCCTGAAGAGACGTTTCTCCTCCCTCCTCAACTCTCTGTATCGCTCCTTAGCAGCTCGCGTTGCAACTGACTGCAGGGTGGCTCTGTAAACAGCGTTTTTTGCTTCAGTAGCATCGCGACACTCCTCGTCGTACCACATATTTCTCCGTCGACGGTGGTAGCCTAGCACCTCTGCGGCAGCCATACGCATGGAGCGGCAAATGTGCGTCCACTGCGCACATATATCAAGTTGAGAGGTGTTTTCCGAAAGGAGGAGTGCAAGTTGGTTGGCGAAGACTTCGGCTGTCTGTTGTGATTGCAGCTTTTCGACATCCAGCTTTCTCTTTGGCTACGACCAAGTAGTGGTCTGAGTCGATGTTTTGCACCACGTATTGGGAGTACGTCTAGTACATTGGAAGCGTGCCTTCCGTCGATCACAACGTGATCAATCTGGTTTCGTGTGTTTTGATCTGGGGACAGCCAAGTGGCCTTATGGATATCTTTATGTTGAAATCTGATGCTACTAACTGTCATGTAACGTACGGCGGCGAAGTCGATCAGTCTCATATCGTTATCGGTGGCTTCGTCGTGGAGACTGAATTTTCCAATCGTCGGACCAAAGAGACTCTCCTTGCCCACCTTGGCATTAAAATCGCCTAACACGATTTTAATATCGTGGCGTGGGCAATGCTCATAAGCTTTGTCGAGGAGCTCGTAGAAGTCATCTTTGGTCGTTTCATCCTTCTCATCCGCCGGGGCATGGACACAAATTAGGCTGATGTTGAAGAATTTTGCTTTGATGTGGATAGTGGTTAGGCACTCGTTCACCGCCGTGAATCTCGAGATTAGATGGCGCAGTCTCTTCCCAACCACAAATCCAACACCAAATTCGTGTCTCGACGCATGACAGCTGTAGTAGATATCACAGGATGCTCTTTTGGAGCAGCCCTGTCCCGTCCATCGCATTTTGACGTGGTGGGTTCCAAGCCCGACGCACAACCATTCATTCATTCTCTCGCCGTGTACAGTCAATAGTTATTCGATACCATTTAAATTTTTTCTGACACGAAATAATTTTTTTCTTTTTCATTTAATTTTTAATCTATTTGCATTCGATTTTCCTCACACGTGATATTTTTTTCACGAGGTACTGCAATTTTTTTCAATTTTTTCCTTCCATAAAAAAAAAAAATTTTCTAGAAATAGATATTGAATTCCCTGAAATGCCGGTTTCTCGTCAGCAAGATCCAAAATTTATGTCGATCTCCTCAAATAAAATTGAAAACCCACTCTCTCAATATTCATTGTTTGCTATTGATAGAGCACTATGCATCGTCAGTAAAGAAATAATTTCAGTATCAATCTTAAGAGACGGTAATCTTTTGTTACTAGTGAAAACTAAAACAGTTGCAGAAAAGAGGTGCCTGGCATTTGCTCCATTAATTATAAATACCGAAAAAGAACAAGAAAAAATAATCAACACTACTAATAAGTAAATATAATCACTCAAAAAGAAACAGCTCTTAAATCTCACTCTCATGCTACCAAAAGACAAACCGGTAACTGATACCGTAGAACTCTACACTTCTAAAATACCTTTCCACCCAAAACAACTATAAGAAAAAATAATAATAGTAAAATAGCGACAACCATAAATTAAAGATTTATTTCCATCTTCAACGAACAATTCCAATTTCTCAAGTTTTTCTTTAGAAAACATCTCAAGTATTTCAGATGACCTAACATTCGACCTATTGTCTATCTCTTTGTCGGTGTCCTATGTGATTGCATTCCCTCTCTCATTCTACCTTCTTCTCTCTCCCACCTATCAATCTTCCTCTCATTCAACACAATGCTCTGCATTCATAAGGGTTACACCCTGTGTGTTGAATGTATCAATAAAACAAAAAAATAACTACTCCACCCATATCTAGGGGGTTGACGGGGTGTTGGCAAACTCGTTTTTGAGATAACAGGCAACATTGGATCTTCCGCGCATTAAACTCAACTCTATTCGTGAGACCCCACTCATTCATAACATGTCTTTTCCTCTCAATCTCCAAAGAATTAGGACGTTTTGAACAGGTATATGAATGAAAAATGGTGCTGTTACCTGCAAACGAGTGAGTGGGATTCTTCGTTAATGACAGAAGGTCGTTAATAAAGACAAGGAAATGGTTAGGGGAGAGGGCCGAATTCAGCGGCACTCCAGCATTAATTGCAAGATCTTCCGAAACAATGCCGTCTACAACAACACGAATAGACCGTTCGCTTAGAAAGTTCGTTACTTCCGACCCCATACGCACTCAGTTTTGACACCAGTGCTTTATGCCACACTCTGTCAAACTCCTTTGAAATATCAAGAGCAACCGCCTTGCTCTCACCTAAGCATAACCGCCATGAGATCGTCCGTAGAGCGATTTCGACGGAAACTGTACTGGCGAACATTAAGCAATTCATTTTGCTCAAGTTATTTGACTAAGTGAAAGTTAACTACACTTTCCGTGACTTTGGATAGAGTAGAACAGATTGCGATGGGGCGATAGTTCGCAGGGTCCGTAGTCTTGCCCTTTATATGTAGGAACTGGTTGGATAATGGCAAACTTCCAATAAGACGGAAATACACCAGTTGCGTATGAAATGTTGAAAAGGTCACGCCAGCGTTATCGCACAAGCTTGCAATATAGGGGCTGGAATTCCATCGGGTCCCGAAGCCTTGTTTATGTTAAGACTTGCAAGAACTCTTTTAACTACTCGCGTTCGAAAATGTATCTCAGGCGCAGCACAAAATTCAGTTTCCATAACGGGAAGTGGTTGATCGCTAGCTGGCAGAGAAGAATTCTCTGCGAAAATGTTAGCTAAAAGGTTCGCTTTATCAACCGAGCTAATGACGAGGCGATCACCTGTAAAAAGAGTTGGAATTGACGAAGTCGTTTGGTTCTTTACTCTCTTTACAAATGACCAAAAATTCTTACCCCTATGGAATTGTAAGACTTTGCCTCAAGCGCTGCTAAAAGTTAAATTAAGTATATTATTTATAAAAATATTGAAGTTTTTTTTTTTATTATTATACTATAGGTATATAAAGCAAGCTGGCTTAAAGACATTTAACAATAGATTTATAAATAAATGGAAATTAGGAAATAAAAACAAAAATGCATGGTGAGTGTCCAGTGACACACCCATATTTTACATTATTATATTTAAATATTTATGTTTTAGTTTAGAGAAAGTCCAGTGCGAATTCATCAACTTAAGTAGTTGCTAGTTGATTTGAATGGTTCAACATTCGTATTTTGTACGAATTAGATTTGGTCTTAATTTCATCTTTGACGAAAGGAACTTGTAATCACGATGTAGTTGTAAGTTGGTGCGTTCACAAACATACTAAGCATTTTGGACTGATAGCGTTGCAATGTTTCGACATTTGAATTGGCGGCTGTACCCCACAGTTGTATGCCGTAGGTCCATATGGGTTTAAGGATTATCTTATAAAGGAGCAGTTTGTTTTCGCAAACATATTACGATTGCGAATTACAATTGAGTAGCCAGAAGATACTTCTCAGTGTAGGACTTAGAGCTTTGCGCTTCGTAAATACTTATATGCGTTTTCCATGTGAGACGTCTATCCAGATGCATTCCTAGTTACTTCGCATTGTTTGCTTGAGGGATTTGTATTGCGTTTAATTGCACAGGTGGGCAAGTATTGCGACGTGTTGTGAATGGTACTTGCATCGACTTAGTTTCGTTCGCCATAATTTTCCAGTTTTTAAGCCACAAACATTCTTGGAGTTTGAGTGAGGCAATTGACAAGGCAGCAGTGTCGTCTGCGAAGGTTCCAATAACAATTCCATCAGTTGTCGGCAAATCAGCAGTGAAAAGTAGACATAACATTGGGCCCATAACACTGCCCTGAGGAACACCGGCTTTTATATCATATAGAGATGTGATGTCATTGCCTTGTTTCAACATACGATTTCAAGAACGTGTAGCTAGTGTTCTAGCTTTATATAAAAGCCCCTCCTGCCACACACGGTCAAAAACTTGTACTATGTCAAGAAAAGCGGTGGAGCAGTATTTTTTGGATTCGAAGGCTGCGTTTATTTGTTCAACAAACAAGTCTATGAATTTGTTCAATTTCATGAATATTTTGACACAAACAACGATTATAAGATTTTGGAAGGGATTGGTAGCAGATTTGTGTATGACTTTGCATCTCCAGCATTTTTCCCGAGTTTTTGGATCATTTTTATTTGTGCAGCCTTCCACTGTGGTGGGACAAAGCTAGTTCTCAACATAGCATTGCAGAGTTGGGTTAGGAAGGTTATTGCTTGCTCTGGTAATTTCTGTAATTAGAACATAGCCTGGGGCCTTCGCAGGTTTCAATTTGTTTATAATTGACCCCACTTCGTTTTTTGTGAATCGAGATATCGGTAAATCTAGTTCATATGGCTGAGCTAAATGCTCGGGTACTTCATTTAATATTTCCCCTGGTGGTTCGTCCGGATTAGGTATAAATACATCTTTAAGATGTTTCGCCAAAATTTGTGCCTTTTCGTGGTCATTTTTCGCCCACGTTCCATCGGGTTTTCGTATTGGGGGTTGTAATTGTGTTGGTCTTTTCAATTTATTTGCTGAATAATCAGTTGCAAAAGTTGCTTAGAGTTTTTCAATATAATTTTTGAATATGTTTTTGTCCTCAGCTAACAGTAGTGTTAACTCTTTGGTTTTAGCATTGAAGTGCTTTTTATCGCCTGGGAACCTTCTTTTTTGCCAAATTTTCCTCGCTCACCTTTTTTCTTTTATCTTTTCCATTATTGAAACGGAATACGTGTTTGTGTAGGAACTTGTAAGTACTGGAGTAGAAGCCCAAGCTGTTTCCTGAATACAGGCATTAAAGAGTTCTACTGCTTCTGTAATGTCGGGTGTTTTTAGTGGCAGTTTGAGTGGCATTTAAAACTTGTAAGAGCAATACCTCTATTTACACAAAAGTCAATAAGATCAGGTATTTTTGTAGGATCCGTAGGCCAATACGTTGCTTCTCCTGTTGAGATGGTGCTTAGATTTAAACTTTGAATAGCAGACAGGAGCTGTCGCCCTTTTGTAGTTATTAGTCGCGAGCCCCATGCAGTGTGTTTTCCATTATAATCTCCACAACTCATAAATTTGTTGCCAAGTGTCTTAAAGAATATTTCATACTCTTCTATTTTTATATTATGTTTTGGGGGGCTGTATATAGCAGATATTGTAATTGGCCCTATCCAACCTTCTATTGCAATGTTGGTAGCTTCAATATGTTGCGTACGATGTTGTTTTGTTATCTTTTATATTACGTTTCACCAGTATTGCACTTCCGCCGTATGCTTTTCCGTCTGCATGCATTGTGTGGTAAAAGTTATAGTTGTTAATTTTAAAATGGCTGGTGTGAGTGAAGTGTGTTTCGGATATCAAAAGTATGTCGACTTCATTTATGTCTCAGAACGATTTAAACTCAAGGATGTGTTGTGACAGACCATTTGCATTCCAGATAACTATTTTTAATTTACCGATTTTGAGAAGAGTTTGATGTTAGATTTATTAATAAGTTTGTCATGGTGGTAAGTTGCTGCTGTTGTAGCAATGAAATCATTTCACGCATATCAGGTGAATTGTTTGGAAGTTGATCAAAATTGGTTGCAGTTTCATTTTGGGGTGTCTCTGACGCCCCGCGCCTACGATACGGTTTTTTTTTAACTTTTGAATGCTGTAGATTATTTGTAATTTCATACTGTGGGGCTGTTTTTATTTGTTTTATTAAGGAAGGGGATTTTAATTGTTGTAAGTTTTTATATACACTACACCCTTTTTTATTTGCAGGATGATTTCCATCACAGAGAGCACATTTTACATCTTCAGATATATTTTTTATTGTACAATTGGCGGAGGAGTGACTTTCAGCTCATTTAATGCACCTAGGCTTACGTCTACAATATTCCTTTGTGTGACCATAGTTTTGGCAATTTGCGCATTGCAGTAACTCGCGCTTGGGACGTGGCAGTTCAAATACGATTCTGCTTTGTAATAAGTTTTTAAGTTCATATATTTGTTTGTTGTTTTTTTCGGTTCTAGCTCGACTAAAATTATAGGACGTTTAGTAGTTATTTGTTTTATATTCCAAATATTGGAGACTAGATGGCCGAGATATAAAAATTGCTTTTTTAATATCATCCACTGCAGTGGATGGATGTATATTTTTTAGTACAATTTTGAAGGACGTTTGTTGTTTTGGCTTATAAGTATAGAATTCGGTATCTTTTAGTTCCAATTCTTTCACTATAGCGGTATATGCTTCAGACGTGTTTGTTTGTATTTTCATTCGATCACCACTCATTACTTTTATATCGTACCATCTATATGGCCATGTAGTAGCTTATAAAGAGGCTGGATATTAGCGACCTTGTCAACAAATATCGGGGGTGGTTTGTATATCTTTTCCTTAGGTGCAGAGTTATTTTGGTTCTGTTCTTCTTCTATGTACTTCAAGAATTTCTCTTTTTATTGTATATTTACCGTCCCGTTATTTTGATTTCTTATTTAACTATGAAATTGATAACTACAAACTTTAAAATCTACACTCGTGGATCTTGCAGTGAATTTGGATACCAACTTTGTTTTAATATTCACATTAACAAAATCATTAACAAGGCCTCCTGTGTGTTGGGTTTCATTGAACGCTGGACGAAAGAATTTGACGAGCCATATGTTACTAAACCCTTAATTATTTTAGTATGTTCAATTAGAATATGCTTCAATAATTTGGTTTCCATATTATAAGTGTGACATAAATGTCTTGGAGCCGGTCCAAAAACAATTTCTTCTTTTCTGTTTACGTGGTTTACATTGGAACCCGAACTTAAGTCTTCCATCATATGAAAGTCGTTTGAAATTACTTTTATTACCATCGTTATACTCAAGTAGAATAATGTTGAATTCTACATTTATACTTAAACTTTTTCAGGCCAATATAAATGCACTTGTCTTTTAAGTAAGCTCAATATCATTACATCTACACATGCTACAAGGAACTATGATAAAAACTTATAATTGTAATTACTTAAAATTTTAATCTTTCAATAATGCGTTATAGACTTCAATTAAGTTTATCATTTAATAGATTTTTCCGATTCATCAAAATCAATTAAATATAAAATTCTTCTAAAAGTTAATAATTAACTGTCTTCACTATCCAACCATTATGCTTACTGGAGTTCTCTCCTCTATTGCTTTCGGTCGCGCCCCTCTGTCGGCTGGGGGGGAGGTGGGATTCAAAAGGGGGATTCAATAGATACTCTTGAAGGCCTTTACTTTTTAATTTTGTAAAGTTCTGCGAAGCTTTCGGGTACAATTATTTAATTGTTCTTTAAGGCTTGGGGATTTATGAGTTTGCCACACTCTCCTTGGTCTCTTCTTTTCATTAATTAGGGTCTGTATCGTGACCCTATACATTTAACAGATGGGGTGTACCCCAATGAATGCAGAGCATTGTGTTGATTGGAAGGAAGATTGATAAGTGGGAGGGAGAATGAGAGAGGGAACTTGGGGTTTTTCTGACATAATATCGTGGTTTAACAATTTCAGCATTGGGCATTTGGTTTGGCTGAGTTTTTATAGATATGTATTAAATCAACATGTGAAAGTATGTTGCCTGCCTTTTGGGGTAAGAAGCATAGATCCCCAAAAAGTGTATTTATAGTCACCAATCAGCAATAAATTTGGGTCCTAGATTAGCAAAAAATATACTTCCTTTTTGTTATGATTATTTGTGTGTCTCGCGGACTATTTTGCTTTGGTGAGTACAGCGAATTCGATCTTCCTGGGTTTACGTTCCTTAATACCTGCCTACTGGATATTTGGCTTTCCCAACGGTGTGGTGAGTTTGTAGTGTGTTAGGGAGAGATTGCGTATATATTTATTGCAAGGGTATTAGTAGAACTAGAGCAATAAATTATTCCTCAAGGCCACTTCCATTACTCGTCTTTCAGCGACGGTTGTGAAATCGAATATCAATCTAGGTCACGATCCAATTAGGGGTCAGACCCTCTAATGATTCAGAATAAACAGGTATTAGAAATGGATAATTTTAAGCCATCTTCGTTAAACTAAAAGGAGTTGGTTCAGAGGAGCATGAGGTGACTCCCACAACTAACTGCCTCAAAGTTCAAAGTCCAAGTATCTGTAAGGGTTTTAACTAATGCACCAACCATAACAGAAGTTTTGGCCATTGTGAACTGCGAGGTGACTCAGTCGAATAAATCTACTGTTAACCAGAATCCTAGGTCAGCGTCAAAAGGGCAGATGCAGGAATGTCGCAGCAACCTTACGGAACAACAAAAGCGCAAAGAATATATCATTATGAGAAAGTTCTGCAAGATATTTGCATTCAGCTTCAAATTAAGTAGAAGAACGGCCAAATCGATACTGAAGATGCAAACCATATTCGTCAACCACCCTAAAAGAGATGAAGTAACAAAGCTAATTGTAGATATGCATAAGGATTGTATAATCGAATCATTAAAGAAAAAAGATGGTAGCCCTCGATTCTATGTTGACCCTTGCCTAGAATACACTTTACGGTGCTAAATGGTTCTCTACACTGGATATGCCGAGTGGTTATTGGCAAGTTGAATTAGTGGAACAAGATAAGGAGAAACATTTATTTTGCATTGGTGATGGTCTGTGACTTTTTTCTGTGATGCCTTTTGGCATTTGTAATGCGTTAGCTACTTTTGAACGCTTGAAGAACCGCGTGCTCAAAGGGTTGCACTGGAAGACCTGCTTGGTATACATAGATGACAGAAGTGTTCAGGTGTATTGAAGTAGCTGTTCTTAAACTTAGTCCAAATAAATGCTCCCTTTTCCAGTTAAATACCTGGGTAATACGGTAAGCACGGAAGGCGTTCATACCGACGAAGACAAGGGAGCCGCAGTAAAAGATGGCTATGTCCGAAAAACGTACATGAAGTTATTCACTTAGAAGATTTCTGCACCGGGTTTGCAAACATAGCCTGCAGTTTGCATTAGTTGACAAGGATCAAGAAAGAGCTTTCCAGCAACTAAAAGATCTACTTGCTACTTGGCAGGCTGGTGCTTTCCTAGATAATCGATAGTCAAGAGAAAGTAGGGCGTCAAACATTTTCATAAGTACTTGTATGGGCAGCAATTCCAGCTGAGGATTGACCTTAATAGATAGAGTGATTATAAAACTATCATTTCACAACTGACCACCGCAAAGTAGGTTACCATGTGAATTCTGATGATCTATCATGACGCCCCTGCAAAGAGGAATGCAAACACTGCTCAAGAGCCGAAAAAGGGAAGACATTGTTGATATCCGGCTATTAAACGCATTTCCAGCAGAAAGTTAGACTACTGAGAAAATTAGTGAAGACCAGAAAGCCGATGAAGAGTCCCATTGCAAAAGCGTTATGGGCCTCCATAAGTTACCTACATCGAGCATAGGAGAGCGAAGATGGTAGTCTAACAAATAATCTGTTGGTTGTGCCGAAAACCCGAATCAAGGAAATCATAGCAAATGGGTGCAGTGATGGTCATCTAGGGAACACGGAAACGGTAGAAAATATCAAAAAGTGATTCTACTGGGTTAGTTGTCAGGACTCTGTTGCATATTGGATTCATCGATTCGAGCTGTGCATGGCGGCAAAAGGACCAAAAAGAAGAAGAAGTCTTGGTAAAATGCGCCTGTACAACGTGGCAGCGGCCCTCCATGAGCTGTTGTGCAATTAAAAAAAAGAAGGCAATACTAATTGCTCGTGGCTATGTTATATAGTGACATAAAACATAGATCATCTTGAAACTTGAGCTATAGAATGGTCGTGACAGCGATGAAATATGTGCTATAAATGTGGCTACAGCAGCGGAATAAATTGACTCACAGTTTGACGGCCTTAGTGTAAACATAGAGCGTGTAATATAATTGTGAATTAATTTTTAAGTGTTTTGTTTAGCGATGGATTGTTGAGAATAATCGTATATATTATATATAGCAAACTAGTAACTTGATTGGAACAAGAAGTATATGAAATTAAATTATTTAAAATTTTTCATCTTACTTTAAATAGTTTTGACACAATTAAATAAATGGTCAAGAAATTTGGGGTTTTTTCAAATATATTTAAATAAAACTTTTGAATTTCAAATAAAATTAGGACCTGCTCCGTTTTAAGTTTTTTTTTATTAAAGGCTGTTCTTTGACAAAAAAATTTACAAAAGTAAAAATTACAATTAATTAGAATTTGCAGTTTTTGCTGGAGATTTTATCGTAACACAATCGCCATTTGTTTGTGCCTCGTGTCTGTTTTTTTCAGTCTATAGCCGCTTATTCTTTTAGCTCTAGAAATTTCAAACTATTTATTTATTTTATTTATTTATTTATTTTTTCGAAAACTGGCACAACAAAGTTTAAAACCTTATTAGCAGTACCGGCAGCATGTAGCGTAATTTTGTTTGAAATTAAAATTTTTGTTTGATTGGTAATATTTTTGTTTGAAATGTTGTATTTTACTAGAAACTGCCAATCAAATCGAGTATGATTCATACTCGCGCACTCTATAAATCGTGTATGATTTACACTCAGCGACTCTATCAATCATAACTGATTCATACTCGATTGATAGAGGACACATAGTGGATGGATATGTGTATACACAATATCTGTCATACGCTACTTTCGCGGTTTTTTCAGTCTATTCTTTCTCATTCTTTCAGCTGTAGAAAAATATCTAACGATTTTTGTTTGAAATGTGAAATTTTTTTTTGAAATGTTAAATTTTAGTAGAAACTGATTGGCAGCGCTGTCTATCAATCCAGTTTCATATTTAGCGCCCTGTATCAATCAAGTTTGAACCACACGCGAATACTCGTGGATACATGTGGATGCATATGTGCATCCTCATTTTTTCATATTTATTGATAGAGGGCGCTGCCCTTCAATTCCGTGACAATTTCCGTTTTGACACGATCATCTTTTACCCCCTCCGGCTAGTCATATATAAAACTTAATTATTTTACACACACTTGCAAATTAGCTCAAATAAAAAAATTCATATCTGCGCGACACATACTAAGTATTGTAAACAGTAATGGAAAATTTTTGTAATTTTTTACTAATTTTTTAACCGAAACGTATGTTTTGTTATATTTTTGAATTTGGTTTTTCTGTTACACCCGCAAAAAAAGTTCGTCATCTCACGCTGCGTTTAGACCACCCGAACGAACGAAAGAATCTTCTTTCGTTCGGCCGGTGTGTTTGCTATAAAATTTTGAGGAACTGAAAAAACCTGAGTTCGATCCTTTTTGGTGAATCCAATGTTGCTCTTGTTGTGTAATTTTGAAAATTAAGTAAAAAGGGGGAAAAAAAACAAGTGGAAAGGAGGAAAAACTTAGTTAAGGTATCGTGCAATGCAATACTGACAACATATGGTGGTTTTCTGTGCGTTTTAACAACAAATATAAAGTGATGTTGGGGAACATTATAATTTGCCATCTATTCCGTGCGAGCGAACTGATGTTCGTTCGGCCGGTGTGAACGGTTGCGCGAATGAAATTTTATTAGTTACAATTTCTACGCGAAAGAATCTTCATTCGTTAGGGCGGTCTAGACACAGCGTCATCGTTGATGAGAACAAGAGCGACATTTTACACAAGTTTTCATCATCGAGATGTACGAGTATGTATATATACGAAACACAAACAAAAAATGAATCAGCAGAGCAACGAAGACGAACACAAAGTTGATCCGAAAGTGAGTCAAAGCTATTTAAAGTAACAAGGGTAAAAGCACTCCACCACCTCGCGTAAATCGAGTTCATGGAAGAAGTAATAAAGATTTGAATAAAAAAATTTCCCATCAAAAAAATTAGCATTTAATCTTATCTCAGTAATAACAATGACATCAAATTCCGATTAAGTAAAAGCAGTAAGGATTAAATAGATAGTAAAGATTAAATGCGAAAAAGCTCGGCCTAGGCCCTCCATGGGCTGTTGTGCCATTAAAAGTAAGTAAAGTAAAGTAAGTAAGGATTAAATTAGATTTAGTTCGAATACCAGATTCATTTTGGCAGTACACACTTCGAGTTTTCCACTATTAGCATTATGCTCTTCAATAGCCACGCCAACATTTACAACAGTTATTGAATTGTTCAATGTGGACCGCTCAATTCTGAAAAATCACATGAATTTCCACCGTAGTAAATGAAAAAATATTATTAAAAACATTTTTAATTGGTGTAAACCCTAACCATTTAAACATTGAATATAGAAGAAATATAAATTCATTGAGAGAAGATTACTATTTACTAGATGAAGTGAATATGACGATAAGCTACCAAAACAGAAGAAATATAGACAATAGCAGAACATTTTAATAACTTTAACAGAAATATTAATAAGAAATTATATATTGTATATACATATATGTATTTATATACATATGGTGATTTTTTTGATAGTAGGTTTTTGACGTTTATATTTCTGACAGTTCTCGCGTGATTCTTGATATGTGTCAAAGTAAAAAATGCTCAGTTTGGTTAGCCATTTCATCATGAATGATGACTTACGAATGAACAACGTTTGCAAATTGTGAAATGTGTTTATCGCAAAATTGTCTTCAGCGACGAGGCTAATTTTTTGCTCAATGGATACGTGAATAAGAATTGCCATATTTGGAATGAAGACCAACCAGAGGCAATTCAGCAGGTACCAATGCATCCGGAAAAATTTACTGTTTGGTGCGGTTTATGGGCAGGCAGAATCATTGGGCCTTACTTCTTCAAAGACGATGAAGGCCGCAACGTTACGGCCAATGGAGAAAGGTACGTTCGATGATAACATACTTTTTTTTTGCCGAAAATGCAAGAATTGGACTTGGCCGACAGGACGGTGCTACATACCACACTGCACGCGAAACCATGCATCAATAGAGAGGCGAATTTGGTGTAGTCAATTAGCCACCAAGATCGTGTGTTTTGACCCCGTTAGACTATTTTTTGTATGGCTATGTTAAGTCTCTTGTCTACAGGGCTTTGGTAGCCAACATTGAACGCGTCATTGGTGAGATTCCGTCGAAATGTGTGAAAAAGGGTGAAAAAGTGTGCCAAAATTGGACCTTCAGAATGGATCACTCAAAGCGTAGCCGTGGACAACATTTAAGTGATATTATTTTTAAAAAGTAAATTTATCGACCCAAATAATAATTCACAATATTCATTCACTTTTGTAAAATTTCTGGGGTTTTATGAATTTTCAAAAACCAAGCTCTTATGGTAAAAACTCAGCGTTTGTATATATGTAAATACACAAATAGAAATGAAAGATATCAACTTCAAAACATGGCTCGACAATTTAGGCCTTATAGACAAGTGATTTCTCTGTAATTTAGATCTAATAAACAAGCAGGTTCAAGGCAATTTAGGCAAAATATACAATCAAGAATACCAGAACCCATGGAGATCATTCAACTCGAAAACAGAGAGGAACATTTTTCAACAGCCAACAAACGAGTCTGCCGATGTTACTTACAGCTTACAATAAATAATGATAAAATTAAATGCTTTTTACTTAGTAAGGACATACATACTGTTACAACATTGAACACACCCATTCCAATAGTAGAATTGAACATCCCTGTTATTACCACAAAGTTTATGAAAGCTAACTTCTATAGCGTTAGTCTGTAACGGGAACTCAAAATTGTGTCAGATTTCACCATGGAGTGGTCAGAAAATGAGAACAATGTCGCTGTTATAGCTCTTTTTAAGTGTGAAAAGAAAATAGGCGATTTTTTCAAAACGCTCCGCCCACTCGGGATTAATCGCATATTCGTCTACCAGCGCATGAAAATGTTTGAGGAAACTCGAGATATCAAAGACCGCCACCGGTCGGGCCGCCCACGTACAGTTCGCACGCCTCAAGTCATCAAAGCCGTCAAATCAAGAATTCAGCGAAATCCGCTCCGTTAACAGAAAATCATTGCCCGTGAGATGAATATCACGCAAAAGGCCATGAGTCGGATTATTAAAAAAGACTTAGAATTTGGTGCCTTCAAACGTCGCACCGGACATTTGTTGACTGCAGCTTTGGAAAAAAATAGGGTAGAAAAATCCAAACGTCACTGATAACTAACACAGAAAAAATCTTGTTTACGGATGAAAAATATTTTACCTTGCAGGAAAAATTTAAGAACTAAAATGAAAGGGTGTATGCACGGTCATCTAAGGAAGCTCCTGAATTGATCCCATGGAGCGAAAAGGGTCATCACCCAGCTTCAGTCATGTGTGTCAGGAGTCAGGAGTGTCTCTTACGATGGGGTCACTGACTTGCATTTCTGCTAACAAAGGGTCAAAACTTCGGTCAAAGTTTACCAAGAAACCGTTTTGGAAGTTGTTGTGAAGCCACTTAACCATTCCTTGTTCCGAAACCAGCCGTGGACTTTCAAGCAGGATTCTGCGCCATAAGGCTAACACGACTCAGACCTGGCTTCAAAACAATTTGGCAGCTATCATTTGGTCTGAGGAATGGCCGTCTGGCAGCCCTGATCTGAACCCACTGGATTACAAATTCGGGATAGGACATGCTTTGCCACAAAAGATGCCCTAACATTGATTCTCTGAAGATTGCTTTGATTCGTGCTGTCACCACTTTTCCAATGCACGAGGTGCGTGCAGTTATTGGATGATTAAGGCGTGCGTGAAGGCCAAAGGCGGGTATTTCGAATAAGTAATTGGTTTTTGTATACGAAATTTTTCAATTCATGTACATATTAGAAGAATCTGAAAACGATATTAAAACTTAATACATAAGAAATAAATGAACAAGAAAAATACAAGTTAGAAAAAATGTTGATTAAAAATAAATATTTTTTATTTTACGAGTAACAAAGTCATAACTTCCCTCGATAAGGTATCGCCAGTCGCCTATGCTAGCGCCGGTTGATAAGGCCAATAGCAGCCAGGTCGCTCTGTACCTGTCTTTCCAACGGAGATTAGAACGTCCTCTTCTGCGTGTTCTTCCAGCCGAAACGTGCTGAACCCGTAGTAGCCTTGCTTGATCGCAAAGCTGATATTATTGTTGACGTTAATGTTGGATCCTAGGTAATCGATATCCTTGACGACTTAAAAAGAATATGAATGACAGTGACATTTTGTCCAAGACGCCGTGTTTGTCTGTAGATACAAGATTTTGTCCTCGTTCACCACTAGACCCACTGCCCTTCCAAATAGGAGAATGCAGCACTGACTGCTCGCTCAATTGTGTAAATATCATCTGCGTATGCTAGCAGCATGACACTCTTGTAGAAAATTGTGTTAGAGATGTCGGCGCTCGCAACTTATTTTTTCCAGTATAAGGTTCAAGAAGTCGCACGATAAGGAATCACCTTGTCTGAAACCTCTTTTGGTATCAAATGGCGCGTAGGGGTCTGTATCAATTTTCACTGCGCTGGGCTGTCGGTCAGTGTCATTTTGCAAAGACAATTGAGCTTCGCAGGCATAAGAAAATCAGCCATTGCGGCGTACAAGTGATTCCTAATCGTACTGTTAGAGGCGGCTTTATAATCGACAAATAAGTAGATGGTGGTATAGATTTGTTTCTCTCGGGTATTTTCAAGGATTTGGCGTAGTGTGAATATCTGCTCGATGGTGGACCAGAAGCCACACTGATAAGGTCCAATCAGTTTATTAACGATGAGCTTTAGTCTTTCGTACAGTACACTCGATAGAACTTTATATGCGATATTAAGAAGGCTTATCCCACGGTAGTTGGCGCAGATGATGGTATTTCCTTTCTTTTGGATTGGGCAGAGTACGCTGAGATTTCAATCACTTGGCATGCTTTCATCCGATCCCGTAACATCTCGATATCATTAAAATCACGTATTTCTGTTTCTCTTTTCTTGCGCCTGAAGAGACGTTTCTCCTCCCTCCTCAACTCTCTGTATCGCACTGAGTTGACGGCTGTGGCATTCGGGCTCCTCAGCAAGCGGAGTGAAATCTGGCTCAAATGGCAGTCCGGCTTATGTCCCAGCTGTCTCCGTCCTATTAAAACTTTGGCGCGCCTTGTTGTACGTTCCATGATCGTCACCATTAAGTTAGTGGTACATGTTCGGTTGAGCTTGCTCTAGATTTGTGCTGACCTAGCTCTGAACGTAGATACCCATAAGGTTCTGCGCAACCCTACCGTGGCCTTACTACTTGCTTAGATAACCAAGGGGTCATTAAGGTGACTGTATAGGTACTTTCGGGCAAAGATAGCGGCATCAAAGGAGGACCCAATTGCAATGACAAACAGCACCAAAAAGCAACAGAAGTAGATGGCGAAGAGAGTTTCGATCCCTTCAAAGGACGTGGGCTCGCAAGATCGACAGGAAACCCAAGTTGAGAAATACTGAAGAAAGCTGTTTCTTTACCGGACCTGGACCAGGACGTAACCAGCGCAATGAGCCCTAGCATCGAAACGCCCATAATGGCATCACAAAATCTCGCAGCGTCGCCTTTTTGTAATTAAATTTCAAAATAAAGTCTTTGTGAAGGTACCAACAGAAAATTGAGTAAGGAATTCATTGGCGGTGTGGTCGCTGTGGCGTAGTGGTAGTGCGTTGGACTGCTACGCAGAGTCTCCGGGGTTCGAATCTCGGCACAGGCAAAATCAAAAAAAAAAAAAGTAGAAAAAATAATTTTTCTACACGGCACCACCTCTTGTCAGGCAATGGCAAACCTACAAGAGTAAAAATTGCTATGAAAAGCTTTTCCTTCGCCGTTCGGATTCGGCTTTAAACTGTAGGTCCCTTCCATTCATGTACAAATATAACACGCACAACATGAGTGGATGCGAAAAGCTCGGCCTAGGCCCTCCATGGGCTGTTGTGCCATCAAAAGTAAAGTAAATTCATTGGCGGTAACATGACAACTCTTGGCCAATACATTTAAGGATTGGTTGCATTCTATGAAGGCAAGTATAACATTCATCATGGAATTCGGAGGGTGGCGAATGTTTTAAAAACTTCGTTCATGAAGGCTGGGGTTTTAATGAAACTGCAAAACCAGCGAGTGGAGAAAAGGCGAGAATATGGTGTCGCAGGCTGCAAAGAAGAAGAAGAAGGATCACTTCCCAAATAAGACACAGCTGAAAAAGCTAATCAACCTAGCAAAATAGGAAATATCAAAGCTGAAAATACAAATCTCGTAGTACAAAAAAGCGAAAATTGGACCGAGGTTAAACCACGAACTCGAGCTAAACGCAAATTAGAGTGTCCAAATACTGTAGTAACAAAAGTACAAGCGAACTGTCGTATTCCGAAATACTGAAAATGCTAAAGACGGCGAAAGGCGACTTACTCTTCGAGCTAAGTAAAGCAGATGATCCATAAACAGGAAAGTTTCTAGAGACGGTTGACAAGCTTCTTGGACGAAACGCTGAAATACGAGCTTATACTCATGATGTTACGGTTGAAATCAAGGATATCGACGAAGTAACAACCAGAGATGAACTTCACGAAGCACTATGTCGACATTTTGAAGAGTTGCACTTACCTGCATCGGCGATCAAATGCATGAGGCCGGCGTACGGCGGAACGCAGGTAGCTACGTTAATAATGCCACTTGAGGCAGCTGACAAGCGTAAGAGTATTGGTAAAGTACGAAGAGGGTGGGTCATCTGTCGTATCCGGACCAAACTGAAGTCAAATCGCTGCTACAATACAGTCTTGACTATCGTCGCAGCACACAAAAATGAAAAAAAATGGAAAACTGTACCGGTATATGCTATAGATGTGGTGAAACATAAGTCAAAAACATGTAAAAAGGAGCACAAAAGTATACTTTGCCTAAGAAGTAATTTAAAAGATGCCAGGCATTCTACGGGGCGCTATAAATGTCCGTCGTTTATAAAGGCGATAAAGAATTTGAAACATTAATGAGACTGCTCTAACTAAATTTCAACCATTATCAGGCGGCACAGGATCTGTTAACCGTTTATGAACTGTCAATAGATGTAGCTATTTTGTGTTAACCAAACAGAGAAAAAAATCGAAATGTATGGGTAAAGGACGTGTCAGGAAAACCGTCACTTCACGTGAACGCTTTCAAATCGGAGAATGGGTTTTGTGGGAGTTGAACTAGGACCGCTCACGATCTATAGCTGCTATATACCACCCAGTGCTACACTGCCATAATTTGAAGCAACAATAATTGCTGGTGACTTTAACGAGTGGGCAGAACATTAAAGAATATAGGGTTGCAGCATACATTTTATAGAAGCGGATTTGGTTCTATAATAGATGTGACATTTTTGAACGAATCATTATAAAGGTCAGCAGCTGTGACGTGTAGACACATAGCAATCACCAAGCAATAATTTGTTAGGTGAAATAGCGGTTGGAAAGTGGAAACTCTGAATACAGAGGCTTTTAAAACGGCATCAACTGATTTGTTTGCATCTGGATCAGCACGAAACATGGCCAATATAGTAATGAATCACGTTAAGGAAGCATATGAATTGTCTATGGCAAGTAGATCGTTTTCGGGAAAGCACAGACCAGGTTATTGGTGGAATGAAAACATCGCAGGTCTAAGCACGAGTGCAACAAAGCCAGAAGAGTGTACCAAAGATCAAGAACTACTTTCGTGTTCCAAGAGAAAGAGTAGCAGTAAAAAACAGAAGCGCGC
Source organism: Palloptera scutellata (assembly GCA_958295655.1). Lineage (NCBI taxonomy): Eukaryota > Metazoa > Arthropoda > Insecta > Diptera > Pallopteridae > Palloptera > Palloptera scutellata. Next base: position 78,223,155 of record OY282449.1, on the reverse strand, counting down.
GAACCTAAAAAATTCGATTTGAAACAGTAAAAGCTCCAGCTTTCTGGAACTCTGCGATGACGCGGAAGAAACCTCATTAGGCTCGGCCCTACAGGCTAGTAAAAAAAAACTGAGTTGCTTTAGAAAACCTGCACCTAGCTGTCCAAAACTGATGGGGACAATTTTAATTACGTTGTCCCCGGAGGTACCTGTTCCATGATTGAAGGCTATCATCACGGTGATTCCTCAAAATTTCCGATTCTCACAGAAGCTGAAGCCATTTTGGCTGCTGAAAATGTGGGAGACAACACACCAGATAGGATAGGATACCAAATCAACTATTACAAATAGCAAAAAACCAGCGCTTAACGGAATTTACCAAACTGTACAATGCATGCGTAGGTGAAGGAGTGTTTCCCGACAGGTGGAAGGCACAACTGCTGGTCCTTCAGCCAAAGAGTGGCTATACACCAGTATACCCATCTGGCTACCGACCACTTTGCATGTTGGACACTTCAGGAAAGATTCTAGAGAAAATATTATGTAATCATTTAGAAGAAGCAATAGATGCGGCAAATGGAATTTCACCAACCCAATTTGGATTCAGGAAGCGTCGCTTAACAACTGATGCTGTCAAATTGTTTAATAGCATAGCGCAAGAAGCAATTGGATACATTGGACATAAAGAATGCCTTCAATTCTGCAATATGGACAGAAATATTAAAAGCTCTGCATAAGCTGAATGTACCACAAAACCTCAGAAAAATAATAATAAACTGCTTTAGCAATAGACTGCTATTATATGAAACGGAGAATGGCATGAAAGAGTATGTTAGCAGGTGTTTCACAAGGATCTGTACTTGGGCCGCTGCTCTTGAACTATATGTATGATGGCGTGTTAAGGCTTAACATCCACGATAATACGCACATTATCGGTTTCTCAGATGATATTGCAGTCGTTATTGTTGGTAATCATATCGAAGAAATCAAACATATCGGTAATGAAACCATACTAACAATACGAAACTCGATCAATTCAGTCAGTCTGAAGATGGCCGAACATAAAACTGAGGCCGTAATCATTAGTAGTAGAAGGGTTTTGGATGTAGCAAAACTAACTGTTGGAAATTACGAAATTCGATCAAAAACGGCTATCAAATACATTGGCACCATAATATGTGCAAGAATGTCGTTCAAACAGCACTTCGTGTACATTGGTGAAAAAGCAGGTAAAGCAACTTTGACGTTATGCCAGATGTTAACGAATACGAGAGGTCCTCGACAGAGACGAAGGCATCTTATAACAAGTAACGTAAAATCCCTAATGTTATATGGGCAATCTGGGCAATGACAGCGAAGTATAAAACATATTTTCGCAAAGTTGATTCTGTAAATCGCCTTTGTGCTTTGGAGGCATACAACCAAAATGGCAGTGAATCAGAAGAGCAGCAGCACATCGCTGCGTTATACGTGGCAAAACAGTTTGTCAAACGCATCCAAAGGCCGCTTCACACATCGATTGGCAGGAAGCATGGCGAAGTCGATTTTTTTATCACACAAATACTCAGCGGATATATGTGTTTCCGAGCGTATTTACATCGATTCAATCTCGAATACGACCCCTACAGTACACTGTGCAGTGATATGCCCAAGGATGCTGAACACGTATTCTTCAAATGCCCCCGATTCCAAAAAGAACGTAACATGTGACGACATACTCGGTGAAACAATAACGCCAAATAACATATTTCGGCGTCAACAACTGGTTGGAATATCTTTTGCAGTATGGCTGCTTCGGTAATATTGGAGTTGCGCGCTTAATGCTGAACCAGCCCCGCGAATTAACACCTAATGGTTGTCCCGTGGGGAGAGTTGTAGAAGAGGAAGTAAGTGGTTTTAGTCAGTAGGAATCAGACATAACCGGATAAGAACTGGAGTTCTGCGGTACCTATGAAGGTTTCCACAAATGAACAAAAAAAATTTAAAATAAATCTTGGCTGCAACTAAGTAGTGGTCTGAGTCGATGTTTGTACCACGTATTTTTTTTCGACGAATCCTACGATCACCTCCCTTCCAGCCGACCGAGGGGCGCTCCCAACTACGTGTAGGTTACCGTAGTAGAGTGACCCGGATCACTCTACGTACGTCTAGTACACTGGAAGTGTGCCTTCCGTCGATCACAACGTAATTAATCTGGTTTCGAGTGTTTTGCTCAGGAGATAGTGGCCTTATGAATATCGAGATGTTGAAATCTGGTGCTATTAACTGTCATGTTCCGTGTCGCAACGAATTCGATCAGTCTCATACCGTTGTCGGTGGCTTCATCGAGAAGACTGAATTTTACTATTTTCCGATCGTCGGACCAAAGAGACACTCTTTGCCCACCCTCGAATTTTAATATCATGGCGGGGGCAAAGCTCATAAATTTTGTCGAGGAGCTCGTGTAAGTCATCTTTGGTTGTTTCGTCCTTCTCATCCGTTGGGCCCTGGACATAAATTAGGCTGATGTGGAAGAATTTTGCCTTGGTCTGGATAGTGGCTAGGCGCTCGGTCACGGACATGAACCTCTAGACTAGGTGACTGAGTCTTTTCCGAACCACAAATCCAACACCAAATTCCTGTCTAGAATCATAACAGCTCTAGTAGTTGTCAAAGGATGTTTTTTTGGAGCAACACTGTTCCGTTCATCACATTTTCTGTATAGGTGTGATGTCAGCTCGATATATTTCGAGGGCATTTACCAGCTGGATAGAGGCACCTATCCTGTAGAGGGTTCGGGTATTTCAGGTGCATATCCACAAATCATTGTCCTTTAGGTGTTTGCCTAACGGTCGTCAACATTAGAAGGTTTCCTTATCCGAGGCTGTTTCTGAGGATTCATTGGGAGATATTTTTAACATGGTGGGTTCAAAACCCGACGCACGACCGTTCACTCAAGGCCACGGAGAAGCCCTCCACACACATTAGTTAGTCACTAAAGTGTGTGGCCACGAATAGGCTGTTTGTCGACTTGAGTCGGAGAAGCGCAAGGTTCGAAAATGGACTCACCCGCTTGTGCGACTATCACGAGCTTTACTTTCTGTTCCCCGATCACAAGTCCCCAACGCGGACTAATTAATTAAGTACAGTACATAAATACACTAACACAGACCATTCATAAAAACACAGAAACTAATCTCCATGACACTATAACTGAATTTAATCATCATATTCAAATATACGATTAAGTCGCATATTCTTTTAAACAACTAAGACAAATTGTAGAAAATGATGGACATAATATAGAATGACATATGTATAGGCCAGATAAATAGAACAGTTTTTCTTTCTTCATGACCAGTTGCTAAAAATAAATATTCTTAAAAAAAACATTAATAATTTACAAGATAATAAAGTATCAAAGAGAAAAGGTTTAAAAAATGCAAATATTTTAACTAATGAAGAAATACAAAATAAATAATTACAAAATTGATCTACAAAAACTAAAGTATGTGTATAAAAATGTGGACTTTCGAATACAAATTTAAATTTCTAATGTTTTGTAATAAAAATTCCTCAGGAATATACTGATTCAATTAAGAAACATACTACCAATTCCGAAAAATAGCTTTAAATAAATAGACTATGAAAATGAAATTATATTCGATTATAAAAATATAACATACTTATTTATAGTAAAAACTATATATAAAACCATTAACGAATTACAAATCCCGAAACATATTCATATCTTCTTGCCGAATAATATTACTGAAATACTATAACACATAATATTGAAATTACTGAAATAATACATAATATTGACGGCGAAACAATTCTTATTAAAAAATGCACAAAATATAAGATTTAAACAAAATTGCGAGAACAGAAAAATAGTAATATAAGAAATAATAATGTAGGAATAAAAGAACTTCACTATCATAACAAATTTCGTATACTATAAATATGTATCATCAAAGGCATTTTACTAATCTTTTTTTTAATAAAGAAAAGAAATATTTCCAAACCTCAGGAGAGTTTTTTCTCGGCACAGGCAATAGAATAAAAATTAAAAAAAAAACAAAAAAAAAAAAATTACTACAACAACAAAATTGATACACGGCACCACCTCTTGGCAATGGCTAACCTAAAAGAGTAAAAATTGCCTATGAAAAGCTTTTCACTTCGCCGTTCGGATTCGGTATAAAACTGTAGGTCCCTTCCATTCATGTGCAAATATATCACGCACAACATGAGTGGATGCGAAAAGCTTGGCCTTTGGCGCTACATGCGGTCATAGTCGACAGTGATAAACTGAAGTTCATTGTGGTAAAGGCAGAACACTTGCCACAATGGCTGCCTATCTCTTTATCGGTGTCCTGTGGGATTGCATTCCCTCTCTCATTCTCCCTCCTTCTCTGCTCTGCTCCTTCTCTCCTCTGCATTCATAGGGATACACCCTGTGTGTTGAATGTATCAATAAAAAAAAAAACTTTTAAATGAACGTAATTAGCCACAGTAAATGTAAACAAACATCTATTTCTAATAACTAATAAATCACTATTGAATAGAAAAGATACAATAATCAATGTAAACAATCAAACAAACAGATTTAATAAAAAACATAACAGAATTCATATATAGTTAAGGACAATATTGTTAATATACGCAGATAAGCAACAAAAATTTCAAAAAATAAGACACCTGACTCATGGTTTGAAGACCGGGGTCTGTTTCTACAAGGATGAAGACGGAAATCTGGTGACAGATGTTCAGGTCATAATGAGATTAGGGAGGGAGCACTTTTCGCAGCTGCTTAATGGCGATAACGGCAATAATCCCGCCACGGCGGAATCTACTCCGAAAACTACAATCACTGACGGCGTTGAAGTACCGCCACCTGACTATGGTGAGGTGTTAACAGCCATTACTCGGCTGAAAAACAATAAGGCTGCAGGTGCAGATGGCCTGCCTGCTGAGTTGTTTAAGAGCGGAGACGAAGAGCTAAAAAAACGCATGCATGAGCTTCTATGCAAAATATGGTCGGATGAAAGCATGACAAGTTATTCGAACCTCAGCGTACTCTGCCCAATACATAAGCAAGGAGATTCCACCATCCGTGCCAACTAAGCCTTCTTTATATTGCATATAAGGTTCTATCGAGCGTACTGTGCGAAAGACTGAAGCCCATCGTCAACAAACTGATTGGACCTTATCAGTGTGGCTTCAGGCCTGGTAAATCCACCATCGACCAGATATTCACACTACGCCAAATCCTGGAAAAAAATTCTGGTTACTCCCTATCGTGCGACTTCTTTAACCTTATGCTGGAGAAAATAATTCGAGCTGCGAACATCGACATCTCTAGCACTATCTTCTGCAAGAGTGTCATCATTGACAAAAATGCTCGAGCAGTCAATTCAGCATTCTCCAACCTGGAAAGGCAGTCTCGTCAAGTGGATCTAGTGGTGAACGAGGACAAAACGAAATACCTTGTGTCAACAAACAAAGAAAAAATGGATGGAAAATGGACAAGGATTTCGTATATCTATGTTACGGCATAAATTCCAAAAATAATATCAGCCTTGACATCAAGCGGAGATTAACTCTTGCCAACCGGTGTTACTACGGGATCAGTAGGCAATTGAGAAGTAGATCCCTATTTCGATCGACGAAAACAACGCTCAACAAGTCCCTCATCTTTCCCGTCCTAATGTATGGCGCAGAGACGTGAACATTGACCATCAATGAGGAGAGGCTGTTAGGATCGTTCGAGAGGAAGATACTCCGTAAGATCTACGGTCCAGTACGCGTGGAAGACGGGTATCGAATAAGATGGACGATGAGCTGTATAAGCTATACGCCGACACTGACATAGTCAAGCGTATAAAAATCCAGCGGTTTCGCTGGCTGGTCATGTGTAGCGAATGGAAGAAAGCGCACCAGCGCGCGCATAGCAGCGACAACTGGTGAAGCTTTATTGAGGCGGCGAAGACCAATCATCGGTTGTAGTGCCAGTTAAGTAAGTAAGTAAGCAACACAAATTAGTATATAAGAGTTTGAAAATAAAATAAAGATTCAAATTAATAATCTCATTGAAAGAGACCTTTTTTTTATCCTCATCTGCACGCGGTCCTTTTACTCACGCGGATTTAGTGTGAGCTTGAGATACTACACCCCAACTTCATTTCCGTGAAATGAGAATTTATATAACACACTATTAACGATCTCATTCGAAATCGTCGTTCAAAAGTAAAATATTTTCAACGATGATGGAAGTTGGATTTCCACGATACCGTACCGGATTCAATTTATCATTTTCTACTAGCTAGCCAGAACAATGTTTTTTGGTGACATTTTGTCACATTGAACTTACATAAACTGTTCTTAAAAATTTTTGTTTAGACAAAGACGTCAATGGTATGATACCTTAACCGTTTTCATAAAGTTATTTTTATACAGTACAATTACTCGAAAATTAAGTCCGCAATTCACTTTCGATCGATCTACTATGTATTATAACAAAGATAAGGTAAGTTCATACAATTTTTAATAAAGATACGTGCAATAGTTTGTTTTATGTTTTCAATATGGAAAATTATTTTCCGAATTTTTGGCAAGTTCATCTGTAAGAGTATATCAATGCATGTATTGAAACAGGCTTCCATTAATGCCAAATTTGCCGGAGAAAATAGCATAATATTTAAGTATTTTTGGAAAAACAGAAATCAGATTAAGATATCTCATTTAAGTAAATCCGCGCATGACTTTCAATTACCTCACCTGACTCCGCTTCCAGAAAATGGTCATGTTTGTCTTTTTATAGAGAAAACCAAGACCCTTAATTTAGCGCTAAATTATGTTTATTAATGTATCTAATTATGTACCTAATCCTCTGCTGACATACATACATTCATTCATTCATACATACATGCATATTTACTCTAATACAAATATTTAAATATTAAAAAAACAGCAGAATACTGCCAGGGTCGCGAAATGCGGACCCCGCTAACGATTCACACAGAGGATCATATCGCATGCCGTAGTTACGGCAGCTCGTGCAATATGAGTTTCTGGAATTCGTTGGCTTGGTCAAATCGCATCAACGACAATTGGTAATTTGGTGGGTTCTGCTGCGTTAGCATTTTGGCGGTATAAATATAGGCAATTTGTTTTAAATAATGTTAGTGATTAACCAATCAATAGCTCAATTAGCATTGGGACAAGAACCAAAGCTAACGAGCAAATAGCCTCCAAAAATGTGTTGACACGCAAAATTATCTCCCCTTCCTCGCACTTCCGGCAAGTTATCACGATGAAAGATCGATTTTTTTAATAGACGACATTCATACCAATTTCAGCGCAAAACTAGTTGGATGTAATTCATCGACATCCCCTTTGTCATCCCATTGCTTCATAACACTAGCCCCTACTAATGTTATGTGGCAATGTTGGACGAGACTTTACTTACTTTACTTTTAATGGCACAACAGCCCATGGAGGGCCTAGGCCGAGCTTTTCGCATCCACTCATGTTGTGCGTGTTATATTTGTACATGAATGGAAGGGACCTACAGTTTAATGCCGAATCCGAATGGCGAAGTGAAAAGCTTTTCATGAGCAATTTTTACTCTTGTAGGTTTGCCATTGCCTGCCAAGAGGTAGTGCCATTTTGAAAAATATTTTTTTTTTTGATTTTGCCTGTGCCTAGATTCGAACCTTCGTTAATTCTTAAATGCATTACTAAAACAATTTAAATACAATAGTGCGTAACAATTCTATAATTCACATAGTTTTTGAATAAACATTTTTTTTCTTTATATACAAAATTAAGGATTTCTATAATATAGTTATTCGATACCGATACTTATGTATCGAGTACTCTGACTTCGATATTTATGAGTACCCGATACTTTAAATGAGTACCATATCGATACTTTCTATTCGATATCGTGTACCTACATACATTACTTTTCATTCAAACTGCATTGTAATATCACAGCTGTTAGCTATTGTTGCAAAATAAAAGCTTCAACACAATATGTACCAGTACAATACACATATAAAAAAGCTGTATTTTCCATATGAACGCCTCAACTTAATTTTGTATATACTATATGGTAGATTACCTTGAAATGAAACTGGCAGCGGAGAATGGTTGGGTGAAACTGTGAAGTATTTGTTTATACATAGTAAACTTCAGTGAAATGAAACGAAAGAGAATCATATCACCGACACGGTAAGTAGCAATAACCATAACTGAGGTTGTTGATCTTGGTATATGGTAGTGGAATAATAATGCTGTATGAGTAGAGTACACGTAACAGTAAATAGAAAGTAAAGATAACCCAAACAGTTATTGTAACTCTTAAATGTGAATATGTGAATCGGTAAATGAAATGGTATGTACATATCTCAAAAATTATTAAATAATAATTCATGGCAAGGTTGCCAACTGTTTTCACTCTAAGTCTGAGGGAATTTTACTTATTCTTCGTGCTTCGGGTTTGGTAGATTTTGTTCCGAGAGTTTTTGTATCATAATAATCATAAGCAGTAATGTGACATGTACAGTAATTACGTATTTGTACGGTAACTAACAGTAAGACAGTAATTGCTGAATTAAAAATAAATTGTAATTTAAAAAATGTAGGGTACAAACTGACGAAACAATGTAATTTTAAGAATTCAATAAAATAGACTTTAAATGAAGGTATTAATTGCCACCAAAATTGAGCAAAAATTGTATGAAAAGTATAAACTATGTATGTATATGTATAAATAAATTTGTTATGCCAATAACTTTTTTCTTTTAATGGCACGACAGCCCATGGAGGGTCTTGGCCGAGCCTTTCGCATCCACTCCTGTTGTGCGTGTTATATTTGTACATGAATGGAAGGGACCTATAGTTTTATGCCGAATCCGATTCCAACATAAGGATATCCATAAGGCCACTTGGCAGTCCCCTGATCAAAACACACGAAACCAAATTGATCACGTTGTGATCGACGGAAGGCACGCTTCCAATGTACTAGACGTACGCACAATACGTGGTGCAAACATCGACTCAGACCACTACTTGGTTGCAGCCAAGGTCTGCACACGTATATGTGTAGCAAATCGCGTACGGAAAGGTACAAAGAGAAAGCTGGATGTCGAAAAGCTGCAATCACAACAGACAGCCAAAGTCTTTGCCAACCAACTTGCACTTCTCCTTTCGCAAAACACCCCTCAACTTGATGATATATGCGCACAGTGGACGCACATTTCCCGCTCTATGCGTACGGCTGCCGAAGAGGTGCTAGGCTACCACCGTCGACGGAGAAATATGTGGTACGACCAAGAGTGTCGCGATGCTACTGAAGCAAAAAACGCAGTCTATAGAGCCACCCTGCAGTCAGTTGCAACGCGAGCTGCTAAGGAGCGATACAGAAAGTTGAGGAGGGAGGAGAAACGTCTTTTCAGGCGCAAGAAAAGAGATGAAGAAAGACGCGAGTTCAATGATATCGAAATGTTGCGGGACAGGAACGAGGTCCGAAAATTCTTTGAAAGAATAAGACGCCTGACTCTTGGTTTGAAGACCGGGGCCTCTTCCTGCAAGGATGAAGATGGAAATCTGGTGACAGATATCCAGGGCATAATGAGATTATGGAGGGAGCACTTTTCGCAGCTGCTTAATGGCGAAGACGGCAATAATCCCGCCACTGCGGAACCCACTCCGGAAACCCCAATCACTGACGGCGTTGAAGTACCGCCGCCTGACTATGAGGAGGTCTTAACAGCCATTGCTCGGCTGAAAAACAATAAGGCTGCAGGTGCAGATGGCCTGCCTGCTGAGTTGTTTAAGACCGGAGGCGAAGAGCTCAAAAAACGCATGCATGAGCTTCTATGCAGAATATGGTCAGATGAAAGCATGCCAAGTGATTGGAATCTCAGCGTACTCTGCCCAATCCATAAGAAGGGTGATTCCACGATCTGCGCCAACTACCGTGGGATCAGCCTTCTTAATATTGCATATAAGGTTCTATCGAGCGTACTGTGCGAAAGACTGAAGCCCATCGTCAACAAACTGATTGGACCTTATCAGTGTGGCTTCAGGCCTGGTAAATCCACCATCGACCAGATATTCACACTACGCCAAATCCTGGAAAAGACCCGAGAAAAACAGATCGACACCCATCATCTATTTGTCGATTATAAAGCCGCCTTCGACAGCACGATTAGGGATCACTTGTACGCCGCAATGTCTGATTTTGGTATCCCTGCAAAGCTCATTCGTCTTTGCAAAATGACACTGACCAACACCACCAGCGCAGTAACGATTGAAAATTGGGACAGACCTCTCCGCACCATTTGATACCAAAAGAGGTTTCAGACAAGGTGACTCCCTATCGTGCGACTTCTTTAACCTAATGCTGGAGAAAATAATTCGAGCTGCGAACATCGACATCTCTGGCACTATCTTCTACAAGAGTGTCATGCTGCTAGCATACGCTGATGATATTGACATCATTGGCAAAAACGCTCGAGCAGTCAGTGCAGCATTCTCCAACCTGGAAAGGGAGTCTCGTCGTGTGGGTCTAGTGGTGAACGAGGACAAAACGAAATACCTTGTGTCAACAAACAAAGAGTCACGGCGTCTTGGACAAAATGTCACTGTTGACAACTACACTTTTGAAGTCGTCAAGGATTTCGTTTATTTAGGATCCAGCATAAACACCAACAATAATGTCAGCCTTGAGATCAAGCGGAGACTAACTCTTGCCAACAGGTGTTACTACGGGCTCAGTAGGCAATTGAGAAGTAGAGCCCTCTCTAGACCGACGAAAATAACGCTCTATAAGTCCCTCATCCTTCCCGTCCTAATGTATGGCGCAGAGACGTGGACATTGACCATCAATGATGAGAGACTGTTAGGAGCGTTCGAGAGGAAGATACTCCGTAAGATCTACGGTCCAGTATGCGTGGATGACGTGTTTCGAATAAGATGGAACAATGAGCTGTATGAGCTGTACGCCGACCCTGACATAGTCAAGCGTATAAAACTCCAGCGGCTTCGCTGGCTGGGTCATGTTGAGCGAATGGAAGAAAGCGCTCCGGCTAGAAAGGTGTTTTATTCGAACCACGGTGGAGGATCACGCAGAAGGGGACGTCCTAATCTCCGTTGGAAAGACCAGGTGCAGGGCAACCTGACTGCACTTGGCCTTATCAACTGGCGCCAGCGCGCGCATAGCAGAAGTGACTGGCGAAGCTTTGTGGAGGCGGCCAAGACCGATCATCGGTTGTAGCGCCAGCTAAGTAAGTAAGTAAGTATACCAAGTTCAGTTGAGATTGATTAAGTTTTACTCGATTCATAGTGTTCATAGACAGATGGACATAGCTATATCGACTACGCAATGCACACTGATCATTTCTATATCAATATGTCCATACCTACTACACCTAATTGTGTAGCCTCACTAAAGAAGTTTCCGTAAAAAATAGTAGTGGAAAGAAGTAGAAAAGTATTAAACATTTTGCTAGAAAAGTAATAGTAGAAGGAAGTAGAAAATGGTAGTATAAATAGTATTACTCTTACCACACTCTTAGTATCGCCACCCCATCATAACAAATGAGTGACTGGCCATAGCACTACATTGCACGGTAGTTTGACTCTTGCCCTCTAACTAAACAATTCAATGCATCACGATACACATGTGAGGATTCATCTGTTTGCCAAATAATATATATAGGTACATATAAAGGGGTTGTATTTAAATAAAAGTTCACAAATAAGCAACGTTTGCAAATTATTAAAAATTTGTTAGGCTAAATGTCGCAGTTGTAAGTGCTTCAGTTCAAAATAAATTGGAAATCTCTCAGTCCACATTATGGTGAATATTGCGTAAAGATCTTGGCCAACACCCTTACAAGATCAAATAAAAACGAAGTGAAGCCTCGTGATCGTTTAAAGCTCCGAAACTTCTACGATTTGGCTCTGCAAAAGTTTGAAGAAAATCCTGAATTTCATCGAAAAATCATTTTCAGCGATAAAGCTCATTTTTGGCTTTGTCAATAAGCAAAATATGCATAATTTGACAGCAAAAAACAATCATGTAATTCAAGAGACTACATTGCATCCAGAAAAATTGACCGTGTGGTGGGATGCCAGAGGTGTGATTGTAGCATATTTTTTCTTCGATGGAAATGATTGCCATGTTACGATCATTGGAGTTCGCTATCGTGCCATGTTGGAATACTATTTTTGGCCAGAATTGGATGGACTTGATATCAGCGATATGTGATGGTGCCACAATCCACACAGCTGGTCAAATAATTGATCTATTTAAGGGTAAGTTCGATAATCGTGTGATCTCAAGAAATAGTCCGGTTGAATGGCCACGTCGTTCATGCTAATTTTTAAGTCTTTTGTTAAGTGGTGAATTTAATAAAGTGCAATAATTTTCTTTTATATACGATCTTTTATACATGATCTTTTATTTATTGAGAATAAATAAAAATTAGAAACTAGATAATCGTAACAATATGATTTTTCTCTCAAGATGTTTGTGATTAGTTTTTTAATTGATAAAAAGAGGATATTATCGATGAATTTGTAATACAATTTAAGAATAGAAAAAGTGGAATGTATTTTTAACATTTTAGAAATACATATGTATCTATGACCTTCTGACAAACAACCTCATTCCACATACGAGGTTTCATCTTCTCTTCTAAATTGTACACGCTTTTGCCTTTTCAATCTCTATACCTCTAGTTAATTTATTTCAAGAGTTATAGCTTATGGTAAACCAAAAGAACTAGAAATAGGGAGATAAAAGCAGAAAAATTTTATGAAATTTAAAAGAAACGTCATATATGGAAAGAGGTTAATTTGGCCATATGCAATAGGTATATGTTTGCCTACATGTGTGTTGTTGAATATAATACATAGTGGTCTAACTTCATATTTTTAGAGTATGCATTTACTTCAATCTTTACTGAATTACTTGGTATTTTAAGTTCTCTGAGTGGACAAGTATCGCCATCTCGTATGTAAGACAGGCCGTCATGAGTTAGTTCTCTTTTATAATGAAAGATATTTTTAGTTTTTACGCACAAATGTATGTTCGAAAAATATGGAGTTGCACCACTTTAAGATCGCGTAGAAAAAAAGCTTAGAAAGCCCACTCCCTATTTGCTAAAATGAATATTTTGTCGTGACTTGGGTATAATATATTATTGTAAAGGGCTTCACTAGTGCTACATTTTCTTCTTAATTCCTACCCGAATTCGTATTTCAAAATTGAAGTCTGTAACTCAAAGTTGTTGTTTTGGAAATGCTAATTATGCGATGCATCGGACGAAAAACATCGATATATGACTATATCGACACCAAAATAACGATGTTTTCGGTGCATTGTTGTATATCGCTCATCACTATTTGGAACAGATATGAATCGTTCGTTTGATTCAAGGCGATCAAGAATTTAAATTTTTGTGTAAAACTAATCGTTTCCCTTTTACCATACAAAAATAAATAAAAAATTTGCGCAACCGCAATAGTTCGGCTTTGCAGTAATAATGATGAATATTATATTTTTCATAAAATTCTAACTTTTGGAATTTGAACTACTGGTGGCTATTTTGAAGGTGGCAACTCTAACGTTATTCGTGCTATGACGTATGTATGTACGGTTGAACATCATTAGGATAAAATTTATTTGCAAGAATTAGCTACTGAAAGTTTAAGGAAATTACGTTCAAAATTCAATAGAATTTCACGCAATTTGTGGATCAATTAAGAAACATGTGCGTGAAATTGGATCTTTATTAGTTATAGTTATAGCTGTTACTCAGAGGAAGAAAGATGCGTTACAGTGATTGGTGTGCGCTACCACACAATGTTAACTAATTTTTTGTGGCCTATTTTAGAAGATATAGACTTGAACATCATTTGGTTCCAACAGGATGGTGCGCCATGTCACACAAGCCGTGCAACAATCGCTCTTTTGTGTGGGAAGTTGGAAAATCGCGTTGTTAGCTGTTTTGGTGATGTGTATTGGTCACCACGTAGTTGCAATTTGACTCCGTTGGACAATTATTATAGCGGGGAGCCGTTAAAGATATGTGTTACGTTAACCATCCAGCAACGATTGAGGATCTTAAGGGAGAAATTTCTGCAGCCAACGATCAAGTACAGCGCAATATAGTCAAAATGTACTGATAATTTTGGGTTAATCGTAAAGGCAATGCCAGCCTAGGAAGTCATTTGAATAAAATAGTGTTCCACAATTATACGGATCAATAAAAACAACATTGAAAAAAATATTTTTCATTTCTTATTTCAAAATCAAATTCCAAATTATAAATTATAAATGATCCACCCTGTATATATGTTATACGAAACTGCCACACAAAACATTATCGCTGTGGGAACAATCCCTAAGATCCAGAAAAGACCTGGACACGGCTAGATAATTTCCTGACGAAAAATTACGAAGTCATAGAACGACACAACAGAATTCGACCAAATACACAAAAGCCAAATGTTTTTAATCAAAACACTTACCAAAAGATAGTTGTTATCCAAATTCACACCTTTGTGGCCCAAATACAAGTACATATCGTCTATGTAATGTCGCTCATGCCATGAAGAGTTTTCCTAAATTTAAAAAACTTTCGGTACAAATAATCTCCGTGGAAATTATTTCGCTTACAGATATTTGAGAAAGAATTGCGCAAGTAATTTTACTTGTGTCTATTGCCAAAGAAAGCATTATTACCTGCTTCACATAACAGGAAAGACGCAAACTCCAAAATCCATTAGTTGATCTCAAACGACTATAACTCAAACTACAACTGCAACATCTCAGTTGCAAGAAAATGTGGAACTTCCCTGTTCTTCAAATACAGCGCTACACTTCTTCTTTTTTTTTAATGGTACAACAGTTTAGTGAGGTCCTAGGCCGAGATTTTCGCATCCACTAATGTTTTGGGTGTTATATTTGTACATGAATGGAAGCGCAATATTCCAACAATGAAAACACGGTCTTACTTCCCACAGCAATGGTTTCCATGGAATATTAAGGAGAATTATTCAAAGTTAGTGCATTGATTGACTAAGGGTCACAAAGAACTTTTATTTCAGAAGTTCAAAAACGTATTCGTCTACCAACAGGACAATCCCGGTTCGAAATTTCAGTGTATGGGACATGGAATTATTCAAAGGATACATACATATATGCTCGGGTTATAGTTCTTTCTCAGTCAAATAAGCTTCTTCCCAGTTATCCAAAAAGCCGATTTAACTTCCATGAATTAACTACGTTAAATCTGAAGCAAATTGATAATGTAATCTGAATGATTTACTCCCTCAAATCCCTCTAGCAGGATTACAAATGAAGGCCTGTGGTAATCTCACAGAATACCTTATTTGGCTGGATCAGCAGTGTTTTAGTTAGAGATGAAGTATTTACACATTCGGCATAAGTAGAAATAATGATTTACTTAGCTCCCAACTAAAGTAATTCTGGGAGCAAGAAGAAATCCCACAAGTTCTTCCACTCTCGCCTGAAGATCAAACTTGTGAGGATTTATACTGCTCGAAACGAAATTCAGATGGTTGTTACGTTGTAAGGTTGCCATATAAAAAAGTTTCCCCAAAACTATAGCTGTAGGTCGTTGAAGGCCAACTTCACTTCAAAAAATATTTGGAAGACACCGGAGTTTGCAAAAAAGGGTGTCCTGAGAACCGTTGTATATAGTCTCAAATGACTGCAACTGCAACATCTCAGTTGCAAGAATATGTGGAACTATTACAGGAATATTTCACTATCGATCATATGGAAATAACTCATTCTCAAGAAGTTATTCTCTTTTGAAAATTCATTTGTATTCATTCATTTCATAGTTTTCAATGCTTCATAAAGTTACCTTCAGGAAATTCTCTATACTAATCCTACTCTTCAACCATACCTAATGCTTCTCCAATGGCGAATGTTCCGATTCGTTTGAATGGAGATGTACTGAAGATGTATAAGCAAATTTTGGTATATAAAGATGACCAAGATTTCCAGCGAATTCTCTTTCGCAGCTCCGAAAATGTCCTTATTCAAGATTTTAAGCTCAAACTAGTAAAGTTTAATAATATCGATAATACATATGTCGACGGTATCTTCTCTGGAGGCCACGATATAGACACAACAATCGAATCACTGTCCCAAGTAATTCATTGTCTTGGCTCAGTTGGATTTCCTTTCAAGAAAATTACAGCGAATCGTCCTACCATATTAGAAAATATTCTAGTAGAAGATCTATTAGATTCTTATTTCCTACGGTGGCAAAGTACAAGTTATACTAAAAATCTCGGGATTCGTTGGAATACAATTTCTGCTCATTTTCATATACCATTACACCAATTTCAGCAAATTCTCTCTTCAGTCGCGAAACTATGATTCAAGCCAAGAGCTGTGCAGGAGCTGTGGCTAGATAAAACTGACTGGGGTGAATGTGTTAAGCCTTACCCGATGGAAACAATTTGCAGAAAACCTCCCAGAAATACAATTAATAAAATTGAAATTCGTTGTTGCATCGAGTTCTCGTAGAACCAACAAATTCAGATTCAAGAATTTTACGACGCTTCAGAGAAAGCGTATTGTGTAGCTCTCTATCTCCGTACCTCTTCTACAGTACATCTCTAAGTTGCTAAAGGAAAGGTTGACCGCTGACTGAACTAGAGGTTGCAAATTACTTCAAAAGTCTTCTGGTTGTTGGTCGAAGTACACTCCCCGAACTGCAACATTGCTAGAGCCGCGTAAAGTACAGCCCTATCATGTTCTCGATCAGGAAATCAATACCTTGATCGATTCTCTACATATCGTCGAGCTCTAACTCTAAATATGGATGGGTTATGACAATCTGCATTCAAGAGTTTTAAAACTCATCTCAAAAAGACTGCTAGAAATCATGCATTTACTTTTGAAGAGTTCACCGCTCTTTTGACAAGAACAGAAACCGTTCTAAGTTCACGGCCTCTTTTTCATGCTCCCCAAAATCCTGCTGCCACAGCCATCACTCTTGGGAATTATATCAGAGGTACACCTCCCTTAGCTACACCCGAACCTAACGCTGAGAATATCTCGCAGTCGGAAAAGATGAACTGCTTCCCCCAAATGAATGGCGGAATCTGTGGTTATATCATTAAATTAGACCGCAGTCCTGATAACCACATTTGCGTTGTCGATTTGCGCACCCAAAATTTGGTAATACGTCCTATGGTGAAATTATGTATTTTACATCTCGCGTGAAATACTTATCTAAAATATAAGTCTCTCTATAAACATTGAGTATTCTCATACTAATCCTTTCGTCTTGCCTGTATTAAACTGCTCAAACCTCAGTGGCGGTGGCTTCTCCCAGTCAGGATGGTAGCATACGGAATTGTGCTTCCGCTATCATCCATTGCGACGCTGTCGCGGTGTCCCCAAACCAGCGAGCGGAAGCGCTTAGGGCCCATGGCTACTGCCTTAATTGCCTGACTCGGACACATACGACAGCGCAGTTTGAGTCAACAAACCGGTGTAAAGAGTGCTCCATGAATTACAATACCCTCAATTATCCGGGGCTTGGCGGCTCTCCCTACCGAAATCAGGGGCTCATCAACCAGCCAGAGCCATCGTTCTGGCACCGCGTGCTATTGAAATCCATCCACCGTAGTCTCGAGTCAAGTATTTGTTTGGTGACGTCATTACGACCCTGCAGCAGCTACAGGAGCCAATTTGATTTTGTACCCGTGTAAGGCGGCCGGGATGTTTAAGCCATCCTATTTCAACTTTTCTTTCCATTCTATGTCTCTACTTTCAAACACTATTTTTCAGTATCCTTTTTATTTCTGTTCTTTCTTTCTACTTTGTTCCTACTTTTTTTACATTTCTTCTTTTCTCTATTCTTTTGAATATTTTTTTGTTTGATTGTTTTTTTTTTAGATATTTAAAGTTACTCTGTAGGCTTTTCCTAAGAATATTTGAAACCATTCGGTTGCGCTCTTCCCTAATTTGTCATTTTGTCATAAATAATATTAAATATGAATTAGCTTTTACGGTTTGAGCTAATGTCAAATATTGGAATCATGACGGGGAACCACAAAGAGTTTCTACTGTCCCTTTATCTATGCTTGCTACATTTCTCTTTGTAATGCTGTGCATTTTTATTTATATTTGTATTTCAACTTTATAATTGAAAAATACTTAATTCAAATTTATATTAGAAAAATATTCTCTTTAAATAAATGTTTTTTAAATGTCAAATTCAATTATTCGAAATTTCAAAATCTTTTTAAAATTCTTGTTCCCAAATTTGATAGGAAACATATTCCCGGAAGATTTAGAATTGGAGAATTTTGTAATAAATTCCTCCGGAATAGAACTCTCCGAGAATATTAAGAGGAGTTTTTTTTATCTATTTAAAACAAAAATTATATTAGAGACATAACAATTTTGTAAATATTTAAATAAAATACAGATCAATTGAGACGTCAGGCTGAAATATATTACAGGTGTAGTAAACATATTAAATTTAAGTATGAAATTTGATATGGCTCATAGGAGCACTGCGAGCTCGTTTGCAACGATCGATTCTTTGGAGCCAATTTTCCAGCACTCTTTCACACATATCGACCGCAACACTTCACGTTTGATATTGTTCCTGATTAGTATCCAATATTATTGTTCTCTAACGTTGTTGGCTTGTTGTCATAAACCAACAAGTTCACTTAATCCCATAACAATAAATCCAACGTCGTAAAATCGAATCTGCGAGATGGCCATTCGACCGGACCATTCCTCGGTATTACACGAATATCGAACTTCCCCTTCAATAGGTCAATTGCTTGACGAGCTGTTTGACATGTGGCACCATCTTGTTAGAACCACATATCACTGATGTCAAGTCCATCCAATTCTTACCAAAAATAGTCTTCCAACATGGCACGATAGGGAACTCCATTGACCGTAACATGGCGATCATTTCGGTTGACGAAGAAATACGGTCCAATCACACCCCCGTCATGTAATCCACACCACACAGTCACTCTTTGTGGATGCAATGTAGACTCTTGAAGAATATGAATGTGGGTTTGTTGCAGTCCAATAACGCATATTTTGCCTATTGACAAAGTCATTAAGCTACAAGTAAGCTTCAAAGCTTAAGCTTCTTCAAACTTTTGCTAAGCACAATCTGAGAAGTTTCGGCGTTTCATATGATAACGAGGCTTCACTTCTTGTGTTAATTTGATTTTGTAAAGTTGTAGGCCAAGATCTTTACGCAAAATTTGCCACAATGATTTAGCAAACACGCGGTTGAATTGTTTACGTTCAATAGTAATATGTTGACTCAAATTTATCCACTATAGCCCACACAATCTGTCTGATGGGGTGATTATTGCCACCGAAAATTGGAGTAAGTAAGCGATCTTCAATTTGGGGCCACCGACTCAGAATTTCGGTAGTAATTATTAATAATTTCCAAACGTTGCTTGTTCGTGGACTTCAACATGATAAAAATGTAAACCTTGAATGGTTGACATTGCCAGATAAAAGAACCAATTTGATCGTTCGTTTGTATTTAAATACAAACATTTTATGTCCCTATTGAAAAACCCTTGACTGATAGATTTGCATGATTTTACCAAATTGTTCTGATTTCGCTACTTGAGGAAATGGCATGCCTAAGTAGAACCGAAAACTATCACTTCGAAAAGATTTTATGCGCTCTTGAATTAAATAAATTTGAACGGTATAGTAATCATTATTGTGAGCATGGTGCAGTACAAGCAACTTTGACAGCGTTTTGGCTTTGACTTGAGGGAATGGCAAGCGTAAGTTGCACTCAAAACTATCACTTCGAACAGATTTTATGCGCTCTTGAAGAGAATAAATTTAAACGGTATAATAATCGTCATTGTGAGCATGGTGCGGCAGAGGCAACTTTGGCAGCGCTTGCACAGACAAATATAGAGAACCATAGGCTTTCGCTCCGACAGAGCAATGAAATGTTGCCCTCTTCACCAATATACATGCATACGAGTATGTGAAACGAAATGCGAATTTTAGACCTAAAATTTTCAAATTTTGACCAGGTTTTTTGGAGAATCGACCACAGTACGGCAGTTTGAACTCTACTGCAGAACAGAGGCGTAACTAGAGGGACCCTTGGTGACACCATTTTATTTTCGATTTTAGAATAAAACTATTTTCCCAATTTTAAATAAATTTACTGAATTTTTAGCTTTATTTATCTTGCTTATTGCGTTAAAGTAATCGGATAAAAATTGGCATAATGGTTGAACAACTGGTGCGAATTAAAAATTATGTAGACGACGTCCATAAAACATTAAACCTCTGGAAATTGCAAATGCAGTGTAAGTAATCAGATAAATCAAGCTAAAAATTCTATAAATTTCTTTAAAAAAAAGACGGTTTTTATTAGTTTTAAACATGATTTTCAAAGGCAATAACTTTATGTATGTCTATACATTAGTTTAATTACCACTCATAGCTACATTATACGTATCCTTCTGTCCAAATAGTTCATGAACAAATAATTTAAGAGTTTGATTGATAAAATATTTCGAAAACAAGAGCTGATGGAGCAAAATGATTTTTGGAATTACCGAGCCCAAATTACCTTAAAAAGGTTATAGTATACCCTGCAGCAAAATGGCTGTAGATCAGTGTAATTGATAGATATAGAAGAAGAAAAAGAGTTTGTTTCGCTTTTGTTTGGTGCTGTTTATTTGTGCTTTTGTATTAGAGCTTTTGAATTTGAAGCTTTATCAAGAGTTTTGACAAACCTCCTATTGAGGTATCCGCTTCATTCATGTTTATTTAAGAGCCACTTCTGGCCAACTCCTCCACTATCTCGTTCCCTTCAACTTCCCTATGTCCAGGAATCGATCAGAGAGAGACCTTGTAATGTAAGCATTACTTAATTTCCACAACTGAAGCAAAAAGTTTTCGATTTAACCATGAAATACTAGCCTTATTGTATTATACTCGTACGTTATTACTAACCATGAGTAAAATTTAATCACCTACATACATCTATAACATTTTTAGTGTTTGATTCTTTAAGTTATAAAAACAACCAAAATAAAACACCTTTTTTTAAAAACGAACAGAAAAAATCATTTATTTTATATTTTTATTATACTTTCTTCTGTTTCACTATATTTCGTTCTTTTACGATGACTGAGAGAACTTTACTCAGCTTAATATTCCAGGGTTAACTACCTTGGATTCTATCGCTTTCAGTGCTGCCTGGCTGTCAATATAAGTAGTGATATTCGAAGCCCAACTTATACTGTTTTATATCAGCTTAGCTGCTTTCTCAATAGTTAGATCTCCGGTTGAAAGAAGCTGCAAAAGTCAGGTAGTCGATACGACTGCCTGATTGGCCGGTTCGAGTACACAATAGCCCCAGTTCTTCCCTCTATCTTTGAACCATCAGTGTAGATAGTACTTACTTACTTTACTTTTAATGGCACAACAGCCCATGTAGGGCCTAGGCCGAGCTTTTCGCAACCACTCATGTTGTGCGTGTTATATTTGTACATGAATGGAAGGGACCTACAGTTTAATGCCGAATCCGAACGGCGAAGTGAAAAACTTTTCATAGAAATTTTTACTCTTGTAGGTTTGCCATTGCCTGCCAAGAGGTGGTGCCGTGTAGAAAAATTAAATTTTCTACTTTTTGATTTTTTTTTCTTTGATTTTGCCTGTGCCGAGATTCGAACCCCGGACACTCTGCGTAGCAGTCCAATGCACTACCACTACGCCACAGCGACCAGCAATGTAGATAGTAATTCCCGGATTACCTGTTACAGAGCCAGACTCCCAGTCTTTCCTGGTTGGATAGAGAATCGGAATTGTAGTCGTAAAATTAAGGATAGAAGTCATGTAGTTCGTGGCGTTATTTAAGTTAGTTATGATTTCATTTTGAAACTTTTACTCCTTCGCCATTGATTCGTTTAACACTACTACACTTTTATCTCACCCAAAATTGTACAGTGCTCTTAATCTGAAAGTACCCTTGGTGGTACACCCCTGAACAACACTTGAAGCGGTAAGAGATAAGATATTGAATATAGATCTTCCTGAGACGCAGTACTTACAGCTCCTGAAATTCCCAAGCTAGCAAGTCTCTGTACCCTTCCAATACGAGTTTGATTGCACTTCTTCCCAAACGCCTTCCGCCAGACGATAGATGCGTAGGTATAGATCTGATAATTGTGGTATATATCACGTATATCATGCATAATTTAGGGTGGCAATCCCCATCTTTTCCCAAAAGCTCTTTTACAGCTATAGTAAGTCGGCAACCCCTTCTTTGTCCTCTCCTCAATATTCCTTCTCCAATTTAGCTTGGAATCCATAATAGTACCTGGTAGCTTGCTTCAGAGGAGAAATTCAGTACCTTTCATCCAGCGTTAGAAAAGAAAACTGGTCCTTCTGACCAAAAACATCTCGGTTTTAGCAGGGTTAACTCCCGTTAACCCACACGCTCCCTAATCGTTGACAGAAATTTTCCAGAGATTTGTATTGCAACATCATCAGCATAGGCCCCAAACCTTTGTTCCTTTTGCCTTGAAAATACTTAAAATTTCATTGACCACTATGCCATAGAGAAAGTGACAACCTTCTTGCGGAATACCCTTTGTGGTTCTCTTACACTCGTACACTTAGTGGTGTAGTTGGTAGTGCGCTGGCTGTCTCCGGAGTTCAAGTCTTTGCACAGCCAAATTCAAATAGTAGAAAAAAAAAAATTATATACGACACCAACTCTTGGCAGACAATGGCAGTCTACAAAAGTAAAAACTTTGTAAGAAAAGCTTTTGGATTCACAGTTCGTATTCGGCATAAAATGGTAGGTCCCTTCAATTCATGTACAAATATAACACGCACAACATAAGTTGATGCCTTTATCCTCAATTGTTAATTGACGGCGATAACTTTTTGGTTAACGATTAACTTGTACACTAATTTCGAAAACCATTAACGTTTTGATTAACTTCCGTTAAATTTAGTCCGTTAACTACATATAAATCGGAATGTCTGACAGCTGCTGCCTTCCACTCCAAGTTTCGGCTTATGCGGTTAGAGAAGTACAATATTTCCAAGTTCGCTGATGTAAAAAAATTAATGTTTCAGGATAACGAAGCTAATTTCTTGATAAACGGAAGCTCTGTTAACAAATGTGTAATCTTGTCAAACTTGTTAATCTTTGTGTGATATGTGATGTTTTGTCTGCATATGCTAAGTTCAACAGGAATAAAATAAAGTGAGCTTCTGCAGGGTACATTAAAGTTAATTTCGTTTATCAAAGACGAAGATGATAAAATGCCATTCAAAAACTTATTAAAAAAAGTTTGATTAATAGAATTCCAATGAAAATCCTTCAATGTGAAATTGCTTTTGAACCGACTAAGTTTTATTTATGTTCCAATTATATTAAGAATTCCAGACAGGAGATGGAGGTGGGTTTAACAAGTGTTGTTTAAGGGTCGTTGAATTCTGGCTTAACAAATCCTAAATAACTTTTAGGTTTGTTCAGACACGAGTGAATATGCAAGTTAAAACATAGTTAATTTGGACTCTTGGTCACACATTTCTTGCAGAAATTTATGTTGGATTAAGATAAAAACAACTTTACATTATCAGCATACATTATAATTTGCAATTTCGAATATCAGACAGCAAATCATTGATAAACAGAAAAAGTAATAAAAGTTCCAGATAGCTCCATTGAGGAACCCCAGAAGTAACAGCAATGCTTTTTTGATATGGCAAAGTAAATAGTATTAAACGAAACAATGGCGAAGGAGTAAAAGTCATTGTCATTGAAGCTAAACGTGGAATATGCAGATTTGAAAAAATCAGCGAACAAGTTCGAAATTCTTGTCATCACTACCCACACTCACCAAGACAGATAGGCGGAGAGAAATCCCTGGTCTTACGTTTTGAATCCACAAAGTCACAAAACGATTAGGATTCTGGTGAATATTAATTTTTATATAATTTAAAGAGTTTCTACAACATTCTTCATTCAGCTTTAGACATTAATGACGTAGACGAGAATAGTTACAATAATTAATATTTTTTCAGTTTTTTTATATGTTTTAAAATCTCGCGACTATCGATCTCATAAGTTTTTTAATTCCTTTGTGAGCCAGATGGGGCCTTCTTCTTTCTTCTTCAATGGCACAACAGCCCATGGAGAGCCTAGGCCGAGATTATTGCATACTCTCATGTTGTGCGTGTTATATTTGTATATAAATGGAAGGGAAGCGATGGTCAGATGGTCCCAGTCTTCGTAAAGAAATTTAAACTTTTAGTACAAATTCTTCAAATGCTATACAAACATGGTGGACCATTTATAATTTGGAATTTGATTTTGGTGTAAATAAGAATCGAATCATTTTTTTTTTAAGTGTTGTTTTTATTATTATTAATTTTTTTATTCCGGTTAATTGCGGAACACTATTTCATTCAAATGATTTCCTCGTCTGGCCTTGCAGAAGCACATACGATCAATCCAATCTTTCAGTACATTTTCGACTTTATAGAGCTTTACTTGATCGATAGCTGCACCAATTTCGTCCTTAAGAACCTCAATCGTTGCTAATTGGTTAGCGTAACACTTATCTTTGACGGCTCTCCAGAAATAATAGTCAAACAGGGTCAAATCGCAATTGGTGGCCAATGCACGTTGCCAAAATGGCAAAGAACGTAATTTTCAAACTTCCCACACAAAAGATCGATTGTTGCACGGCTTGTGTGACATGACGGACCATCCTGTTGGAACCAAATGTTGTTTGGTCTATAAATAGGCCACAAATAATGAGAATGCCATTGTGCGGTTGCTCACACCATTCACTGTAACGCAACAGCAGTAATCTTTTCGGTTGTGCGCGCTGTAGGAGTGCGAGAACGTGTTGTTTTACTTAACAAATGGTATCCAGTTTCACAAACTGATCATCAAAGGCGCTTCTTTTCTACCGAATTTTTAACGTAATTTTCTAATACTTTCGGTAGAAGATTCACCTTGCAAGTAAATTGTTACTATTTTCCAATCTTGTTCAAGCGTATTTCGACCCATTTTGTTGACCGCAAATACAAAACTAATCTTCCGTCATAAAACGACTGACATTAGAGTTGCTCTCAAAATAACCAGTAGTTCAAATTCCAAATGTTAGATGGACTACTTACTCTTTATATAAAGTATTAGTAGAGATACACAACTGTCAACTTCCACATTATCTGACGGCTAATAGGTAACAGAAAGACTATCAACGAGCATATTATCGTATAATTAGTATTTAAACTTATTAGTTTTTGTATCAATATTTAGGATGATGACCATCCTCAAGAGAAATACAAATAGCTGAAATAAATTAATACTGGGGTTAAGTTTAGTTGAATACGTTTGTTTTAAAGTTTCATTTAATTTCATTTCATTTATTTAGTCAACTAAATTATAACTAGAAATTATAAGTTTATAAAAAGTAAAAATAATTAACAATTAGATAATAAAAAATTATAAATAAAACGATTCAATATACTCCTTGAAATGATTCCTGATTATAGAATATATATCTACATTGCATTGTAGGTAGTACAGATGATGTGAAGGTACAGTGAATCTAATTTTTTCAAGTAAAAAGGGGAAAATATATTTTTACAAATTAGGTCACCTTGAGCGAATGTGTAACTCTTCCACAACGCGTACAAGAAAAAGCAACGACTGCGAGACAGCGAGAATCAGACTTCGTCCAAAAATGGAGAGCCAACAAATCTAACAACTTTGTGCAACATCATATCCAAACTTCGATATTTTCCGAACCTCTGGAAAGTGACCGGAGTAATAAAGCTTCCCATAACAGGTATAGGTCAAGTTCACAAGATTGTCGAAGTTATTGAAAAATCATATGAAGAGAAAAAAGTTTGATTTGCTACGTTTTTAGATGTAGGCTTTCGACAAAGATTGGCAGGAAGGTCCGTTTGATAAACTCGGATTAAAACTACCTATCGAGCGTTGTCAAATTATCAAACCATACCCCTAAAAGAGATACTTCCGAGTTAAGCAAGAGGATGCTTATTCTGAGCTCCGCGAAATTATTGCAGGTGGTCCTCAAGGTAGCATCCTAGGGCCTGTTCTTTATCTTCTGTTTACAAGCGATAATAACTACTGGTGACATAGCGAAAATTTCAGTAGAGAAACTTCAACGAGCTGTGAATTCATTAATAAATTGGACACAAAAATGGCGTATCAAGCTAAATAACACCAATACACTAATAACACTAAGTATTTTGGTTGAGATTAGACACAAAGTTCCGACGGTGCAAACATGAAAAAAAAAGGGAAAAACTCGAATTAAAATACAAAAATAGTGTACTGGTTAATTGGCAGAACATCTCTACTCTCTACATACAACAAGCTATTATTATATAATAAAATCTACAAACCAGTATGGATTTATGGCATCCAACTTTGGGGATGCCACAGTAATATTCAAGTAATTCAAAAAGAGAATTTAATTTATTATTAATAATACAGGTATAGCTAAGTGTGAAAATTATGTAAATTAATTTAGTAAAAAAAAATATTAATGACTTAAATAATACAGGGTGGCAATTAATAAGTGTATACAGCTTTTTTCGCGCAATAGGAAAACTATTGTAATTTTTTTGAAATTTTTTGTTTTTAATTTAAATAATTTTGTATGTCCATAATTTTTTTACACCCTTATTAGTGTCACCCTGTAATAAAATGGAAAATAATGTAATTGATAAAGGGCGCTAACACGATACAAAATTGTGTTAAATTATCCTGGTAGCTTTAAAAAAAGTGTTCTTCGTGCCACAATTTTAATTTCAGAAAACACGTTCCGAGGAACAAACTTGTTCCCGGTCAAATTAACAGGACGCATCATCTCCTTTTCAACTTCAATGTACATTGTGTATGCACATCCATTGATATGCACAACAATGATCTGCACTAGTCGGAAAAATTTTGAATTTATTGTTATTTTTAAATAAATTCATTCCGTCTCTCATTCTCCCTCCTTCTTCTTCCCAACTATCAATCTTCCTTCCTATCAACACAATGCTCTGTATTCATTCCCGTGTGTTCAATGTATCAAAAATAAATTCGATAACAAGTCTATTTGGTGTATGTTGAATAACTACAAAATTTAACTGGTTTTCATTTATTTTTATTTTGAAAACAGAAAAAGAACATTATTCTTGACATATATCTCGCCTGCCATAAGTACTTTCAAATAAACTTCAAAAATCAAAAAAAAATATATAACCGTTAAAATTTTAATACAAATTTTTTTATTTCATTATTTCTTGTTTTACATATTATTGTATTATAATTTTAGTAATGGCTTTTTTGTGTGTTATAATAAATCTTTTTTTCTTGGATGTTATCGTTTCAACTTCTAAAAAAGTATTAAGAAAACTTTTTTGGATTTTCTACACATTTTTCTTTTTTTTAAAATCCATTTTTTCAACGCTCTTTCACACATTCAGTCCCATTCAGTTTTCGATAACAAAACAAAAACATACCAGATTTTTCCTTCGATTATTACATATATGTGCGTGAACAAGATTTCGGCCAAGGAGGGATGGAAAGATGGCGCTCGAGTAGGGTTTTACTCGAATGCAATCGATCAAAGCAAACAAAAATATTCTCGATTAAAAATATTTTTATAAAGGGTGATTTTATTGCTGTTTGGTTTTTCAGTGTAAAATTTTTGGCAGTTCCCTTGTGATTCGTGGCATGTGTTAAAGTCAAATATTCATCATTTAAAGGCCCCACTCAAAAAAAATTTGTGCTCTGTGAAGAAATATTTTTTGGTTTCGTTTATTTCTGGTTGATGTTAAATGTCGTCTTTAGAAAACTCATATTTGATGTGAATAACACCATAGCTCTACAATAAATTATCACATATACAGTAAATATCGGGTAAATACCAATTTTCGCTAAGTGCCTGTAATTTGTTAGTTTTTTCTGCAAATATCCATAGAAATTTTCCCTTTTATGTATAAGTACCTTCCCTGCTTAAGTAGCTCTTAAAACTGATATCTCCAGCTAAGGTACTTCACTGTTACTGTACACTTGTATATAATATCGATGATCATACGTTAATCCCTATTAACTCACTTTTTAGAAATTTTAAAAGAGACGAGAAAGAAATGCAGTTTTTTTAAAACATGGTATAATAATTAATAAAATCATAATAAAAACAAATATTCCATTAATTACTTATTGAATCGGTTAAATAATAATTAATATAAAAAAAAGAATTTAATTTACATATCCCATTTTTTGAGTTACGAGCTGCCAACGTATGTGTAGATTTCGCTGTATTTATTTATATTCTACCCAAATGTACAATATCAATTCTCAATTCAATGTCTCATCTCCCAAAAATCGGTTTTCCACATACCTTGCAATGAGGAAGATTAGTGATACCACGATACAGTTAAGGTCAAACTCCATAACACGCGGACGCAACTCTTTTCTCGTATATGCACTTCCTAGGCATTCGGCATTTTACAATATCTTTGAAAATCAGCTAATGCTAATTTTTTAAATTTTATGGCCGCTGAAAAAGGTATAAATTAAGTAAAATGGCATGAAGGATTTTGTAGATTTCTTGGAATTCACTAATTTGATTTTGTGTGCATTGGACGCATATCGGCTTTGTGCTTTTTCTCCTCTATTAATTTTTCTTCCATTATTTTTTTTCTTGCAGCCAATTTATTAGTGATGAGTAAAATTCAACGACAAATAATCGGCACTAGAATTTTCATTTCAGCGAAAACAACATTTAATATGCCAGAGTATTAGGTAAATTTTTTTCTTTCAGTTATCATCCCAGGTCAAATAATTATATTTAAAACATTTCTTTGTTGTGTTCAACAGTTTCTACATCAAATAAATGTATTAAATCTTTTCGATATAAATAGTCTGTTACCGATTCCGCCATTGACTACAACTTAGAACATCTCTAACACTTTGTCAGCTCCACACACTGATTTACTTTTCGCACGAATACGATAAAAGCGTTGCGTCCGAAACGCGTGTGCAGTTTAACCTAAATTCAAGTACATGCTCAGAGTATTTGTTTCAATACAAGTACTTTTTGTATTCGATTTTTTAATTCAAGTACCCAAGTAAGTCTCGTTTAAATTAATAAAATGTACTTGGCACAGTCTGCTAAGTAAAAAGTTAAGTAAGTAATTAGTTACGACCAAATATTGCGTCTTTTGGCCTACGAAACTAAATTTAGCACATCTATAAACTGATTTAAGCCATGCCTAATTTGGAGTTTAATTTGTTTTAATGAACGAATTTATAAATTTTATTATGAGAGCTTTAAATTTTCCCGACAAATTTATGTTAATAAATTATAATATATAGTCAAGAAAAAAGTCGGAAAAATTATTTTAAATTTTATTTCTATCATCTCGAAAAACACTATCTCTCAATAACTTCCATCGTTTTAAATTCGATCGTAGAGCCCTTTTTAGCACCAAGTTTATCACGTACATATTCACGAATTTTTTCTAGTCGGTTATCAACTTGTTCTGAAGTGGCTGCGGTGGAACTAGAGCCTATGTTACTTGCAGCACCACGCTTATATGTAATGCGTTGTAATTTCACTTTCAATGGATGAGCATGATAATTAAAAGGACGCTGAGTGATGGGGATAGTTTCCATGTTGACGTTAGGTGCTACACTATCGTAATTGAGATCGGCTGTTTCGCTTACATGTGATAATTTTTGCTGGTCATTATGTTGACGATATGTTGGCAGAGATGTTGAAGCATGACGTTCATACGGTCGTATCGATGGCAACGGATACTTGATATCAGCAGTTTGTTCATTATTATTTTTGAAAATTACTTTGGTATGTGTTTTACGTGGATTATTTTCGCTGAGTAACATTTCTTGTGATTGGCCACTATGGTCATCCGAAACATAGATGGTTTTCTGACGAAAATATACATGTTGCTGTGGTGACTGGTGATGCTCTGAATCTTCATAGGTTACAGGAGGCGCCATTGCAATATAATGCACATTGTGGTAATTATGATCAGTTGGTTCTGGTGGTGGCAAATTTCCTTGAGCTTGTTCTTGCATATAATAATATTGTGGCAATCCCTTTTCTGTTTCAGGTGAATGATGAGAATATTCATTTGTATAGAAATCAGTGGTTGGTATGAGTGGTAATTTTTGAACCGGCTGTATACGATCATTATTGAATCTGTCATTATATGTTTCATAAAAATCAGTAGCTGGATAAACAACAGATGGTGGAGTAGGTGCAATTTGTCCATCATAGTCTATCTCTTGTTGGTAACCAGGGTCAGGCTGTGCTTCTACTGCGTTGTGTTTAGAATGGTCGTGTGAGAGGGGCTGTAAATCAATATGTGGTTGTTGCGTATGCACTTGTGATATATCATGATGCTTATGATATTGCTGTTGTTTCTGTAAATCAGTCTCTTGCAATATACGTAAATATTGTGTTGCACGTATTTCGAGATACTGCTGCAACAGAGTTTGTAAATGTGCAGCGTATTTCGTTGGTCCTGGTATGCGTAATACTATCACTGGTTCTTCATACTGTTGTTGGTGTGGATGTTGTTGCACTGCTTGTTCATCTTGCATTGCCGACGAATATGGTAAATCTATATGCGGCTGATTATTGTGCTCTATATATGTTTGTGTCTTCAACTCGTAAGAATATGAAGGTTCAATCGTAACTTTTGTTTTCTCATGTGGTGTTTCGTAGCTTGGTGCATTAGATGAAATATCGTTTTGAGAGTACGGATAAAACATGAACTTTGGACGATTATATTCATAACCATTTGGATAGTTGCCGTATCTAAAAATAATGACAGATTATATTACTATTGTTCCATTATTCAATTGTTTCACTACTTACCCCAATTCACCATCAATAGTGCGTTTTGAGTTTTTTGTATCTGTGACGTTGTCATGCTGTATTTTAAATTTTATTTTATCCCCATGAACTTGAAATTGTTTCTCTAATTCCGTGATAAAGTCTAAATCCTCCTCAGGTAAATTTTTTAAGGCGGCAGCCACACCTACTGCTTCTTTCACATTCGATATTTCAATAGTTGATGTTGTGCTTAATGTGGGCAATTTTGTTGGGCGCTTTTTCAATGACGTAACTTTTTTGGGATAAGTTATTTTATCTTCTAACCTTAAAGTACCGCTCATGTTATTAATTACTGTATTATTTCGTGTTCTGGTACCATATGTTGTATCCATAATCAGAAGTAATAATAACAGCAAAGACTATAAGCATATAAGAATTATTGAATTCAGTTAACAAT
Source organism: Palloptera scutellata (assembly GCA_958295655.1). Taxonomy (NCBI): domain Eukaryota; kingdom Metazoa; phylum Arthropoda; class Insecta; order Diptera; family Pallopteridae; genus Palloptera; species Palloptera scutellata. The sequence continues at coordinate 78,191,783 of OY282449.1, read as the reverse complement.
TAAATCATTTCTACATATTATTAAAATAATTATATTATTAGTTTCTAAAAATTTTATTATTTTATATTTAGTAACGACATTTTATTAAATAAATAATTAGTACTACTGTGGGCAAAAAGTAGTAAGACTTTGTTCATAATTTCAAATTTTTTTATTCATTCTTCCAAATCTATTTCGTCCCCTTCAAAGTAATCCCCCCCGGCCCCAATACCCTTGTGCCAACGTTTTTTCCAATTCTCGAAACAGTTGTTAAAGTCAATTTCCGGAATAGCCTTCAATGCGCTTAGCGATTCATGTTTGATGTCTTCAATTGACTCAAAACGGTGTCCACGAAGCGGTTTTTTAGTTTAGAAAATTGCCAAAAGTCACACGGTGCTAAGTCAGGCGAATAGGGTGGTTGCGGAACGATATCAGTCGAATTTTTGGCAAAATGGTCTCGTAAAACCAATACAGTGATTTTGGAACCAATCGTGCATTCACTCTTCTTAGGCCCAAATGATGTTTTAAAATGATTTTCACTGATCCTTCCGATATTTCAACGATGGCAGTAAGGTCTCTGACTGTTAATCGTCGATTCTCGAGCACCAATTCCTTGATTTTATTGACGTGATGATCATCAGTTGATGTTGATGGCCGTCCTGGACGTGGTTCGTCGTCCACGCGTTCTCGACCATCTTTGAACAATTTATACCAATCAAAAACACTTGCTCGCGACATACAATTATCACCGAAGGCCTTTTACTGAACGTTTCGGCACCAGAAATTTGATTCCGCACACAAAATTTAATGGAACTTCTTTGTTGAATAATTTCACACATTGTGAAAATCGCCGAATGCACTTTTTGACTTCAGAAAGACAAGCGTATACTAAACACTAATGATTATTTTGATGTGACATTTGGCACAGATGTCACCGACAGTCATACCAACCTTAAAAAAATAATATTTTGATGAATGGGTTTCCGCGCGAAATTTAAATTAAAAAGTCTTACTACTTTTTGCCCACAGTAGTATACTTGTAATACAAAAAAATTAGTTACTTAACAAAATATTTGAATTGCAACTAGCACATATGTACATATTCATAACTACCAGCAATTTTATTCAGTTTAAGATTCTCTGCTACTTTATGAATATCAAAGATTTGACACAAATTGGTTGTATATGACTACTTTATTGTGAATGTATAGTGCCGAGTTTCTACACATGAGCCAGTACATGCTTTCTTATTCTTTTAATGGTACAACAGCCCATGGAACCAAATCCGAACGGCGAAGTGAAAAAGCTTTTCATGGTCACTTTTTACTCTAGTAGGTTTGCCTTTGCCTGAAAAGAGGTGGTGCTGTGTAGAAAATTGTCTTTTCTACTTTTTGATTTTCCATGTGCCCGGATTTCAACCCCGGACACTCTGCGTAGCAGGCCAACGCACTACCAACTACACCAGAGCGACCGTTTCGTTTGTAGGGCTCATTCCTGTGGAGCTTTGCATCAAGGGTAATTCCAAGGTATTTCGCTAAGTTTGAGTGAGGTACCTGGACGTCGTCTATGTATAAGGACAGATATCGACTCTTTTAATTTGAAAAGTCAACATGGACTGATATACTTTTATTTAATTTTATGCCCCACTGCTTTGTCCATTTAGTAACGTCACTTAGAGCTCTCTGCAGAATATTTGTTGATTCATCTTCAGTTTTACCTAGAGCTATAATAGCAGTGTCATCTAGCTGCACATAGTATATGGTAGGTGCAACTAGTCGGCATAGTATATCATAAAATTCTTTCGGTAGGTAAGCTTTAATTTTGTTTTAACCAGGTTGCTGCATCTGACATGATGCTCTTTTTATCAACAGTTAATTTTGTTAAATCAAAAGGAAATATAAACAAAAAATTACAAAAAATATAATATACATACATATTTATAGCATAACGTGTTTTTTGTGTGTGATATGATCATCGGTTGTAGTGCCAGCTAAGTAAGTAAGTATATTTGATAATAAATGAAAATATTGTGAATTGTGTTTATAATACAAAAATTTATGTTGTATTGTACGTTGCGATATTTGCAAAAAAAAACATCGCAGGGAAGGGAATGGTGCATTTTTTATTGTCCAAAAATTAACTGAGATGACAGCGCTGGAGCGAAGCATGTGAAATGGTTTTTAAAAAGACGTCGGTGGTGTGTGAAAATCATTTATCTTTTAATGACTTCATAATCCAGGGATTTGCGGTTGCAACGCGGCGCAGTACCTATGGTTGGTATTAGGAACCCGGCAGTAAATAATTTTTCATGTTTATTAATAAGATATGTACATGAAAAAAAAAATATATGTACATACATAAACATACTGAAAGTGCAAGGCGGAATTAGCGTATATAAATAGGATTAAGATCTAGTTACGCAATATATTTACAGAGGGGCAATTAAGAAAAAATTCAACAGTAGTTGGTTCCACTACTTTAGACGGCAATAGTGGCGTTATCTTACTTCCAACACCCAAACCACAATATTGGTTTCGTAGATTTCAGATTTCTTTATCAAAGCGTATATATAACGGTATTAGAAAACACCAGCTGCAAATTTTTTATTTTATTGATACATTCAACACACAGGGTTTACCCCTATGAATGCATAAAGCCAAGGAAGGAGAATGAGAGAGGGAATGCAATCACAGGAGACCGATAAAGAGATAGACAGCAAGTGTTATGTGAGTGTTATGCCTTTGCTGTGTTGGTAAAGGTGTGCTGATTGGTTTGTGTTTATGTAATAATATTTAAAAACAATATTATCAAACTTTTGTTCCCAACAGTTGGAACCATATATAGTTCTTTGGGCAGTGTTTAGTGTTTGGTAAATTTGGTGCATTTTCCAGTGTTCACTATAAATTCAGATCAGAAAAACACATAATACAAATTATGAGCGTTTTTTTTAATTGTGTAAATTTGACTAAATTAATTTGGGCGTGTAAACATCGGCAGAAATTCTCGACAAATTTAACACCACAAAAAGGAGTGCAAAGCCAAGAAAGAGCAGGAATACATTTTGCAGAGAAACATGCAGAAGAAAGTGGCGACCAATGAAACCAACATCTTGCCTGTACGAGGACTTTAAGAACATCACGTAATAATGGAGCAAGCGTAAATAGAACGTAAATAGACGGTTGGCTGGCAGATCACGAATGCAAACCGCAGAGTATTTACTTTGTCACCATTTAATCAAATTTCATTTAAATATGATCCTAAGACTGAATATTTTGCACATGCTAAAGTTGTGGTTTGTAACATGGATAAAGAATGCAATTTTTGCCACGCTCTAAAATTTAAAAATTAAACCTAATCAAGAAAAGTTAATTAATTGCGCCACCAGAATGATTGAAATCATTAATTTCAGGAGAAAATGCAAAATCAAAATTATTTAAAGTAAAAATTAGGCCAGTCTATGCAAAATGTGCTTTAGATTTGTAAAACTCAAGCTACTTCCACGGACAGCTGCATGTGCCCTGACGCCAAAAATGGATAGACAAAAAACATTGTACACAATTTAGTATGACAATAAATTTTGTGTTTTAAATGATGTTTTATTCATCTCAAAATTTTTATTTTTTTAAAAACAAACTTCAGCAATTGTGCACAACAAAGTGTAAATAAATTTAAAAAGTTTCGATATGGACGTAATTTGCACTTTCATGAGAACTATGCTTCCATGCAGTCCTCTGGAATTAAGGGAGCTGGTTAATCGTCTAGAAATGATTAAATTACCCTCACAATTACCAGTTAACTAGTTTAAATTTTTCAGTAAATTGTCGAGACAAAAATTTATAGACATATTATATAAAAAAAAAACAGTCCTTTGGAGGAGTGAATAAATAACCTTGTTAAATTCTAATATCATACCTACTACTTATAAAGTAAATTTAATATCGATCAAAGCATCGAAATATTTGTAAACTGTTTTCGTGAAACAGAAAAATCGGTACAAATCTTTGACAAACTTTGTAAATCGGTACAAATTATTGACTTAAAAAAATTGTCACTTTTGACTTTTGATAAAAATCTGTAGTTGTACTGATGAAATCAGTTCGAATGGCAACTAGCCCGTGAAACTTCAGTAATTCCGGTTAGTCCACAAGTCGTTTGCCACCGCAAATAGTTCGCATATTGCAGTTTGTATTGAGGTATCTGCTTCGTTTATGTTTATTTGAAAGCCTCTTGTCTAGATGTTCTATAAAAATTTGCATTTGCAATGATGCAAGACCAATAACACCACATCATCAATATCGCTTTAGTGTTTTTGTAGATTTCTATTCATTGTATGGCTCCAAAATTTTTGGCAGAGATGCAGGTGGAACTCCATTTTGAAAATTTTCATGTTAGGGATTCCTCAAAAAGTTTTGTAACACCGATAAAATGTGGAATCATCAAGAGTGTTGAATGCATAAAATACTAACCCAGCATTGTAGAAGTGAAATTCTTAAAGGTATAATTATTTCAAATAATAGGATTGTAAACTAAAAAGAAATGGTAAACCACATGCTAACTAAGTAGTTATACATTTACTTTACTTTACTTTTAATGGCACAACTGCCCATGGAGGGCCTAGGCCGAGCTTTTTGCATCCACTCATGTTGTGCGTGTTATATTTTTTTACATGAATGGAAGGGACCTACAGTTTAAAGCCGAATCCGAACGACGAAGTGAAAACCTTTTCATAGGCAATTTTTACTCTTGTAGGTTTGCCATTGCCTGCCAAGAGGTGGTGCCGTAGAAAACTTATTTTTTCTACTTTTGGATTTTGCCTGTACCGAGCTTTGAACCCCGGACACTCTGCGTGGCAGTCCAACGCTCTACCACTACGCCACAGCGACCACATAACTGCTATAATAATTGCTATAAATATGCAGCAGCAAGAAACAATCAGTCACAGTTTGTCAGCCTTATTGAAAATACAGGGTGTGAAAGATAATTGTAATTTTAAGTGTTGCTGAGTCATGAATTTTATAAAGGTGCAATAATTTGAGCTATACACAATCGATCAAACCTTTCCATTTGTTGAGAATACATACCATACGATACACAGTAGAAACTAGATAATCGTAACAATATATAATTTAAAATAAATTCTAAAGCGTTGGATCTTCTGTTAGATTGAATGCGATCCACAGCATGTGATCACAGCTGGGTTCGTTAATCAAGGTTAACCCCGTTAACAAAACAGTTAAAGTCGACTCGTCCTTGGACAAAAAACAAAAATTCATGGAAACGAAACCATTATCCTTATAAAAGAAATTGTTTTAATAAGAGAAAATAATTTGCATATAAATCATTTTTGTGGGTACTACTGCACTCGAACATTTATTTTTGCTAAAATGATCATTTGCATAATTTTCATTCGTTAGTAGTTATTGAAAAAATTGCAAAAATACATTTCTAGCTGTTTTACAATATATGTATGTATTCACATACCTTTTATTTTATATTTCAACCTTTTTTTAGAGATAAAAAATAAAACAAAAATGTTCTTATTATTATTAAGAACAATAAAAATAAAAAAAAAAATTCGTTCCTAAAAATTTAATTTTACCATTTTGCGAGCGAAAAGCTCGGCCTACGGGGTTAGGGTCATTAAAAAAACAAAAAAGGAGAAGAAGTTTTACAAAAAAATAGATTTCAGTTTTGAGTTGAGGACACCATTATTTATTAACAAACTAAATTTCATTAAATTCGAACGGGGCACTGCGCGTCGTTAACGTTAATTTCGAAAAACGTTAACGGAAGTTAACTTGTGCTGCAAAAAATATCGGTCTCGTTCTTCATCGAGATCATGTCCGACCTTGACAATTTTGTACTTCTCTAACCACATGAGGCGAAGCGTGGGGTCGAAAGCTGCAGCTAACTAGTTATATGTAATTAACGGAAGAAATTTCACAAAAGTTAATCAAACAGTTGATGTAATTCTTGGTTACAGTTTCAATTATAAGCTACTCATATTTGAAATTGTATATATGGATTTTTGAAACACAATATCAAGTAAAATAATCGAGGGCAAGTGATTACACGATAAATCATACGACGGTTCGGCTTTAATTTCATGTCGTGTAATGGTAACTATTCTGGTATATATTTTATTGTAATGTTATAATATTTATGTATGTACTTAAATAGATATAAATACGGTAAATTTCACGAGAATTGGGAATCGTAAATAAAATGATATTTTCAAATATGAGTATGGTAACATCATTAAAAATGTGGACACTGAAAAATTGAGGCGGAGCATAGGCTGATATTTAACAAGAATAACCTTATTAAATAAATCCAAAGGGCCTAACACCACTACTTATAAAGTAAATTTACTATCGATCAAAGCATCAAAACATTTTTAAATCGTTTCCGTGATATAGAAAACAATACAAATCAGTAACAAAACTTTGAACATCAGTACAAATTATTGATTTAAAAAACCCAGTACTTGTGATAAAAATTAGTGCTTGTACTGATGAAATCGGTACGAATGGCAACTGTAATTGCTTGTGATAGCTAGCAGGTTAGTAATTTGTTCAGTGCACAAAGTCACGAGTTTCGCCATCACTTGCTAACGTTTTCCTGTTGAAGACTATTTCGTTGTCCACAAAGTCGTTTGTATGTTTTATTTTATTGTATTGTACAAATTAACTTGGAATATCACATTTTTATACTTTATGTGACGAGGTTTTGGGCGATTTCATAAAAAATCTTAAAAGAGCTGTAAAAGGAACCGTAAATTAGGAAAATGAAAAAAAAAAGATGTATTAAAAACTTGAAAACGTAAAAAACAAGAAACAAGAATAAAAACAGGGTAAAAAACAAAAAGGTAGTCTACCATGTCGTAGTCTACCACGTCCACGTTGTGAACCAGGCAAAACTAAGAGTAGGTACAAAAACTGGAGAGCACCTTGATCAAAACTCTACGCCACGTCCCTGGTTACATTCATTGCATAATTTTCTTCGTAATTCATATAACCAACAAACTGTAGTTTGTATAGAAACTATGTGTTACGTCAATTTCTTTCGCGATAACCAAAAGCTAGTTTTAAGAGGATTCGTTATAAGCGAAAAGTGGTTTAGATACAAATATTATTTACATACATGTTGGAAATTAAGAGAAAATTACTAGTTTTTGTTTTGCTTTCTTACGTCAATCATTGAAATGTTGTTGTAGGAATATTAAACTTACATATGGTATATGTAAGCATTATTTACTTGCATATATATGTGTATGTACATATAGACATACATTAAGGTGGGTCACCAAAAAAAAGTTGTTTAAGATCAACAATATATTTTCTCCTGTGGGGGTCTTGAAAACGCTAACTCATTTGATGACTTGGTTATTTGAAGTCAAGGGGAAGTTTAATATGTCGTTGGAAAGCTTTCTGTATATAGGACCTGATCTTTTTAGGTTATTATGGCCTATTATGTAATTTTTTCCGTTATTTCTTAATAAAAAAGAGCGGTGAGTCGAATTTTTATTATGATATTAATGTTCTCAAAAACTCTCGAAGAAGGTTTTTTTTTCATTCATACGAAAAAAAGGTACAGCGGATAAAAGTTTCAGTACAAACTCTGTGTAAACGATTTATTATAAAATTTCAAAAGAACTCAGAATTATTGATAATTTTATTGGCTCATCGCAAACCTCGTAGGGAGACTCACTAACAACAGGAACAAAACGCTCTCTGTTTTGTTAATGGCATAGGAAATCTATGAAAATTCAAACTATATGAGCAAATTTAGTTAACATATTTTTATCGCAAAAGATTTACCTAGAATTTCTATAATTTCGTCTGAAAATAAATAACTTTGTAATTCGTCTTGGAGGAAAAACTGGAAACACGGTTTATTAACATTGGATTTATCCCAATCGATCATTCTTGAGTATGAGTGACTATCACACTTTATAATGCCTTGTTTGGGGATGTAAAGCTTACGAGGCGTTTCAGGTGGATCAAGTTGCACGTTTAAAATTTTTCCATCGGTCCGAATCTGTTATCATTCACAATAGAATGTTTTCTGGGTGCAAAAAAAAAAACGATTTGTTTTCTATAGTCGGACGAATGGCCAATTGTATCTCTATCAGTAATAGAAGGATCCAACAAATATACATGAACACATACCGACCCCCATGAATGGCTAGTGGCATACACTTTTACGATAAACTCTGCCAACTATCGTAAACTTCGTGCGGGCTTTTCGTGACATAACGGCGAAGGATTATAGAAGCGGATGTTAACCAGCGTGCAGCACTCACAGGACCGGGCATCTCACTAGCTAATCTTTCATCACACTCACCATTAATCACACAACCATAGGAATAAATATCGCTGATCGTCACGCAGCTTCCAACCATCAATATTTTCTGGCATAGTTCCCATAGCAATTAGTTCAAAACCTTGTTTAAAAAATACTATAGATTTTATCAATGAACCTTTGGACAGATAACGTTAGCCCAAAAGCCAAACTTACAGGATATTTTTCACAATTTCAAATTTCTGTTCCGAAACCTCCTTGCCAAATTCCAGGTCCTTGTTGTTTACCAAAGAATTTTATATGAATCGTTCCATTAATGTAATAACTCCACTATTGTGTCCAGTGTTGATAACGGCCCCGTCTTGAATCAAGAAATCCACAATGGTGTCTTTAATTTCCTTGCCAGTGCCTACTGTTGGCGTTGAGTAGTCGATGAATTTGGATCCAGGTTCTTTTAATATTGTTACAGAGTTTGTACTAACACTTTTAGCCGCTGTAACTTTTTTGTACGAATCAAAAATTAACTTTTTGCAAGGGATTAATGAATTTTTGAAAGCTTTAATATCATTGAAAAAAATTGTAGTAACTTCTCTTTTTCGTTAAGAAAAACAACAAAATTTCAAATTACATAACCAAGATGACATCATAGGCCAAAATGGCCTGAGAAAGAGCTTTCCAACTACATATTAAACTGGACAATTGGATAACAAATAACCAAATTAAGATAAAAATACTGATTTAGCGGTTTTTCAAGTCTCTCAAGAGGAAAATTTTTTGCGTTGGAACACTCTCGGGTAGACTTTCAAAATAGTCGGTTCGCACTCAATATTTTCCCATCTTAGGAGGTGACCCGGCCTAATGTATGTACATACATTTCATATATGTATGTATGTATATGCATATATGTACTTATACATACAATTATAGAAAGCTAATGTTTTTAACAAGTTAACAGTGGAAAAGTAGAGAGTCTCTTAGTTCATTTCCGTTAAGCGCTCTTGGTATGACTATGGTAAGATGCATTGCTGTGTTCGGTCTATGTCTAAAACAGGTTAAACTAACGTTTTGTAGGACTTGGCCGAATTTTTCGAAGTCTGGTTAAATTTTTCGCAATTTTAACATTTAATAATTGAATCTAGTACATTTTTATAGTTCGCATGAGAAATTAGGGTTTACATTAAAAAATTATAAAAGTGGTATTCATATAAATTCATAACTGTCTCGCAAACTTATAAAATCGTAAGCAAACTATCAAAGCAAACTATCAAAGCAAACTTATGTATGAGGCAATTATGAATTTATATGAATCCTTCCAAAGTATTTTTTTTTACTAAAGAATACCTACCCAATTTAAAACGTCAGAAGTCAAAAAAAATGTATTTATGGTCACATTCAGTTACCTTCAATGGCACTTAGTAATAGAGACAAAAAAAAAAACTATTTTCAATTAAATAGTTGACTTTTGACACATTTTAATATGGAAGAAATGTAAAAAATTCACTATTAAATTTAAAATCGACTTTATATTCTCTATTACTAAGGGCCAATGAAACAAGTGTTGAAGTTGAATTAAGTACTAGTATCGTGCAACATAAAAAAGATTTAAGCCAGTAGAAAAATAATATAAATTAGCTTTCACAATGAGCAAACGGTTCACAGAATTAATTGAAATAAGATTTACATATTTATTTACCATTTTTACATATATTTTTAATAGATATTTTCTAAATCAGTTACTTACCACAATAATGTAAATATTCATGTTGACCGCAAATTAAAAATCCAGATTTATATTACATTTAGTTATTTTAATTTCGCTTTAGTTTTTCGACTTTACACTATCTCTATTCTGTAAGAGATAACTAAAATTTCTAAGAGTACTTAAAATTGTCTTTTTTGTTAACTTATGCAACCAGTTTTTACTATTACACTTTATCATATAGTTAGGTTATATTTTTGCACATCTTTCACAATTCATATTATAATTATTCTCAAACAAAGTGCATAGATTTAGCATTATAACATCTCAGTAGCTTACTTTACAATGCTTTACTATCGAAAGCCTCCAGTTTCATTCTGCTTTTATACTAAACTCATGTGCGGCAGTATCGTCTCTGCTTAAAAACTTACCACAATGTTTAATAATGCTATATATTGAGATGAATTCATAACTACAAAGCGAGAGCAAAAGATAATCCGAAACTATATGCTCTTGAGTAGGTTACGTTACATGTTTTAAGCAAACAAAAGTAACGACTCACATTTTTATAGCAATTATGCAGAAAATTTAAAATTAAAATTGGAAAGAAAAAGGATTAATTAAGTACGCTGGATACTTCTAAAGAAATATTATTAAATTAATTAGTAAATCTCCTGTATACCATATATTGAATCTAGTTGTACTATAAGTATCGTCTGTTTTTTGTTGAGGCATAGAAATTTATATTGAAATAAAACACAGAAAAATGTTTTCAATATCCATGAACTGGCTTTATTTTAAAGATATTTTTTGACATTAATGTTTGATAATGGTTTCGGGTGGGCACCGCGGTTTTTCCGTGCCTCAATTGGAAAGCATGTTGCAGACATGTGGTTTCAGCAGGACGGCGCCACATGCCACTCAGTGCGCGATACAAATGCCAAAAAATTATCTTTTAAATAAAACCAATTTCATGGATATTGAAAACATTTTCCTGTGTTTTATTTCAAATTAAAGTTCTCTACCTCTAAAAACACCGGATTTTAGATCAGTTGGTATGTTCATGTCAAGTGTCAACACAAGCAACAGTGGCTGATCCAGGATTTCACCATGGGAGTAGAATTTTCATAATTTTTCAATGTCTAATTTAGGATAGTTATATGTAATAAACAGGAACCCTATTAAAGTTTAATTATAAAAGTCAGATATAAAAAGTGTTTTTTCCACTTTTCATAATAGGCTAAAGTAGATAACAGGTACGACAGCGTCATTGTATCATAACAACAAGATGGCGTCCACAGCAAATATTGTCATGTTATCTGTTAATGGATCACAACGAACGCGGTAACGAAAAAATGACTTCCTTTAAATTCTTCACATTTTCAATCAGAATCAGAATCAGATGAACAAGGTAGTATATACATATGTAGCTAACACCAAGTGGCATTGCCTTTTGCAGCAAGACGAATTTTAAATTGTTAGCTGACCTATGTATGTACATATATATGTAGTAGAATACGTAAACTTTTTTCATACTAGTTGCATTTTAATGCTCGACTAATTTTTGCACCACTTTGTTTTATGAAATTTGATTAATTTTTTTTTATCAGGTATAGGAGTAAATTGTTTGTAATCGAAAACCTTATTCGAAGAACAAGGTGATGACATTGAAACTGGAGATCAGCCAGAAGAAAAAAATTTGGATGGCATTTAGCAATCAGACGAATCCGATTTTGATGGTAGCGAAGATTTTATCGATCTTTATTGAGATATTCCTCTAATATGTAGGAGCAGAAAAAATTTATAAAAATTATATTTATAAAAAGATATTATATAAAAATGGTAGTCTCAAATCAATAAAACTCAATAAGGCCTTAAAAAGGTATTAGAGAAAATAAAGTGGGTTTTATATTTAAAAGTGAATTTTTGTTGTTTCTTCCATATGCCATGGTGCCACAAGTTTTCGAGCTAGTTTACATGAGGGCACCATGTGACTATTGGCTCGCACACGAGCTAACGTAGGTGAATATCTGTTTTGTTTGTCATCATTCAAAGATGATTAATAACAACTGGAAAACTTTAATGTAACAAACTTTTTTGAAATATGTATAAACAATCATAAATAATTCAATATTAACCATAGACAAAATTGACGTTAGTGAAATTACGAAATGGACCAAAGTTTATTTACAACAAACAAGTAAAGTTAACAACAAACCAAAATAGAGATTAGCGATATACGTCAATGCATCGAAAACATTTAACAATATATAACATTTAACAATACAACATTGCAATATACCATAAATATAAGCTCTCGATGTAGTCATATATCGAGATGATTTGATTCCTATATAATTGCAGCAGGGTTAATGAGATACAATTCTCCCTTTTTCTATAAGATGCTTTTATCTTATAGGAATATTCGTAAATCGTTGTCCTTTTGGCGTTTGCGGGAGTCGTCAACATTAAGGTGCTCAATATCTGAGGCTTTGTTTGAGGATTACTTACTTACTTAGCTGGCGCTACAACCGATGATCGGTCTTGGCCGTCTCCACAAAGCTTCGCCAGTCACTTCTGCTATGCGCGCGCTGGCGCCAGTTGATAAGGCCAAGTGCAGTCAAGTTGCCCTGCACCTGGTCTTTCCAACGGAGATTAGGACGTCCCCTTCTGCGTGTTCCTCCACCGTGGTTCGAATAAAATACCCTTCTAGCCGGAGCGCTTTCTTCCATTCGCTCAACATGACCCAGCCAGCGAAGCCGCTGGAGTTTTATCGTCGGCGTACAGCTCATACAGCTCATCGTTCCATCTTATTCGATACACGTCGTCCACGCATACTGGACCGTAGATCTTACGGAGTATCTTCCTCTCGAACGCTTCTAACAGCCTCTCATCATTGATGGTCAATGTCCACGTCTCTGCGCCATACATTAGGACGGGAAGGATGAGGGACTTATAGAGCGTTATTTTCGTCGGTCGAGAGAGGGCTCTACTTCTCAATTGCCTACTGAGCCCGTAGTAACACCTGTTGGCAAGAGTTAGTCTCCGCTTGATCTCAAGGCTGACATTATTGTTGGTGTTTATGCTGGATCCTAGATAAACGAAATCCTTGACGACTTCAAAAGTGTAGTTGTCAACAGTGACATTTTGTCCAAGACGCCGTGACTTTTTGTTTGTTGACACAAGGTATTTCGTTTTGTCCTCGTTCACCACTAGACCCACACGACGAGACTCCCTTTCCAGGTTGGAGAATGCTGCACTGACTGCTCGAGCGTTTTTACCAATGATGTCAATATCATCAGCGTATGCTAGCAGCATGACACTCTTGTAGAAGATAGTGCCAGAGATGTCGATGTTCGCGGCTCGAATTATTTTCTCCAGCATAAGGTTAAAGAAGTCGCACGATAGGGAGTCTGATCCTTGTCTGAAACCTCTTTTGGTATCAAATGGTGCGGAGAGGTCTGTCCCAATTTTCACTGCGCTGGTGGTGTTGGTCAGTGTCATTTTGCAAAGACGAATGAGCTTTGCAGGGTTACCAAAATCAGACATTGCGGCGTACAAGTGATCCCTAATCGTGCTGTCGAAGGCGGCTTTATAATCGACAAATAGATGATGGGTGTCGATCTGTTTTTCTCGGGTCTTTTCCAGGATTCGGCGTAGTGTGAATATCTGGTCGATGGTGGATTTACCAGGCCTGAAGCCACACTGATAAGGTCCAATCAGTTTGTTGACGATGGGCTTCAGTCTTTCGCACAGTACGCTCGATAGAACCTTATATGCAATATTAAGAAGGCTGATCCCACGGTAGTTGTTTGAGGATTCATTGGGGAAATATTTTGACGTGGTGGTTTTCAAGCTCGACGCACAACCATTCATTCAAGGCCATGGAGAAGCCCGCCGCACACATTAGTTAACTCACTGACGGTTGTCAGATCGCTATCCACGGGACGCCACCAGGAGGCTATATGTCGACTTGAAATGTAGAAGCGCAAGGATCGAATATAGTCGCACCTGCGACTGTCACGAACTTTACCTTTACGCCCCAGGCCTCCCCCTCCATCCTTATTGCTCTATTATATGAATCCAATAAATATTGGTTTTGACATATATTCATAAATAGTAAAAATATGTATGTATATAAAAAAGCTATGTAAGTTGTCTTTGCTCTTTTAGCTTTTCCACTATGTACATACATTTACTTTAGATATATTTACTTTTAAAATTTTTTTGTTAAATGTTGAATGGAAATGTGCATTTATATACAGATATAAATTATATCTTATATGTTACCTGGTTTATACTTGTGCTAGGTATTTTTAAATTTCGCAAAGTGACCATCCACGGAAAATTGGACATTGGTCATAGGCGCATCATACTCCAGCATAAAGAGTTGATAAGTACAACCTTTGGAGAGAATAAGATAACGTACTGTAACAGGTGAGGATGCACTAGTACATGGGAGAGTCTCAAAGCGAATAAACCTAGGAAGATTTATGCCCAAAATAAAGAGAGAATCCCTCCAAATTCAAAAGCAGTACTATGGGCTGAGGTGGATGGGAACAATGGAGACAGGAAGTTGTGAGTTGTCGAAACTTTTAAACAACATCATACTCGGAAAAACTCTCGTTAAAACTAGAAAGAACAGACAAGTAAGGATTTTAAACCCAACTTATACGCCAACCGTCATCAGAAGGGGAACGATAATTGGGCAATGAATGACAGGAGGTTACGGCCATTGTAAAGTTCGAGATGAGACAGTTGAATAAATCTACTGCTAACAGGAATCCTAGACCAGAGTTTAAAGGCAAAGCCAAGAATGGACCGGTAACCGTACGAAGCAGCAAAAGATCAAAGCATATAGCATGAAAAGAGTGCAAAGAATAATGCCGCTGAGAAAATTCGTGGGCCTACATCGATAATTTTCGAAACATTTGACAAAAACTTTGTTGTTATCTATGCATCGGATAAATTTATACCCCTAAAATGATCATGTTCACCTTCTAATAAGTTTCCAAGAGATATAACAGGTAAATAGATATTCAGCGGACTCAAATAAACTCGTAAATGCCTGCTACTCCGTGGCCTGCTACGGAGTAACCGGAATTCAAATCCCGGCACAGGTAAAATCAAAAAGTTAAAAAACAATTGTTCTACACGAGTAAAAATTGCCTAAAAAAAACCTTTTCACTTCTCCGTTCAGCATAAAAGTATAGATCCCTCCCAATTATGTACAAATATATATAACACGCACAACAAGAGTGGATGTGAAAAGCTCGGCCTAAGCCCTTCATGGGCTGTTGTGCCATTGAAAGGAGAAGAAGAAGAGTAAACGAAATTTTTTCAAAAAATAAAATTTTTTCTCTACTTCTTTTAGTTCAACAGGTTCTTTTAGAGCATTATTTTCGTCGTTCGAGAGAGCGCTCTGCTTCTCAATTGTCAACTGAGCCCTTAGTAACACCTGTTGGCAAGAGTTAATCTCCGCTTGATCTCAAGGCTGACATTATACTTGGTGTTAATGCTGGATCCTAGGTAAACGAAATCCTTGACAACTTCAAAAGTATAATTGCTAACGGTGACATTTTGTCCAAGACGCCGTGACTCTTTGTTTGTTGACACAATGTATTTCGTTTAGTCCTCATTCACCACTAGACTCATTCGACGAGACTAATGATGTCAATAGCATCAGCGTATGCTAACAGTATGACACTCTTGTAGAAGGTAGTGCCATAGATGTAGTTGTTCGCATTTCGAATTATTTTCTTCAGCATAAGGTTAACGAAGTCGTACGGTTAGTTTCTACATTAAAGTCGCCTACCACGATTTTAATATCGTGGCGGGGGAAATGAACTTATGGTAAGTTTTGCCGAGGAGCTCTTAGAAGTCATGTTTGGTTGTCTTATCCTTCCAATCCGTCGGGGCATGGACACAAATTAGGCCGATGTTGAAGAACTTGCGGAAGATGCGGATAGTGACTAGGCGCTCGTTCACGGTCGTGAACCTCGAGACTAGGTGTCGTAGTCTCTTCCCAGCAACAAATTCGAGTATGTAGTAGATATCACAGGATGCGTTTTTGGAGAAACACTGTTCGGTCCATCGGATGATAGAGGTACAGAGGGTTCTGATATTCCAATTCTATTTATAAATCTTTTGTTAAATGTCTCAAAGACAGCTTGCTTTATAAAGGGTGTTTTTTCTAGAAGTGTGGTTTTCAATCTGGCAATACTTTTTTCGGAGTTGGTCTTTTTGACATCTGTTGCTTGATTTATGCTCAGTTTGGTTTGCCATTTCATAATGAATAGACTTACGCCTGAACAATGTTTGCAAATTATTGAAATTATTATCCAAATTCATGCGCTGTGAAAAAAGTATTTCGCAAGCTACGTCCATTTAGCGACGAGGCTCATTTTTGCCTCAATGGATACGTGAATAAGCAGAATTGCCGAATTTGGAGTGAAGACCAGCCAGAGGCAATTCAGCAGCTTTAAAGCATCCCGAAAAATTCACTATTTGGTGCGGTTTATGGGCAGGCGGCATCATTGCGCCGTACTTCTTCAAAGGCGATGAAGGCCGCAACGTCATGGTCAATGGAGAAAGGAACCGTTCGATTATAACACTTTTTATTGCCGAAAATACAAGAATTGGACACGGCCGACATGTGGTTTCAACAGGACGGTGCCACATGCCACACTGTACGCAAAACCATGCATCAATTGAGAGGCGAAGTTGGTGAGCAGTTAATCTCACGTTTTGGTGTAGTCAATTGGCTTGTGATTTGACCCCGTTAGACTATTTTTTGTGGAGCTATGTTACGTCTCTTGTCTATAGGGACCAGCCAAACACGATTACTGCTTTGGAAGCCAACATTGAACGCGCCATTTGTGAGATTCCGGCCGAAATGTGTGAAGAATGTGCTAAAATTGGACCTTCAGAATGGACCACTTGAATCGTAGCCACGGGCAACATTTAAGAGAAATTATTTTTAAAAAGTAAATGGCAGGAATTGATTTATCGATCCAAATAAAAATTTCATTCACTTTTGTAAAATTTCTGATTTTTTTTATTTTCAAAAACTAAACTCTTTTAAAAATTACCCTATATAATAGTAAAAAAAGAAAAAAAGGAATAAAATAAAAGTAAATCATTTTCCTTTGGGCATTTGTGGGGGTCGTCAACATTAGTGGATTTTTATATCTCAGGCTTTTTCTGAGGAATCATTGGTATTTTTTTTAACGAGGTGGGTTAAAAGTCCGAAATCCAGCGCAAACATTACTTAGCTCACTGATGAGTGTTAGATCGTTATGCAAGGGCGCCACGAGGAGGCTGTGTGCCGATATCTCTCCCATTAGTTAGTTCTCTTTTCTAATGAAAGTTATAATAAATCCCAATAATTTTACAAAAAAAATGTATGTTCTAAAAAAACGAAATTATAGCTCTTTTATACATATACATATATATGCATTATAAAGAGCCAAAAAAAAAGGTTTTGAAAGCTTATGTGGGGAGAAACTGGACTAAAACATAATTTTTTTTGGTCACTCTAAAATCAGCCAAAAATGATTTTTATTATAACTTTGGTTTTTATATTGTGGTAAATGGCTCGACAAGTGGTATATTTCCTTTTTAGTGTTTATTCCTCTCCAAATTCAAAGTGAAGTCTATAATTAAAAAAATTTTTTTTTTATGAAATTAAAGTCTTTAAAAATAATTTTTGTTTTCTCAATGACGAATCCCAGGAGACCCTCCTTCCACCTTATACGACGCATGGGGCGCATCCGTATCACGCGCTCATGGACAGGTGATTGAAACAGTCACTGTCCGAACTGCGATGAATTCCGCGAATCAGGTGGGAACGTCAATAGCAGCTAAACATTTGTCTTATCGACAGCTAGTGGCACATAAAGATTATTGAAAACATTGCATATACAACGCACAGAGTCAAACAGTTCATAATTTGTTTTACAGAGACTTAACTTAATTAGTATGAGGTTTATATGTAGAAACGTGACTAGGAACATTTATGCAGAGATAATTTAATAAATGTGGACAGTCGGTCAATCCGTTCAACAATTTGAACACAAAACATAAGTTCAACATAACTCTTCGGCTTTCAAGTGAAGGCAAATTAAGTTCCTTACACGGAGTTTCTTCAAGGGGCTCCACCCCGAAGACTTCGTCTCGCCAAGAGAGATGAAGCAATAAAACTAATTGCAGATATGCAGACAGAGTCCCTAAAGTTTACCAGTGGTTCTTGTCAAGAAAAAAGATGGTAGACTCGATTCTGTGTAGATTGCAGGAAGCTGAAAGACGTAACCAAAATGGATAGTTACCCTCTGCCTAGAACCGATGAAAACCTGTATACACTATCCGGTGAAAGTTGAATTGAATGCAAAAGATAAGGATAATGCAATCAGCATTGGAAATTTTCTAAGATGCCTTTATAATGCGCTACTTTTGAACGCTTGATGGAAAGCGTGCTTAAAGGACTGCACTGGAAAATCTGCTTGGTATACCTGACTTCATAGTGGTAGGAAACGTGATCTGGAAAAGTTGGTGTGTTTATTGAGGCAGCTGGGCTAAAACTAAGTGCAACGAAATGTAACATTTTCCAGAGAGCGGTAAAACATCTGGGTCATAAGTTAAGCGTGGAAGACTTTCATACTGATGAAGAGAATGTAGCAGCAGTAAAAGACTGGCCATGTCCGAAAAATTTACATGAACTTCGAAGTTTCTTCAGTTTATGCACTTAAGTATTATGGAAGATTTGCGCCCGGCTTTGCAAACATTGCCAGCTGTTTGCATGAGTTGCCAAAGAAAAATCGGCCGTTCTGATGGAGAAAGAGCCTGAAAGATATACTTTGCTCATTGCCAGTACTTCTTCTTTCTTCTTTCCGGATAATCGATAGTCAGGAGAAAGTAATCAGTTATTACAGCAAAATTACCATATATCCAAGCCGAAAAGGAAGTGCTGTGTTACAAGGAGAGGGCTTCTAGCAATGGTTGAGTGCGTCAAACATTTTCATAAGCACTTACATTGGCGGCAATTCTAGCTGAAGACTGACTGTACAAAAATCCAGAAGTTCAGTTAGCGCGATGGATAGAGTGATTACAAAACGACGATTTCATAATTGAACATTGCAAAGGAGGTCACCATGGGAATGCTGATGTTCTAATATGACACTCCTGCAGGATTAAAAATACAGCTTCAGAGGAAGACATTATTGACATCCGGCTTTTAAACGCATTTCCAGGAAAAGGTTGGACAGCTGAGAAAGTTCATGAAATCCAAAAGGCCAATGAGTATTTTGCTGTAATTATGGATGAAGTTCAACGTTTTTTCAGGAGGTATATTAAACTGGTAAATGAGAATATGAAGGCCAGATATGATCTGAAATATCTGTGCCAACCCACTTAAAAGAATTATTCAATTGTTATTGTGGTATACACACAGAATTAGTTATTACACATCTACGCCATCTAGCGACTTCGGAATGTATTAAAATATAAACTCCGGAAAAGTTTTGAGGTTAGTGGCCATACTAATTTTTCACGGCTATGTTAACTAAATACATAAAATATAGCATCATCTGGAAACTTCGAAGAGTTCTGGAATGTTCGTGACAGCGATGACATATTTGCTATAAGTACGACTTCGCAAACACAGAGTATTTAAGTAATATAATTGTGAAGTAGTTTTTAAGTGTTATCTTAAGTGGTGAAGTAAAGTTGTAATAATTTGCTTTTAACTCAATCCAGTGATGGAATCTCTTTTATTTATTGAGAATAAATAAACATTAGAAAATAAGTAATCGTAACAATATATGTATATCAACCTTTTTTATGTAACTCAGATTAGGAAGCGTGAGAGATGTGTTAAATATTTATATGTATGTAAAAAAATGCTTTACTTACTTTACTTTAATTTTAATGGCACAACAGCCCATGGAGGGCTAGGCCGAGCTTTTTCGCATCCACTCATGTTGTGTGTGTTATATTTGTACATGAATGGAAGGGACCTACAGTTTAATGCCGAATCCGAATGGCGAAGTGAAAAGCTTTTCATAGCAATTTTTATTCTTGTAGGTTTGCCATTGCCTGCCAAGAGGTGGTGCCATGTAGAAAAATTATTTTTTCTACTTTTTGATTTTGCCTGTGCCGAGATTCGAACCCCGGACACTCTGCATAGCAGTCCAATGCACTACCACAGCGACCAAAAAAAAATGCTTTATAGTTGTAAAATCCAGTATACAATATTTCGGAAATTTACCGGATTTTCCATTAATTAAGAATAATAAAGTCGAAACTAAATATAATTAACTCAGTTTGTTAGATAATTTTGAGACATGGAAAATTTAAATACCTTCAGAACTGGAAACATTCTATCTTAGCGGATGTTAAAGAAAAAGCAAAATTTTAAATGTCGACAATACGTAGTTTATAGGTATTAAATTGGTTGTAGGCGAATCATTTCGACTGAATGATTCATAGACAAATGTGTCACAGCTATTTTAATATTCGGTAACTCATTGAGTTGCTGCTGAAGGAGTTAAATTCCATATAAAGAAACGTTCGAAATATAAATGGATTGTAATTGTAGTATTGAGTCTATTTTCATTTTTATAAGTGGGTAGGAAATTTCGTATGGGAGGTGGGCGTGGCAGTCGGCTGATCACATCCATATTCATAATTCTTCTATTTCTAATCTATAGGCGTAAATCGGCGCCTAATCAAAAATTACAATAAATCGCATAGGCTCAAGGCTCTACTGATGACCACGTGGCTGTAGGCGGAGATGAAATGACGGATGCTCTAGTAGAAGCAGATATGGTCAAACACATAAAAAGTATGTATGTATCAATCAATCGAAACGCAAACTTTATAAATCCTCGATTAAATAAGTAACAAAAACCATTTAAATTTCATTTACCAAAATTTCTTATAATAATGAAAAAACGCAGAAAAACAAACTAGAACTTTGTAAAATTGCAATTATTAGTATATACATATACATATGTATATGTACATATACATGGTACATACATTTTTAGATATTTCTATTTTATGGATATTTGCTCTTGAATTATTTGTATTTGCTCTTGAATTGAGTATTTTTGATAAATTTTTTATTTATTCAAACATTTTACCTCCCATTATTAAAAGAACATAATACATGGCATCCTGAATACCCATATTAATTGTGTTTTATTCGCCAATTCATTTAACATGTGCGACCAAGCTGTTAAATTGTCTTCTTTGCTGTATTGTCATTCGCAATGAAACTGCTTAACAGTACTAGCCGCTGAAGGTGGTCTTCTAGCACATAAACATTGATTGGCAGTTCTCTTCTATCTTATATAGGCGAACTTAACTTAATAGTTCACTGTATGATTTTTATATAAATCAGCGGTGGTAAACAACATGCTAATTATCCACAGCTACTATGGTATTATACGCATTATATCAGCTCTTGTTGTTGTTTCCCATACTCGTACGATTATTGCTGCGAGTTATTCATAACTGGGATGGAGAAGCGTATACAACGAGCTACAGTAACTTTTCTAATTTTGTTGATGCAAGTCATGTTGACCCAACCCATTGCGTTTAGGTGAGATTAAAACAAAAAAATATTAGTTATTTTTACAATTTTACTTTGGTTTAAAATTTTTTAATTGAAAAATGCTGTACGCTTCGAGAAATTACTGTGTAATTTAGACAAATTACTGTTAAGACAAATTACTGCTTCAATTATTAAACGCTATTCGAACGCTTTAATTTAATAAATATTGAATTCTGCAACACAATATATGAATAAGCAAACACAATTGTTTGGAAATAACAATGCCTGAGATGCTTAAGCAACTTTAGGCATACATGCATACTTTTTATGTGATAATTCAAATAAGCAATCATATATTTTAATATCATTTTGACAGATGCTCAAGCATTACTAATTTTTATGTGTTTTTGGTTGTTTTTTACTTATAGGGTTCGGAGCTTACGTAAATTGCAACGCATAAATTATAAAGAATAATGCTACAAAATAACGCAGGGAATTGGTATAACATTTGAATTTACATAAGTAATTTTAAAATTTTTAATATCATTTGAATTTGTAAAAAATTTGAATTTATGTGACATTTGAATTTGTATAGAATTATAATTTGTATAATAATGAGGTACATATGGTAGATATGAATTGATAATATGTGTGCATAGTAAACATATGTAGTTAAAAGGTATTCACCAAATTCACTACTTTGTTTTAAAGTAATGCGACCTCTAGTGGTTTCGTAATGGTATCGCAGAACATTGTTTATGTCAGATTAGTAATAATAATGAGTGTTATAGAAATGAATAATTATGTAATCAGTCCGATACAATAACTAAGTACAAAAGAGTTGAAAAATGATACAAAAGGAAATCAATTGCAAGATTTTACGGCGGTCAATAGTCGATAACTTCGTAGCCGAATGAAATTTTTGATGAAATTTGGTACGATGAATCATAGTCTAATCACCGCCAGTTTTCATATATCGACTTAGGTAATTATTTAAGTTATATTGTGCATAGAAACAAAAATTGGAAACTGAGCATAATAAAAATAATAATTATCTAAATAGGCGTGACATATCTCTCATCAACTCCACAATGTATGACTGTGTGTTATCGCTTACCACAAGGATCGTTCATCCGATTGAGATGAAACTTTGGGAAATTAATACTTAAGTAACCTTTTCAAAAAGTATATACAATACAGCAAAAGCTTGAGATTACATTAAGTTAAAATCAAAGTTTTTCAATAGGGACATAACAATTTTGTATTTAAATAAAACACAGAATAAGAATAAGATATCGGGCTAAAATTTATTCTGGGTGTAGTACACATGTTAAAAATATGTAAGTATCGAATTCGATATAACTCATATGACCACCGCGAGCACATTGCAACGATCGATTTTTAAGCCAATTTTCCACCACTTTTACCAACATATCGGTCAGAACGTTGCAATTTCGCGTTCGATATTGTTCCTGAGCTCCTCCAACGTTATTAGCTTGTTGGCATAAACCAAAGACTTAACGTAACCCTATAAAAAGAAATAAAACGGCCAAAAATCGCCAAAAATTTATTTCATCGCTGAAATTCATTTCGGTACTTCGACCGGTGAATATGTTGACTGGAATTTATCCACTATACCTCGCATAGCCTGTCGGGTGGGACAATTATTACGACCGAAAATTTAAATATGCGCTCTTAAAGTTGAGACCACCGATACAGATTTCCATAGTACTTAGTATAATGTTCAATAATTTTCAAACGTTGCTGTTGCACTTCACCATGATAAAAATGTTAAACTTGAATGAAGTTTGACATTGGCAGATAAAAAAAAATTTATGGTTGCATTTGTATTTAAATACAAAATTGCTATGTCCTTATTTTTCAACTGCACGCAGTGGCAGAAAAACCAACATAGACACTCGATGCAAACTCGAAATCCAACAATTAGCACTAGCAAAAAAAATGAGTAGCTGTAGTAGTGTAACGAGGAATAGATTAGTTAAATTTCACATGAAAATCCGAACGTGAAACATAATCTACTATTGCTATTGTTTTTTTTTTTTTTTGGAAACAATTAACAACACACGAATGCAGAGTATAGTGTTGATTGGAAGGAAGATTGATAGGTGGCCGGAAGAAGGAGGAAAAAAATAGTTATGAGCGTTTGCTTTAAATTCGCGTGGTACGGCAGGAATTCTTCATTAATATCAACAAATATAAATTCACAAATATATCTGGATTTATTAGACTTCGAGCTAATAGAATTTACAGGTTTAAAGATAGATTTACATTTACATTTAAATCATGAGTCGGTATCAACAAAATAATGCGCCCATACACAGAGCAAAGCTAACAAAGGAGTACTTTAATTCTCGAAAAATATTGGTTTTGGACTGGCCAAAACCAATGACTTTAACCCCATTATGGATCTGTGGCGTCCTTTTCGCCAATGTTTACAAGAATTGAAAGTAAAATGAGACAGCTAAGCGAATAAAATTTACGATAGAGGGAGAATGGCAGAACGGCCCAAATCCTTTGCTCATTCTATGTCATTCCGCATAAGTCGAATTTTATTTTTAAAACCGAATACAGATTGACTAATAATTTGTAAAACATTAATAGGTTTCAACCAAACAAAAGATGATACCATGATACATGATATACTCTTACATATGTACATATATGGATAAATACTATTTATTTATTTCTTCTTACAGTCTACGGAATAAGATATTCTTACAGACTAATACAATATACATGAGTTCATTCAACTTAATTAAATAGCATAAATAAGCTGAGTCTAAAATTTAGTTTTTCCCCATTAAAATCTAGAGACGAACGATATTTGTTACAAAGACGAATGCATCTTCCTATTGGGTCATTATAAGAGCAGTTTGTGGCGGGTCAGTTGCTCATTGAATAAACTGGATACTTCTGTGCATTTAATATGGCCAGTTAAGATGTTGTAGACAAACGGTTGCGTCGGTCAGCGATCCATACGTTATGTGGATGCGCCCCTCGGTTGTGTTGGGCGGGAGGAGGATCCGTTGGGATTCGTTCGAAAAAAAAATACAGTTTCCGGATAGCGTATATGGTTAAATTCTTTTATACCCTTTCTAACCGGCCCGAGTGAACCTCATAATATGGGTCCCATATTATAGAACAATAATCCAGATTGCTCCGTACTAAGGCTATATAAAGGAATTATGGGTCTGGGGATCTTTAATATTGTTAGTATTTCTTTTAATTAAACCCGCCATTGATGAGTCGGGTCAGCAGGTCGCTGTGGCGTAGTGGTAGTGCGTCGGACTGCTACGCAGAGTGTCCGGGGTTCGAATCTCGACACAGGACAAATCAAAAAGTAGAAAAAATAATTTCTCTACACGGCACCACCTCTTGGCAGGCAATGGCAAACCTACAAGAGTAAAAATTGCCTATGAAAAGCTTTTCATTTCGCCGTTCGGAGTCGGCATTAAGCTGTAGGTCCCTTCCATTCATGTACAAATATAACACGCACAACATGAGTGGATGCGAAAAGCTCGGCCTAGGCCCTCCATGGGTTGTTGTGCCATTAAAAGTAAAGTAAAGTAAAGCCATTGATGGGTCAGCACCACTTCGATAACGTTGTCAAATCTTGCTGTAGCATGAAACAGTCAGATATTTACGAAATTCGTGTGAACAATTTTACGCCATCAGCAAACATTAGAAAACTTCTTGGTAAATCATTAATAAAAAATCATAAATAGGAGTGGGCCACAGTGCCTTGCACCTTGTTGAATACCATAAGTAGCATTAACAATTGCTTCTGACTTTAGAGCGCCAATTCTATCTAATAATTTACGATTTGAGGAAAAGCTTTTGAAGAATTCGATTAAGATAAAAGCGATTCCAGAGATTCTATTTGTCTAGCAGGATTACTTATATGGTCAATTTCATCAAATGCTTTAGCAAAGTCTGTATAAATAACATCCAATTGGTTGTGTCGTGCAATTGCATTAACTATGTTGTGAGAAATTAAAGCTAGGTTAGTACATGTAGATCGACCATGCTAATAGTCATATAATGCCTCATTAATATGTTAAAATAACTTTTTACTAATTATGTGATCAAATAATTTAGCAAATCTTCCTTGTTTAACAATCGCCCTATAATTTATAACATCGATTCTTTCACCTGATTTAAAAATTGGATCAATAAAACATAGTTTCCTTTTCAGGCATGTATAGAAAAAAAGGTAACGACATTATCAATACAGCGAGTAAAAAATATTGGTGGTAGCTCGTTTTTGTCAGATTTAAAGCTCGATTTTAATTCTTTGATAACTGAA
Source organism: Palloptera scutellata (assembly GCA_958295655.1). Lineage (NCBI taxonomy): Eukaryota > Metazoa > Arthropoda > Insecta > Diptera > Pallopteridae > Palloptera > Palloptera scutellata. The sequence goes on along the minus strand of OY282449.1, from coordinate 78,165,920 downwards.
ATAATGTCTTCTTCTAAAATACGAAAGTGCTAATTACGTCTAGGCTAACAGGCACAGCGTGAGAAGTCGAAGAGTTTAGGTGCTTAGTATATATCAACATTTTGAAAGAATTGAGCAAATAAATTGCAGTTTTCAAGTAAATTTTAAGCAACCAGCTTAGCATTTTCACAGGATACTTTCAAGTCATTTGTAGCAAACACTAAGTCTAAAATCCTTTTTTTAACATTCTTAATCGAATTTAGTTGCTTAAAATCATAACAAAGAAAAAAACAAGTTACATATTCCTCAAAATCTGATTTTATATTGGATGGTAATAGACACTTTTCCTCAAAAACACAGTTAATATTACCTAGATTAAAGTCACCTAATACAATTATTTGTTCATCGTCAGTTAAACTCTTAAATATAAGGTTAATATTATCTAAGTGTTTTGTATGTTATAAAAATCTATCCTGCTATTGGGTGGAATATATAAACCAATAAAATATAAAGGGACTTATTACTATTAAAATCAATTTTGATGTAAAGTTGTTCAAAAGTTGTGTTATGAACTGGTAGTGCCACTACTTTATAACGTAGATCAGATCTGACAGCTAGTAGGTCACCACCTCCTTTGTCTCGTCTAGTAGTAATAAGGCAGCGATCAAGTTGAAATATTTGGTAGAAGTCATCGAAGCACTGGAAATATTGTTGTATAGCCAGGTTTCAGTTATAGCAATGATATCATAATCGCGTAATGATTGCGCCATAAGAAATTTTTTAAAATTGGTACGGATGCGACTAGCATTTTCGTAGTAAATTTTATATGTATAGCTATCTATATGTGTATGCTGTGGATACGAATATAAGCTAAGTTTTTGTTTGATTTTTTTCTGGCCTCGCAAAGGAACGAAATGGTCGAATATTATCATCAGCTGGCCATAGTGATGGATCCACAATTTTACAATGTATAGTAGCTCGCATTAACACCCAGCTTAAAGTTAACTGTTTTAAGATTATCAATTGGTGCATCTTTTTTTATAAGCTTATAGCAATCTAGATGCTTCTTATTGATATTGGTATATTTCGCCACATATCTTTCCCATTTACGGATGGTTTAAATGCTGATAGGTGGAACCAACTTTTCTTAGCGACACCACTCTGACCTACCACAATAGATCTAACATTAGCATTCTTCTGTCTGCCATTTACCAATTGATTATTTTTGTTGTTGACAGTGTGTACATTGCGTGAAGACGAAGCGGTACTATTCACATTAAAGTTCGTAGCTCGTTTCTCGTATATACGTTGCCCAGTTATTACGTGGTTCAGGATGTGCTTTGAATTAAATACCATCAACAGGAGCACTAGATGAGATTTTATCAATTACCTCAACTCTATTATTAATTGAAGCATTATTTATAGGAGAGCCTACGGGAAGATTAGCATTTGCAGGAGAAACAGCAGTATATGGCGAAGCGGCAGTTACCATTTGGGCCCATGATCTCAGAGAGCATAATCGAAGAAGCAGGTGCAGAGGAAACATTAATTATAGATGATGTATTCAAAGAGCGAGAACTAGCGGTACTTAAACCAGCGTTATTATTTAGCAAGAGAACATTTTTCAATTCGGATATCTGGGCAGAAATTTGTTGGACTATCTTTACATTCCTTTTGTTCGTTTGAATGTTTGTTTAATTCTTTTTCCACAAAGCTTTGTAAAGTGCTAATATTGATATTCACTGACTCTGTCTTGCTTTCTAAAAATGTGCACATACGTTCAAAGCTAATTTCCCTTAAGCAATTTCCGTCATATTCGGTTAGCTGACCTTCACAGCATTGCAGAAACCGCTACATGGCAAAATTCTGAATTCAGTTGCAGGTCAGTAGTATGGATATGTATGTTCAAACACAAAGGAATGTGGAATAGGGGAATGAGGAATGGGTGGTGGAAATGAGGAATGTGTGATGAGGAATGTGGGGAATGCGAGATTGTGAATTGTGGAGTTGGGGAAATGTAGAATGCATAATGTTTTATTCGACAAAGTGGAATTGGTGGATAATTTCTATTTTTCCGACAAATATGAGATGGCAATATAGATGAATAGCAACCAGGAGCACAGAAATAACCAACAAGCATAAATGGAAAACATTTTTTAATTTTTCATTTCTGTTAGAATTAACATATTTAATTTTTTCAGTCAACAGTATAGTTAATAAAACTGGTTATGTGGATACGGGTTCCTTTGTATACACAATGAAAACTACATATTTTTAGGGGATAAAGCAGAAATTGTGTCTGTTTTTCATCATCTCTTGCTATCGCATATATTTGGGGTATGTTATTTATGATATTTCACGCGTGTACATTAACATGATGCAGGTTATTTGATTTTCTTATAGAATTATTTAATTTTCTCAGTCAACAGTAAACTTCAGAAAACTGATTATACTTCAGCAAGTGCACTTTCTTTAAAGAATGATAATGGTATTTTCAATGACTCCAGTGGAGTATTTAAATAGGATAAAGTACATTAACATGATGCATGTTATTTTATTTTCTCATAGAATTCACATAATCTATTTTTAAATCATGTGTGCACAAGCTGTGATTTGTATAAATTTTCTATAAATGGTTGAATTAACAAAGCTTTAAACGTTATATATTTCAGATCTGTTTAATAAGACGGAAGTATTTTCTGTGTGTTTTTTATTGTGTTTAATAAAGTAAAATATCGTATCAAATCGTATAAACCAATTTATTTAAAAAAAACTTGATACTTATGTTATCGGGTACCTCAGTTTTGTTCCTGATTATTATAATTACGCTTATGAGCATTTTGAGTCTAATAAAAATTCTTAACAAAATATTTAAATCACCATTAGCATATTCTTCAGGAGTTTTGTGTTTTAAAAAAAATAAAATATTTAAATCAAAAAAAATACGCGATAAAAACATTACTTCTTATTCTGCATGAGTTTTGTGTTTAATAAAAAAAAATATTTAAAAAAAAAAACGTGAGAAAAACATTACTTCTTATTCTGCAGGAGTTTTGTGTTTAATAAAAAAAATATTTAAAAAAAAACATCGCGACAAGAACATTACTTCTCGTATTAACCAAAATATTGAAAAAAAAAAAATTAACTTTTACACTCCATACATATTATTGAACAAGTGAAATAACAATGAAGACCTTTGTGTGCTTAGAGTGCGGTGTATCTTTTACAACATCTACAATTTTAAATGGACACAAAAGGTCATCTCATATTAAAATAAAATTTAGTTCTGATTTGTGCAATAAATCATATGCACTATCGAACAGACTTGCAAGACATAAGCGGAATGCGCATGGCTTAGTGGAAAGTGATGGTGCTACAACTTCACATAATGCGATGCGGGTTGATTGTCCCATAGACACCATACAGGTTGATGCAGGTTGATGAGCCCATAGAAAATATTCAAAATAATGCAACTGTAAATAACACATTGTGGATGACCCCACATCAAACGGTGAAATACTATATATTCCAACGGGGGAAATAGAAAGTTTCAAATTTAAAAACAATGGAAATACTTCCTTAAAATTATTTTCTTTTAACTTTAAAAGGGACGTTATATTATTTCTAACAGAACTGCTGTTAGAACATAAAATATTAAAATATAATCTCACATTCATTTCTGAAGATAAATGGTGATGATGAAAAAACAATTAAGTTAAACTTTAAATCGTATCTAAAAGAAATTCGAAATAGTGCGGATATTTAAAGCACTTTCAAAGAAAATTGCGTGAATTTAGAAAAAAGACTATTGAGCACAGGGAATTTGATTCTGCGGGAACATTTTTAGATTTTATTCGCTTGGAAGTGAATAAGGCAGTGACAATAAAACATATAAAATGTGAAATAAGTAATAAGGACGTCATTGAAAAAGAGTGGAATGCACGCTTGCGCACAAATATTCACAAAAATAATTGAATTGGAGACAATTTATTTATTATTATAAATAATAGTTTCAATAATAGAATAAAAAGTTATAGGATAAAATCCATACAATTTAAAAGCTAGGGATTTTTTTAATTCATAATAAAATATCTAATTTGCTAGATAACTTTTTAAGCGATCACATAGCATGCAAGTACAACATCGAGTTCATAATATATACGGGCGATGATAGTTAAGACGAGTTTGAAAATAATAACATTGAACAGTCTCCGACTATCACTCGTTGCGAGCGGACGTCTGTGTTATACTTTGATGAATAGTGCGTTAGTACAACAACAGTTTCACGGAGATTCTCCCCACATTTCTCTCTTCGTATTTTCTTATCTTATACATTGTTTTGCATTGGACTTTTTTTTTAAACCTTACTGAACTTGTTAAGTTTTGGATCGATGTCCCCCGGGCACTCCCAACATAGGGGAAAATCGGTTGTCCGATTGACCGATAGTCCCAAACCAAAAAAAAAAAGACAATATCAAAAATTTAAAAGTGATTTCCCCGAACTACCGGTTCACCATCAACAAATTCCAAAGTTTGTAACCATCTCAACAAACAAACCCGATAAACCACTTTCCGCATACTCTTGTTTTACAGTCCATAGAGTGCTAAATATTGTTAGCTAAGAAATTGTATCAATTTCAAATTTAAGAGACGGTGATCTTCTTCTACTCGCCAAAACCAAGAACGCAGCGGAAAAATTCTTTAAACCGAAGGAGCTATACCGTATATGCCAAGTTACTTGTAAATTACACGAGCAGCTGAATTATGTAAAAGGTACAATTTTCGAACCATGCCTCAATAATATTCACGATGATGAAATAGTTGAAGAATTAAAATCCCAAAATGTAGTTTCGGTTTATAAATTTACGAAATTGGTTGATGGCATACCTAAGCCCAGTGGAGTAGTTCTGTTTACCTTCGACCTATTATAATTTGCCGACCAAAATCAACATATCATGGCATAACGTTTAAGTTCGGGAATACATTCCCTACTCAATGAGATGCAGATCTTGCCAAGTACTTGGTCATACAGCAAAGCACTGCAAGAATGCCCCAAGATGTGTTAACTGCAACCTTCATCCACACTCCCCCGATAATTGTACAATGTGCGCCAACTGCTCTGAGGAACAACCAACGCTCTTCTTCCCAACAATGCAAACAATTTTTACAAAAAAAAGAGATATTAAAAATTAAAACAAACAGAAATTGTACAATGCGCGAAGCATATAATCTCCACAAACAGCAAACTCCTGTTACTTCCATTCATGTACAAATATAACACGTACAACATGAGTGAATGCTAAAAGCTTGGCCTTCTGTGCAACATGCGGTCATAGTCGACACTGATAAACTGAAGTTCATTGTGGTAAAGGTATAACACTTGCCACAATGGCTGCCTATCTCTTTATCGGTGTCCGGTGTGATCACATTCACTCTGTCATTCTCCCTCCTTCTTCCTCTCACCTATCAATCTTCCTTCCATTCAACACAATGCTCTGCCTTCATAGGGGTATAACCTGTGTGTTGAATTTATCATTAAAAAAAATAGATAAATAAATAAAAAAAAAAAAACTTTTCCAACAAGCTATTCAGCTGTTACTTCTCCTTCAATTGAAATAAACTCACAAGATAAAAATCAAACACAAAGCAAACAAACGGCCAAAGCAGATCTGTCTGCCCATATGCCTTTCTTCACCACACAACTAACGCACAGTCAGCACCTCTCTCTCTCCCAGAAAGCACTACTCAGCAGTCTACTACAGTCTCTTATACACCTCTCTCAACTTCTTCTATCTCAAATATCAACTCACAAAAAACAATAACCCATCGGCAAGTAATGCAACGCGATCCTCTCTTGAACATATACCAAATCTCACAACAATAAACCTCGATCACACAAAATTAGACTCTCACATTAATTATTCAAATGTAAATTACTCTAGCATGTCTGACTACAGCAGCATAACACTTGATAACAATCATTGATACATGCATTTAATTATACAGATCAATAATCATTTAATTATTTTTTTTTTTTATTTATGTATTTTGTATGTATTCAAGAAACCCATATCCCATTCAAAACTCTAAACGTAATTACACCAAAACCATATGTTGGTTATTTTTCCAACTTAGCTAATAATCGGTCATCTAAACAAGGTGTAGGCATCCTTGTTAAGCGACATATTCCCCATAAGATAATCACTTTAAACTCCAACACCTCCTCCTTAGCAACAGAAATAGATTTAAATTAAAAATTTGCAACAACGATTTCAACTACTGGAGTCCTCTCTGGGGTTTCAGTATAGCCAACCCATGGGGTACCAAAATCGAATATATTATTCTCTCAGAAAATCTCGTGGTTCTTAACAATGGCTCACGTACTCGTTTTACGACGATAGTCATTTACCCATGTGGAGCTTTCTTCCCCGCTAAGTCCGAGGTGCACTTGGAAGGTTGCTGATTGTCTCTACGGGAGCGATAACTATCCTATATTGACTGAACTAATGACTCAATGAAGTATTGCAACCACGTGGTAGCCAAAATCACTAAAGCTATTAGATCAGCAGCCAACATAGCAATACCACAAAGCAAGCCCAGATCTAGCCGACATCATACGCATTGGTGGAACAGTGAATTAAATATACTTAGACAAGACGAACAAAGGTTTTTGGCACAATTACAAACGATGCATGACTACTACTAACTTAATAAACTACAAAATATCTAATGCGATTTTTAAGAAGTCAATTAAAGAAGCCAGACGTAAAAGTTTGGAAGAATTTACCTCTAAAATCACTCCCCTCTCAACACCCAAAAAAATTTGAACTGATATAAAATCACTAACCGGTGTCCCTCAGATCCCTATAAAATCTTTAAATTACAACCAATCTTTGTTAACATCACCCCAAAATATAGCTGAAGCTTTTGCAGTTAATTGGTCAAAATATTCATTAGACAAACATTTTTCATCACAGTATTGTGCGAAAAAAAGACGTGATTTCAAAACCGTATCTATCCCAGTCAGCTAAAAACCTGGAAACTAACTCACAATAATTGAACCAGAATTCGCTTTAATTCACGCTAAAGGCAAAACTCCTGGGTCCGATCGTATATCGTTTCCAATGTTAAAATATCTACCCAAATCTGCTAAAGATAGATTGCTATGTACATATAATAATATTTCTGTAAGTGGGGTTTATCCCCATGTTTGGCAGTCAGCCATCATTCTACCTATACTCAAGCCAAACAAAATGTCGCAAGATATAAACCATTGGGTTATGTCACAACCTCTACCATACGGTGATTTTGAATGGGTTGATGCTTCTAGTTTTGACATGTCACAAATAAATGTAAATTTAAACATAGGCAATATTTTGGGGGTGGATTTGGAATATCCAATATAAATTCTCGATTACCACAATGATTTGCCATTTTGTGCTGAAGATAAAGCTATTTGTACCATAGTTCTAAATTTAAAAAGTTTATACCAAATTTATCTGATAAAACCAAATACATTATTCATCAGAATAATTTACTTCAATCCCTTAATAATGGTCTTGTACTAAACAAAATTCATAGAGTTCTACGATTTAGTAAAAAGTGTTGGCTGAATGAGTACATTGATTTAAATACTCACCATAGAACTTTAGCTAAAAATGAATTTGAAAAGAATTTATTTAAATTACTGAACAACGCAGTCAATGACAATGGAGAATGTTGAAAAACGAAAAGATGTTAATATTGAATGGGAGAATAGGGGAAGACATTTAGGTGCACGATCTTTGATTGCTAAGCCTAATTTCCATAGTTGCACAGAATTTATTACGAATATGGTGGCTATACAAATGAATAAGATTCATATACTACTGTGGGCAAAAAGCAGTAAGACTTTTTAATTTAAATTTCGCGCGGAAACCCATTCATCAAAATATTATTTTTTTAAGGTTGGTATGACTGTCGGTGACATCTGTGCCAAATGTCACATCAAAATAATCATTAGTGTTTAGTATACGCTTGTCTTTCTGAAGTACAAAAAGTGCATTCGGCGATTTTCACAATGAGTGAAATTATTCAACAAAGAAGTTCCATTAAATTTTGTGTGCGGAATCAAATTTCTGGTGCAGAAACGTTCAGTAAAAGGCCTTCGGTGATAATTGTATGTCGCGAGCAAGTGTTTTTGATTGGTACAAATTGTTCAAAGATGGTCGAGAACGCGTGGACGACGAACCACGTCCAGGACGGCCATCAACATCAACTGATGATCATCACGTCAATAAAATCAAGGAATTGGTGCTCGAGAATCGACGATTAACAGTCAGAGACCTTACTGCCATCGTTGAAATATCGGAAGGATCAGTGAAAACCATTTTAAAACATCATTTGGGCCTAAGAAGAGTGAATGCACGATTGGTTCCAAAATCACTGCATTGGTTTTACGAGACCATTTTTTTGCCAAAAATTCGACTGATATCGTTCCGCAACCACCCTAGCCTGACTTAGCACCGTGTGACTTTTGGCTATTTTCTAAACTCAAAAAACAGCTTCGTGGACACCGTTTTGAGTCAATTGAAGACATTAAACATGAATCGCTAAGCGCATTGAAGGCTATTCCGGAAATTGACTTTAACAACTGTTTCGAGAATTGGAAAAAACGTTGGCACAAGTGTATTGGGGCCGGGGGGGATTACTTTGAAGGGGACGAAATAGATTTGGAAGAATGAATACAAAAATTTGAAATTATGAACAAAGTCTTACTAACTTTTGCCCACAGTAGTATAACCAATATATTTAGGTTTTTGCATACTTGAATTATCCAAGTGGAAATGTACGATTTTCATTACGGTTATATGAAGCAGAAATATAATGAAAATTTATCACTAAATTATATGGATACGGATTCAATTGTATACACAATAAAAACGAAAGATTTTTGTAATAATATTTTAAATGATACAGACACCAAATTTGATAGCTCTGATTATTCACATTAAATCCCTTCAAATTTCCGAAAAAAAAAGTTTTGGGAATGAAAAAAGGGGTTGAGAAGTTTGTTTTAAAGGAAATGAGTCTTATAATAAAATATAAATGTCTTTATAATAAATAAATAAAATGTCTTTATAATAAAAAAGTATTCCGCGCATGTATGTATTCATTTAAATCAAAAATGCATACTTTGTATACACAAGCGTTGAATAAAGTAACTATAAGTTGCAATTATGATAAAAGATATACATATGCACATATAAGATCTGATGGTATTAATTATTAATACGTACGCATGGGGGCATTATAAACTTCATGTGTGAGCCTAACTTTATTTTAATGTTTAGTTTGTATTAAGTACAATCTTATATTATTTTGATTCTCAGCTTTTGGAAGTTTGTATATTTGTAAAATAAAACGAAAAATATTTCACTTTTATTTAGTTCAAAATTAATTACTATTTATTTTATTGTATATATTTATTTGATAATTATTAATTGTTAATCATTAAATATGAAAAGCTCAGCCTGGGCTATTATGTCATTAAAAGAAAAAGAGGAAATAAAATGTTGAATAATTGTAAATATCTGTATTTTATTTGTGATGATGATGGGTGAAGTAGGTATTACAATTTAAAATTGATCAATTAATTCTTGAAAAGACTAACTCTTAAAATTATTCCTATTATTATCATTCTTATTAAATTTCTAATTTCATTTGTTAACGGAGTATATTTAATGAGACGATCATGAACTAATAAGCAACATGCAGACGTATTTGGTGGAATTTTACTCGTCGTTTTAAATTCAATTCTAATGTCAATTGGCCCATATTTAATTCTTTCATTCTGATGTGTTACATCTATTATTAGAAGTGGTTGAGGATTTCTCATATAATGAGCTTGTTGAAATTTTAGGTACATTTCATATAACAGAGCATAACAATCGTGATTGAATTTAACACTTAGATCCTCATAAGGGTACGTTTCTGAATTTAAATATAATTTTAAATCAATGAGATCACAATGATCAAATGTATTTTTACTTTTTCCGAAAGTTGTTTGGAAACCAATTAATATTTGACGAGGCCTTTCATTTTGTAGAGCAAGTTTAACATTCCATATGTTATTTGTACTTACAGCAAGTGTTGGGTTTATATGACAAGCTAACTTCGTCGAATCCGATAGATGTGTATGTGGAACTTTCCACACAACATTTAAAATTTGAATGGAAAGCTTTTCATTTAAATCAGTAGAAAAGCCGACAAGTTCATCAGATTTCGCGCGTCGTAAAATTAATTCATGTTTAGCATTCAAGACTATTTTATTATAATCTTTAGCAAATTCTAAAAACATTTTCAATGGGATGCAGAAGTTAAAATTTCCTTCGGCTGGGATTATTTCTTTGTTAGTTAACCATCCTGTATTCTGCAGCATTTTACTTTCATTAATGTTTAGAGAAACAACATTTTTCATTGTCCCAAATTACGTGTACGATCAATTTCTATACCGTTCAATCATGACGAATTTCGTTGAATAAAAATACAATGTAATTATTTTTGAATTTAATTTTGTTTGAAATTATTTTCTGGTCTATGGTTATTAATCCATTAAAAAAAATAAAACTCTCGCTGGGTAAAATCTAAAGATCCTGATGTTGAATTGGTATACGGATTTCATCAATGTTGTTAAACGATTGCAAATATAATGAGTAGCTACCATATGATATTATTTTTTGATGATAGTATAATCATGAAAAGGTTTTTGTAGAATGTTGACTATTTCACTCATAATGTTGCTTTATTTGACTTTAAAAATTCCTTATTTCATTTTGTTATTTTTTGATTAGCTATTGTTTTTATGATTCCACTTGTGTTGTTTGACAGTTGTCACAGAACTGACAAAAGGCATAAGCTTCGTAAAACTTTTAATTTAAATAATCATTCTTTTAGCGATTTAATATGAATACGAAGAGTAATTGTTTCTCCACGGAAATTTATTAAATCACTGTCTTGATCAACCTGCTTAACTGATATAGAACTTATCTCACCAACGTTCACAGGTAAATATATAACATTCTTTGGAACTTCATTTATTTTATATCCGCGGCCTACATCTGGTGAAAATTCATGAAGAGTATGCACAAAAACATTATTAATATATATCCAGTTATTAAATTCCATTCAATGCGTAAACTATTAATTTTCATAATGTTCACAGGATTGTCGAATATATGGAATATATTTGCGATTAATTCTCTCTTGCGAACCGATACTTCGATCTCTAAACCAGATTCGTTTATTTGACTTGATTTATGTTTGAATGTGTTGTTGTTCGATAAATTCACAGATTAGTTGACAAGTTTTCACGTTGCTATTCTGACACAAAATAATTTTTGATATCATCAACTTCGTAAGACCCCACAGGTATTTCAATAACGCCATCTTCATAATGAAATAAATTATTAGTTACATCGACATTAGGTATGGAATTACATGTTTGAAAAATGATAATAATAGTCTAACTTTTTAGTATGGCTAGCATCAGGCGTGGAATCAACTATAAGAGAAAAATTGTTAGCTCGTTTTATTTCATCAACAATGGAGTTTTGTACACTTTTGCTCATAAGTTCTATGAATTCATCACACGTGGTTTTAGATAAATAATTAACATGTCCAATCCCGCAATTACAAAATTTTTCTAAGTGAACCTTTAAAATGTCATCAAATTCAGCCAAATATTCAAAACAGCTGGGAAAATTGCCTTTGAAAGAATTAGCATGTCCTCTAAACCCTAAGCCCAAACTTTCCAAAAGTCTAACTGTAGCAACGACTCGTTTTAATACCAATAAATAGCCCCTTTTTCTATTACTTTTAAAAGTTTGGAATCGACACGGCCACTTATTTCAGCACGACGAACATAAGCACACATACAACTTTTATGTTCTTTCGACTCATCATGTCTTTTCAAAACGTCTACTATATTTTTCCAATCGGAATATCCTGAAACTAAAACATTAAATTTTTTACTAAATAGTTTATAAGCAAGGCAATAAACAGATTTCTTTGTTTCAGAATAAATCAACCATTCTCTTCGCTCTTGGGCTCCGTTTATTTTAGTCATATAAAAATGTACATAATTTAAGTTTCGGTATATTTGTCGATCATTATTATTTTTATAACATTTTTTAGAAGATTCTAAATCTCCCACATTTTTGGGTTTTGTACAAATACAATGTACAATCAAATCATTACTAATTATTTTTGGCCATAAACCAATGTCGGTAAAGTTACGATTAGTATTTTTACATTTTATTACTTCACTCTCAATTTCAATCTCTATGTCATTGGTAATGGCAACGCAATTATCACTTGCACCTTCTTCTACACAAATACTCCTATTTGAAAGATTAACATCTTTATCAGCTATTACTGGTTGTGAAACATTTTTATCTGCCACTGCAGTACTGGTAGATGGAACATTTCCATCCCAAGACATAAATTTTGCAAGGGAGTTTCTTTGCTTTTTTTTTCATTTTCCCTCATTTAATTTTTTTTTCGTAGCCGTTTTTGTGCATCAGACTCGAAAGTTATTTTCATTTTAAAGTATATTTTTGAAAAAATTTTTCAATGTTATAATTGTTGAATGAATTAAGAATTATTAAATGATGAAAGCAACAACGTTGGTCTTGGTAGTTTAAAAATACTTATGGTTGTTCTGAACATATCAATCTCAAATCAAAATTTAAATTATGCTAATAATACTCAATAAATGAGTAGAAATATTATTTTTTCTACTTTTTGATTTTGCCTGTGTCGAGATTCGAACCCCGGACACTCTGCCACTACGCCCCAGCGACCACAAATTCCACCTTGTCGAATAAAACATTCCGCAATCTACATTTCAACAACTCCACATTTAACAATCTCGCATTCCTTACATTCCTCATACCACATTCCTCATTCCCCCCACCCATTCCTCATTCCCCTATTCCACATTCCTTTGTGTTTGAACATACATATCCATATTACTCAGCTCTGGTAAGGGATTTACCGCAGGAATTGTCCATAATAAATGGACGAATGTAGAAACGTGAGGACACGTCTGCACTGGTTGAGAGTTTATCAACAGTACATTACTTAATTACTATGTACAACAAAGAATTCCATTTGTAAGTGATGTACATAGTATAATTATCTGTTTTAGATACGATTTATTTTTTATTTTATTGATAGATTGCGCAAGAACTGGAGTTTTCAACCAATACTTCTAGTAGAAACAATGTTGGTACATATGTTTTCTGAAATCCTCACTAAAAATTAAATTTACAAGTATTAAATTTTTCAAAACAATGAAAAAAAAAATAAAAAGAAATCAACTATATTAGTGAAACGAAACAGTTACTGTAAAAACTTATAAATTGAAATTTAGAAATGTTTTTGCTTTATTTAAAACATAATTGATTTTATAGAGGTTAGGCGATTGAACTGTTACCTATTCAAACGACTATATTTTTTTTGTAGGAAATTATTTTTTATTGATTCAAATTACAAAAATGTGTGGAAATAATATAAATTTTAGAATACATTCACTTTAGCTCGATGTGGCAACTTTTGCCTTGACTATGGCCTTCAACGGTTAAAAAATTAGTTGCATGTTGCACGAATTTGATCTTGCGGTATTTTGGCCCATTCCCGTACAATGGCTTTCTTCAGCGTATTCATACTGGCTTATTTTTTAGTCAGATGGAATAGACCATCGGATTTGCATCTGGCTAATTCGAAAGCCATTGTGTGGACGAAATGAAGTGTGGAACATGGTTTTTTAACCATTCTTGGTTCACACGAGCTTTGTGAGACGGTGCCGAGTCTTGTCGGAACGTCCATGGTGTACGACCGAAATGTTTGCGTACCAACGGCTTTAAAGCAGCTGCCAAAATATTTTCCCGATAATATGTCGCATTGACTTTGTCACTAGGCTCTATGAAATCGATACCATTACTTGAGATGGAAAGTAAGTGCGTTCCGTTAAGTAAACACGATCATTTTGAGAGTTTAGGAACTGCTCAATAGTGAAATTTTTCTCATCAGAGAACACAATGTTTTCGCCACATTCGTGCAAGAGTAACAACTCCTTTGCTCTTTCGAGTCTAACTTTTATTTGCTTTGGCGTAAGATCGTGTGCCTTTTGGAACTTGTAAGGCTTTACCTTGAGCTCATTTTGGAATATGCGTCTGCTGCTTCGCTGGTATATTTTCAGTTCTTTGGCTATTTGATTACCACTGCGATGTGGATTTCTTTCAAGTCGAGCCTTCACTTTCCGAACCATTTCAGGTGATGTTGCTGTTTTTTTTTTCGTCTACCACCATAGCGTTTATGGTGCGATACACAAACATTTTATTCACTTTGGGATGCCTGAGCTCACGAACAATATCTGGTTGTGATTTTCCACTCAAAAACAACGCAATCACACTATTACGTTTGAATTCCATTTCGACTAATTTTTGTTCTTAGACGCAAATGCTTGTGCTTCTAAACAATATAAATAGCTGTAATTGGTATGAATTTCAAATAGTTGGTGACACTTCAATCGTTGTATATAATTACATATTTATTGTTCAATATTTAATAATACTTTTAAAAAAAAAAATTTAAAATTGTGCATTTAATTGTTACAACACTTGTACTTAGCTCAACATCTTTAAGGAGTTACCAGTATGTTTGATTAAAAATACCTGTTAAAAAAAAAAGTGGTGGAGGTTCAAGATCAATCAACGACGGAAAACGGGAAGAATCACCAGACGACCACACAACAGAAGAAGTCAAAGAACTACTCGAACAATTGAGAAAAGTGGAACAGTTCTATTCTGATCTTAAGACCGAGAATAAATGGCTCAAAGCAGAAAACTTGCAATTAAAAAATCAAAATCAAATTGATGTCAAATGTACATCAGCTCAAATCGTTTATCATACAGATGAAGAGGAGCTTAGTAAAGAAAACGACTGGATTTTGAAAAAAAAGATAACAACAGAGTAAAAAAGAAATGCTGAATCGTCACCAGAATTGTGTGATAAAGAGCAAATAATGGAAGAACAACTTTGAAAAAATAGTAACATTGATCAGATTTCAACTAACCGGTGTTCAATAACAGCTATAATGGTTATGAATGTAAATGACTACAATCAACTATACCGGGAAGTAAGCAATAATGTTACAAATAATTTTAATATTAAATTACTAAATAATGCCATCTATAAAATAAATACAACAGATAGTTCTGATTATAGGTCTGTAGCAAGCAGTTTTATTAATTCGAAACTATCTTGGTATACATACGAGGGATGCTTCGTAGCCAAAAAACTTAAAAAAAAAACAAACAAAAACTACCAAAATAATGAAAGTAAACCACATATCACTGAAAATGCTCCAAACAAAAGAAAGAAATTTCAACACAAATAACCAAAAATCCGACACTTATATCAAGCTATTTGCAAATAACTAAAACAAACATGCAACCAGAAAATGAAGACATTCCGTCAACTATCTTAAGCATGCTGAAAAAACAAGAAGAATTTAATAGATCTTTGAACACACGACTAGAAAATTTAGAGCAAAACTCAAATATTACCTAAATGTTAGGTAGCTTAAGAGTTATGGCATGGATGGCAAATGGGCTCGAAAACATAAAACAGAACTTCAAGTTATTTTAGACCTAGAAAAAATCGACATATGCCTAATATCAGAGACACATTTAACAAATCAGTATTATATAAACTTCAAAAACTACTACACATATCACACTGTACACCCCAGTAACAACGCAAGAGGAGGGAGTGCAGTAATAATAAATGGCTGTATTAAGCACTATGAAGAAAATAATATTAGTATGCCGGAATTCCAAGTTACTACAGTAACAGTTATACTTAACAACAAAGCAAACTCTTTCGATCAGTGCCATATATAGCCCCCAAGGCATTCTATAAAATATGAACAATATAAGAAACTCATCTTAAGTCACCAACATAAATTCATAATGGGAGGTGATTTTAACTAATGTTTTTGCCAATCACCTAGAAAACACTTTTACACCTTATCATGAGCAGCAGCCCTCAACAAACTATCAAAACCTTCAAGGTAACTATAGTATACAAATCATAACTATAAGAGAGGTCGCTAATGAGATTAAAACGAATTTGAAAACAAAAAAACAACAGGGTTTGATCTTATCACACCAGAGGTACTCAAAGAATTCCCAAAAAAGGGTATCCAAAAGTTAACAAGCCTGTTTAACGCAAGAATCAGGCTGAAATACGTTCCATGTCTCTGGAAAATAGCCGATTATGATACCCAAACCAGGCTGTGTAGTGGGTCATCATACAGGCCAATATCATTGCTCCCAATAATTTCAAAACTCTTCGAAAAGTTGTTACTAAAAAGAATAAAACCCATAATTGAAACCAAAAATATTATACCCCTCACCAGTTTGGTTTTCGCGATAAGCACTCAACAATTGACCAACAATTCACAGAATAACCTGATTGAAGATGCAATAGAAAAAAAATCAAATCTGCTCAGCCGTATTCCCTGATGTTGTCCAAGCCTTCGACAAGGATTGGCATGAGTGACTCACTCGAAAAATAAATAAGTTTTTACCACAATCAGTGTGCGACCTTATTGAGTCGTACTTAACCCAGCGTTACTTCCATGTAAAACAAGATGATAGCTTGTCTAATTTAAAGCAAATAAAGGCCGGAGTACCACAAGGAAGCATCCTTGGTCCGGTTCTTTCTTTGTTATATATATTTGATTTACCACAACCACAAAATGCTACAATAGCAACTTTTGCTGATGATACGACAATCTTAGCTACGGGTGATACAGCAAAGGAATCAACGGAAAAAATGCAAGAAGCTATAAACTGCGTCGCAAATTGGACTAAAACTTAGCAAATCAAAGCAAATCAAGCTTAACAACACAAAATCAATTCATGTGGACTTCACTACAAATACCATACTCTAATAACGCAAAATACCTAGGTATGAATCTAGGTGCGAAATTACGCTGGAACGGGCACATAAAGAAGAAAGGAAAAGTATAGTACTATCTATACAAAATAAACTAATGCTATACAACCAAGTATTAAAACCAGTATGGACATATGGTTGTCAACTTTGGGGTTGCGCCAACAAAACAAATATTGACATAATACAACGATTCCAAAATAAAGCTCTCCGATACATCGTAGATGCTCCATGGTTTATTAGAAATGAAGCTCTTCACCGAGACCTGAACATAACCACTGTTAGAAGTGAAATCGAAAAACACGCCACAAGCCACAAGAAGAGGCTCAGTCAACATGTTAACGAGGAAGCATCAAAGTTACTTGTTACAGAAGGACGAATAAGAAGGCTAAAGCGTACCAGACCCTTAGATTTGTTAAGTACATAATATAAACTAAGTGATTTAATGAAAACAGCTTAGAATAACATTAAAATTATATCCTTTTACACCCAAACTACTTGTTAGTCTTAAGAACTAGTTGTAGTGTAATGAAATGTGAAAAACATAATAAACATAAAAAAAAAGTACTTGTATTTATTAATAAAATCATATTAATGCAGTAATAATACTGCTTTTAATTTATTGAGATCATAAATTAGGCTAACTTAAAAAACTAGCATGAAATTAAATTTGCAATCACTGACGGCGTTGAAGTACCGCCGACTATGAGGAGGTCTTAACAGCCATTGCTCGGCTGAAAAACAATAAGGCTGCAGGTGCAGATGGCCTGCCTGCTGAGTGGTTTAAGACCGGAGGCGAAGAGCTCAAAAAACGCATGCATGAGCTTCTATGCAGAATATGGTCGGATGAAAGCATGCCAAGTTATTGGAACCTCAGCGTACTCTGCCCAATCCATATGAAAGGTGATTCCACCATCTGCGCCGTGGATATGCCTTCTTAATATTGCATATAAGAAGGTTATATCGAGCATACTGTGCTAAAGACTGAAGCCCATCGTCAATAAACTGATTGGACCTAATCAGTGTGGCTTCAGGCCTGGTAAATCCACTATCGACCAGATATTAGTGTGAATTAGCCAAATCCTGGAAAAGACTCGATCAAGACTCAAAAGACAGATCAACACCCATCATCTATTCGCCGATTAAAAAGCCACATTCGATCGCACGATCAGGGATCACAGCCGCAAGGACTGATTTTGGAAAAGTATCCCTGCAAAGCTCATACGTCTTTGCAAAATGACACTGGCCGACATCACCAGTGCAGTGAAAATTGGGGCAGAATTCCCCGCGCCATTTGATACCCAAAGAGGTGTCAAACAAGGTGACTCCCTATCGTACGACTTCTTTAAACTTATGCTGGAGAAAATAATTCGAGCTGTGAACATCGACATCTCTACATTTTCCACAAGAGTCCAAAATGCGTGGGCGACGTGAAGCGAATAAGATGGAACGATGAGCTGTATGAGCTGTACGCCGACACTGACAAGTCAAGCGTATAAAAATCCAGTTGCTTCGCTGGCTGGGTCATGTTGCTAGAAGGGTATTTTATACGAGCGATGGTGGAGGAACACGCAGAAGAACACGTCCTAATCGCCGTTGGAAAGACCAGGTACAGGGCGACTTAACTGCACTTGGCCTTATCAACAGGCAACAACGCACGAAGCAAATAATACCGAGCAACGACGGGGTTTTTAAAAAACAACAAAGATTTATTTTTATTAAAGGAAACAAGTGTTCGCCAAGGCGAATAGTACAAGACCCATTTTACATTTTGATATAACTTAACATCTAGCTTTTAATTTGTCTAATTATTGCGTTGTCAGCTCCAGACGACTTTTGCAATTTTGGAATTATGCAAAGTCAATTTAAGATGAAATTTGCAATGTTGGAAATTATCCAAAGTCAATTGAAAATGGGTGAGAAATGAAATAGCTGACAGTGCATTAATTAGGATTCAATAATCTACACAATAATATTTATACTATAGTTTTGATAAATTCGTCGAATTTATCAGGTGCATTGTCTGTATTTATATATGTAACTACTCTCAACTTTAGATTAGAGTTCTCCTGAATTCTTTTATTTAATTTAATTGTTATATATTTTCTGTTTGACAATAAAAACAATTATAAACACAATTACAATAATTATGAGATTACAACCGTATGATATATTTCTAAGATAAGTATTTTAACTGTTTGTTATTTTTTACATTGATTTGCTGTTCTTTTTCTATTTGTTCAAAAGACATTTTATGAGTGACATTTTAAATAGTGTTCTGGTTTATAAATATTTCTTTTTCTTCTTCTATTGATTCCATTAAATTAGAGAAGTAGTAATGCTTGATTCTAATTGAACAGCTATTATAGTATAACAGTTTATAAACAGTTTCCATTTAAATGTTTGATCAATATCAAGATTTATTGCATTTTTAATTACAATCGTATCGATATCTTTCTAAATCTCTGTTTCGTGTTAGTTGACAATTCGATTTTATTTACAGTGTGTGCTGATTAGTAATTCTTTCAAATGTTTATTTTCTTCGTACTTGCAAGTTTTATTTTCAAAATTATTCTTCAATATTAACTGTTACAAAAGTTTTAAATATTTTAATACCAAATATTAAATAGGTATTATTAAAAAGTGCGGTTCCTAATTGTAAGTATTTAAGCTTGTTATAATCAATTTCATATTTTTCAATTTCTTTATTTGTTAAAATAATTGGGTGTATTATGACGTATTTGGCAGATACTACATTATCTTGTAATTGTTCTATTTTGTTTTTCAATAGTTGTATTCTGGTTAATTGTTCTAAATATACATTATGCTCATTTTCTTCATTGATGAATTTATTTATTGAGTTTACTTCTTTTTCAATTATCTTTCTGTCATTACTTATAGCTATTTTTAGATGACTTAAAGCTACGTAAAAATAATCATTAATTTGGATTTGTTGGTTATCAATTTTTTTTTCTTTTCGACGAATCCCAGCGGACCCTCCATCTGCCCTATACGACCGTGGGCGCATCAGTATTGCGCGCGCACGGACCGGTGTCCGGAACAATCACAGTCCGTACTGCGATGCTTTTCGCCAATCAGGTGGAAACGTCAATAGCAGCTACAGATTTGGCTTATCAACAGCTGCGTGGAACATTAGTTAGTATTAATTCAAATGAGATAATAAAGATTGTTTAAGTGTATTAACGGGGATACAAAAATCTATTAGCACATAAAGATTATTGAAATAATTGCACATACAACGCACAGAATCAAACAGTGCATAATTTGTTTTACAGAGCCTTAACTTAAAAGTATGAGTTCATTTAATAAGAGAGAGTCTGTCCATCCATTCAACAATTTGAACACAAAACAACATTCATCATAACTCTCCGGCTTTCAAGTAAAGGCAAATTGAGTAATTTTAAACGATCTTTATAAGGAGGAAGTTTCGTTAAGGGGTTCCAGTTCAAATTTCGTAAAGCAAATAAAAGAAACTGTTTTTGAACTGACTTCACGTTATTAATGTAACAACTGTATTGCGGACACCAAACATTGGAATCATATTCCAAAATCGGTCGAACAAGTGAAATATACAACATTTTAGTATTATAAGGGTAAATTCCTTTGACCATCTCTTAATAAAATGTAAGACATCTTTGGCTTTATTTATACATGTGTTTATATGTAAATTGAACCGAAGTTTAGAGTCCATAGTCACCCCAAGATCAACACAATTGAAAACTCTAGCCAGAGGTTTAGTGCCAATATAATAATTTGCCACTAATGGCACCCTCCGTGAAAAAATGATAAGTTTACATTTATCCAGGTTCAAAGTCATCAAATATAAAGAATACCAGTCAGAAAGTGAAGTTCAATCGCACTGTAATAGATCATGAGGCGCGGGTGAATAATGTGGTAAAAAAGCTTTACATCATCTGCAAACATCAACACTCTAGAGTATCGAATAATTAATAGATGATCATTTATAAAGAGCGAAAAAAGAATTGGTCCAAAATGACTGCCTTGAGGGACCCCAGAGGTAACATCAATATTACCTTTGTTTCCGGTTACATAAATAGGATTTAATCCAGTCAATAAGCGCTTGAAGAAAGCGAATGCGGTCAAGTTTCATTAGTAAAAGATTATGATTTACTTTGTCAAAAGCTTTACTAAAGTCAGTGTAAATTACGTCCGTTTGAAACCCGTTAGAAAACCCCTTTATAATAGAACTCGAAAATTCTAAGAGGTTTGTTACATTGGATCTCCCCTTGAAAAACCCATGCTGATTTAGGGAAATAGAGGATTTAACAGAAAGGGAGAGTTGATCGGTGATGACTGCTTCAAATAATTTAGGTATAGCACTTAATTTAGCTATGCCCTGATAATTTGAAACACCAGACTTTGAACCACATTTGTGAAGTGGAATTAAAAATGAATCTTTCCAATAAGCAGAAAAATGGCCTGATTTTAATGATGCATTAAAAATCTCCGTTAGAGACTTGTATGGAAAATCTGCACACATTTTAAGAATACAGTGTGAGATATTATCAGGTCCGGGTAAAAAAGATGTAAGTAGACATAAATAATTCAGCAAAAAAATTTGAGATTGTTGTATTATCGTTTGACACACAATCATTCCATTTAACAGACGATGGGAACTCAGTATTTTTTTGTTTAATGTTCACAAATTCATAAAAAGCCTCAGGCTTGCTATGAATTTCTAATTTAATTTTATTTATATAGTCATTATAACATTTACTGTTCAGAATGTGATATTTGTTTCTAAGAGAAGAATATTTAACATAGTCATTTGAGTTCCCAAACATCTTAAAAACCTTGAAAGCTCGGGTCTATGAATTTTGTAATCTCTGTAATTCTCTAGTAGACCATACCGGACCACTCGCCTTGGGAATATTCTTTTGCTTGGGAACACACAATTCAAAGCATTTATAAAGAAAATTATTAAAGTTTAAAACACAGTTGTCCAGGTTGGAATGCATTGCTGGCCAGTCAGCTTCCGTAAGCATTTTTCTCAGTTTGTCAAAATTAGTTTTTTTAAAGTTATAGAAATTAATGTAACTAATGTATTACTGTGGACGATTCAGTTCACAAAAATGGCTCCAAGAGTGGGATGGTAGGCATCTTCAGGGGACACAAATGGTTCGTAAGAAGAAACTGACATTTTGGATGAGTCATCAGTATATACCATTGCAATTTACTCGTGTCGCACAAGGTAACAGTCCTATACCGTCTTCACTCAGACTCCAACTAACATGAGGCAAGTTGAAATCTCCAAAAACAATGAGGGAATCATTAATGTTCAGCTTATTATAAACAGACTTCACAAAGCAAGCATGCTGAAGGTAAACGTTTATTTCAGAGTTAGGAGGAATATAGGAACAGGTTAAGTAAAGATAATGTACTCCTAATCGTAAGCGAATAAATAAGAATTCGAACTCTTTAACTTTTTGGATACAAATTTCTTCAGACACAAATAAGGATTGAACAGCAATAAGAACACCGCCACCAGTCCTATACAAACGGTCTTTTCGGAATATCTGATATTTATCACAGAAAATTTCAGAATTTTGAACATTGGGTTTAAGCCAAGATTGAAGTCAACTTTGTGTTTAATCCCCTAACATGCTGGTACAAAATGTGTATGACCTTTAGGGGATCATTTGGTTTTTTGGGATATCAACAGGCCGAGAAATACTAACAACATTATTTAACCCAACTTTTGGTTGGTAAACAAATTCTCTTACTATTACACCGTTTCACCAAAAATTTTTACTAACGATTTGATTGAAATGTTCAGCCGGCATCGAAATTTTTAATAAAGAAATATTTCTCTCATATGAAAAGTTAAATTTTTTTATTGAAGAATTCGCGGATTTAATTTTGGACTCTATAAAATATTGAACGTCCTTAATGAATGTATCCGGGGAAAATCTGGAAATAAATAAATTTTTCCTCGGAAACACAACAGTCAGATTTTTAGGCAATTTAGCAATTACACTACCTCTGGAGCTCACGCTCACAGATGGAATCACTAAATTTAGCCCATTGTTTGATGATTTTGGAGTCAATTCGTTTGTCCCAGCTTCCGGAATCAATACAGAAGTAGGCGTCCTAGAGTTTATTTCTAATGCATCACAGTCAGCAATTGTGGTTTCAGCGGAAATAGTTGGTTTTTAGGCAGAAGATCTAGTTGTAGGTCTTCTTTTCTTAAATTTTAAAATCGCCAAAAATCCTTTCTTAATTTTTGAATTTAGCTGTTAATGTAGACAACTCCTTGCTTGCTTGAACATCATTGCGAACTCAATGTCAGCGGACCTACATTTCATGCATGTACGGCGAAGACCCATCCCCTCTTTTATGTTATCGGTTACACTAATTGAGAGACCGGCGCACTTAGATTGCGCAAGACCGTCGCATAACCAGCACGAAACAGAGTGGTCAGTATCACATTTCAGATTACAACTATAAACACAATTCATTCTGAATGTTCACTGGGATATTGTACAAGACAAAATATAAAATATAAAAATTTAACAGTTTGAAGGGAACTGGTTTACAACGCCAGCTGCTATTGATAAGCCAAAAACAAAACAAAAACAAAAATAATAATACGGAGAAGTAAATATAAAAATATGAAAAAGACGAATAAAAAGTAAATAAGCAAAATATGATATATATATATATATATATACGATAAAAGCAAAACAGAAATTGAAATTAATTTAAAAGTAACAAAGCAATTTTTAAAATAAAACACCAAGTCCAAATAAAAACTAAAATGAAAAACTTAGCTTGTTCTCTATAGTTTTGTATTATTAAATTAAATTTTTAACAGCGCGAAAATTAAAAATTCCGAATTCCGAGGTTATTTTGTATAGTATAATAACCATTTTGACACACTTCCAACTGCATTGACTAGTCCGCGTTTTCGTCTATGTTGTTTTAGTATTGAAGTCAGTAATTTATTCCTTACATCCGATAGTTCTAACATAAGTAAGTCTTTATTCTTAGTTTTTACTAAAATAAGGTTATTTGTCATTCTGTTTAAAATGTCTTCTATTTCGTTTAGGTTAACTATATGTAGGCACTATGTCCGATTCAGTCACAATTTCTTGATGTTTTATGTATGTCAGTGAGTCGTGTTTCTTCCGTTAACGTTATCAAAATCATCGTTCCGTTAGTCTGTGATATCCATGATATCCATATTAGTATTATCCAAATCTAAAAATTTTAAAGGTCGTTTAATATTGTATGTATGTATTATTTCTAAATTAGTTTTTTATATTTTGGTTGTTCCTTATCTCTAAGCGTTTTATAATTTTTTATCAATCCTTCTTTTCTTGTTTCGTTATATTCTTTTCTTTTAGCCGCTTCTAAATTGCGTTTAATTTTGCTTTCTTAAATTTTTCCTTGTTGAACTTCATATGGAGTGTATTTAATAGTGGAATGATATCTTTCGTTATAATTTCTAACTGCGTTTTGAATCAATGGGGATATCTTTATTTGTTTTATATAACATCCGAGATTTTTCTGCAATTGTATTATGCAGTCTTTCTATATCAGCATTTCCTGTGTGACTATTAGGCTTAGTAAAATGCAGTTTAATATTTCCATTGTCAAAAAATTCTTTTATTCTACTAGCTTTAAATTCATTACCTGCTACTACTTATTTTTTGTGATTTTCCTATTTTTGCTAATTTAATTGGTTGATGATCGGTCCGGATTAGTAATTTTCTGCCATAAAGATATGGTCTTAAATAATTAACGCTCAATAAAATGGCCAGAAACAGCATCGATTGCATAGTTTGATGCGTCTGTGGTTAACGTAAAACGCTTTTCGAAGTTTGGAAACCTTAAAATTGGGTGTTTTCAATTTTTCAAACACTTCTATGTTAGTTGGGTCTTTTAGGTTTATGTTAACATTCTTTTTTAGATATAAGTAGTATCCCGTTAATCCTAAAAAACTTTTAATTTATCTTTCCGTTTTTGGTGATTCTAATGTTTCTATAGATTTGATTTTATTTGGATTCGGTTTCAGTACATCTTTTTTTAAGATATGACCTACAAATTCGGGTTCTTTTTTCATAAAATTACACTTGTCTATCTGGATGTATAAATTTTTCTGTTCTGTAAAAATGTCCGTTATTTCTTTTACGTGTTCTTGAAGGGATGTGCTGAATATTAGTATGTTGTCCAGGTACACTACACATTCCTGTTAATAAAGTCTCGTAACGTTTCGTTCATTAGACTTTGAAATGTGGCGGGGGCGTTTTTCAACCCAAATGGCATTCTTATGAATTCGTATAGTCCGTGTGGAGTGAAAAATGCAGTTTTTCTCGGTCCTGTTCCAGAATTAGTATATTAGTATTTTATAGTACCCCTTAGCTAGGTATATGGTCGTGAAGTATTGATCTCTACCTAATTTGTCTAAAATTGAATCTATGTTCGGAAGTGGGTATTTGTCATAAATTGTGACTTCGTTCAGTTTCCTATAGTCAATTACGATTCTAAATTTTTGTACACCAGAATTGTCAATCTCTTTGGGGACTTCTATTAAAGGACTGGAATATCGCGAATTACTTTTTCTAATAATGCCCTGTTGCTCGATTTCTTGTATTTGTCGGCGTACCTCTGCCTCGTGTTTGGGAGGATATCGGTACAATTTAGCGTTTATTTGTTCATTTGTTGTCGTCCGCATTTCATGCTGTACATTCATCGTGCTGGTCAGTTGGTCACCTTCTTTAAATAATCATTTTTTAAACTTTTTTAAAATTTTTGCGATTTCATTGTGCTCTTCCACGTTCAAATGATTTAAATTTATTTAAGTCCAGTTAAATTCGTTTGCTTCTAATGCACAGATTTCGAGATTATTGTAGGAGTTATTTAAAAATTTTGTTATTCTATTATTGAATGATATGCATTGATCTATTAAATTTATCATTGTATTGAAACAATTAAGTAGATCAATTCCAATGATGAATTTATACTTTCGTACCTTCAAGTCAGTCATTTTCCATTTGATTTTAGCGTAAAATGGAAGATTAAATTCGTTAGGTGCATTTGTCATTATATGTCATTACACTTCTTTATTTGTTAGAGTACTAAATTCAATTGGCTTTTGTATTATTATACAAAATCGTTTATACCGTTGTCGATCAAGCTTAAATTTGCTCCTGTGTCTACTAAAGCAATATATATTTTTCAATTAATTGTAAGCGTTATTGTGGGTAAACATTCTAAGGCTGTTACTGAAAAAAAAAAAAACGTTCTTGGCTTTGTCGAAGTTGACCTGCATGACATTGACATAGGTTTGGCTCAGAGTGTCCTGCTGCTTGGACTAGATTCCTTTCTATGTTGTCTATTTCCAATGGTTCCTCTCGGTTTTACCTAGGTTGATTCAAGCGATTTTGGCACAAATTTGGCCTACGGTTTCCTACCTGTGGGGTCCGTTGGAAATTACCCGAATTTCACGTATTATTTGGGGATCGATTAAGATAATTATTATTATTATTGGTATTAATATTATCCTTTGCTTGCTCACGCTATTGATAATTAGGTCTCCATTTATTTAGCCCTTGATAACTATTATCAAGCGCACTACCACTACGCCACAGCGTAATGGTAGTGCGCTCAAATCTCGGCACAGGCAAAATCAAAAAGTAGAAAAAAAAAATTTTCCTACACGGCAACCACCTCTTGGCAGGCAATGGCAAACCTACAAGAGTAAAAATTGCTATGAAAAGCATTTCACTTCACCGTTCGGATTCGGCATTGAACTGTATGTCCCTTCCATTCATGTACAAATATAACACGCACAACATGAGTGGATGCGAAAGCTCGGCCTAGGCCCTCCATGGGCTGTTGTGCCATTAAAAGTAAAGTAAGTAAAGTAACTATTATACTGGTAGTTATTTCTTTCGTATTTATGATTGTTATTAAAATATTGTCTACTGTTATTATACAGTAATGTCCTTTCATCTTATCTATATTTTTAAAATTCTTGTCTGATACAACTGTCATCATATCGTCTTGTGGTCATTATTATCATCTATTATTTTTCCTAGGTTTCGTTCATCGTAAATTTTGTCCAATAATGTACCGTGCGTTATTTCTTTTGTCGTGTTAACTAATAAACTGTCTATATTTGTCAGGTCAATACAATGATCACCTCGATAATATACAATTAATTCATCAGTTTCATATTTAATATTTTGAATCTCGATTGCGAGTTCGCTTACCGTATTCACCCTTAGATCGCTGATCCTTCTGTATATCTGGTGTGATTCAGTATCTGGTCTATAACGTAGCTTAAGAATTTTCTTGATTTGCTCCCAATCGTCAGGTTGTTGTAAATTGATGATTATATTCTTCGCTTCACCTTGGATTGTCCTGTAGAATATTGCTTTTGTTGTTTCGCCTGTCCCCGTGAATGTTGGTAGATGTGAGACATTCCTTAAAATCCAGTCCAACTTGGGATTGGATTGGGATAGTTGTTGTCTCTGCAGGTTTATATACGCACCTCGAAGTTGTTCGAGTTGTAACTCTCTTCTGGCCAGTTGTTCAACCAGATACGCGGTGCCTTCTTGAATTCACTTTGTCTTTTTTTTCGTTACTGTAAATTTTCGGTGGTTTATATGCGAAATTAATTCTGAAAATTCATTGCAACTTTGCAACTTATAGGTGGTTGTATGTCCACTGCTCCATAAAATGTTCTCTAGTCCCTTTGTTGTTCACTGTCCTTATTGAACTTTCGAATTTTGGTATTTAATAAACTTATTTACTTTTAATGGCACAACAGCCCATGGAGGGCCTAGGCCCAGCTTTTGGCATCCACTCATGTTGTGCGTGTTATATTTGTACATGAATGGAAGGGACCTACAGTTTAATGCCGATCCGAACAGCGAAGTGAAAAGCTTTTCATAGGCAATTTTTACTCTCGTAGTTTTGCCATTGCCTGCCAAAAGGTGGTGCCGTGTAGAAAAATTATTTTACCTACTTCTTGATTTTGCCTGTGCCGATATTTGAACCCCGGCCACTCTGCGTAGCAGTCCAACGCACTACAACTACACCACAGCGACCACTTATTTACTTTCACTTATATTCTTGAGGGTCTGGTCAACTTTTAAGTTGGCTACGGAATCGCAGAATTATTTTAAGTGTTATTAAAAAATTTTAATTTTTAAACCGGAAGCGATACGTTTTTTGTTTTACTAGATCCTCTATTTTAAAAGGATCCTACCGACTGCGCCAAACAGCGGAACGAACGGGTTTTTAAAAAAGAACAAAGATTTATTTTTATTAAAGGGAACAAGTGTTCGCCAAGGAGAATAGTACAATACCCATTCTACATTTTGATATAACTTAACATCTAGCTTTTAATTTGGCTAATTATAGCGTTGTCAGCTCCAGACGACTTTTGCAATATTGGAATTATGCAAAGTCAATTTAAGATTAAAATTGCAATGTTGGAAATTATCCAAAGTCAATTTAAAATTGGTGAGAAATGAAATAGCTGACAATTCTTTAACTAGGGTTCTACATTACATAATAGGGTTCTAATCTACATAATAATTTCTACTATAGCTTTGATAAATTCGTCGAATTTATCAAGTGCATTGTCTGTATTTACCATATATATGTAACTCGCGCATAGCAAAGGCGACTGGCGAAGCTTTATAGAGGCGGCCAAGAACTATCATCGGTTGAAGTGCCAGCTAAGTAAGTAAGTAATCCTCGTGGACTTTACAATATATTCCACTTATGGAATATATAGGGATTTCGAAATGTCAAAATAAAATAATTAGAAAAAATTAAGAAAAGAATAAGTTTTTTCCAAAGTAAAAATATTATTTTTATTATAATGCAATTTATGTAATTTATTACTTATTTAATATAACAATTAATACTAGTACAACAAAAAATTTTAAATTATAGTAGGTACTAGTCACGAACGGTGCAACTGGGTACAAAACTGAAACAATTCTATTGGTAACAAACTATTCTAAAGCAATGTATCTTCCAATGAGTTGAAGTTTGATTGGTGTACAAACTATTACAAAAACATCTATTTACCAACAAGTTGAAAAGATATGCAAGCCTGGACAATTGACTTGTGCCTATATAATACCTACATATATATGTACATATTTGTTGTTGTGGTAGCAGAAATACATTCTGTCAAAAAAGAGATTGGCCAATAAAACACAAAATATTTTTTTTTAATTCAAATTTAAAGTAAGCCCCTTCCGAAAAATACACTTATGCCAACAAATAAACCAAATATCAAAAAAATTTTCAAAAACATTTTCCGGAATCGACTTCAGTTCTCGACTGAAAACGGATGCCTCGAAGTGGTAATTTGTTTTTTTGGAAAAAGGAAAAAAGTAAGCCGTAGTTATATGAATACGGTGGTTATTCGATGATATTTGTTGAGTTTTTTGGCCAGAAATTCGTTCACAATGATAGGCTTGTGAGACAGTGCGTTGTCAAGGTTCAATATTCGTAAGTTTGCTTTCCACAAGCTTGGCATTTTTCGATGAATCTGTTCTCCCAAATGCCGCATAACGCCCAGATAATATTATCTGTTTGCCGTCTGACATTCTGATAAGAATTCCGAGTGCACAGCACTGCGGGAATCAAAGAAAGCAGTCAACATTACCTTGACTTTTGTTCGACTTTGACCACCACTTCTCGACCGCTTTTAAATGCACTGTACCACTCCTAAGCACTTTTTTTTTTGTTAAAGTCGATTCACTATATTTGTTATTCAATCTTCAAGTATGAACTTATTTTCTAAAAGTTCGAAAATTCGTACGCTTGCGGTGAAAAAGTCATAAAGATTCATCAAACTCCTTTAAGGAAAATGTATTGAAAAAAATGCTTATAAAAGCTTAAAATTTATATTTTTCAATAATAAAAATGTGCAAAATGTTCTGTTTTCCGGAATTTGAATATGAACATTTATATGTATACGCATAGTATACATATATATACAACTAAGTTGAAAAGTAAAGCTAATTAGAAAGAACATACACAGATCGGATTCTAAGACAGAGGCGAATATGAAACGAAATTATAGACCCCAATCTTCTTCGCTACAGTCTGCTAGAAACAAAAAGTTACCTAACCTCTTACCCGTCAATCGATTACGTGTTTATTTAAGAGTTTCTCCAGCTTTAGATAACAGCGTTCGGATGAAACAGAAGTAGCTGGTAAGTTTAAATATTTGAAAGCAGTTTGCTTTCCGTAGCAATTTCAAAGCAAGCAATTAGAGCCTTGGATGCTTAGGAATTTTCGGAATCCTTCTCCTTTAACAACGTCAAAAGGGTATTTTGTTTTTGGAAATAAAGAAAAGTACATGTTTGGTGGTTCAAGTCTCGTGTGTTCGGTAGCATGTAACGGTTAAATAGAAACAAGGAGAGAATTGCGGCTTTCGTCTCGTCGGCAAACGGGGTGGGATTCTTTCAACCTCACTTTTATTTTAGGAAAAAGATTAGGGAAATTAGGAAAGCTAGAAAATCAAAAAAGACAAGTATAGAGATAGGGATGCAGCTTAAATATACAAAATACAAAACCATGATTACCTTTTACCAAAAACACTAAGAAAAACCTAGGTGATCCTAAGTACTTAGACTGCGAAATCAAAAATTTTTGCAAATTTAGCAATTCATAATAACAAATTGTAAATAGAAAACATTATAGAACCAAAATTATATGCAATACAAATAAACTTGTGCCTATGTAGGTATGTGTTTGATTACAAATCATCGGCAAATAATAATAAGGATTGCACTCATACGATTAAATTTATGCAAAATGTATGTAAAAAGAACAGCCTCTAAAATTAATGCAATATGGTATATGTAAAAAAATTAAAAATTTCAGCTAAAAATTACTAGAAATTAAAATTTTATACTTGCAATAAATTTGAAGTGCTGCCGTAGTAAAAAACTTAAATCCATACAATTAAATTATATTAAATATTTTCTTAACTAAAACCATTTCAACTTATTTTCTTGCCAAAGATATGTATTTTTGATATAAGTATTTGTAGTATTTGAGAATCGCATGTGTTTTGTTTCATATCAAATTTACTACAAATATCCAATTTATGAAAAATACGGAATACAAGACCATTTATTGCAAATTGCTTTTGTTACAACAATAAGTGGTAATAAGAAAATTAAGAGTATATAACTATCGAGGATCTTTCATTTGGTGCTCCAAACCAAAGAATATAAGATTGTAAAGAGGCCGCATAAAAATAATTTTTCTACACGGCACCACCTCTTGGCAGGCAATGGCAAACCTGCAAGAGTAAAAATTGCTATGAAAAGCTTTTCATTTCGCCGTTCGGATTCGGCATTAAACTGTAGGTCCCTTCCATTCATGTACAAATATAACACGCACAACATGAGTGGATGCGAAAAGCTCGGCCTAGGCCCTCCATGGGCTGTTGTGCCATTAAAAGTAAGTAAAGTAAGTAAAGAGGCCGCATTTAGTTGTCGGTGTTGCTGCAACATTTATTTACAACCATAGACAACTAAAACAGAGAACGAAATGTTATAGTGGACGATTTTGAAGTGTTTGATCTCGCGAATATTTCTCATTTCTGGTGTGATTTGTATTTTATTTATTTCGTTTCGTCATTTGGTTTTTCGCATTTATGAATAGCATAGAATAGGGATACAAGAGTAAAGGAAAAAAAGACAGCGCATAGGTATAATTTGAATTTTGAAAATATATAGCGAATAATAAAGAGTTAACCATGATACAATCGTGGGAGATATTGAAAACCATTGTAAAGTTAACAATATTTGCTGTTTACCCGGGTAAATACCGTTCACTTGTGTAAAAAATAGTAAAAAAAATTTATTAAAGATATAAAGACATTTTTTAATAAATTTTTTTTTTAATTTTCTGAAACAAATCAAAAATTTAGTCCCTGAGCTTGAACCGCATATTTGTAGGATGGGTACTTTTTGAGTTATTAATGAAAGAAAATTGACTTATTTACCCGGGTAAATACTGTACATGCGAAGGTTAAACAATTTTTCTGGGTTGATTTTACAATGCCTATCGTGTTGTCCAACAACAACGAATTGTAGAATTAACAACCCATTTTTTCTATAAGTGTAGTAAGTATAATTGCATCATATCTGTGGCATAAGATGATGCAACATTTCATATTATTGTTTATTGCCTTAATTAAAAAAGAGTTAGAGTTTTGAGAACTTGTGTAGAGAGTTTTGAGAACTGGTGTAGAGAG
This sequence comes from Palloptera scutellata, assembly GCA_958295655.1. NCBI lineage: Eukaryota > Metazoa > Arthropoda > Insecta > Diptera > Pallopteridae > Palloptera > Palloptera scutellata. Next base: position 78,133,648 of record OY282449.1, on the reverse strand, counting down.
TAGTTCTCACGTTTTTGAAATAAATAAAATATATTTTTTTAAAAACCCAAATGTAATCCAAAAAATCAAATTTGCATGTGTGTAATAAATGAATCATTTTAATCTCATTTTTCAAATTCAGCCTTTTTTCTTTGTCAATACGATTGTAGTTTACATTTATAGTTGGGGGATGTAGAGAACACTTTCCTGTTGATTGATAATGATGTTGAAGAACAAAAAAATTATGGGCAACCATGAAACTTTATGCACCTACATATGTATATTCGGTGTTGTTTTAAGTGACATATTGGGACATATAAAAAGTATCCGAGGTTTTTCGTTACAATATGATGTTGGTACCCACCGTGATGCTTTATTACTATAGAAAAGGTAAAACCGCTGAAATAACACGCAGAAAATTTGTGCGGTTTACGGTGAGGATGCTGTGAGTGAACACTGGACCCAGATGTGGTTTACCCGATTCATTTCCGGAAATTTCAATATCAAAGATGCACCTCGCTCTGGTCCAGACAGTCACTGATAAAGTTGATGAAATTTGCTACTGGTGGAGCAAGATTGACACTGATGGTTTCACAACCATCAGTGAAACGCTGCTGAAAAGTGGATTCGATACGAGAATATCCAACGCAAGCGATAGCGGTCAAAGCGCAGTGACCCTTCACAAACGAGTTCAAAGCCTGGATCGACACAAACAACGTTATGCTCAGTGTTTGGTGGGATTTGAAGGGAATTGCCTATTACGAGCTACTCCAGCCAGGTGCAACGGTTAAGTTAGCTCACTACTGCTCTCAACTCGACCGCCTCAACGAAGCAATCAAGGAAAAGCGACCAGAATTGGCCAACAAGAAAGGAGTTGTGTTACATCATGACGATGTCAGGCCACACACTTGTTTGATGACTCGGAACAAATTGACGGAACCTAGTTGGGAAGTTTTAATGCATCCACCGTATATCCCGGACCTTACACCATCTGACTGTCATTTGCTTCAGCCTCTGCAAAACTCTCTGAAAATCACTTGACCAAGTTTTTCGCCGATAAACAAATGAAATTCTGCACCGATGAAGCTACCCGAAAAATAGCAAAAAGTTCATTACCGAAAATATATTAATATTGGCAAATTAATCTAAGAAGTATGTTTTAATTGAGTTCCTCAAAAATGCAAGTGCAACACTTTTAATTAACCATCAATATAAATATATATATGACTGATTCATAGGTTAGTTTTTATTTGGCAGCCATTAGTATCACACGTGTTTGGTGTTTCGCGATAAAATGGAAAAAGAAAAATATCGATCCGTAATTCGCTTTTTATTTTTGGATGGGAAAACATGCGAAGAAATAAAAGCGAAGTTGGATGCTGTCTAAGAGGACCCTTCACCACCTATGACAACCATAAGATATTGGTTCAACGAATTTAAACGTGTTCGTACATATGTTTTTGATGGCGACCTAGGCCGCCCGGCAGACGTGGTTACCGAGGAAATCGTTGAAAAGGTCCACGACATGATTTTCGCTGATCGCCAAACGAAAGTGCGCGAAGTAGCAGAGGCCGTAGGAGTGTCATACGGAACGGTAATTAATATTTTACGTGATAGGTTAAGCATGAGAAAGGTGTCGGCCCGATGGGTGCCGCTAATGCTTACGGTGGACAACAAGCGGATACGGAATTGTATCCGCCAAATTGCATGAATTGAACTACGAATTGCTGCCGCACCCACCGTACTCGCCCGACTTGGCTCCCTGCGACTTCTTTCTGTTCCCCAACATAAAAAAGTGGCTCGGGGGAAAAAAATTCAGCTCAAACGAGGAGATTATCGTCGAGACAGAAGCGTATTTTGAAGAGTTTGACAAATCGTATTTTTTGGAGGGGTTAAAGAAATGGCACGTTGGGAAAAGTGTATTGTACTAAAAAGAGATTACGTTGAAAAAAATGAAAAAAATGTGTGAAAAACTTGCCTCTTCATTCCTAAGATGGGTACTTATTGATCTACCCTCGTATATATTAATATTAATATTATTGAAAAACATGGAATAAAGAAAAGTAATTTATTTATAAAATTATACGTATAAACTTATCAAGTAATCATGATGTGGCAATTGCTGTGCGTCGCTTGCGGTTTTCCCATAAATTCCAAAATTTTTAAAGAAATTATTTATTACCCAAGAACTATGTCCAATTTTGCGAACAATTGCCAACGGTTGGAGTGATGTTAATGTTAATGTTTTTCCGCGGCCCATATATTATTAGACAATTAAAATTAATTTAAATGTTAAGAAAAAAGTCACTAAGCTAACATTTACAAATTTTATCAAAATTTTAGTTACCTCGCTGCAACGCATCAAAAGAATGTGGAGTAATGAGGGCAATTAAACATCGCGATTGCAATGCGCGCGAATTCAAAATATTGTGAATTACCGCATTTTTTTGTGATACGATAGAAAAGTACTTCACTGAGTATGCTTAACTTGCTCATCTTAAAATTTTTACAGTAAGACCATAAATAAAATTGTTACACCAGAAACAAAAGTGAGTGTAAGTTAACGTTGCTTTATTTGACGTTGCATATCATTTTTCTTTATGTTTCAATTCCTATTAATTTTGCATTTAATTTTTTCTCGTGAAGAATAATGTCACAATATATTTTTGCAACTTTTGTCGCAGACATTAGGTCAGCGAAAATGTCAGAAAAGTAAAAAGCGAATTATTGTTCACGTTAGGTTACGTACGAAATAAAATTAATGTTAAGTTCAGTTGTAACCAGGCATTGAATAAAAGAGCATCGGCTCCAAACCCTTTTACTGGCGCCCGAGCAGGGACGCAGTCGCCTGTGCGGATCGAGAATTTTAAAGAACACTAAGCCCTTAATTAGTACTAGTTCCTCGCGATCAATAATATTGAAAAAATTACGAAAGCCAAACAAGTAGTGAAGCTACACGTTTGCAGTAGCGAATCATATTCCACGCCTGAAGTGTCCGACCGCAGTCCACCCCATGACGACGCCGTAGCAGCCCCCAGTAGCAACTCAGCAAACAGGACAATCTGCGAAGGACCAGCGAGGGATTAAAGCAATCATGCTTCGTGTATTTTTGTAAGTTAGCTAAGATAAATTGTGTACCTTTAAATGAAAAAATAAAAAATAAAAAAAATAAACGAGCAAAAATTAAAATCTTTAAATTTAAGTCAAGCGCAAAAGGCAAAAATTTAACCAAATTTTTAAATAAAATTTTAAAGTTATATTAACAGATCTAAAGAGCAATTTAGCAAAACTACATTTCTCTAAATTTTAATTGAATAAAATTTTCAAATCCATTAAATAATCTAAAATCTGTCCAAAAATTTAAACAGAGTTTGAAAGACACAATTGTTACTAAACCCTTTTTTAAATTAAAAGCTTAAAAAGTCAAATTTAAATTTTCGTTAGAAATGGCACAAAACCAAAATTATTTAAACATATTTAAATCTAAAAAAAAAATAGAAGATCAATTAATGCTTTAGGCACTGCCTGGAAATGGCTTGCAGGAAGCCCAGATGAAGAAGATTTTAGAGTTTTAAGGGATCATATTAATAATGCGTTAGAAAATAACAATAACCAAATAATTATAAATAAAATAATGAATGAAAGAATAAATAACATTAAGGAAACTTCAAATAAGATATTTGCACTGTTAAAAAGTAAGGAAAATATTCAGCATCATGTCGCTGTTGATATAAAATACAAATTACAAATAATAAAAGACGAAATTGTAAACATTAATTACGCAATTCATTGGGCCAAAGCTGGCATATTAAATTCATATCATTTCTCAAATACAGAATTGAAATTGATAAAAAAATTTTTGATAAGGATAATATCCCTTTTAATAATATAGAAGAATCCCTTGAATTGCGAGTGTTAAAATAGTTTCAAATAAGTCTATAATTTTATATATTATTGATATCCCCAAACAGACAAAAATGTTTGCGAATCACTACTAATTAAAGCATTGAAAAGTGGGATTAAAATAAATTAAATACAATTTGAAAAAATTATTGCTATGTAAAAATAAAATATAAATAAAGATATTATAGACATCAGCAACTCCTCCTGCATACCGAACTTGCTCAAAAGTCACCCGCCTACTTGTACTACCATAAATAACCAACACATACCCTCAGTAGAAGAAATCCTACCAGTCATGATACTTTTAAACCAGTACGAAGGCATAGTTTCAACCACTTCCTGCCAATTTACAACCAAAAGCCACACAAACTACAGAAGAAGAGATGTTGAGCCTTGAAATGATGAAGGAACTCCACCTGAAAAATATATAGTATATCTAAAAATGGAATAGTAATAGCCCCCAGTAGCAACAACTGGCAAACTTCGGAATATCAGTCATTACTCTGACTCTAATAGCAATCCTGGCTTGGAAAATAATACAAACATCAAAGCTAGCAGCGAAATATGTCACCAACGACAATATCTCACTGATGGAAATATCAATTGTGCAACATGAAGAGCCACAATGGCAGACTCAAATGGTCCAAATGCCTATTCAATATCCAAGATTAACAAACGAGGACGTTGTAAGTAAATGTAAGAAAAATAAAAAGCGAATTATTGTTCACGTTAGGTTACGTACGAAATATAATTAATGTTAAGTTCAGTTGTAACCAGACATTGAATAAAAGAGCATCGTCTCCAAACCCTTTTAAAAAAAGTCCAAAAATAAATATAGTTAAACTAAACTTGTAATCAAGTGTCGCGCAGTGTATGTGCACATATATTTACATATTCTGTCCGGGAATTGTTCAATAAAACACAAAATATTTATTATTCATTCAAATTTATTGTATCGCCTTTAATCATGTAGGCCCCTTCTAAAATATTACACTTAAGGCAACGAATAATCCAATCATCAAAACATTTTCCAAATGCATTTTCCGGAATCGAAATCAGTTCTCGCCATGAATTATCTTTTATCTCTTCTATAGACTGAAAACGGGTGCTTCGAAGTGGTAATTTGAGTTATGGAAAGAGATAAAAGTCAGCCGGAGTCATATTACGTGAATACGGTGGTTGTTCAATGATGTTTGTTGAGTTTTTGACCAGAAATTCATTCACAATTTTGAAGAAAATTCACGTCTTTCAGAACTAGTAGAGCTGCAACACGTATCTTGCCCAAACAATCGTGTACATTTTTACGATTGATTCATGAGACACAGAAAGTTCAGCAGCTATCTCTCTCAAACTTAAATTTCGTAGTCTCTCCGCATTGTTGGTTTTCAATGAAATTCGAATTCTGTTGTACCTTAAGTTGCTTGCGCAGTCTACACTCTCGCATTCTACACTCTTGGAGACTAGATGGCCGAGATCTAAAAGTTCCTTTTTAATATCGTCCACTGCAGTGGATGGATGTATGTTTTTTAGAACAACTTTGAAGGACCTTTGTTGTTTTGGCTTATAAGTTTAAAATTCGGTATATTTTAGTTTCAATTCTTTGACTATTGCGGTACATGCTTCAGACGTGTTTGTTTGTATTTTCACCCGATCACCACCTTGTAGTAGTTTATAAAGAGGGTGGATATTAGCGACCTTGTCAACAAATATCGGAAGTAGTTTGTATATCTTTTCCTTAGGTGCAGAGCTACTTTGGTTCTGTTCTTCTTCTACTTCATGAATTTTATATCTATTAGGTGCACGCTCAGGGGTACTAAGCCAGTTAGAGCTTAGCTTTGTTTGTTTCGTATTTGTTTGGGCATTACCAATACTGTCACGCCTTCTTTTTGGCGCGATAACTCAACCCAACCCTCGACAAGGTCACATTTTTCTGTAGACATAATACTACTATTTAATGAAACTATGTTACTTGCCTATTCAATGTTTCGCTGGCTTGGTAAAAGTTTACTTAGCGAGGAGCTTCGTTTTCTCTCTATTGTTTTCAGTTTTTGATAGGTCTTGTTCAAATCGCTCAGCTATTGTTGTTCATTTGATGTCATTGCTTCTGATTATGGTGTTGTAGATATCGTTTGTGATTGAACCTGCGACTGTTGTTGTAGTTGCTTCTGAGACAGTTGTTGTTGATCTTGTTGTTGTTTTCGATGTTGCTGATGTTGATGCGTTGCAACTACCATTTTTTCTGTCGCTGTTGATATATGTGGCGAAGTATTTCCGCTGGGCCCTTACTTGGGCGAATGTTGGACACTCATGATAAGCTGTGTTTTGGACAAGTTTGTGCTAAGTTCGTACACAAACCTAAATAATTAATAGTAGTGGTGAAGCTAGTAGCTGAATCCCGATCCCAGCTCGGACAGCTGACCTTATTTACAATCCGCGTTTGAGTGAAATTAAAATGAAATATTACGAAACGGGAATATTGCGCGGTAAAATGTTTTTCGCTGTGGCGTAGTGGTAGAGCGTTGGACTGCTGCGCAGAGTGTCCGGGGTTCGAATCTCGGCACAGGCAAAATCAAAAAGTAGAAAAAATAATTTTTCTACACAGCACCACCTCTTGGCAGGCAATGGCAAACCTACAAGAGTAAAAATTTGCTATGAAAAGCTTTTCACTTCGCCGTTCGGATTCGGCATTAAACTGTAGGTCCCTTCCATTCATGTACAAATAAAACACGCACAACATGGGTGGATGCGAAAAGCTCGGCCTAGGCCCTCCATGGGCTGTTGCGCCATTAAAAGTAAAGTAAGTAAAATGTTTTTTAGAGCGAATCCAACTAAATTTATCCAGAATGCAGAACTGCTGCCTAAAAATCACATACCGACAAAAATCACAACCGAATTCAATTGAATATATATAAATCTTTCTTTATATAAACTTACAACAATTAAAATACCCTCCCTTAAGAAAACAAATAACAACATCCCACAGACTGAAACGACAAATAATGTACAGCATCCAAAAGTACAAAAAAAACGGTATCGTACTCGCAGGCCGTCAGAGACACACCAAATCAAAATGAAACTTCAACAAATATTGTTCAACTTCCAAAAAATTCACATGCTATGCGTGAAATGATGTCATTGCTTCAACAGATAATGCAGCAACTTACCACCATGACAAATTTATTAATAAATCCAACATCAAACTCTTCTCAAAATCGGTAAATTAAAAATAGTTATCTGGAATGCAAATGGTCTGTCACACCACATCCTTGAGATTAAATCGTTCTTAGACATAAATGAAGTCGACATACTTCTGATATCCGAAACACACTTCACTCACACCAGCCATTTTAAAATTAACAACTATAACTTTTACCATACAATGCATCCAGATGGAAAAGCATACTGGTGAAACGTAATATAAAACATCACGAAAAAAACATCCTTTTGTACGCAACATATTCAAGCTACAAATATTGTAATAGAAGATTGGATAGGGCCAATTACAATATCTGCTATATACAGCCTCCCAAAACATAATATAAAAATAGAAGAGTATGAAATATCTCAACAGGAGAACCAACGTGTTGGCCTATGGATCCTAAAAGAATCCCTGATCTTATTGACTAGATCTTATTCTTACAAGTTTTAAATGTCACTCAAATTTTAACCTATCATCGGACCATTCCCCTGTAATAATTATTCTTAGCAAAACGCCAAAGGAAGTAAACAAGCTATGTGTGCTCCATAATTATAAAACCAATTGGTCTTTCTTTAGAGAGTTAGTTGCCACAACAAATTTTGGCGCAACATCTTAAAGATGTATTTATACCTAATCCGGACCACCAGGGGAAATATTAGATGAAGTATCCGAGCTTTTAGCTCAACCATATGAACTAGGCTATCCTAACCCAACTCTGCAATACTGTGTTGAGAACTAGTTTTGTCCCACCTTAGTGGAAGGCTGCACAAATAAAAATGATCCAAAAACTCGGGACAAATGCTGGAGATGCAAAGTCATACCGCCCCACAAATCTGCTACCAATCCCTTCCAAAATCTTATAATCGTTGTTTATGAAAAGACTAATGCCTATTATTGTATCAAAACATTCATGAAATTGAACAAATTCATAGACTTGTTTGTTGAACAAATAAACGCAGCCTTCGAATCAAAAAAATACCGCTTTTCTTGACATAAGTATTACAAAGCCCCTTAGGTTGAAAATCGCCCTTTCTTCGTGAAGCAGGGCAATAACATCACATCTCTATATGATATAAAAGCCGGTGTTCCTCAGGGCAGATCCTCAAGATCTCATAATTTAAGGTGAAAATTGGGAAACATAAATATTTAAATGTAATACTGTAAAATATGGGTGTGGGCACTGGACACTCACCCTGCATGTTTGTTTTTATTTTTTTTTAATTCTATTTATTCACAAATATACTGTGGAATGTCTCAAAGACAACTTACTTTATATTATAATAAAAAACAAAAACACATATGTGTACATATTTATGTATATAACCTTAAAAAAATCTCATATATAGGTAAATTCAATATTGTCCATAACTTTTGGGTTCTTCAACAATCATCAATAGCAAAATGTTTTCTCAATCCCGCACCTAACTATAAACGTAAAAATGCAATCGTATATAAAGAGAAAACTCTAAATTTGAAAAATATGAATAAAATAATTCATTTATTACACTCATTCATACATTCAAAATTCATAGTCCATGCATTGTTTTTGTTTCAGCTATACACTGCTCCAATGTAGTGGTCGCTGTGACGTAGTTGGTATTGCATTGGCCTGCTTGCCCGGGGTTTAAATTTCGGAACATGCAAAACGAAAAAGTAGAAACACCAACAAAGACTTATCACTTAGACGTAAAAGTATAGGCCCCTTCCATTCATGTACAAATATAACACGCACAAAATGATTGGATGTAAAAACCTCGGCCTAAAACGTCCTTGAGCTGTTGTGCCATTAAAAGAAAAGGAAAAAACCTGCAATCAGGAAACAAAACTTGCAATGGTGTTGCTGCGGAAACATTCGTTCAAAGAGGCAGTAACACAGGCATGCTCATACGACACATCGTTGATATTATGACGTCCAATGCCAAAAGTACGCAGAGTAGAAGCGGAAACTAGCGACATTGTTCAGGCTGTGCAAGAAGTAATATATCAAGCACGATGAAGTACATATGGCGCGTGATTGCCGTTTGTATCGTAAGCGATCTAGGTCACGATCCAATGAGAGGTCAGAATAAACAGGTAGCATAAATCGTTAAATTTAATATATCTTTGTTAAATTAAACCAAGCCAGTTCAGAGGATTTGTTGATAAAGTACAGCTCTTGGAAGGAGTAAGATTACGTACTGTAACTGGTGATGATGCGTAAGTTCTTGAGAAAGTCTCAAAGCGAATAAACATTAGCAACATAGAGCTTGAGCACGGCTTTGTTGTGGCAGATATTGTTGATGAGGTTATCATTGGAGTGGATTTCATTATACGTCATGGTTTTACGCTAAATCTGCGCCGGAAGTTGCTTACATATGCAAACATGGAAGTGCCATTAAATGTTGACAAGGCAGAAGCAGCTGTGTAAAGAAGATTTATGCCCAAAATACAAATGTAACACGCACAACACGAGTGGATGCGAAAAGCTTGGCCTTTGGCGTAACATGCGGTCATAGTCTACACTAATAAACTGAAATTCATTGTGGTAAAGGCATAACACTTGCCACAATGGCTGTCTATATCCTCTTTATCGCTGTCCTGTGATTGCATTTCCTCTCTCATTCACCCCCCTTCTTCCTCCCACCTATCAATCTTCTTTCCATTCAACACAATAAACCGCATTGAATGCATCACTAAAAAAAAAAAAAGAGAAAATGCCTCCAAAGTCAGAAGCTATAAAATATTATCTCTGCGATCGAGATGGACATTAACGTATGGTGAGTGATTGCGTACATCAAGATCGAAGAATGGTACAAGCGTGAGGGTAAACACTGCGTTGAATCAAAATAAGTAGAGAGGTCACCATGGGAATACAGTGAAGACGTAAGGAGGAGTGGGGATATTCGTCAAGAGCTGAACATATCTTCTAAAATAGTCCACAGATAATCAGTTATCATTATTAAGAAATTGTGTGGAAGACGCTACTGTTCTACTGAATTTTTAACGTAATTTACTTACACTTTCGGTAGAAGATTCACCAATTTTTAGTATTTTCCAACGTTGTTCAAGCATATATCGACCCATTTCGTTATCCTCAAATATAAAACTAATTTTCCATCATAATATGAATACAACTTAATACGAACAAAACTGATTACGTGAAACGAACACATGTTTGAAAATGAGAGAAATATAATACGTGATGATTTATTATTATAGAAAAGGTAAAACCGCTGCAAAAACTTTCCGAAAAATTTGTGCGGTTTACGGTGAGGATGCTGTAAGTGAACGGCGGACCGAGGAGTGGTTTGCTCGACTCCGTTCCGAAAATTTCGATATCAAAGATGCACCTCGCTCTGGTCGGTCAGTCACTGAAAAAGCTGATGAAATTTTGCAACTGGTGGAGCAAGACGCTTTCAGGAGAGAGCGAAGGAACATGACAGATTTGAGGGTACCAACATCATCTTGACGAAAAACCACAGATACTTTTTATATGAACCAATAACTAGTAGTTAAAATTCCAAATGTTAGATGGGTCACCCTTTATAAAAAAGATTCAAATGCAAAAACAAATATACTTACATTTATTTTTCCTTTACCACAAAATTTTGATTTGTGTTCAATAGGTAAAACAAATACTTATTTAAAAAAAATTTAATTCTATTTATTCCAAAGCCACGCATCGAATGTATTTTATGAAAAACAAACCAAAAAACATACAACATTTGTCTGCAGTCTCCCAGATATATAGGCAACCTCATCTTAAGATAACGACTTAATCGCGTACTTTCTTCTTGTTTTTTTTTAATGGCACAAACAGCCTATGGAAGGCTTTTCGCATCCACCCAAAGCATTTCCTAGGCAATTTTTTTTCTTGTAGGTTTGCCATAGCCTGCCAATAGCAGTGCCATTTTAAAAATTTGTTTTCATACTTTTTTTGATTTTACATGTGTTGGGATTTGAACCCCGGAACAGGCCAAGGCCAAATTAGAACAATTAAATGTGCAAAAAAATGGGAAGAGCGCAACCGGTCGGTGTGCAATGCTCGAGAGAAGAACAAAGAAGGAAAATTTAGGTAAAGAATGAATAGAACAACAAGAAGCAAGGATAGAGAAATTTAATAGGATCGGAAAGGTGCATTAGGGTGGTTTAAAAATTGTACCAAAAAATTAAAGAAACAGATACAGTTTTCTGGACATCATAGACCACTTAAAACATCTAAAGATATGTTTAGTTGAACAGTTCAATAAACGCTTACCCGAAAATTCAGAATTAACAAAACATCTAAAGTTAAAGTCTAAAGCTAACAAACAACCTAATATGGTAGAAAGGTAGAAGCAGCTGTCAGCGTGTAGTTAGAAGCGATTTTTACAGGGGGATTCTTCAGTAGAAGATCAACAAAAAAGAATTTCGAAACAGTTCAATTTTTTAAATGTAGGCAAAAATGCATTTATAGCAAAACACACAAGAAATATGCACTATCAAATGAATGACATTTTAACAGAAAATAATTCGGAAAGATATTCGGTTTATTTTGTTTATGAGAAAAACAAAAACAAAACATGCATTTCATGAAAATCCGGATACTAATTATTATTAGCAAATAAAATGTAATCTTTACAAACTAATGAAATTTAAATTAAAAGCAAACGAGTGGGATACAATCAGGTGCGAGCGTACTATTCCGATTATTTTATTCAATTTTAAATTTAATTCATATTTAATGTACCAAAATTATCATAATTTTTATTATATTAATACATATTATATTTTAAACCTTCCTTAATATTTTACGGAACAAATAGAATAAAATAAATAGCAAATAAAAACAAAATGTATTCGGTTCAGAGCAAAACCTTGAAAATGTTGATATTCTTTTTTAGAAGCATTTTCCTCAAATATTACTATCGACGGACTTGTCACAAGGTTAGAATTTCAATGGACTCAACGTGATTCATTTTAGTTACAGATCACTTTTGCAAGAACGTTCCTCTAAAAATGCAATTGAAAATTTTTTAATCGATTCGATTTGACTCAATAAAATCTATAAATTTGTTACAGAAACAGTAAAAGTGAGAAATGCACTATTGGTCTTGGCAAAAAATAAATGATCGTACTATTATTACTTAGGGAAAAGTAGTTTATAATAGCATTTGTGTACGCGTCAACAGTAATTGCTGCGCTGCCATGGTGGTGTAAAAAGTAATTGTGAACAGCAAATGTGTTCTGGAATACTTATTGTCCATTAAAAAAAATCGTTAAAAATTATTGCGCATTACAAAACAAAATATCAGCTGTTCAGTAGAGCTGGGAAAAATCGGTGAAAAGAACTATCGATACTTAGCGATGTTTTTGCCAAACTATCGATAAACATTGATAATTTCTCCATCCATAGACATCGGCAACACTTGAAACTATCAATACTTACCGCAGTGCATGCCCTATCGATATAAATCGATAGTTGCCGATGTTTTTTCCAGCCGTACTGTTCAGCTGTTAAGTTTCCTTGACTACTATTTAATTTTTTATGCTCAAGTAATAAATAAATTTTTTCTTAAGAGGTGCATGCGAACCTAAACACGTAAATGCTTCTTAAACCTTGTAACCGTATAAACAGCAAATAGACTATCAAATTTCATACAAATTTTGACAAGATTACACCCTTATAAACTTACGATGCATTTACGAGTTTATATAAGTCCGCTGAATATAATGAAATGTGTAAAAAAAATTTATAAAATATAGTCTAAATGTTTCTCTTTTAACATAACTTTACAACATTAGTAGTATTATGATTTTTGTTATAAAATTATATAATATTTTTGTTTTGGATCCGTCTGTAATTTCAGAATTATGGTCTTCCTCGTATATAAGTAGATTGTATTACATCATGAGAAGCGGGTAGATATTCATTCAAATTCAAAGTGAACGAACCGGGTACGTGTTTCCCTTTAATTTCACGGTTAATGCGATAATTATTTCGGTGTGGCTGTATTATATTGGAATATGCTTCCAAACCGTAGGGTATATTGCTAGGGTAAATATCTATTAAAGTAGTTGGTGTCGGTGGTATAATGTTGGCTGGAGCATCAGTTAGTAGAGAAGGTGAATGCGCAGAATAGTCTGTACTGGCAGTTAATGGTTGATTATATCCCATAGTGTTTTGTGACGCTGAAGGTAAATATGGACTAATAGGTACAATAAGTGGGCGAGTTGGTATCAATTGTAAATAGTGCACACCGCCTTCGTGCACTGTTTGCGGTAAGTATTGCATCAGTACTGGGGTATTTGTCATTGTGGATGGTGACGAGCCGCTACCTTTAATGGGCTTGAAATTTGCTTCCATTTCTGGTATTTTATATGATGGCTTAAAATTCGCTTGTGCATTGGTTGAAATGCTATCGTAATTGGCAGCATATGCATTTAGAGAATTTAGTTGCGCATCTTGTAAATTCGTTTTCTGAAGTTGCTGCAGGTGCTGGCTACTTGCGATCGCTGTTTTGCCTGATTTGATACTGATTTCTGGGCTTGAAACGGGGTTGGCGTGAATATTTTGATGGGCAACTGAACATAAAAGTAGTTGCAGAAGTATTATTTGACGAGTAGTCTTGGAATCTAAGCACATTTTCACTAGATCCTGCAATGACCATAATGATGACGATATTGTTTGCGCTCGCGACATCTGTTTAGTACGCGAATACAAGAATATAATTTGTTAAGAGTTAAGAGCGTTTAACATATCTTTGTAATCTGTATGACTGGATTAGCCGAATTCGGTCAAATTTAGTTAATCCAAATATATAAAATAAATAAAGTGGCTATATATACACTTAAAGCAACATCATTTTTAATATATTTAAATGTTTTTAATTTTATATTTTGCCTAATTAATGCATACATAATCTAATAGAAAAGTAATTGAAATAGTTGTAAAAAAGTAGAAGAAAATTTTAGTAGAAAAGTAGTAAAACAAGTGGTCGACATTAATTACCTTAAGGTAGAAACTGACTGAGGCTACAAAGTAGTGGAAAATGTAGTACAGCAAGTAGTGGAAATTGTATGTAACAGTTCGGAAACCACATCAAAATCAACAATCCGTTAATGGAATTTCAGTAGCATGGCATTGTTAACTAACTGTGCTATAAATAGTTACATTTGTATGGGAGGTGTCACACCCATTTTCGAAGCCACTACATACTTTCCCCACAAAAGCTATTGATAAATAATAACTTCATACCAAATCTTAGCGTCATACCACAAATGGTTTCTGAGATACCCTACAATGAAAATTAAAGTTATATGGGATGTGCACTGTCTTTTTTCAGATAACACTCACAATTTCGCTGTAATATAACATTGCCAACTAAGATCTTTCTACTCTCTCTTCTGTCTTGTAAGTAGTTCCAGAGACGTACATAAAAAAACATTAAGATTCTATGGAAGGTGCAACGCCCACTTCTCTAATCCTCCTTATGTATGACTTGAAACTTCCTCCCAATAGTTACAGAAGTACATACACAATTTGGTAAAAATCAGATGAGGATTCTGTGAGCTATTAAAAAACAAACAAACATACTTGTTGCATTAATTTTTATATGGTAGAAAATATAAGACATACTAAAATTTTAACCGATTTTGTTTCGCTGAATCTAAATTTTTATACATGTATGCCGTAGCTACAGGCCCCATGGTGGCAGGTAACGTTTATTAGATTCCATTGTACCATCATACGAAGCACATCAATGTAAATTAGCCAGTATGATTTTGGTCACAAAAATCTGTCGCTGGCTCCCGGATTATTACAAGCCGATGATCATTCTGGCAGCTTATTGATAGCAAATTATATTAACTAGTCGGAAAGCCCAGTGAACGAAATTCGATATTTTAAATGCGCCCCTCTAACATATAAATGGTGTTATTTGAATATATTGGTAGCGCCTTCTCTCACAGCAACACTTCTATACACAGTATAGAATAATTTAAGAACATTCGAAATAGGTGAAACGAAAATTAATTAAAACACTTGATATATGATATCTTGAGTCAGAGTGCATATTCACATTCCCAACTTTCTACTCTTCTCACGTATTCGGTTGCCAACGATTCCGTACTGTGTGAAACCACTATTCTATTGCTGTTGTTCTTCGTTCGTATGATCGCTTGAGTGCGAGCGCATATTTACATTCACACCAAAAAAAAAATTTTATTGCACGTGTTACATTGTAAAAAGTATATGAGCTACCATATGTATACTATTAAGAGGAGGCGCTTACTGCTGACAGAAAAGCGTTTCAGTGTAGTTAAAGGTGCGCTTTCTTTCCCGTTGCGTGTATACAATATTCTATCCTTGCATAGTCTTCAGTAAAGTACTTTTGTACTGTAATGTTAAAACGAAAACACTACTCTACTACTGTTATTGTTGTTGCATTGTATCACACGTGTCTTGCCTATTTTTACCTGGAACTTATATTGTAGGATACTTCACCATTTTAGCTTTCCAAAGCTACATATAAGTTTCATGTGGATGTGTTGAGTTAATAGAGGTAAAAAGGGAAGTATGTAAATGGTTTCTGCTTATCGTAATAATATACTACTGTGGGCAAAAAGCAGTAAGACTTTTTCATTTAAATTTCGCGCGGAAACCCATTCATCAAAATATTATTATTTTAAGGTTGGTATGACTGTCGGTGACATCTGTGCCAAATGTCACATCGAAATAATCATTAGTGTTTAGTATACGCTGTGGTCGCTGTGGCGTAGTGGTAGTGCGTTGGACTGCTGCGCAGAGTGTCCGGAGTTCCAATCTCGGCACAAACAAAATCAAAAAGTAGAAAAAATAATTTTTCTACACTGCACCACCTCTTGGCAGGCAATGGCAAACCTACAAGAGTAAAAATTGCTATGAAAAGCTTTTCACTTCGCCGTTCGGATTCGGCATAAAACTGTAGGTCCCTTCCATTCATGTACAAATATAACACGCACAACATGAGTGAATGCGAAAAGCTCGGCCTAGGCCCTCCATTAGGCTGTTGTGCCATTAAAAGTAAAGTAAGTTTAGTATACGCTTGTCTTTCTGAAGTACGAAAAGTGCATTCGGCGATTTTCACAATGACTGAAATTATTCAACAAAGAAGTTCCATTAAATTTTGTGTGCGGAATCAAATTTCTGGTGCCGGAACGTTCAGAATGTTGCAAGAGGCCTTCGGGATTAACAGTCAGAGACCTTACTGCCATCGTTGGAATATCGGAAGGATCAGTGAAAACCATTTTAAAACATCATTTGGGCCTAAGAAGAGTGAATGTACGATTGGTTCCAAAATCACTAAATTTTATGGAAAAACAGCGTCGCGTTGACGTCTGTGAAACAATGCTTTCCGACTACCAGGATGTCATGAAACGTATTATAACTGGCGATGAGACTTGGATCTATGCTTACGACCCGGAAACAGACGATCAATCGGCCGAATATCATGCCAAAGGTGAGCCGAAACCGAAAAAACCCCGTCAAAGCAGGTCAAAAATCAAGGTCATGTTGACAGTTTTCTTCGATTATCGAGGTGTGGTGCACTTCGAATTCCTTCCGACCGGCCAAACTGTCGACAAGGAATACTATTCGAGTGTAATGCGTCGTTTGCGTGAAGGGATTCGCAAAATTAAGGCCGGAATTATGGAAAGACAACTCATGGTTTTTGCATTACGATAATGCGTCGGCTCACACTGCATTGGTTTTACGAGACCATTTTGCCAAAAATTCGACTGATATCGTTCCGCAACCACCCTATTCGCCTGACTTAGCACCGTGTGACTTTTGGCTATTTTCTAAACTAAAAAAACCGCTTCGTGGACACCGTTTTGAGTCAATTGAAGACATTAAACATGATTCGCTAAGCGCATTGAAGGCTATTCCGGAAATTGACTTTAACAAATGTTTCGAGAATTGGAAAAAACGTTGGCACAATTGTATTGGGGCCGGGGGGGATTACTTTGAAGGGGACGAAATAGATTTGGAAGAATAAATAAAAAAATTTGAAATTATGAACAAAGTCTTACTACTTTTTGCCCACAGTAGTATATATAGATTATTAAAAATTATGATTTGCTCTGTCATAGTATAGTATTTAACAAATATTTTTAGAAACAAGATAAGCAATAATTTTTTTAAAATATGTCACCTGGTACCCTAAATACATAGCTAAAGCCCTAATACTAAAGCCACCAGATTTATCCGAAACACTTTCTGCTTTTGTGTGAACTTTTGTCATACGCAGACGCTCAATTAACATTACATTTTAATGAACTTTATTGAAGAAGATGGATGACTCATTTACTTACTCATCACGGAATTGTTCTGTGAAATAAGTACTTCGCAGCAAAAAACAATCGGGGCACGCAGCACCAAATCAAGTGTAGCTGTTGTGGTTATAAATTCTTGACTTCGATTCGCCATATGCGTAGCGTGGCATGCCGTAGAATCAGTCGTAACTTGGCTCAATATGCGTCTTTGATCATTTTTGCTCAACCGTGAAAATCTAAACAGATTTTAAACAAACTGAGTGTTATGGAAGGTCTATGACCTTTCTGCCCTAATCCAAATCTAAGCTCCATCTATGTCCAATGGCTATCCTGGAGAAGTAAAGAAGTTTATGGCATTTATCACCTTGTCTTGAGTGTTTTATTGCCCGTTTAGTTTCTTGTCTAGTATGAGGCCTAAGTAATTGGCTTGCTCTACAGGTAACAGACATTCCTTATTTTAAAAAGTAAATGTATTCTTTCATAAGCTTAAGTTTGCTGGAAATGTTTTAATTTTTTATTCATAATATTTTTTCTTTTTTCTTACATTCATCCTAATGCGCAAGTTTCTTATTTGTATTGTTGAGCAATTGAAAATTCAATTTTAGTTGAACAATAAAAAACATCAAAAGATTCTGTCCTCCTTTTAACCTCATCTCCCACCTCTTCAACCAGTGCTTGGACATCTGTCCGGTGTAGGGTTGCCATTCGTACCGATTTCATCAGCACATGAGACTGATTTTTATCAAAGGTACTGATTTGCTTTAAGTCTAAAATTTATACTGAATTTTCTATATTTCAAGAACTGGTTATAAAAGATTTGACGCTTTGTTTATTTTATACATTTGGAATTGATTTAGGTTATTGACAAGGTTATTCACTCTCACATATTATTATTGAAACTAGCAAAGCCTAGAATTGTCTCGATTTAAAAAATAAAAATATAAATGTAAACTAATTCTTATAAAACTTATAATTCCAGGCGAATGCTTCGAACAATAGACCTTATGAAAGTACAAAGTATTTTCATATCGACATTTTTGTAAATTACCTATTATACCTTTTCCTTCTTTTTCCAATCTTCCTTCCGATCTTTGTATGAAAGTAATATGAACTCGCACCGGAGTTAAACAAAATATTTTCAGTGAAATGCAATTCTGAAACTGAAAACTACAAACACAACACTATTGCCCACGTTTGATTAAGTGAAAAATCAAAATATATCTAGTTAGTGTATCCTCTTGAGCGCCGAGAGAGAACCAAGTTGAAATTAGTCAATTTTTCTTTAGTTTCTTACTAAATACAAGCTAAATAACATATTTCAAAATACAAATTTTTTATTTTTTATTTTTGCTTACATTCACATTAACTGTTTCTTTTAGAAAGGCTTTCGCATCCACACCCATTGCTCGTGTTTTACATTGGCTGTTTGCGATATAAAATTATAAAAAATTTTTTGTTCGTTTTCTTATTCTTTCTAAGGTAAGCAATTATTTTACACTAAGCCAATCATACTTAACAAAATATATGTATGCATCATGCTTTTTGTGCACGTTACACGAGCCTGCACCGGATACATTCATTTTTAATAGTTTAATTCTACAAGCTACGCATATTTTACATGGCATATTCTGTGACTGTGAATTTATTTTTGAAGTTTACTTCTTCAGAATTTTATTTTATATTTATGAATGTCGTTGATGCTAAAATTGTCACGGAAATGAAGGGCACAGCCCTCTATCAATCAAGTATGAAAAAAATGAAGATGCTTATGTATAGGTATATACACCTAAATGATTGCAGCACATATGCATCCACTATGCGCCCTCTATCAATCGAGTATGAATCGATTGATAGAGATCGAGTATGAATCGATTGATAGAGGGCGCATAGTGGATGCATATGTGCTGCAATCCCTCTATAAAGAAAGTGGCACAAACAAATGGCATTTGTGTTATGATAAAATCTCCAGCAAAAACTGCGGCTGAGAAACCAAAATCAAAATCTTCAAATCTGCCAGTTGCGACGCCGCTAACATCCTGCTAGAGAAGCTGGAGTTAGCTGAAAGCATCCAACTCTCCGATGTTGAAAGAAATCCAAATTAAACTGCAGCACTCTAGATAAGCTACAAATAATTTGGATGATTATTTCAATTTTTCGCGGATTGACCCATTTTTTTAATTTTAGAGGACAAGCAATAAACATTTTGAAACTTCAATATTCCCAGTATTGTTTTCAAAAATGTAATTTAAAGTAAAAGAAAAAATACGTAATATTTTGGTGTATGGCTAACGTGACGGATTCACGTTAAAATACTGGACATTTTTATTTCAATACATTTGAAATTTAGTACTATTTTCTAAAAAAAATTTAATTGTTATTGTTGATTTTTGTATTTGTGATAAAAAAGTTAAAATACAGCCAGAATCGTCCCCAATGCTTATCATATGTTCATTTTCAACGAATTTGCAGTGCTGCAAAAAACTTAAATCCACATAAATTATTAAATATTTTTAACTAAAACCATATCAACTATTTTCTTGAAAAAGATATGTGGAAAAATAGCTTAAGTTTAATCGATTTAAAAGAAGAACGCTAAGCTATTTCCCAAATAAAAATTTGACTGTTAAAAATCTTCAAAATTTAATTATATGAGCGGTATTCACGATCTGTAGTTTTTGGTCTTGTATCATGTATTCTAGGTTTTTGTGGTAAATTATGTAACTTTGCAAAAACAAATACATGCAACTGAAAGTACAACCAATTTACCAAATTTACAATCGCAATATCCTATTGTAACATTGCATAGTATTCTGTATTTTCTTGATAGTGATCTCACTTTATAGATTCTACTATTGATAAATTCTTCCTCTCATGGCAAGTATTTTAATTTAATTTGATTTTTGTCAGTTCTTACAAAAATTGTTCTAAGGACACTTAAATATAAATTTTCATTCTGAACTGCGTTCGAATTTATGTTTTTTTCATAACGTGACAGTATCTATCTAATCAGCTGGAATCAATGGTTTTTGCAAATACTAAGTATTTACAACTAGGTCGTTCAAGATCTGATGTAAAATGTGATATATTTTACCAAAATTACTACAAAAGCTACAGATCGTGAATACTCGACTATGGTACTACATTTTCAAGTCAACTGATTGGCAAATATACCAATATTAGCCGTATTTGGTAAACAATTAGTTTTATTTTAATTATTAGTTATTTTTATGACCTTATTCATACATATATGTGTATCAAACACTTATAAAAATTTAAAAAAAAGAAAATATTATTGTGGATAGAATTCAGTGTAATTTAAACTGTGGATTGCATAACGCCAGTCTATGAATATGAATGAAAATAAGTAGTTTCCAATGTTTGTTGTGCACATGGTGTGAAAAGAAAAATCTTCACATCCTCGCTAAATTTATTATCGTTATTTATTATAGTGGTCGCTGTGGCGTAGTGATAGTACGTTGGACTGCTATGCAGAGTGTCCGGGGTTCGATATATTGCAATAGCAACCTACAAAGTGTTCCTAAGGTTTGAAAATATTGAATAAAATTAGTGAAGATTGAGCATTCAAAGAAGACGGCGTTTCAATTTATTTATTACTCCGATCTAATTATAAATAATATACCCAGCTTAGGCAGGATTGATTTTTGAATAGAGTACATAAAGAGTAGACGAGGCAGTATTGCATATTCCAAGGCCCTGCTTTACCCTCTCTACTTCTATATCGTTTTTATTGCAAATAGATAATGGGGTACTGTCGGAAATTTTTTAATTTTCCACTTAAACCGGATTGCCGTTTCATGATTTCACATCATACTTTAATAAATTAATTATCGTCCGAACACGAAATTCGATCGACTATAGCATTGCTAAGTCGATAAATAGAAGCAAATGCTAAAAAATTTCAAAAAGGATTGGAAGTTATCATTTGCTTGAATAATTTTTGTTTTGTTTTTTAATTATGCACGATCCGCAACTTTCCCACGATAAAGCACTTAGAGATACTAATTTTAACTTTTTGGCGCCACTCTGATATACATACATATATAGTAAGTAAAAAAGGAAAAACAAATCAATCATACATATTTTTTTTTTAATAATATGAATAATAAACTCAAAGTGAATAATAAACTCAAAGATTACACATAAAACATACAGAAATGAAAACAGGATATATTTGTTTGATAAAAAACCAAAAAACAAGATATTCTGTATTGGGTTTGCCGAAATTTGAAACTATCTGATTTAATTAAATACTGCAAGATTTATCAAATTAAAGAAAAGTCTGATTGTACATTTTTGGTTTTACTTGCGAAAACGTATCGTAGAATAGGTTAAAATTGTAAAATTTTTTATGAAGACTCTTGGGTTTTTGTCAAAGAGGCAATAAAAACATAACAAAACGAGAACGAAACTTTTAAGAAAAGCAAAATACGGAACGCTCACGTCACGTATTAAAAGAATAATTTGCCGGGACAATTTGTTGAAATATGGGAAGGTAACCAACCTTCTCGGACCGGTAAATACGAAAAGGTTGGTCACCGTATAAATGGCTCCATGATTTTTGGCAGAGATGGACATGGATACGCTTAATCATAATCCATCAAAATCTCGATTTTGAAAAACTTGATGTTACTTAGCAGCGTATGTACAGAGTGGATGTGGTTTTTATTATTCGAAAGTAATTACTGTTAATTGTGGAACACTATTGCATTCAAATGACTCCCTCGGTTGGCCTCGCAGTAGCCAATACGATCAACCCAAGCTTTCAGTACATTTTCGACTGTATGTGCTTGACCAATGGCTGAACCAATTTCGCCCTTAAGTGCTGCAATCGTTGCTGAGTGGTTAGCGTAACACTTATCTTTAACAGTTCCCCACAAATAATAGTCCAAGAAAGTGAACTATGATGGTGGCCAATGAGCATCACCAAAATAACTAATAATGCGGTTTTCAAAAGTCAATGTTTCACATTTTTGAACATAAAACTAAGTTGTTGTTCAGGTAAATAAAATTCAGGGCGTGATATCTTTCCACGATAGAGGAAAGGTAAGGTATGTGTATGAAGTGTGGATTGATGCTAGCCCTTACACATGTCAATAACGTTCGTCAGTTTTTAGTAGTCTTCAAATGATAGAGCTGAAACTGAGAAAGCTGCGCACAGACCCCATTTCCCGCAGCCGCACTCGAATGCAAGTTATGGAGTTCCACCTTAAGTCCAGCACACTCAGACACAATCCGATATTTTTTGATAAACAATAAAATGGAATGGAATCGTCTTCTTTTAACCAATCCTTATATAAGTATTATATTAAAAATTGGATTTCAATTCCACGCAAAATTTTCGTTTGTAATTTTCTTCTGATTTCTCCATTAGAATTTACAACTCACTCACTTAAATTGAGAAATAAGCACGCTGGTTAACTTTAAACTGGTAAGTTGTTTTGGTTCCAGAATCGTATTTATTTGTATTTAAAATGGAAAAACTAATTTTTTGTTGATAATTATTAGTTATTATTGTGAATTATTGTGAAATACGGATATAAAATATAAAACAAATTCAGGTTATCTTAGGCAACCATACCGTCGCAAGAATATGTGAGTCTCAGTTAAACATAGCAAGGGTAGCGAGAGATTTTTTAACATTAGTGCTGCCGTTTCACTGCAATCGTAGTGTTTTCACTACGTTCGCAGCGCTGACAAAACGTCAATCCCTTTAACCAAAAAATACAATTTTCTAAAAATAACTACTGTAAATTAAAGTAAATAATATTAGATAAAAAAAAAAATTTTAAAGGCCACGCTTAAATAAATGTGTATAATATTAAAAAGTATTAATCAATTCTTCAGCTATATATATAAAACTTAAACTTATGATCAAACATTAAACCGCCCATAGCAAATATTTTCATAAGGAAGAATTGGTACATTCACATTTGATATGAGCACCCTACTTTTAATTTTTTATCGTAAGTTTTATATATAGAAAACTAGCTGACCCGGCGAACTTCGTACCACCTACATTTTATTTGATTGTGACTCTTCTCCCAATCACCCTTCCATCTGAAATTCAATGTGATCAGTAATATTGGCCGTACTGTGTACGGCTTGAGTTTCGTTGGGTATTAAATAAATCTCGTTCTCAATACAAATGAATTCAATTATTTACATGGAATGGAAAAGAAAATAGGTTAACCTTCAATTCAAAGCATGGATAATTGGTTTAACAAATTTCAGGTCAATGCAGCGTTCTATGATTGACAATAGTTGTTTGTTTTGTTGTCCGGTTCGCAGACAAACAATGCAGAGGTCTTTCCGATACGTGAAAAATGACACTTACAATTGTCCGTGCGAGAAGCATATAAATTCAAGATTGATTTGAGGGTTAGAATTGCAGAGGACCAAATTTTGCTGTAATATGCTAGACAAGGAGTCGACTTATACTATTTTTAAGTATTGAATCGTATGGGCGGTGCCACGACCCTTTGTCCAACCACCTTCATATGTTCCATGGAGCTAAGATATGTTACATTTTGTCAAAAAACATTCAAAGGGAGCCGAGCTATAGCATATATAGATGTAGTATATGACAATTACGAACAAAGCAAATCGGGCGCTCCGTTCTCGAGTTATGGAATTACTAACATATTTCACGACTTTGTTTTATTTATGCACATATATAAATTTCTATATGATTTTTTGCATATCACTTAAATTCCATGAAATTCATCATAAATCATTTTGTTGCTACAATAAAAATATGGACATCAAAGAGATAAAATAATATTTTATAATTATAATATGGTCTATGTGGCATCATTGGGACAAATTCGCCAAGATGTGGGTACGAGAAGGGGTAATAAGTATATTGTAGAATATTACATATTGTAGTATAACCCATATTTATGTACTGAATTTCATAATAATTGATCTGTGCAAACTGACTTAAAGTTTAATTTGATTTTAAAATTTAATACCCTTAAACTTGATGTCAACATATAGTATTAGACCAACAATTTTGAATTATCTAATTCTGAAGGCAGATTATGTTACTGTGTTATAAAAAGTGACAAAACATGTTGATATACAGCTCAAAAAAAATGTTTTGGAAACTAATGTAGGGATTAGAAAACATCTGAGCAACAAAGTGTTAATGTATTGTTATATTATAAAACTGCAGTACTGATCATTAAACAAAATAACTGTTGATGGTCTCTTTTTTTATTTCTCAAAGCAACAGCTTAGCAGGAAAATTGCAAATGCTATCAATACTATTTATGATAAAAGAGCTCCACGATACGAAGGTAATTAAAGAAATCTTGTTTTACCCAGTAAAGTAAATTTTAGTTTTATGAAAGCAAACCGCTTACCTAGGGTAAAGTAATAGCTAAGCGCTATGTTTTTATGCTTTCTTACTTACTTGTGTAAACTTTCGCTGCTGGAGCGAACTCAATATACTCGCACACATAGAGTGTCGCACAATACAATAAGACCTTGCACTTTAAAACTTCCATTCGAAGGCGGAAGGAAACTTAAATTTGTTTATAAGTAGTACTGGTAAGCATTTAATTGGTAGCATTGAGGGTAATTCAACAAATTAAATCTAAACTATTCCGTAATGTCACAGCAAAATGGGTCGAGCAAAGTACTGTAGCAAGAAGGAACGTGATTTAGTGAAAAAAACTGCGAAATGAGGGACAAAGCATCCGCCAAATAGCTAAAACTATTAGCAGATCCTCGACATTTGTCTACCAATCTTTATTACCTCAAAAATTTCATTGCAAGAGAGGTAGGCCCCGCAAAACTACAAGTGCAGATGACAATCGCATAAAAATTTTGGCGGCACGCGATCCATTTAAGGCAGCTGCCGCAATTAGAGAGGAGGCAGGGGTTAAAATTTGTGCTCGATCTGTAAGGAGACATTTGGTGGAAAAAAAATGTATAGGAGAACAGCACGAAAAGTACAAATGTTGACACATAGAGTTCGCTGAAGCACCCATTGAGTGAAATGGTTCAATTAATGCAAAAAAATGGCCTAACGTATTATGGACAGACCAAAGCTAGGTGAATCTTGTTGGAAGTGATGGCAAACGTTGTGTTAGACTCCCGAAAAATGCAGAATTGGACCCAAAATATACTAGGAAGACGTTTAAGCACGGTGGTGGAAGCATCATGGTATGGGGATGCTTCTCTTGGTATGGTGTGGGCCCTCTGTATTGGATAAAAGAAACGATGGACAGATTTCTTTACGTAAACATCCTTCAGGAGGTGATGCTTTCTTATGCTGAATGGGAAATGCCCCTGAAATGGCAAATGCAACAGGATAACGACCCAAAGCACACCTCAATCCTTGCGCGAGATTGGTTTTCCCATGGAATTCCCGTTATGACCTGGCCTTCACAATCTCCTGACCTTAATCCAATCGAGAACTTGTACAATATTGTCAAAGAGAAGATTGGCAGTACCAGAGCTAAAAACAAAGACGAATTGTGGCAAAGCATCCAAAGAGGCTACCCCAAGCTACTAGCGCGTCTCTGGTGGAATCAATGCCTAGAAGGTGTAAGGCGGGCTTAATTAACAAAGGCTACAAAATATTAGCGTTAGTGAACAATTTGAGTCAATATTTTATAAATTTTTTTTTTTATGGAAGTGTTTTTATTATTTGTCTTTTTGAAATGTGATTTTATGTATAACTTTTAAATTTCTTTTTTTACATTGAATTGATTTTGCTTGTGTTTTAAGAAAAAATTAAACTTATGGAATAAATGAATAAAAGGAATAAATATCTTTTAAATTTATCATAAGCGTAAAGAAATATTTTTTTAAGGTTTTGGTTTCAGAACAATGTGTTCTTATTGTATTGACCGACACTGTATATCAACACAAAATAAATCGCATTCCTCGCTCATACTATCTCCTCATTTCCCTCAATACAGCGATATTCCTCGTCTATCCACTACGTGCTAAGCGTCAGCACATACCATACTTTCGCTTTGCATACTGTGTTTCTGATTACTTCTTGTCGCCCTCAGTGGTAACAATTGTTTCATACACTTTCTGATACTATGCAGAGCTTTCAAATCCAGCAAAAATTATAAAGATATTAATTTTGTACATAATTTTTATTGTTTTGACAAGAGCTGTGGGAATATCAATCGATATTGTTAATTTAAAAAGTTGTAATTAACATAGCAATATTTAGCGATTAACTGCCCAATAACTTGAAACTACGAAATTGAAAATTAAGAGTTAACTGTTTCACTGCGTTAAGTGGCCACTGTGAAATTTGGCATAAGTATTGCTTTTATTTGTGTCCCACATCGCACCATGATAAATGTGGTAGCTTCAGTTTAAGTGTTGTTTTCCGTGATTCCATGTTTTCATGATGAAAAATCTGGTAGCTTTACTTACTTACTTACTTTTAATGGCACAACAGCCCATGGAGGGCCTAGCTTTTCGCATCCCCTCATGTTGTGCGTCTTATATTTGTACACGAATGGAAGGGACCTACAGTTTAATGCCGAATCCGAACGGCGAAGTGAAAAGCTTTTCATAGCAATTTTTACTCTTGTAGGTTTGCCATTGCCTGCCAAGAGGTGGTGCCGTGTAGAAAAATTATAATTTTTTTTTTATTTTGCCTGTGCCGAGATTCGAACCCCGGACACTCTGCGCAGCAGTCCAACGCACTACCACTACGCCACAGCGACCACGGTAGCTTTACCTCACACAAAATATGCTGTATTTGCATGATAGATAGCATTTATAATTGCGAAATAAAATTACAATCTGGTGCAAATAAAAAGAGAATTAGCACCACATCATGAATACCGCTGATATCATTTTATGTGCTGTTTTGCATCTCATGCAATACTGCACCTATGTAACTCTCCGTCTCTTAATTTTTATTTTGTTCTTTCCTTGTGTAAAGGAAAGTGGGTAAGATTCTGATTTTTACTTACGGTGACTTGGTTCGTCATATTTAATATTTAAATATTAATATTTAAAATGTAGCGTTTTTTCAAAAGGAATGTTAAACGAGAAACTGGATTCACCATCAGCCTGAATTTTGGCCAAAATTCCAATTGCTTTAATTTAGCGCACAGGGTGCGTCGCTTTGACTCGTAATGTGCAAGACTATTTGTTACAATCGATTTTGCTTTGGTACGCTGCGTTACCGAACTTTCTCATAGTTTTTGGGTGGTTGCCGTTAAAATGCTTCAGGAGTCTTTTTCGTCTCTGCTTTAATCGTTAAAAATAGAGCAAACAAATGCTTCAAGGATACCCCAAAACTATATATAATATGCAAAAACTATATATAATAAAATTTCAAAAATTAGGATAAAATTTGTCATATCGTACTGAAAATATCGATAATCGGTCTATAAAGGTTTTGATAAAAAATTGGGATATACCAGAAGGAAATATCGATAACGATGTATTTATATTATTGTATTTATATGTACTTATTTCTGCAAATATCCATAGAAATATCTCCGTTTCTTAAAAAAAATCTTGTAGTAGTAATTTATCACATTTATATGTGGAAACATAAATAAATCGATTATTGAAACTTATGCTAATCGACCATGACTAATTCCATGTAAAATAGAATTGTTTGCATTGCCATTTGATGTGAGGTTTCTGCAATAAAAAAAGTGGTTAAAAATGGCTGGCAAATTGACAACGAACAGCTTTGACTACGAGGACAAAATTTCAAATTGACTAAATTTAAATACATATGTACATATATACACTTAGCTCATTGTAATACCACACGGCGGGGTGGCAATTTGTTATCAGTGGATTTTGCCATTGCCTGCCAAGTGGTGTACTTGTACACTTCTTATAATTCTCATTCACCTCATATCGGTAGGAATATACGAAGGTTATGAAAGAGAACCACTAAGCTAAGACGGGAATCGAACCCGAAACATAACACATGAGAGACTGGCGCGCTAACCAGTAGACTATCGAGCTCGTCTTAACCGGGGATTACTACACTCGAAAGAAGTTTAATATCTCGGAAACTATACTCAATGCAAGTCGGTTTACTACTTTGAAAGGCTTCTCTAAAAACTTTAACAAAAATATAAATAAAATTATTACTCATGGTAAGAAATTTTTTTTGCCACTGTTCAAACAAAAATAAAAGATTTGTAATTTGAACTACAGTCCAAACGTGGCCTACTGTTGCTTCGTCTCAAGTGCTTCGGAATTCGAAAAAAGGCGTTGAAAAGCGCATGTGTTTTAGCAATTTTTATTCCCCGAATATGGATTCATCTCTTGAAAGTATCTATATACAATGTACTGCTATTAGTGAAATTTCAAATATGTTTCACTGTTAGCTACAAACAAAGTACAGATTTTGGAATATTTATCTAAGAGGAGTTGAGAAAAAAATTTTGAGATATAGAAAAAGTTAATTACTCCACAGTATAAAACTTTTTAACAATGTTGTGTACACATTTTTGAATTAAGCTTCTGGTAACCGCCTTTTTAATTTTAATCAAAATTTTAGTTGCATCTTGCGTATCACATTGCCAAGCCGAGAATATAGTTAGCTATAGTTTAATGTAATTTGTTGTAACTATTTGTTGTCGCTGCAGTGTAGTTGATAGTCCGTTGGCCTGTTACGCAGAGTGTCCGAGGTTCAAATCTGGGCACAGACAAATTAAAAAAAAAAAATGGGGAAAACAAATTTTGAAAACGGCACTGCTCTTGGCAGGCAATGGCTTAAGAAAAGCTTTTCACTTCGTTCGGATTCGGCATAAAACTGTGGGCCCTTCCATTCATGTACAAATATAACACGCACAACATGAGTGGTTGTGAAACGCTCGTAGTAGGCCCTCCATGGGCTGTTGTGTGCCATTAAAAGAAGAAGAACAAAGAAGTAGCAAAAAATAAGTGAAGTGTGTACACAATTTTAATTAAATATTGGATAAAAAGCAGCCCGGGAAGTACCTTTATAGGTGTTTTTGTTACAATCATCAAGAAATAGCAAAAACTTGAAGTCGATGTTATATGGTAAATGTTTTTACTGTAATTTTTTGAATTATGTTTAGTTCCTTTAAATTTTGGTATAATACGCACTACTCAAGGTTTCATGCAAATTTAATTTTGTATTTGGATTTGGGACCACTGTGCACAGTTTTAAAAAAATTATTTTAAAGTTTGAAGCTTTTTTCTTTGAAATGACCAAATAAATGACATAATTTAATTCTTATAGTTCTTATTAAACTGAAGACAAAGGAATACATATTATTTTTATTTGAGTCTTTAATTAATAAAATTCATTCGACATTATTTTCACCTTTATTAATTATTTTTTTGACCACAGCGCAAGTTAACAATTGTCGCTTCGTCCACTCACAATGCCTGATAACCACGAAGTGACGTTAAAGTCGTCACTTTTATATTGTATGCTGCGAAATACACATACTTCTTCATCAACGAAACTTTAATAACAAGATAAAAACAAACCAAAACAGACAGTTTGTGCGAGCCTGAACTTCAAATACTGCTACTACTACAATACTGCTATTATGGCACAACATCCCAGGTCCAGACCGAGCGTACATTTGCATGAAAAAAGTCTTTTTATGCAATTTTTACTCTTCCCATTACTTGACAAGAGGTGATTTTGATACTGGCTGCTCAAATTATATCAATTAAGTCAATTGAATATAAATGGGTTTTACTGTTTCCTTTTATATGTCACTTGTGTGAGATAATGGTACATTTAATTGCCCTCGGGTTGAACATTCTACATTATCCCTGAGACTTCAGGTTTTTTTTATTTATTAATTATTGTTTTTTGTCACTCAGTCAGCTGTAAAAATTGTACTGTTCTCTTTTTGGACCGACAGTTTAACGCCGCTCACCTCATATCGGTAGGAATGTAAGAGAATCAGACTCGCAACCTCACAGGTGAGAGACTAGTGCGCTACCAATTACACTATCGAGGTCGTCAAATAGGATGGCAAACAAATCACTGGATTAGATACAGATTGCTATTAAATTAAATCTTGATCCTTCGGCTATAAAATTCCAGTAAAAAAATTGGTAAAGCGGTGTTTTTCACTTGCCATACATAGTATAAGTGTGTGCCTAGTGTTGATTCGATACGCACTTAGTATCGATACTTTTACTATTAAAAATACATCGATTCCAAAAAAAAATATTGAAAACAAGTACCTAATACTTATGTACATACTGTATCGAATACTCATTTAAGAGACTTAACGCATTTACTTTATATGATATTTATTATGTTTAGATACAAACTATTAGAAAATTAATAGTCTGTAGAACTTTTTATTCGGAAACTAGTCAAGAGATTATAAATTATTTATTGTGATTCAAAATAATTGGCCGTTAGCAATAGAGTCTATTCTAACTTTAACAGTCGACTTTTGACACATTTTAATATGGAAAAAAAAGTCAAAAATCCACTATTAAGTTTACAATCGACTTTAATTTCTTAATAATGCTTAGTAACACCATTTAATTTTATGAAAACATCTCAAATATACCATACATACAAAGTTAAAGTACTAGACACCAAAAGTATCGGTATCGAATCATAATATTCTTAAAACACTTAATTTTGTTTCTGCAAGTAAAAATAATTTACATTAAATAACTACTTATATATGTAAAATATAGAATTATTAATTACTCACTGTTGTAAACCGAATTTTGATTTTTCCTTTGATACTCACTGTTGTAAACCGAATTTTGATTTTTCCTTTGATATTTACGTCGTTACTAATTAACTTTATTGAGCCTCACAACTGAAGAAAATTTTTCGCAATCAGCTCTAATTTTCGAGTTATAAACCGAAATGTAGAAACCTCTTCCTTCCCTAATGATTATTTATAAACAAAATGGCCCCAAGATGGCTACAGTGTTTTATTGTATCTTCAGCAGTTTCTGAGATACAATAGCTAAAGTCAATAGTTTTGAAATTTTACATTTTCCACATACATACTCCTGGTCGCTGTGGCGTTGTTGGTAGTACGTTAGCCTGCTACATTAAGGTACAACTTAAGGTTCAAAACTCGCCACAGGCAATTACAAAACTAAAAAAAAAAAAATTTTTAACACGGCACCACCTCTTGGCAGGCAATGGCAAACCTACAAGAGTAAAAATTGTCTATGAAAAGCTTTTGATTTCGCCGGTTGTATTCGACATAAAACTTTGAGCCCCTTGAATTCATGTACAAATATATCACGCACATCATGAGTGGATGCGAAAAGAAAAGAAATATTTCTAAGTCTCGTATTTACTTTTATCGGATCATCACAAGGTATGCCATGTGTAAGGTAGGGCGCATACAATTAACTGAACAAAGGTTCTTAATTGATCCTGAATTATTTTCTTTTATATATATGTAGTTGACGGTTCAAGCTTTAATAATCTAATTATAAGTGTTCGAAAACTTAATTTTTTTCTTATTGAACAGAATTTCCTTATGAATTTGATATGATGATGATTTGATCAGACGATTAAATAAATTTAATTGCGTTTATTGCACCTTTTTTGTGTTGATTAGTGTAACGGGCGATAAAAAGCTTTAATGATTCAACCAATGTACCCACTAAACCGAGTGTAGCGTATAACAAAATTTCAAGTAAAGGAAAAAGCAAGAAAAACTGCTAACGTTTAAATAAAAAACCTGAAAAGAAAACGACATTACGTTGGTGAACTTTTGCTTCATCTTGCTCTACGTCGAAATTACACATTGAATTTACATTTAATTTAGTTTAGTTTACTTTACTTGCGAAATTGGAAAAATTTCAACTTTCTTTACGTCAAGTGGATATCCAATGCCAAATTTAGACGTTTCTTTGTTTGTTATATTTTATTTATTTATTTAAATTTCCCAGCGTTTTAAGGATATTTATTTTAAAAAATTAACACTGGTCATTACAATTTTAAATTTTGGATTGATTAATTAAAATAACTTAAACTTAACGTAAACGTATATACTTAATGTAAAAAATAGAAAGCAAAAGTACATAAAAGAAAATAAAGAGTAATAAATACTTACTTACTCGTATATTTATTTATTTATGTATGTATAAAAATGTATGTTAAATGTATGTATTAATTATCTGGTATGATACGAAGATTTGAAATGGAGTGGGAGCGGTACCTCAATAGGATGCTAATACTTTTTAGGGTATATTTTCGGTACCATTCACTGTACAGTACTGAGATTTAGTACACGGACGATAGACAATGCAATGATACAGGAAAAATGTAGGTGCGATTTGTGCACCACGATGTTCGGGATTTTTAATTTTTATGTAGTTTTCGTGCAGAAGGCGGCGAATTTACTATTCCACTACCTCTTTTTGTCTACTACTTTCTATTTTTCTACATCAATTTCCACTTTTTTACTACCTTTTTCTACTACATACTGTATTACGCAAAGTTTATAATAATAATAATAATATGTGTAAAATATTGAAATTAAATGCAACTGTGTGATCTTAAAGTAGTCAGCAATTAACTTTCGTTCAAACTCAACCACATGAAAATCCCGTTAGATTTGAACTTGAAAATTCTGTTAGATTTGATTCTGAGACATTTGAACAGTAAGTTGAAGTGAAGTGCTGACTACGGTAAGACAATTTCTTTTCTCTTCTTTGCAAATTATGTATAAGTAATGAATTGTAATGAATTTTTATCTTAGAAATAAACAGTTGCCAGTTACAGTTACTATCTGTTCTACTTCGAACTTTACTTCGACACGGCTGCCAGCGAACATCTTTATTTCGTAGTCACACGTCTTGCGGTCGCATCTCTTTTTCGTAATTGCATTTGTGTCTCGCTGCATCTTTATATCGTACGCACGCCGCCAAGAAGAAGCCCTCGTTTGCAACAAGCTGAGCTTCTGCAAACAATGGATACAGACACAAAGGATATTACGAACATCGGTTCATCCTCTGCTCGGATTGCCACCAATTCCCCCGCCACGTGCGATTCTGCCGCCACGTACAGTTTTGCCGCCACGTACAGTTTTGCCGCCACGTACAGTTCTGCCGACACTTACAATTCTTCCGCCGCCAGCAATTCTGCCGCCGCGTGCGATTCTGCCGCCACATTAAATGTTTTTGCACCAACTAATTCTGCCGCCACAGCCAACGCTGCCAGTGCTAATACTTCCACGCTATTTAATTACACTGATCTCATGAATTCTCCCACCATGTCTTCTGCTGCTGTCGTGGGTGCTGCTGCTCCCTCTGCCAACGTCGGCGCTACTGCCGATAACTTACCTGCTCAACATTTAGGGTCCTATGCGGATGTAATTAATCAGCAAATGAAGTTGTTCAACGCCATGCAAGAACAAATAACCGCACTTACGAGTCAAATACACGAAATGCGATCACAATTTAATACAAGTAGCACGCAAAATGATACGTCGTCAACGAAAAATCGCCCTAATAAAGAGCGTATATTTTTCAACGAAATGCCAACACCCGAATATCGATCAAGCCAAATTGTTGTCGCTTCTGCCGCGGAGGCTGCGCCGAGTCAAAATGTTACATTTGCTACTGCGAACGGCATTTTTGATTCTACTTCACATTGTCGTCAATCGCCATTGCCTACGCCTGCAACCTTCATTTCTTCGCCGCCAACTAGTATGTCTATGCGAAAACTATATGATTTGCCAGAATTTAGAGGCGTCGCTGAAGATTGGCCATTATTTTATAATACATATTTACATTCTACGACTGCGTACGGTTATGGTAATTTAGAGAATAACCAACGTCTGCAAAGGTGTCTCAAAGGAGAAGCAAGAGACGTGGTAAAATCATTATTAATTCACCCAAATAATGTAAATGCTGTTATTGAACAGATTAAATTTCGATTCGGAAGGCCAGAGCTATTGATTCAAAGCCAATTACGTCAGGTTAAGGAAATATCGGCGGTATCTGAAAATGCAGTTGATAAACTAGTGCCATATGCGACGAAGGTAAGACATTTCGCCAAGTTCATGCAATCGGTTGATGGTCAACAGCACCTGGCAAATCCAACACTGCTCGAAGAACTCGTAAGCAAATTACCTATGAGTAAAACGTTGGATTGGGCAAAGCATTCATTGACAATAAAGCCCTATCCAACTATAGAAAATTTTGCAATTTGGTTGGAAGATGTTGCGAGGCTTGTTTGCATGGTTCAGGGATATGACCGTCAACGAGTCGTACTACACGCTGTACAAAAAACTGACGATAGTCGTGCCACACCTGTCATCAAATGCAATGCCTGTCAGGGGCCGCATAAAATTCACGTTTGTGAAATATTTAAGCAAGCTTCTATCACTGACAGATGGTCAATCGTCAAAAAACAACGCTTGTGTTTTTCATGCCTAGGTTTTGGGCATTATGTGCGCAACTGTCGTCGCCGTGCAGAGTGCGCTACCGACGACTGTAAACGTTGGCACAATAAGCTGTTGCATGACGATAATAGTGTGGTTTCGACAAACAACAAGCGTGAGGCTGTTTTAAGTTGTCACGAAGACATAGCTACGCATAAACAGATCTTGTTCCGTGTAGTGCCTATCACACTGTTTGGGCTTAATAAGCAAATAGATACACACGCCTTGCTGGATGACGGGTCTTCAATAACAATGATGGACAGAAGCCTTGCATGCGAATTGGATCTCCAAGGTGCAAGTCAGTCCGTGCAATTGCAGTGGTTTGACGATAAGAAAAGCAAAGTTAACGCGACCATGGTAAATCTTCAGATAAGTGGTAAGGGTATGGAAAAACGTCACAGATTGAATAATGTTCATGCAATAACAAATTTCGAGCTGCCGATTCAAAGTATAAACGAATCTGATTTAAGTGGTATTTCTGGGGTCAGTAGAGACCAACTCGTGTATACTAATGCCAAGCCAAAAATACTTATTGGTCTTGATCATTGTCACCTGGGCATATCAACGAAGAAAATATCTCTGTGGGAAAAGGGACCTTATGTCGTTAACACAGTGCTCGGGTGGGTAGTGTATGGCCCCACGAACAACGTTTTACAAACGCGAACATGCCTTTCCGTAAAGTCGTGCAAGGATGAACATTTACACAATTTGGTGGAAGAATACTTTACCACCGAGAATTTTGGTATAAAATCTGCACCCGCTGTGTTAAGCAAGGCAGATCTTCGGGCGCAGCACATTCTGAAAACAACAACTAAGCGTGTAGGGGAACGATTTCAAACGGGCCTTCTCTGGAAAAGCGATACTGTTTACCTACCCAACAGTTACAGTATGGCGGAAAGAAGGCTTGTCGGAATCGAACGGAGAATGAACAAGGACGAAATCTTTGCCAACGCTTATAAAAACATCATTGCAAATTATATAGCCAAGGGTTATGCGCGTAAACTCGAAGCACCTGAAGCTGCCATAAAAAACTCTAAACTTTGGTTTTTGCCACATTTTGGTGTGGTCAACGTCAATTAAATTGCGACTCGTTTTCGACGCCGCCGCGACTGTTGACGGAGTTTCTTTAAACTCCTACCTCTTGAAGGGACCACAAAATTATATGCCCATGCCTACAATTCTATTTAATTTTCGGGTCGGAGCTGTTGCTGTCTCAGGTGACATTCGAGAGATGTTTCACCAGGTGCTGATTCAACAAGATGATAGATTTGCGCAGCGATTTTTATGGAGAGATGGAGATGGTACTCGTCGTCCCGATGTTTATGAGATGCAGGTAATGACCTTTGCAGCTGCATGCTCACCTTGCACCGCTCATTACATTAAAACCGTGAACGCTCTAGAGTTTAGCGAAAGTAGTCCTAGAGCGGTAAAATCAATCATCGATCATCACTACGTGGATGACTTCGTGGACAGTTTTAATTCTGTAAGTGAGGCAATGGAAACAGCGACGAAAGTACGAGATATCCACAGCAAAGCAGGATTTGAGTTACGAGGATTTGTCTCTAATTCGGTGGAAGTGGCTAAAGCGCTGAATGGCGAAAATAAACTCTTGAATGTCTGCAGAAAATTTAAGAGCCAGAGTGCATCAGAAAAAGTCCTAGGAACTGTATGGCAGCCGCATGACGATACCTTTAGGTATCAATTAAATTTTAATAGAGTTGATAAGTCGATTATTAGTGGTGAGAGACGGCCCACAAAGAGAGAATTATTAAGTACCGTCATGTCGGTGTTCGACCCTTTGGGGTTTCTCGCACATTTTATGGTTGCTGCGAAGATTTTATTACAACAAGTATGGCGACTTAATATATCATGGGATGAGCTTATCCCCGATAAAATAAGTAACTTATGGCAAAATTGGCGAAAGGCGTTGAGTGGAACGGCTGCTGTAAAAATCCCACGTTATTATTTCATTAAAGGCATACCGGTAGAAATTCAGTTACATGTATTCGTAGATGCCAGTGAACACGCGTTTGCCGCCGTAGCATACTGGAGGTACATCAATGCAAAAAATGAAGTGGGGGTGTCCTTTGTTTGTGCAAAGACGAAGTGTGCGCCGCTGAAGCCTTTGACAGTACCACGATTGGAACTCGAAGCGGTAGTTTTAGGAACACGTCTTATGCAAACACTGGTTCAGGAGCACAATTTGAAAATTTCTCACTGTGTTTTGTGGAGCGATTCAACAACGGTGCTAAGATGGCTACGATCAGAGCACTGCTGGTACAAACCGTTTGTCGCCCACCGGGTAGCTGAGATCCTCGCCTGCACAAGCCAAGACTGTTGGAGATGGGTACCCACAAAGGAGAACGTTGCCGATGAAGCTACAAGGTGGAAATCAGATTTTGATTTCCAACCCACGTCGCGCTGGTTTAAGGGTCCAGATTTTTTGCTTAAAGGTTCAGAAGGCTGGCCCATTAACTATAACACTCATGTTTTGCCAAACGATAACGACGACGAAGTATGTGCTAAATTTGTGTTTTTTACCGAAAGTTCCAGTACTTTTGACATCGCAAGATTTTCTAATTTTAATCGCTTGAAGCGCACAGTGGCTTGGGTAAATCGCTTTATTAAACGTAGCCGCAAAATATCCTCTGATAACCACGAATATGGGTTGACTATAAGTGAAGTAAATGACGCCGAAATACTACTCTGTCGTTTGGCTCAAAACGAATCATACTTCCTTGAAATTAAGGAGCTGAAGGCCGGAAGGGGCGTAAATAAGGCTAGTGCATTATACAATATGCTGCCGCAGTTGGATGCACGTGATGTCATGCGTGTTGGAGGTCGTATAGAAAAGGCAAGCTGGTTGCCATACGAAGTGAGACATCCAATAATATTGCCGCAAAATCACAAACTCACTATACTAATCGTTGCACATTTTCATGACTTGATGAAACACCATAATACTGAAGCCACGATCGGTGAAATCCGGAAAACCTACTGGATTCCACAGCTACGTAAGGTAATGCGTCATGTGATTTCGAAGTGTCAGCAATGCAAATTAGCTCGATCAGTACCAGTTACTCCGCTAATGGGAGATCTTCCCGAGGATCGACTGACGCCGTTCATACGCCCGTTCACATACACTGGTGTCGATTATTTCGGACCCTTAACTATTACTGTTGGACGTCGCCATGAGAAACGCTGGGTCGCTATTTTCACCTGCCTTACCGTGAGGGCAATACATCTAGATACATTGCATCAGATTTATCTACAGATGCATTTATTCTGGTTTTACGAAATTTTATTAATCGACGTGGCGCGCCCATCCGTATTCGCAGTGACAATGGGAAAAACTTCGTTGGTGCCAAAGAGGAAGCGAAGGGTTTCACTGACGTTTTTGATTGCGAACGCGTTCTGGATGAAGCGACTATGAAGGGGATAGATTGGATTTTAAACTGTCCGCGAAACCCATCCGAAGGGGGAATATGGGAACGAATGGTTCGATGCGTAAAGAAGGTTTTACGACAAACGCTAAAGGAACTGGCTCCTCGTGAGCACACGCTGCAAAGCTTTATAATTGAAGCCGAAAACATCGTCAACTCGCACCCTTTGACACACCTGCCAGTGTCGGCTGAAGAAGAAGAGCCACTTACGCCGAATCATTTTCTTTTGGGGTCAACAAACATCACACAGTCAGCAGCAGCAGCCAACGATATTCATACAGTATACGCTTTTCAAAAGCAGTGGCGCATAGCTAAGCAGATGCGGGAAGAGCAAAGTGGTGTGAAAGGACCGATAAAATTAAGATAGGTAGCCTAGTGTTTATATGTGACGAAAACATGCCACGTCGATGTTGGTGCAGAGGGGTTGTAGAAAATATCTACACTGGCAAGGATGGTGAAGCAAGACGAGCAGACGTTAGAACTGGCTCCGGTGTATTCTGTCGCCCGGTATCGAGATTGGCGGTATTGGACATTGATGGTGGTGAATCGAGGTCGATTCACGGGGGTGGGGGTGTAAAATATTGAAATTAAATGCAACTGTGTGATCTTAACGTAGTCAGCAAATAACTTTCGTTCAAACTCAACCACATGAAAATCCCGTTAGATTTGCACGTGAAAATTCTGTTAGATTTGATTCTGAGACATTTGAACAGTAAGTTGAAGTGAAGTGCTGACTACGGTAAGACAATTTATTTTCTCTTCTTTGCAAATTATGTATAAGTAATGAATTGTAATGAATTTTTATCTTAGAAATAAACAGTTGCCAGTTACAGTTACTATCTGTTCTACTTCGAACTTTACTTCGACACGGCTGCCAGCGAACAATATGTATATTACAAAAGGAATTTTGTTAATTTTGTTAATTGATAAAAACTAAATAGAAAAGTTATACAAACAATTTTCTCCATAAGTAGCTTGCTTTAAAAAGCAATACATGTTTAATAAATCTTTATTTCATAGGAAGAAAATTCAAAATTCAAATAAAAAAAATTAAGGTAGTGCGTTTCATACTCGTATTAATAATTAGAAATGAGTTTGAGAGCCGAGCAAACTGCAGACGATTGTAAAGGCACATCTCCTTTGCATAATTGATTTTAAATAGAAGCATTCACTTTTTTATGTATTAAACAGGCTTAATGGATGTATGGTTTGCCATAGAGAGAATAACAACAATGCATATAGAACAGGCTGATCAGACAATCGTTTCGGAATCTTGTTTTGATCTTGGTGGTAAATCTTTGTGTTTCAATAATCCATATAAGTTACTACAATTCGGAAAGGTAATCGAGATTACCATGACAAGAATTCTTCAAATATTTCCACTGAATGGTATTATTGAGACCATAATCAATAGCTTATGTAATAAAATTGATTAAGTGCGTTATGATGCTATCAATATGGTCCTTACTGCTAATTGTACTAATGTTGGTTAAGGTCAAGTTACTACTTATGTACCGGGAAAAAGAGTTCCATTTAGCATTTCGGAAATCGTATGAGGGACTTAAGGTTGTTGGGCTTGCAGTTGAGGACTACTTTAACTGATGGATGATCGGAGCTAAGGTCATTTACAACTACGGGGGACGATGTCATATGCGATATGTTCGATAAAAACAGATCGAGTGTAGAACTTTGCCTATTTGGGTTTGATGGCACATAGGTGGGATACATTAATACATAATATCAATATTGTAGGACCCAAATTTTTCAAATAGCCCCACCAGTTGGCTCTCATGCATCCCTATGATTGGTGTCTGCAGTTAAAATCACCGCCAATAATGTATTTATTATGTCTGCTAAGTTTATGCAAATCAGATGCAAACAATAGTTTTCTGTTGCCGCTATCGCCAGCTAATCCCCCAGGAAAGTAGCAAGAATAGATGTATGTATATGAAAACGCCAGTAGTAGTATAAAGTTTAACGCCTATATTTTCAATGAGATTTGTGCTTGGCAGCAGCTGGTGGCGTAAGATTTTTTTAACGATGATAGGTACACCTCCTCCTCTAGTATTTTCTCGATCCTTTCTGTAAATATAAAATTATTTGTATCTCAGGAGATGTCTTTTTGCAACAAAGTTTCAGTTAGTAAATAGATTCTATATTATGATTTATTAGGAAATGAAACAATTTCTAAAGTTGGTAATTAATTCGAGGGTTAGACTTTTAATTTCTTGCAGTGAGATCAAGTCGCTAGAACTGTTGACGATATCGTTATTGTTGTTGCCTTCCATCTGGTATTGCCATGCGCTGGTAGCGGGTGGTACATGTTGACGCAATGTGTTCGGGAACTTCCTGTTACAGTTATTGCTGGGTTGGCTGCATTATTGGAAAGCATACGGTTGGTTGGTTGCCTTATAATCGGTGGATATACTCGTTGCCTTACTTGGAAATAATTTTGTCTACTTCTACACTCATTGGAATGCCTTGTGAGGCCCGTTACAGTTAGCGCATTTCAGTGTTTGTGCGTTACATTCCGTTGTTTTATGTTGACCAGCACAATTTGCACTATTGTTAGATCACGAAGCGGTATTATCATTGCAAACATGTGCACGTTTAATTGAAGATGTTTTGGGACGAAAAGGAGGATTAACTAATTATTAAAAAAGTTGTACCTATATATAAGCTTGGCTCGAAAGCTCGGGTGTAAAACTGATCAAGTAATGTATTTTTGCCATTATAGTATATTGCGTTGCTTTTAATATGAGACCAAAAACAAAGATCTACCATTAGTATTCTCTAAGATATTATATTTTATGTAGAACACCTTTTCATTAAACTTAACCCTCTAGTTCTCAAGCAGGCCTCTAGACAGCCATCACCAAAACGTATGTAAGAACCACTAAAACAGTAGTCTGTAGGGACACTTTATCATATCGTAAAGTGACACCCCAAACTTTCATAATAATGCTTCGGCTATGAGCTGCGTGTGATGTGTATTACAGCCGCTGGAAGCAATCAAAGTCAAAAATGTTCGTAAATCTGAAAAATTAATTATTTAAATTGAGTTAAAAATATAACCAAATATATAAAATACTTCTCGTGATACTAACGGTATGTAAAACAGCCTATGACTAGCTAAGAATAGGAACATTTAATATAAAATGTTTAATCATTACAAATAAAATTACTGACATGTTCAAACAATCTCAACTGCTGTGAGGGATCCCGACTTCTCAACATCATAAATTCACGCAAATTACTTTTTTTTTTCTTTTGAGAAAAGGTGCATGTTACATCGATATTTATTTATTATAATTTTATTAGGTCAATCAAAAATTTGGAACTACCTATACATAGAAGGTTAATGTGTGTAGTCCGTTTTTTGTTGTATAAGTAATATGTACATTGATTTTTAAAATTTTTTTGTATTCTTATTGAAACATGCCCCTTTTTTTGTTAATTTGATTTGGTTTTAATTTAAGTTGATCTCGTTAGATTATATTTAGTGTATTAAACAGGCTTAATGAACTTTAGGTTTGCCATAGACAAAATAACATTATTACAACATTACAATATTACAACACCAACAAATTATTATTTTTTTATTCTTTCAAAATAAATCATATCATATCCTCAATTAAACACTTTTGCCAACACTTCAATCCCATGATGCGCAAAATGAATTAATTTACATAGTTTTAATTGTAGTGCTTTCGGAACAATTAGCATGTGGTCTTTGAATGGTAAATCATTCCCAAAGTTTAATAAATTATTTATTTTTTTTGGAAGTCCAATTGCGACGCAGTTTACAGTTTCATGTAGTTTTTTCGTTGATTCCTTTGCTGTATCACCTAAGATAAGATTGCCGTATCATCAGCAAAGGTCGCTATTGAATCATTTTGTAGTTGTGGTAAATCAAATGTGTATAACAAGGAAAGAACCGGGCCAAGGATGATTCCTTGTGGTACTCCGGCCTTTATTTGCTTTAAATTTGAGCAGCTATCATCTTGTTTTACACCGAAGTAGCGCTGGGATAAGTACGACTGATTAAGGTCGCAGACTGATTTTTGTAAAAATTTATTTATTTTTCGAATCAGTTGCTCATGTCGAAGGCTTGGGCCTTCAATTATATCGGTTATTCTGTGTACCTGGTCAATTGATGAGGGCTTATCGCGAAAAACAAACTGGTGAGTGGATATTATATTTTTAGTTTCAATTATGAATTTTTTTTATTTTTAATAACAACCTTTCGAAGAGTTTTGAAATTTTTGAAAGCAATGATATTGACCTGTATGATGACACATTGCAAAGTTTTGCCTAGTTTTGATATCATAATCACCTTGGCTATTTTCCAAAGACATGGAACGTATTTTAGCCTTATTGTTACGGTAAACAAGTTGGTTATCTTTTGAATACCTTTTTGTGGGAGTTATTTGAGTACCTCTGTTGTAATAAGATCAAACCTTGGTGCAGTTTTTGTTTTCAAATTCATTTTAATCAATAGCGACTTCTCTTACAGTTATAACTGATATACTGTAGTTACTTTGAAGGTTTTGATAGTTTGTTGAGGGCTTCTGTACATGGTAAGGTGTATAAAAAACTTTCTAAGAGATTGGCAAAAACATTAGATTTTTCCAAATTACTCCTGGCCACCGTTTTCATTTCTGCTGATTTACTCTATTGATGTTTTATTGTTTATTGGTGATCTAGTAATTTGCCACTTCTTTCGGAGTTTTCGTTTCTCTGAGATCAGGTTTTTAATTTCTCTAAGATAGTTAAGACCCTGTGTGTTTCTATCGAAGCATTCCCAGTCTGTATGTTTGATACAAAGTGTTGGGTATTGTTCTCTCAGTATAATTTCTTGGTTGATGGTTAGATAGATTGGAGAGTGATCGGTACCTTAATCTACTTCTATGCAAGAAGTTTTTATATATTTTATTTACGTAGTATGGAAGAATCTATTAAATCTGGTATTTTGGAATTATTTGTTGTTGATTTTCCCGTGGAAATGAAGCTGCAACCAGTATTTTAAGCTGCTTTACAAAGTTCTTTTCCTTTACCTGTGGTTAGAAAAATAAGTATTTTTTAAGTTAAAATCACCTGCCATAATTAATTTATATTGGTGGCTTAAGATGAGTTTCTTATATTGTTCATATGTTATATGGTAGAATGCCTTGGAGGGCTATATATGGCTCTGATCGAAATAGTTTGCTTTTTTGGTGTTACTGTTACTGTAGTAACTTGGAACTCCGGCATACTATTACTATTTTCTTCGTAATGCTAATACGAAAAATAAAATAATAATGCTTTTTATTATTACTGCACTCCCTCCTCTTGCGTTGTTACTGGGATGTACAGCGTGATTTGTGTTGTAGTTTTTGAAGTTTATATTACTTACTTACTTACTGTTAATGGCACAACAGCCCATGGTTGGGCCTAGGCCGAGCGTTTCGCATCCACTCATGTTGTGCGTGTTATATTTGTAAATGAATGGAAGTGACCTACAGTTTAGTGCCGAATCCGAACGGCGAAGGGCGAAGTGAAAAGCTTTTCATAACAATTTTGACTCTTGTAGGTTTGCCATTGCCTGCCAAGAGGTGGTGCCGTGTAGAAAAATTATTTTTTCTACTTTTTGATTTTACCTGTGCCGAGATTCGAACCCCGGACACTCTACGTAGCAGTCCAACGCACTACCACTACACCACATATAACACGCACAACATGAGTGGAAGCGAAAAGTTCGGCCTAAGCCCTCCATTGGCTGTTGTGCCATTAAAAGTAAAGTAAGTGATTTACTTTCATTATTTTGATTTTTAGTTTTTTTTTTAAGTTCTTTGGCTACTAAGCATCCTCTGTAGCTCGTAGGATGCGCGCCACCGCAAGTACAGCACTTGGTTGTTGTTTATCACTTATGTCACATTTGTGCGTTTGGTGTTTTTCTGCGCACTTTACGCATCTGGGTTGTGTCGAGCAATAGTTTTCGGTGTGGCCGAAGGATTGGAACGTTTTACATTGAAGTATTAATTTGCTTTTTTCAATGGTTCAATGGTGACTATGGGACCTAAATCTCATATACTTTTTTAGTATTTTCAGAGGGCTCAAATGATAGCATGGATATGTTAAGCGGTTCCATTGTATTCCACTTATTTTCATTGACTGCATTTTTTATCTTAAACACTTCATCCTTTAAATAAGATATAATATCTTCAGGATTACAGGAGTGGTGGGGATTTTTTACTACCACAGTGAGGGGTCTTGTTTGTTTGAGCTCCTATGTATACCAAAATAGTTTTGAGTTCCTGAAACTGCTTGCTACAGACCTATAATCAGAACTTTTTGTTGTATTTATTTTATAGATGCCATTATTTAGTAATTTAATATTAAAATCATTTTTTACATTGTTGCTGTTACATTCATAACCATGGACGTCGTTCAGCTGAAATCTGATCAATATTGCTATTTTTTGAAAGTAGATCTTCAATTATTTATTTGCTCTTTATCACACAATTCTTGTAACGATTCAGCCTTCCTTTACTAAGTTCCTCTTCATCGGTATGATAATCGATTTGAGGTGATGCACATGTAGTTGATATCAATTTGATTTTTTAATTGGAAATTTTCTGCTTTGAGCCGTTTATTCTCGGTCTTAAGATCAGAACAGAACAGTTCCACTTTCGTTCGAGTAGTTCTTTGACTTCTACTGTTGTGTGGTTGTCTGGTGATTCT
This sequence comes from Palloptera scutellata, assembly GCA_958295655.1. NCBI lineage: Eukaryota > Metazoa > Arthropoda > Insecta > Diptera > Pallopteridae > Palloptera > Palloptera scutellata. The sequence continues at coordinate 78,088,727 of OY282449.1, read as the reverse complement.
ACCTGTTTTCCGTCTTTGGCTCATCTTGAACCTCCACCACCTGGTGAAGGCGACCTCCACACATCCATTTTATCCTAACAAGTATTTATAATCAAACAGTCAGTCTGGTAACTCCTTCTTGAGCTAAGTTCGATTGTTTTAATAGATAAATATGGCTTCTGTCCTCGATAAATTGAAGTTTAAAAAGATCTCTCTATATTCAGGCTTCAATACATTTTTGGCGCAATCAGCTGATTGGTCTTAGGTCGTGGTTATGCTGGTGTTCGCTCGTGCTCGGTGTGGTAGTTAAATTCGAGTTCGTTACAGAGTTGCTTTTGGCCGAAATTCAGGTTATTTAAAGACTATTTTGTGCGCAACGGCAACACTAAAATGGTATACCAACAAAACTTGAAACTATTTTATCAATAGGACAGTGAAATTAATAATATATGCAAATAATGTAGTTTTTTGGATCGACAGCCACCGTGATTTTTTTTTTTATTTAAAAATCAACAACTAGTCACATTTGACTAACAAGAGGTTTTTTAATGTAAAATTGCACGTAATACTACTTATCTCAAGTGAGCAGGTAGATCTGAGCTAGTCAATCTCCTTGCTGGTTGAAACGCATCAAAAGGTTCTTTGGTATTGGCAACCTTCTGTATTTCTTGCCTGACTGTAGGTATTCTAAAATGACGATGTAGGTCATCATTTCGCACATACCACGGAGCGTTAACAGCATCCCTGAGTGCTTTGTTTTGGAATCTTTGTATCATATTTATTATATGATTTTTTGCACAGCCCCAAATTTGAACGCCATAGACTTTGGATCTCCTTCCAATAAGCCAAGTTAGTTTTTTGTATTTAATGTTCAGCTCTATTAGTTTTTTCTTGACGTGTACCTTCCATCTCAGTTTGGCATCTACGTTCATACCCAAGTATTTCGCAGAATTAGCTGCTGGAATTTGTTCACTGTTTAGAAACAATGGAATTTGGGTTTCTCTTTTGTTGGTTAAGTCGACGTGGATAGACTTGGAGCTATTTACTGCCAGTTTCCATTTATTGGTCCATTGTTCAACTTCTTGGAGAACGGTTTGTATCTTAGTGGTAGACACGTTGATATTTGGACCTGTTGCTATTTTTACCGTGTCATCTGTTTAGTTTACCGGCAAGTCATGTGTATACAGCAGGTACAACAACGGGCCTAGTATACTTCCCTGAGGGATTTAGAGAATATAGTTTTGAATACGCATCATCTAGTTTAACTCAATAGAACCTTTCGGTCAAAAGCCTTAGAGATATCAAGAAACACAGCTGAACAAGTTTCCTTATTTTCTAAGCCCTTTTCGATTTCGTGCGTAACTCTGTGTACTTGCTCGATCGTTGAATGTTTTTTTCGGAATCCAAACTGATGATTTGGGATAATATTTCTTTGACAAACGATTTTTTTGAGCCGTTTACAAATGAGTTTCTCAAATAATTTTCCGATGACTGGCAGGAGCGAAATTGGTCTATATCAGCAGTTTTCAGCAGTTTTTTAGTAGCTTGGAACCTGTTTTAATTGTATTCCCGTGTTGAAGATTTGTGCAAGCTTAGCCACTCCTTTTGGTGGTAGTTTTTTTTAACACTTCACTAGTTATTAGGTCGTATCCTGGTGATTTTTGTAACTTTAGCTTCTTAATTTATGCAGTTATTTCTTTGTTTTTTATCAGCGGAATAGCTTCGTCGTCTAGGTTAATATTTGGCTCTATGCGCTGAGTTTGTTCTAGACTGAAGGTATTGCTAAGGTATTCAGCAAGTACGTTTGCCTTCTCAATGTTGCTTTTTGGCCATTCATTGCTATTTTTCCTTAAGGGAGGGTTTTGGGAAGTCGGTCTATCATAATTTTTCATAACTTTCCAGAGAGAATAATTGGTTTTGCTGTCATATGTCAAGCTGGTAAGATATTTCTTAGTATTTTCATTTTTGAGTTCTCTGCTTTTTGTCTAAATTTTTGAGTGGCATTATTAAGGTTTCTTTTAACTTGTGCTAAACGTTGTTGCCATTTTTTGCGAAGTTTTCTTTTTTTCTAAACTAGATTTCGAATTTCGGGTGGATAAATATGATCGGATTGCTTGCTTTTCACCAGTGGTGTACTGCGCCATGCCGAATGTTTAATCAAGCTCGTAAAGCTATGGGTTTCCCTCTCTAGATCTTCAATGTTTCGTATTTTGCCGGATAAGTCAATATTTTCGTTCATCTGTGCTTTAAAATAGTTCCAGTCTGTTAGACGATTCGTTAATATCGGTTAGGGTTGCGTGTGTAGTATGTTGCATCCATAAGTAAGTAATATTGGTGAAAGGTCAGAATTTAAATCGAATCCAGCTTTGACATCAATATGTCTTTTTTGAATTTTAATGACAAGGAAAAAATCAATAACGTCTGGTAGTTTATTTGTATCAGTTGGCCAGTACGTTGGAGAACCCGTGGAGACGATATCAAATCCCGTGGCTTGACATGCTTTAAGCAATTCCTTTCCCTTTGTGGTATTTGTGGGTTTCGCTTATTAGGCATATGTCTATGTTTTCTGTCTGTAAAAGCAATTCTAATTCGTTTTTGTGTTGAAGCAAACAATTTGCATTCCATTCCATTATTTTGAGAGCAATCATTCAGAAGCACAATAATAATTTTGTTCCAAGTTGTCTAACCGACTTTCTATTGCCTCTAGTTTTTCAAGAATAACTGAAAGGACATTTTGTGTTTTATCTGGTATGCTTACTTTTTGGCAACGGGGGCTGTTGATTTAATGGCATCAGCATATGATACTTTGGCGCTTCTTCGATTTGTATACACCATGGGTATTTTGCTGTTGTCTGTTTCAGCCGGGACTTTTTTAGTTTTTTGGTCTCTTAGTTTTTGTAACTTCTTTGCTATCACACAACCGCAATATGACGCTCGCCACAGTTGCAGCATTTTGGGTAACTGTCTTCATTTTTTTCACAGTTTATGGACTCGTGCTTGCCTGCACATTTCACACATCTAGGTTGCTTTTGGCAATAGTTGGTGTGGACCAAGCTTTTCGCATCCACTCATGTTATGTGTGTTAGATTTGTACATGAATGGAAGGGACCTACAATTTTATGCCGAATCCGAACAACGAAGTGAAAAGCTTTTCATAGGCAATTTTTACTCTTGTAGGTTTGCCATTGCCTGCCAAGAGGTGGTGCCGTGTATAAATTTTTATGTTGTTGCTTCTTTTTTTCTATTGTTTTTTATTTTCTTATTTTTTTTTTATTTTCCTGTGCAGAGATTCGAACCGAGGATACTCTGCGTAACAGTCCAACGCACTATCGCTACGCTACAGCGACCACTTGCTTAATTTAATTTCAAGTTGCGATTTAAGTTTTTGACTTTAATTTTTGAGTTGTGTTATTTCTGTGTGAAGTTCGCCGCATAGAGCTTCTAATTTTGCCATTTTTTTTATTAAGAGCATCATTATTTTCGCCACCAATGTGGCTGGAGCTTGTCGCAGGTAATATCGAAAATTTAGTATACTTATGGGCAGTTGTTTTTTAACGCTCAGAAGTGGAGCTTGTGTGCTCCATATTCAGTTGCGTTCCCCTATCGTTTGTTTTCGCCGAGAAACAGCTGTTTTGTCAACAAAGTGATTTGTAAATATTCTTGATTGTTGGTTATTACCAGCTTTTATTCAGCCTTAATGTGGACTAAAACAGCCGACCTTCACCGTTTACGCCTAGAGTTTTTCCACTTCTTTACACTGAAAAACCTTACCCTTTTTAAAACGAGCTTAAAACTTTATAATTTGAAATAATTTTTCCGCACTTTTTAAAACTTGACTTCACAGATGTTAATACAGTTAAAAGTTTCGTGTGATTAAAAAAAAAGAAGCGATTAAGGTAGTGGAGTATATGTCTGTGGCAACCTCAAGGCAAGAGTCGTATCAACAACAGCTATTATGTTGTATAAATACTTTTCAGACGTCTTCAATAGTTTTATAAATAATATACTTAATCACTTTTAAACAATAAAAATATTCGCAACTTCGCTTTTCTGCAAATGCAAATAATGACGGACAGGTTTATGTGTTTTCGTACTATTTTACATAAATGTTTGTTCCTTTTTTGTAATACAACTCATGGCCACCCTGAATACTCGCCGTGCTCGGTGTACATTTCACCCAGCATATCGTGTTCGTTGTAAGTAAAAGCTCTATCTTCATCAAGTGCATCAAGAATTGCATGGTGTTCTCCTAGCAAAATCTGAATATAACCATGGCCTAAGAATTGAATGGATTGAATGATCTCAATGCTATAGTTGAAATTAATTAGAGAAATAAGAAAATGATACATGTAATACCGCTAAGCGAAATATGGATTTCTAAAAATGAGAATATATACTACATACATACTTACATATAATTTTCAAAATTATAATGCATATTTAGTTAATCGTGAATCAAATAGAGCAGGAGGCTTCTTAATTTATGTATGTACACGGAAGCCCACGCTCCTCGCTTATGTTACAAAATTTGACAAGTAGTATTGTAGTATTGAGTAGTATTGACCGCATTGTTACGGTTTGAGTTTTGTTTGGTATTAAATAAATCTCGTTCGCAATACAAATGAATTCAATTATTTACATGGAATGGAAAAGAAATTAGGTTAACCTTCAATTTAAAGCATGGATAATTGGTTTAACAAATTTCAGGTCAATGCAGCGCTCTATGATTGACAATAGTTGTTTGTTTTGTTGTCCGGTGCGTAGACAAACAATGCAAATAGCTTTACGACACGCAAACATGCCACATTCAATTGTCCGTGCGAGAAGCAAGCAAATTCGAGATTGGGGTCGCACACTTTCAACGATTATCCTTGAACTTTGTTGATCGTCATGAATGCGCTTGAACTCGAAAGGCAAGTCAGTAGATATCATTGCAATTCTCGGAATTATTACTTCCTCGCCTTTGAACTTGCCTTTGAGTATCGTCGCTTGACTGACATTGTTCTTCAGCTGCTTCACTGCCAATCTGGTTCCATTTCATAGCTTCGGTTTCAACACACAGGATATACCCCTGAAAAGCTTTTCAGGACAATTTCATAGTCAATTTTTACTCTTGTAGGTTTGCCATTGCCTGCCAAGAGGTGGTGCTTTTTTTATTTTTATTTTGCCTGTGCCGAGATTCGGACCCCGGACACTCTGCGTAACAGTCCAACGCACTACCGCTACGATATAGAGACCACTACATTACTACTCAAATTATGCACTCTGTTACAAAATTTATCAACACATCGCAAAATGGGTTCCTTAAGGGAAGATCTATAACGACGAACCTTTTAGAATTCACTACATGTATAATGAATGGATTTATTAATAACCAACAAATTAATGTACTGATTTCAGCAAAGCATTTGATAAATTCAATCATGGCCTTCTGATTAAAAATCTAGGTTTGATTGGATTTTGATTGTGTTCCAGAGAATCGGAAATGTTGAATACATAATAATTTTCATTAAAATCTCTAAATATTCTCGTACGTGTTCTCAGCTGCTGACGACAAGAGGATCGACAGTCGACAAATGCTTTGATTTTGTTATACATTCACTTGTTGGACCCATCCTTGACTAGGCATCTCCTGTCTGGAATCCTCAATAAAACTGCTATATAAAAATGGTTAACGTAGCTTGTTTCTTTTCATTTGGCATTTTTCTTTTATCGCCAAACTAAATAAATTTAAATATTTATGAACCTTTAAATTCGTCCATTATTTTTCATCTGTATATATTACGATGTAAATAAAACGGTTTTTAAATTGCAATAAATATAACAGTATACAAAAGATAAAATAGTAAACTTTAAAGAAAATAACACTTACCATACCCCAATGTTGGATATAATAAGCATATTTCCTTTGACGGCTTGCTACATTTGAGCGGAAACGTTTTTTACAACTGCGATTGTGAAAGTTGATATTACTAAAAAACAAAAGAAATAGGTATTGTGGACAGCATAAATGTTGTGAAAGAATGGTAATCTTATTATTTGTTAACTTATTATTTTTACCGGTCAGCTGTTATGAATTGTAAAATTCATTCAAAATAAGTAAATGCTCAGTTGCGTATCTGTGACACTCATGGCGCAGTGGAGCATTTTCGTCCGCGAAAAGCGAGCATAGAAAATTTTGTTTGGCGAAACCTTTTTGCTCGGTATAGCCACTGCCATAAAAAAGTTATATTGAAAATTTTTCATGGGCGAACACTGTAAAATTGTTTTTGCACAGAACACGATATTCTACGTAAAGTTACAAATAAAATGGCATTCTATTTTCTTCATGATACATTGCGCCATCTGTCAACACTTAAATACATTTGTCGTTACGCGTTCATTGTATTCATGCCATAGACAATATGACAAAATTTGCCAGATGGCGTCCACAATCTTGCTGTCATGATGCAATGATGCATGATGCAATTGCCCTTTTATTCGTTTTATACCATATTTCTGGTCTCACCTTCCCTCTTTTTTTTCACAACTGTCAAATTAGAAATAAATTCTAATTCGACTACAACGTCTCCACTAGCCATAATTCAAAGCAATGTTCTATTGAGGAGTGACGGATCAAAACCATGATAGAAATATATATATATATAGTTCAGAATTTGGTTTTTCTTTTATTCTTTACATTCTACGCGATTTGAAATAATATTTTTACATTTAAAATCAATGATTTCTTACAAATTAATCCCTCTAATTCTGTAATATTACAAAATTTTAATGAATGTATTACAAGTTTTCGTAATTTTTTACTAATTAAGACATAGATAGATCACTATTTTTGTTCCGTCACTCCTCAATTCTTGCCGTCAAAATGTCTAGTGGACACTTTTTATGCCAATAGCATACCAAAAAAAATATAGCTTTTTAGAAAGACAGAATTTTAGCTATCAAACCTGACATGAATTTTAAGTTTCATTCGATTTTAATGTTTATATATTGATGTATATAGGTATATGGCGCAAATAAAATGGAATAGAAGCGAAATCATTAATTTTATAAATATTTACCCGAATATGAATGTCTGTGGAATTCTGTAAGTGAAAAGTATAAAAAAACTGAAAAAAAAGCGGGGGAGGAAATGGGATACAAATTGGACTCACGAGAACGTATCTTTGTTGTTTCCTGTTCAAAACCAATTTTTAAAATGAAACGCCTTAACAGAATTTACATACTTTGTGCTTTGGCACCCATCAGCTACATTGACATTAACACGCATATTTTCTTGAATTGTATCTAGTCGCCACGTTATTTAAAACGTGATTCTCATTTTTGACAGATGCGTATGTTAAAATACTAACAGAATTGATCCCTGCGCTTCTACGTTTCAAGTCGACACACAACCTCCTCGTGGCGTCCCCTGGATAGCGGTCTGACAACCATCAGTGAGTTAATTAATGTTTGCGGCTGGCTTCCCCATGGCCTTGAATGAATGGTTGTGCGTCGGGCTTGGAACACACCACGTAAAAATACCCACCAATGAATCCTCAAAATAAGCCTCAGATATTTAACCCCCCTAATGACGACTCCCGCAACCGCCCAAAGGACAACTATTTACGGATATGCACCTGGAATGTCCGAACCCTTTACAGAGAAGGTGCCTCTATGCAGCTGATGGATGTCCTCCAAAGATATAGAGCTGATATCTCCGCTATACAGGAAATGCAATCCCTAATTTGTGTCAATGCCCCCACGGATGAGTAGGATGAAACCACCAAAGATGACTTCTACCAGCTCATCGACAAAATTTATGAACATTGCTTCCGCCACGATATTAAAATCGTGTTAGGCGACTTTAATGCCAAGGTGGGCAAGGAGAGTCTCTTTGGTCCAACGATCGGAAAATTCAGTCTCCACGACGAAGCCACCGTCAACGGTATGAGACTGATCGACTTTGCCGCTGCACGTACATGACAGTTAGTAGCACCAGATTCCAACATAAAGATATCCATAAGGTCACTTGGCTGTCCCCTGATCACAACACAAGAAACCATATTGATCACGTTGTGATCGACGGAAGGCACGCTTCCAATGTACTAGACGCACAATACGTGGTGCAAAACGTCAACTCAGACCACTACTTGGTTGCAGCCAAGGTCTGCACACGTATATGTGTAGCAAATCGCGAACGGATAGGTACAAAGAGAAAGCTTGATGTCGAAAAGCTGCAATCACAACAGACAGCCGAAGTCTTCGCCAACCAACTTGCACTCCTCCTATCGCAACTTGATATATGCGCGCAGTGGACGCACATTTCCCTCTCTATGCATACGGCTGCCGAAGATGTGCTAGGCTACCACCGTAGATGGAGAAATATGTGGTACGACCAAGAGTATCGCGATGCTACTGAAGCAAAAAACGCTTTTTACAAATCCACCCTACTGTCAGTTGCAACGCGAGCTGCTAAGGAGCGATACAGAGAGTTGAGGAGGGAGGAGAAACGTCTTTTCAGACGCAAGAAAAGAGATGAAGAAAGACGCAAGTTTAATAATATCGAAATGTTACGGCACAGGAACGAGGACCGAAAATTCTTTGAAAAAACAATAATATTCCTGCAAGGATGAAGGTGGAAATCTGGTGACAGATGTCCAGGGCATAATGAGATTATGGAGGGAACACTTTGAGACGGCAATAATCCCACCACTACGGAATCTACTCCGGAAACCCCAATCACGGACGGCTTTGAAGTACCGCCGCCCGAATATGAAGAAGTCTTAACTATACTCTGCTGAAAAACAATAATGCTGCAGGTGCAGATGGCCTGCCTGCTGAGTTGTTTAAGGCTGGAGGCGAAGAGCTCACAAAACGCATGAATGACCTTCTATGCAGAATATGGTCAGATGAAAGCATACCAAGTGATTGGAACCTAAGCGTACCTGTCCAATCCATAAGAAAGGTAATACCACGATCCGCGCCATCTACCATGGGATAACCCTTCTTAATATTGCATATAAGGTTCTATCGAGCGTACTGTGCGAAAGACTGAAGCCCATCGTCAACATACTGATTGTGTGGCTTCAGGCCTGGTAAATCACCATCAACTATATCAATAACACTACGTCAAATCCTGGTAAAGATAAGAGAAAAACAGATCGACATCCATCACCTGTTTGTCGATTTTAAAATCGCCTTTGACAGCACTTCGTGCGAATTCTTTAACCTTATGCTGGAGAAAATAATTCGAGCTGCGAACATCTACATCTCTGGCACTATTTTCTACAAGAGTGTCATGCTGCTAGCAAACGCTGATGATATTGTGCAGCATTCTCCAACCTGGAAAGGGTGTCTCGTCGAGTGGGTGTAGTGGTGAATGAGGACAAAACGAAATACATTGTGTCAACAAACAAAGACTCACGGCGTCTTGGAAAAAATGTTACTGTTGACAATTATACTTTTGAAGTCGTCAAGGATTTCGTGTACATTGCGGTGTACAAGTGATCCAACATTAATACCAACAATAATGTCAGCCTTGAGATCAAGCGGAGATTAACTCTTGTCAACAGGTGTTACTACGGGCTCAGTAGGCAATTGAGAAGTAGAGCCCTCTCTCGACAAAAATAACGCTCTATAAGTCCCTCATCCTTCCCGTCCTAATGTATGGCGCCGAGACGTGGACATTGACTATCAATGATGAGAGGCTGTTAAATGCGTTCGAGAGGAAGATACTCCGTAAGATCTACGCTCCAGTATGCGTGGACAACGAGTATCGAATAAGATGGAACGATGAGCTGTATGAGATGTAGGCCGACACTGACATAGTCAAACGTATAAAAATCCAACGGCTTCGCTGGCTGGGTCATGTTGAGCGAATGGAAGAAAGCGCTCCGGCTAGAAGGGTGTTTTATTCGAACCACGGTGGAGGAACTCGCGAAAGAGGACGTCCTAATCTCCGTTGGAAAGACCAGGTGCAGGGCAACCTGACTGCACTTGGCCTTATCAACTGGCGCCAGCGCGCGTATTGCAGAGGCGACTGGCGAAGCTTTGGAGAGGCGGCCAAGACTGATCTTCGGTTGTAGTGCCAGCTGAGTAAGTATGTAAGTAAGTCAAATATCCCATCAGTGTTTGGAATGAAAGAACTAGTGATGGTACTTCGGATTTCTGCTTTTTACTGTAAGTCTTTTAAAATACTGTAATACTGATAGTATTACCGACCATGTTGTTTTTTACTAATTGGCGAATTTTATTTTATATTTCAAATGTTGGTATTGCCAGCGTGTCAAGATTGTTAGGAGATTCAGTGCAAAAGATATGAGCACAAACTATGTTTTCGGTTTAGAGCGCAGGTAGCATTATCAAGAAATTATATACATATATATAATTATAGTAATACTGTTCGTTATAGGTTAGATAACGTTCGAAAAAAATATTGAACCATCTGTCATACTGAGAGTATGAAGCATTACCTTATTGACAGTCTAAAGCCAGATTTTCCATTTATCTATTTAAATGGAAGTTTATATATTTAAAACTGTTTGAATTGAATTGGAGCGAAATGCCGGCTTCGCGTGCTTGCCACACAAGAATGTCTGTAATCGTGTCTGCCGAAAAATGAACATGTTATCGCAACGACTAGCATGAATGTCTGCAAGAATGTAGAAATCCAAATTTTCACTAAGCGTGGCATGCATGCCATAATGTGTGAGCACAACACAACGTTAATAGCACATTTTTTCATTTCCAGGAAAGTGGTTGACTAGCAAATGCTGCGCTTCGGCAAAATAATATGAATGAATGAAAAATAAAAATTATTGAAAGAAATTAGTAGAAAATTGTGAAAGAGAACAAGATCCTACACTTGAAACAGAATCGGAGCATTTGTCGATTGATGACGAAAACAAACATTAAATCAATCGTAACATATGAGCATATCCAAAATGAAATCGACAGTCGCCAATAGCCACCGAACATTCGTTAACTTAAGGTATAAAGAGAATTGCAAACGACGAATACAAGCAGCATATAGTCGCTATTGCAAATAAAACGCTCACAGTCGTATTAGATGGCACAAAATTGTAGCAGCCGACGAATATATGTCATTTTAGATCTTTTTCTATTTTTCTATTTTTGAGGTCGACAACAACGAAAAAAGATTGCATTTAATAAAATCAATATAAATTTGGCGCAAAATTGTTCATGAATTATTTTAGTAAATTAATTGTTGATAATATATCGTTTAAGAGTACAAATTTACTGAAGTAATACATATTATCCTGGTGTATTAAATAAAGTATTCATCGTCCTTAAATTTAAATTGCGGAATACACGTTCAGTGGTATCTCACCTTGTTCCAGGTCAAATTCGCAAGACGCACCATCTCCTTAATCGTTTCTTTACTTCAATGTACATTATGTATATTGAATACATGACGCCAACAATACCTATTATGTTCTGCACTAATGGGAAATTCTTGAATTAACATATATTTTATAAAAACCTACGCGCCCTAATTGTCAAACAATAATTTTCACAAAATAAAAAAAGTAAACAGTGATAGCTGGATCGTCGTCGTCGTGTTTTACGCCAAAACTCTGTGCAGTCGAGCGAATTATGCAGTTACTTTATTGTGACAACGAATATAGGCCGCGTACGCTGCAATTCTGTTCATACCTTTAAGTCGTGGTTACATTTAGTATTTTGCTCGGCGAACACTTTGTGCTCGGTGTACCCAGCAAAATTCTGATTATAACGACGGCCATAGAAGGCCGTGGAACATGATTATATCATTACAGTAAGATGGTCATGTTGTCAATGACATGAATACAATGAACGCGTAATGACAAATTTACTGATTGTAATCCTAACAATTTCCACTTCACTAATTTATTTACTTTCAAAGAAAATAAGATAAACCAGCAAATTGTATAATTATTTTTTTCATTCCGCTAACATAGCGGAATAACATAATCATGCTAACATAGAATTAGATTGGAGTCGATGAAAGCGGCAAGATGCACTTTGGTGCAATGATGCAGTATTGCAGCCATTATGTTCTTCGTCATTAGAATCCAAGTCATTTAAGTATTGACAGATGGCGCAATGTAGTTGCCGCGTCCATTGTGTTCGTATCATGAAGAAGAAGAATAATGAAAATAAAATGTCATTTTGTTTATAGCTTTAACGAATGTAGCTTGTTTTTGCTTTTAATTAATTCCACTCCCTTAATTACCGACACCAAGTGAGAGCAACTGCAACTTCAATTATGTATTTGCAATATAGAAATAATGATGATATATGCGCGCAGTGGACGCACATTTCCCGCTCTATGCGTACGGCTGCCGAAGAGGTGCTCGGCTACCACCGTCGACGGAGAAATATGTGGTACAAACAAGAGTGTCGCGATGCTACTGAAGCAAAAACGCTGTTTACAGAGCCACCCTGCAGTCAGTTGCAACGCGAGCTGCTAAGGAGCGATACAGAAAGTTGAGGAGGGAGGAAAAACGTATTTTCAGGCGCAAGAAAAGAGATGAAGAAAGACGCGAGTTCAATGATATCGAAATGTTGCGGGACAGGAACGAGGTCCGAAAATTCTTTGAAAGTATAAGACGCCTGACTGATGGTTTGAAGACCGGGGCCTCTTCCTGCAAGGATGAATACGGAAATCTGGGAGCAATAATCCCGCCACTGCGGAATCCACTCCGGAAACCCCAATCACTGACGGCGTTGAAGTACCGCCGCCTGACTATGAGGAGGTCTTAACAGTCATTGCTCTGAAAAACAATAAGGCTGCAGGTCCAGATGGCCTGCATGCTGAGTTGTTTAAGAACAGATGCGAAGAGCTCAAAAAACGCATGCATGAGCTTCTATGCAGAATATGGTCAGATGAAAGCATACCAAGTGATTGGAATCTCAGCGTACTCTGCACAATCCATAAGAAAGGTGATTCCACGAACTGCGCCAACTACCGTGGGATAAGCCTTCTTAATATTGCATATAAGGTTCTATCGAGCATACTGTGCGAAAGACTGAAGCCCATCGTCAACAAACTGATTGAACCTTATCAGTGTGGCTTCAGGCCTGGTAAATCCACCATCGACCAGATATTCACACTACGCCAAATCCTGGAAAAGACCCGAGAAAAACAGATCGACACCCATCATCTATTTGTCGATTATAAAGCCATCTTCGACAGCACGATTAGGGATCACTTGTACGCCGCAATGTCTGATTTTGATATCCCTGTAAAGCTCATTCGTCTTTGCAAAATTACACTGACCAACACCACCAGCGCAGTAACGATTGAAAATTGGGACAGACCTCTCCGCACCATTTGATACCAAAAGAGGTTTCAGACAAGGTGACTCCCTATCGTGCGACTTCTTTAATCTTATGCTGGAGAAAATAATTCGAGCTGCGAACATCGACATCTCTGGCACTATCTTCTACAAGAGTGTCATGCTGCTAGCATACGCTGATGATATTGACATCATTGGCAAAAACGCTCGAGCAGTCAAATCAGCATTCTCCAACCTGGAAAGGGAGTCTCGTCGATTATATCTAGGATCCAGCATAAGCACCAACAATAATGTCAGCATTGAGATCAAGCGGAGACTAACTCTTGCTAAAAGTAGGCAATTGAGAAGTAGAGCCCTCTCTCGACCGACGAAAATAACGTTCTCATCGCTCATCCTTCCCGTCCTAATGTTTGGCGCAGAGACGTGGACATTGACCAATTATGATGAGAGGCTGTTAGGAGCGTTCGAGAGAAAGATACTCCGTACGATCTACGGTCCAAAATGCGTGGACGACGTGCATCGAATAAGATGGAACGATGAGCTGTATGAGCTGTACGCCGACACTGACATAGTCAAGCGTATAACAATCCAACGGCTTCGTTGGCTGTGTCATGTTGAGCGAATGGAAGAAAGCGCTCCAGCTAGAAGTGTGTTTTATTCGAACCACGGTGGAGGAACATGCAGAAGGGGACGTCCTAATCTCGATTGGAAAGACCAGGTACAGAGCAACCTGACTGCATTTGGCCTTATCAACTGGCGCCAGCGCGCGCATTGCAGAGGCGACTGGCGAAGCTTTGTAGAGGCGGCCAAGACCGATCATCGGTTGTAGTGCCAGTTAAGTAAGTAAGTAATATAGAAATAATAAGGTGAGACAAACAGTTGACGGTTCTATTTTGGCATTAGTCACAAAAGCAGTGTTCCATTTTTGAGGAGTTTGCCTTAGGGAGTACTTTTGAACGAAAATGTAATATTTTCTTCAAAAACTATTTAATAATTATGAAAAAGAATTTGTAAAAACCACTATGGTATACTACAAAAAATTTGTAAAAATAATGTCAATCAAAAAGAACGAAATTAAAGTGATTTCAACTCAGAAACGATTGTTGAAGTTTTGGTTGTGATAGGAAAGAGGGAAAACAAAAAAGTCTAATAAAGTCATATGATCATGTGAAACCCATCGTAATGGTTGTTCATTTTGCAAAATCATGATTGGCATTTCGTGCGCGGTTTGTTAAACATCCTATATTTATACTACATTACAATACATTTTCTTTTGAGCGACTACAACAGTAGTACAACAAAATTTTGTCGCATCAAACCTTATGTGATACCATCCCAATGCTTACCAAATTCACGCCATTTCTATGATGAATCTGCAACCAGTATTCAAGGGCGTAGCCAGGAACATATGGTATGTATTTAAACCGTTGAGAATACTAAACTGTAAGGTAGAAAACGATAAACTCTGCATTTGCTGATGTTTGAAAATAAAGATATTGCACCGTCTACACATAGTGAACAAACAAGATAGCCCCTGATTTTTGTCGAAATTATTAGTTCGCGCATAAATTTAAACGCTTACCCCGAACGGTCTAACGGCAATTCTCTCGCGATAAATTCTTCTTTTGTTCGCTATATACAAAAGCGACGTTATAAGACGTAAGATACGACCCTCTTGAATCATTATCTACGCTCATGTTGTACTGTTAAAGTATAGAAGATCTGATTGTTTTACAGTAGATTTTCGTTCGAAATACAATAAAAAGCATTCATTCATTTGTTAAAATAAGATTATTTAATAACATTACAGTTCCGAAATCATTGAAAGCGGCTTTGGAAATGGCAACATTGGAGCATGTTGATTAAGGGGTTACGTGGCCCTGGGTTGACCATATTTTGTTATTGATAATATTAAAGAACTTGAGAAATTGTTTGTAAATTGAAATGGTAAAGAAATGTTAATAACTTCAATACTTTCGGAACTTCTCTTATCAAAATCAGACGATGTAAAATTAACCTATAATGTTAAAAAACAGTTTTTTAAATGCTGGATTTATTTCACAACAAAAAATTTAAGTAGAAAGCTGCAACAACTAAAATTAAGTAAAAAATTGTTCCTAGTCCAAAAATTATAAAAATTTTATCATTAATATTAATTTACTTTTGTTTTCTTTTAACGCAATTATCTCTTTTTAGTAAGTGCGATCAATATTTATTAATTTTCTTCAAAATAAAATATAATTTATTGTACATATACAAATATAATCCAAATAAATGCGGGAAAATGCAGGCCTGTAGTCCTCTGTTAGTTTATTCTTATCGCTTTGCACAACATGTATTTTTGTTCGGTGTAAACGGCGTATTAGTTAGTGTTAGAAATCCGTTGTTATTTTTTACTTGAGTGCTTTGTTTGTACAATTTATTTAACCGATTTTAGTAAATTATTAGTGGATAAAGTGGAATTATTAATCAAAACAAAGTTTTAAATGTATTGTTCTATATAGAGCGATGTGTGCCATTTTAGCGTTTCTTTTAATTTCATTTGCTTTTGGGTATTGTTCGAACTGCGTAAAAGAAACATGCAATTCTGAAACATATTCATCAAATATAGATATATCATTTAAAACAAAAAGTCTTCCTAGTGAATACATCATCACTTTTCAGAACTATTATAGGACAAACACAAGAGAAAAGTTTTTACAAAAAGTTTTTCGAAGAGCTAATGTAAGTAACATTGAATCTATTCAAAATTGGACAGTTTCACATAGATACAATATTTATAGGTAAATATTTGTCCTTTAGATAACTTCTTGGGAATTAATTCGTCGTATAAATGCAGCTTCTATTTACCCAAGTGATTTTGATGTAGTTCATGTTGCGGAAACAATCCAAGCGGATGAGTTTGCTATATTAGAAAATCATCCGGCTATTAAAAGACTTTCTTTGCAACGAATTGTGCAGCGTACGCTAGCTTATTCGCCAAGTAAAAACAATGATTCGGAAATAAACATTCATAATTTTGGCAGACGTTTGCATCGTGTGCTACCACGCCAAATTACAACTACTCTTCATGCTAACGTTCTTTGGAAATATGGCATAACTGGAAAAGGCGTTAAAGTAGCGGTTTTTGATACAGGCTTGGCAAAAAATCATCCACATTTTCGGCGTGTAAAAGAACGCACTAATTGGACAAACGAGAAATCTTTAGATGACGGTGTTAGTCATGGGACGTTTGTTGCTGGTGTCATTGCGTCAATGAAAGAATGTCTAGGATTTGCACCCGATGCCGAGTTACACATTTACAGAGTCTTCACCAACACACAGGTGCTTTCTTTATTTGTTTCGCAAGAAATATACTAGTTATACTTATAATATTAGAAGCAAAGTAAAATTTTTAGTAAAATATTCCAACATACATTTGACTGAAACTCTTCCTTAAGTGTGATTCTGCATTCGTTTCTTACCCATACTTTTCAAGTGCTACTAAACGTAATTACATTCAAATGTATGTACATGTGTACATATTTCGCTTGTAATGGTTAATGCTACGGATGATTTTACTAGTCAATTGACTATTTAAATATCCAGCAAACTGGCTAGTTAATTTCTTACTCAAATATCCAGTTAACTCATCAGTATAGCAGATAAAAATATGCACGAAAAAATAGAAAATATGCCCTTAAAATATAAATTTCAACAAGGTTGGTACATATAACAGAACATTTTATTTATTCTTGACGTGTTGACTTAGAATATTAAATTAAATACTGTTTTATACACTTTGTTTCATTGTTATAGGTAAATTTTATGTTTTCTAAGAACAAAAAAAATTTAAATTCCAAATTACTATCCCTGTGATCACTCTAAAAAATTACAACACATTTTTTTTTTACTATCAGTATATTTTCCAGGCATATTATATATTATGTTTCATTATTTCTTTCATTAAAAGCTCCAGTTTGAACTTCCCTATAATAATGAAATCATTTTTCTAGTATGTTTAGCATATTTTATAAACCAGCAAAAATGTACCATTAGTATAAAAATTTGTGTTGTAATTTTTTACAGTTGAATAGGGGTAATAAATGGCATCGCTCATTTCTTTGAAAAGCTTACAATATTTCAGTGCTGTTAAAATTTACCTATGACAATGAAATAAAGTGTATTTTCAAAAAGAAATGATAGACTCTTTTCAGTCAAGAGATTTTTGTACAATGAAAATGAATGCTCAACAACAAATGGATTACAGTCTTGCTGCAATCCATTGTGGTGCAAGCCTCTACTATATGATTGACTCTTTTCAGTCAAGAGATTTTTGTACAATGAAAATGAATGCTTAAGTAGGAAAAGTGGTCGCTGTGGTGTAGTGGTAGTGCGTTGGACTGCTACGCAGAGTGTCCGGGGTTCGAATCTCGGCACAGGCAAAATCAAAAAATAGAAAAAATAATTTTTCTACACGGCACCACCTCTTGGCAGGCAATGGCAAACCTACAAGAGTAAAAATTGCTATGTAAAGCTTTTCACTTCGCCGTTCGGATTCGGTATTAAACTGTAGGTCCCTTCCATTCATGTATAAATCTAACACGCACAACATGAGTGGATGCGAAAAGCTCGGCCTAGGCCCTCCATGGGCTGTTGTGCCATTAAAAGTAAAAGTAAAGTAAGTAAGTAGGAAAAGTCAATGTATGCAAAAGTAAAATATCAAAGCTTGGTAGAAATTAATGATAATTGTCGATAATTCCGAAACATTACCTCATTTCATTACAAAAGAAAATCACTTCTTTTATTGCGAAATTTGACACATTTCTATTTCCATCTTTCATATAAATTACAGGCCAGTGTAAATCTATAATGACCATTTATACATATATTTTTCACCAAAGCGCTTCAGAAGGTAGCAAAGATGTCACCTGGCCTGTAATTCAAAGGTTTCGGTTAAGTTACAGTTGTAGTGTTCGACTGCTATGCAGGGTTCAAATCTGGGTACAGTCAAAAAACAAAAGTGGAAAGTAAACAAATTTTCAAAAGCTTGGTACTTCTACAATACGTCTGAAGGATATTACATATTATTAAGTAATGTTAATGTGTATAAAAGTATATTATTTATTAATATAATTAATCTGTAAACTAAATGTATAAACAGATTTGTAGAGTCCTTGGTTTATGTGTTGTAATTGTGGCGGCGAAAGCAATTTCAAAATAGCGTAAACAAATTTGAATACTAGTTATACAATAATTAGTTTAGCCACTCGGTATGTTCATTTTCAGCCATTAGGGCAATGGGACTTAAAATGTTTTATTTATTTTTTTTTAATAAAATCCAAATAAGAATAAAAATAAAAACTCGGGCTTATAGATTTCGACAAATTTTCGTAATTTGTGAATCGTTAATTAAACGCGTTAATACATTAATTTCGAAAAACATTACTATTTTGTTTAACTTCCGGTAACTATAACCAGGAATGTCTCCATGTGGCTGCCTTCTACCCCTAGTTTCTAACCCATGTGGTTAGAGAAGAACAATATTCTCAAGGTCAGTAAGGTAAAGAAAATTATGATGCTTACGGTCAAACCCTGATCTCGATGATGAACCTAACCCATATTTCAGTCAGCACAAGCATCGATAACGAGGATAGCGAAGACGCGTGCCCGAAAGCAGTATGATAATTAACCAAATTCGATTGCGTGAGTCTCGATGATGAAATCTACTGTAAGGCGGACTTAAACCAGTTGCCTTTGAATGCCTATTTCTCAGCAAAGAATTGGGATGCAACACCCAGAAAATACTCTGAAGTAAAATATACCAAATTTCCAAAAAGCTTCATGGTTTGGCAAGATATTTGCACCTGTGGTCTACGGAGCAAGGCGTTCATTACGACAGGAACAATTAACTCGAGAATTTATATAGAAGAATTCCTGCAAAAACGCCTTCTACCATTTATTGGACAACACAAAGGGACCGTTTTGTTTTGGCCAGACATAGCCACAAATCATTACTCCAGGTCAATTATGGAATGGTATAAGGAAAATAATGTCACAGTGGTCCCAAAAGAGGCAAATCCTCCCAACTACCCGGAACTTCGGCCTACTGAAATATATTGGGCGATAATGAAGCATAGCCTAAGAAAAACAAAGTTTGGAAAAAAAGTAAAATTCCGAACGTACAGTCTCTAATTAAGAACGTTAAGAAATATGTTGAAACAATTTTGCAACCGCTAATAATATTTGAATCCATTTTTTTTGTGAATTATAGTTTAAGAAATGCTTAATAAACTGAACTTTATTTGATTGAAATCGGACTGTTGGTGGTTTTTAATGTCTCCCAAAAAACCACCCCCTATCTGGAAGCTTATATTGAGAGTATTTCAAAAGAAATTTTTTTTTTGGACCACCCTAAAAACCGCCAAAATGAATTTTTGTTTATAACTTTGGCAGTTGATGTCCGATTTTTATAAGTGATATATTGTTGCCTTAATTTTGGTGCAATTCTTAATTTAAGTACTTTCATAGATACATTGTTTCAAAAATTAATTTTGGCGGTTTTTAGGTCGTTAAAAAAAAAAAAAAATTGGTTTGAAATACTCACAATATAGGGGGTGATTTTTTCAAACCCTTTTTTTTTTGTATGCGGACCGACCCGCTCTAAGGTACATAGTCGTAACACTTTTGTTTAAGTGTTTTTGGAGAAAAATATAATTTTTTTATACAAAAAGTTAACGTTAATTTTTTTTTCAGTTTTAATGAATTAACGTTAAAGACGTTAACTTTTTGGTTAATGCTTTTTGGGTTAATGACGTTAATTTCTTCGTTATTGATGCCCAGCTCTGCCAAATGTGTCAAAAACCATGTCGTATGCAAATGAATATATGTATCTAATTATCCGCGCTACGCATAAGTCAATCTAACTGTAGAATAACATAACCCTCGGCAAGTTGGTTAATTTATCACTAAAACAACAGTTATTTAGTTTAAAACTGGCGATTTTGATGTAAGAAACGAAGAACGTGGAAGAAGACCACTGAAAAAGTTTGAAGATGCCGAATTGGAAGCTTTACTCAATGAGGATGATGGTCAAACGCAAGAACAACTTGCAGAACAGTTAAATGTGACCCAATAATGCATTTCTCAATGTTTAAAAGCCATGAGATTGATTTTGAAGGTAAAAAGGTGGGTGTCGTATGAGTTGTCTGAAAGACAGCAAGAAAATCGAAAATCCACCTGTGAAATGTTGCTCGCCAGGTACAAAAGAAAGTCATATCTTCAATTGTTACTGGCGATGAAAATGGATATATTTCGAGAATCCCAAATGTAAACGATCATATGCTAATCCTAATCATATGTTGATCCCGGTACAAAGCCAAATAGCTTTGGAAAGAAGACAATACTCTGTGTTTTCTGGGATCAGCTAGGTGTTATTTGGTTTGAACTTCAGAAACCAGGTGAAACAGTTACTGGTCAACGCTACCAACAACAATTGGCCGATTTGAACCGTGCTTTGCGCCAAAAATGTTCAGAAAATCAAGCTCGGCAACACAAAGTGATTTTTCTTGATGACAATGCACCATCACATCAAACAAAACAGACTCGGGAATTGGTATTCATACAGCTGGGAAGCCCTCCCCCATACGGCTTATTCACTAGACTTGGTTCCATCTGATTACCACTTCTTTTCATCAATGGGGCACGCACTTGTTGAGCAGCACTTCGATTCGTACGAAAATGTGAAAAAATGGCTCGATGACTGGTTTGACTCAAAAAATGAGTTGTTTTTTTGGCGAGGCATTCACAAATTGCCAGAGAGATTTGAAATATGTGTAGCTAATAATGGACATTACTATGAAGATAAATGAATAACCATTTTTCTTAAATAAACGTGTATTTTCATAACAAAAAATGATCGGTTTCATACATGTACACCTGGTAAATGACGGGTTACGTTAAAAATCAAATTTTCAAAAATTTTAAGGTTTTGACAGTGGATTCTGACAAAGAACTAAGGGGTAAAATTGTATGTGTCTAGGAGTTTTAAAAGTTTATTTCTAATTTAAGTTTTCCGCAGGCCCAAAAAATAATTTGTAGCGGTAGTTTTCTAGCATGTGGCCGAAACATGGCGTAATCTGGGGATCCAATTTTCACGCACTCTTCGCAGTAAACCAGGCTGTATTTCGGCAATAACGCGTTGAATGTTGGCTTCCAAGTTGTTTCTGTTTTATCGGCGTAGACATGCGACTTTACATATCCCCAAAGAAAATAATCTAGTGGCGTCAACGAGCGACGTGTACATTTCATGAAATTAATCGTTCCTCAAATGTGTCTTATATTTTTAGTCGAGCTAGAACCCAAAAGTAACAACAAACAAATATACGAATTTAAAAACTTATTAAATAGCAGAATCGTATTTGAACCACCACGTCCCAAGCGCGAGTTACCATAATGCGCAAACTGCCAGCAATATGGTCACACAAGGGCATATTGTAGACGTAAGCCTAGGTGCATTAAATGTGCTGAAAGTCACTCCTCCAATTGTCCAAGAAAAAGTAGATCTGAAGATGTAAAATGTGCTCTCTGTGATGGAAATCATCCTGCAAATTATAAAGGGTGTGCTGTATATAAAAACTTACAACAATTAAAATATCCTCCCTTAAGAAAACAAATAACAACAGTATCTTACGCGCAGATTGTCAGAGACACCCCAAATCAAAATAAATCTGCAACAAATATTGTTAAACTTCACCTGATATGCGTGAAATTATGTCATTGTCAACAGACAATGCAGCAACTTACCACCATGACAAACTTATTAATAAATCTAACATCCAACTTTTCTAAAAATCGGTAAAATTAAAAAAGGTATCTGGAATGCAAATGGTCTGTCACACTACATCCTTGAGATTAAATCGTTCTTAGACATAAATGAAGTCGACATACTTCTGATATCCGAAACACACTTCACTCACACCAGCCATTTTAAAATTAACAACTATAACTTTTACCACACAATGCATCCAGATGGAAAAGCATACGGCGTAAGTGCAATACTGGTAAAACGTAATGTTTTTATATTCCGGCAACCTCTTTTGGTTATCGGTTGGTTGCTCGGTACAGAACCGATTAGCCAGTTTTTTCCAAGCCTTGGTGCAGAACCAAGGCTTGGGTTTCGAGGAGATTTTTAGATGATTTCTTTCCACAAAATAAAAGAAACGACTGAATCGCTCAATACTTGATTTGCTGATAATATTTTATTTCCACAAATTGCTTATTTATATATTAACTACAATGCTGGTGACAAACGCAAAAACGTAGTAAACAAATTTACAAACGAAAATTGCTGGCACAGCACGACGTCAAGAGTGTGACCGATTGCAAGGTTCTGGCTGTCCCAGAATTCCAGAGTGTCATGTTGCTACACGCGCTGCCGTAAATACGGCATGATCCCTGGTGCAATATGATCCTCTGTGAGAATCCTAAGCACAAGCAAATTCACACACAACCGGCCGCGCTGTTGGGGTTATGCTGCGTCAACATTCTCCCCACTGTTGAGACTGGTCTCAACTATTACTTTCTGGGGTGAGCCCCACCCGGAAATCTGGTAGCGAACGTGGCCCTGGAACAGGATTTCGTTTGGAAGTTCTTCTGGCTCGAACCCATTTGATGACTATTCCTAATACGAGGAAGAGGGTGATGGCGAGACTTGTGTAACTTATGGTGAACTGGTGTCGCTCTCATTGGACATTTGTTAGTGCATCAGTTTCTTGAACCGTGAGCAGCTTCAGTTTGTTCTTCATCTGCTGTACTTCTCCGGTGAAGTTGTGGTGCTCCAATTGATGAGGCGACTACGTGGACTTTACTGGTAGCGAGTACTTCGGTGAAATCGCTATTTGGGATGAATGCCGTGATGATTGTTGAAGTGTATGTTGCATGGCCGACGAGTGTTGTCAACTCGTCTTTGAGAATGCATCCTTTAAATTTTACCTCGGTTATGATTGCCCCACACAGAACGCTGACAGATTTGGCAGGTCTGGCGATGTATAAGAACGAGTTGGTTTCGAGCAGTTGGATCCATTCAGGGGCGGCTGTCGATTTGCTCAAACTGCAGCTGTCGATAGTTGGTGACTCTGTGAGATAGTTGATCTCGCATAAACTTAGTTTTGATCCCGTCTGTAAATAGGGTAGTGCTGTCGACACATATGGGCGCCCTCACCGATTGTGACGCATCTTGCTAATTCTGCTCTTGATAATGGATAGTATTGATCTCGGTGCAGATTAGTTATCAAGAACTCTGCGGTGTTTTGGATGATGATAAACATATCCGTTTCGTTGAGTTTTGCTGGAACCGGCACGACGTGTAACATTTCAAAAGGTTCAAGTGATACCAACGGCAACTTTAATCGGAACATGATGTTCGAGCTTGTGGCTCGTCCCTCAATGCTCGTGAGTTTATACAGCTTTATGATGTCTTCTCCATTGTAAGGCAATTGTAGAGTGGGTGGGATGTGACTTTTAATCACGATTAGCTGCTTTCTCAACTGTGATGGAGTGATGAGCATAGGATTCACTTGACCTTGATGAGAATCTAGCAGTACGTCGATGAGTAATGCTTGTGTCTTTTGATACCCGTCAATGGCCATTAACATTCGAAGTGATAGTGCGTTGAACAATTGTGTTTGTTTGTGCTCTTGTGACCAGGCGACCAACGTGGAAATTTCCTGTCGAGCTTGCTTGATGGCCTCCTTCAAGTTGTACAGTTCTTCGGTGGCTTCCTTCAATATGTTGGTCGTTGAGTCAATCACCGATGTTTGGTTCTGAAGTAGACTTAATAAGCCTTCGTCATTATGATACACGCCATTGATTATTGTCGACATTGTCTCAGCGTAATCCGCATCAAGAATGCCAAAGAGTGCATTGGCTAGACTTCCAACAATGCCTAAGGGGGCGGTTCTTCGATAACGCGTCTCTTTGGTACCGATAATTAGCTCATTGTTTTGTTTGATTTCTAATAGTTTGGCCTGAAATTGAGCTATTGTCGTGGCGCAGTCTATCACATGATTGAGATCTTTACAAAATTGACTTAACGCATTCCCGCCGTTGACGAGGTTGTTGCATTCTGCGTTATATGTTGTCATGTTGTAAAAAATTATCAAGTCCCAATCGGTTGATGTTAAATGCGCTATCCCCATTCTTTCAAAGTAGATTCCTGGTTGAGTGCGGAACGGTTCCTTGTTTACCGCTGGTCGTGCGAGCAGAGGGATGATCAATCCCAGAATGATGCATATTGTTGCTATTGGTGACAGTGTTCGGTCTCGCTTCGGTTGTTGACCGTGGGATGCACGATGTTTTTTGGAGCCTGATGGGTGCTCTTCCGCTGGCTTACGCTGGTCCATCTGCTCCACCTCAGTTAGAATAGTCTCCGCTGTGTGATCATTTGGTTCTACTTCAGCTTGTATTGTCAATGGTGCTAGTAGATGAATGGCACATTTCAGAATACGACTAGCGTGCCTGGAAAAATGTTTTGGCATGTCGTCTTCCATTTTTGTCGGTGTTGAAGTTCATTCAAGTATTCTTTGTTCCATCGTTGGCAGAATTCATTTTTGAGTTTTCTGACCACCTTATATCGTTGAGGAAGATTACCTCTGAATTCTTCCGCCATGCTGTCTACGATACTGGTGATCGGTGCCCCCGACAGAAAATGACTCGGTGTCAGTGCTGACAGATCATTCGGATCCTCGGACATTGGTGTCAACGGTCCCGAACTCAGGATTGTTTCTGTCTCTGTCATTACTGTATTAATTTCTTCAAATGTTAGTGATTTGTTTACTACGTTTTTACGTTTGTCACCAGTATTGTAGTTAATATAAATAAGCAATTTGTGGAAATAAAATATTATTTTTTTATATTTATTTATATTTATTATAATCTGATCATTCATCTACCTGTTTCGGAAGAGAACTATGACGTCGCATGGACCATCTTGACTAATCATCAACAAACTGATTCGACCTCATCAGTGTGGTAAGTCCACCATCGACCAGATATTCACACTACGCCAAATTCTGGAAAAGACCAGAGAAAAACAGATCTACACCCACTATCTATTTGTCGATTATAAAGCCGCCTTCGACAGCACGATTAGGGATCACTTGTACGCCGCAATGTCTGATTTTGGTATCCCTGCAAAGCTCATTCGTCTTTGCAAAATGACACTGAGCGACACCACCAGCGCAGTGACGATTGAAAATTGGGACAGACCTCTACGCGCCATTTGATACCAAAAGAGGTTTCAGACATGGTGACTCCCTATCGTGCGACTTCTATAACGCTGATGATATTGACATCATTGGCAAAAACGCTCGAGCAGTCAGTGCAGCATTTTCCAAACTGGAAAGAGGTTCTCGTCGATTGGGTCTAGTGGTGAACGAGGACAAAACGAAATACATCCTAATCTCGATTGGAAAGACCAGGTACAGGGCAACCTGATTGCCTTGGCCTTATCAACTGGCGCCTCTGTGCGCATAGCAAAGGCGACTGGCGAAGCTTTATAGAGGCGGTCAAGAACGATCATCGGTTGTAGTGCCAGCTAAGTAAGTAAGTAAATGTTTCTGTCAGTAAACTAAAATTGAAACGCGCGATGTGTTGCATGTAGCGCCAACCAGCTGAAACTACATGTCTGCAACATTTATTAATGCCTTCCAACTGGGGCACGAAAAAGTTACTAATCATGTTTCTGTACCGCTCACTTTATCGTTCTGACCATCATAATTTTTGGCGACATATGCACCAATGATTCTACCGGTCCATAAAGCGCGCCAAACGGTGACTTGTTCTAGATGTAATGGTATTTTGAGAATGGATTGTGGGTTATCATTGCTCCAAGTGCGGCAATTCTGTTAATTGATTGTTAACCAAAAGTGTTCTTCAACTGAACAAAAGTTTCGAATGAAATTGTGTATCAAAGGCAATGTTTCCTTCACCAATGTGCCCATTCACCAAATGTACGTCATGAATGACGATGGTGTGACTTCAATTCCTTAACAAATTGAATCTTGTAAAAACGTAACCAAAATCTGTTCCCAAAATTTTTCATAAAGTGGATGGAAACATCATCATGAACACTACGCTACTACCAGCAATCGCTTGTGTGCTCACTGTACTACGTCTTACGTATTATCGTTTGGAATAAACTTGTTGCGAAAACGATTCATAATTTCTCGAATTAATCGCACTGAAACGTAACGCCCGATGTGTTTATCGAACTGAACCGTGTTTTTGTAAATAAATATGAACAATTTGCAAAGTTGCTCCGGCTTGAGTCTATTCATGATGAATTGTCAAATCGGCTATCACAAAAAACAGTGTGGCCACTTTTGGAACACTATTTCAATTCACTATTCAATTAACTTCCTCCGCTGGCCTTACAGTTAGCCCATACGATCAACCCAGTTTTTCAGTTTTCAGTTTTTTTTTTCGACTGTACGAAGCTGTATTTGACCGATGGCTGCGCCAATTTCGTAAATAAGAGCCTCAATCGCTGCTGAATGGTCAGCGAAACACTTATCCTTAACGTCTCCCCACAAATAATAGTCCAACGAAGTTAAATCGGAACTGCGTGGTGGCCAATGCACATCACCAAAACAGCTAATAATGCGATTTTCAAAATTCCCACTCAAAATATCGCGCTATCCTGTTGGAACCAAATGTTTTTTCCACAGCGCATACCATTCACTTTAACGCATCTTCCTCCCTCATTTTCAAAGAAAAATGGTCCAATGAGACCGCCGGATTTTCAGAGCCCCAGATGCGTAACTTTGGCGATATGGTTGGTTCTTCTTGCACGTTCGGAGCAACAGCAGCAATTTTTGTTGTTGTGCGTACTGTAGGAGTACGAGAACGTATTGTTTTATCCAATAAAGATCCAGTTTCACACACACGTTTCACAAATTGATCCATAAATTTCGTGGAAGGCGCTTCTTCTACCGAATTATTAACTTAATTTTCTTCTACACTTTCGGTAGAAGATTCACCAGTTTGCAAGTAAAGTTTTAGTATTTCCCAATATTGTATTAGCGTGTATCGACCCATTTCGTTAACCACATATATAAAACTAATTGTTAAACTCCGGGGTGAGTTATTTTAATAAAAGATGGAAAGGATTTCGTATTGAGAAGTTAACATATTAATTTATTGAAAAAATGGGAGAATGAAAGTTACAATATAAAAATGGAAAAATGATCTGCCGAACGGTTAAAATACTCTAAAGAATGAAGAAATATTGTAGAAACCGTAGAGGAGAGTAGAACAGAAGAAGAAAGAATAGAGCAATAATATAGAAATGAAAGGGCCTTTAAACATTAATTACCCATTATAATACGAATGATATTAGAGTTGTCACACTTAAAATATCCAGTAGTTCAAATTCCAAAAGTAGATGGACCTTTATAAAA
The DNA here is from genome assembly GCA_958295655.1 of Palloptera scutellata. Taxonomy (NCBI): domain Eukaryota; kingdom Metazoa; phylum Arthropoda; class Insecta; order Diptera; family Pallopteridae; genus Palloptera; species Palloptera scutellata. The sequence continues at coordinate 78,061,027 of OY282449.1, read as the reverse complement.
AATTTTGTTTTTGTTTCTTGATATCTTTTTAAAGTATAACTGTTTAAAAAAATAAAATTGTAACTTGCGAACATTTTTGAATTTAATGAAGAAAATTGTTCCGAAAACAACTATTCTACCATATAAATAAACTTTGTGCTTTTAAATATGCTTTTATAATGTTAGTTGATGTAGAGCAGGCATGTTTTTTTTTTGTACAAACATTTTTTGAGACCTAAGGGGAAAAGTTTTGTATTTGAAAACTTAAAAAAAAAAATTAAGATTATCTCATGATAATTTACATGACATTACATAAGGCAACGAAATAATTGTTACAATTCCAACAATGTGTGTGGTTATGTTAGAAATCCATTTCAAGATTAACATTTTTGCATTCCATTTATAACTTTAAGATTTTAGACCTAACAGATGGGATCAACTAAATTGACTGTTTTAGTTTAAATATTATATATAGCCAGTTGAAAATGTAAATATTATCGTGGACAAGCCTTATGTACTTAACTGCGAGACCACTGTAGGGACGCCAAACAAACATAGTGGAAGGAGTCTTAAGTTTCCTGATTTCATAGCTGTCGTCCTTTCAGAGCTATGACCAAGATCATTATTTGAAGATAAATCGTAGATTGTTTAATAATTTAAATTTTTGCAGTAGCAATTTCCTGAAATCTCTTTTGAAATGACCTTAGTTATTCTTTATTAATTAAAACTCAGGTCTTACAACGATGGCCGTTCCTTTCAAGCGAATATAAGTTATTTAATTTTTGAGCACTCATTTAACTAATTTTTGATGGATTTTTTTTTCCAAGTTTCCTCAGAAGAAAAACCATTGTGATGGAGAACTTAACTATCGAAAAAACCTATCACGTATTTCCGTATATTACGCTGCAAGGCATGCTGTAGCAAGTATTTGTATTTTCAAGAATATTTTTAGGGGTTTGTTAATAAGCGTTTGAATGGACTGTCTATTTATTTCAATATGTATACTTTAAATCTATTACTGATGACCAAGCCTTGAATTTCAATCAAAAATTATGTTAAAAAAAAATTGGTCGAATAGCATAATTAAATTAATAAATACCCTTTAAAATAGAAATTTTAGTATTTGCTCTGCACTATTATACAAATACTTCAAAATTGGCACAAAAAAAAAAAACAATGATTTTTGCCATCTGTACCAACTAGCTCTGAGGTACAATTTGATTCACATTTCCTAAAGTAATCATTACTACCCAACTCTATACATTTCAGTAATTTGATCCAGTCTGCCGCAGTGTACTGAAAATATGATATACTTTGCATCTAAGAGATAAATATGCTAGAAAACAGGATCAATTGTTTGTTTAATTTGTCAACTAGTGTATTCATAAAATAAATTTGTTTCATTGTTCCTCATATCAATCATTTCTGACTATACCGTGATAACACAAAACTCGATGTTTTTGATTTATTGATGCAGAAAATACCGTTTAAATTTGATCTTTCAGCTGATAAATTCACGCTAGCATACTTTAAAAGTTACAGCTGCATTGTTGGTGGGTTCAAAATAAATTTTGTGAAATTTAAAACATTAAAGCTTTTCCCTAGAAATTCAAAACTTTGAGTTGTGACGTTATAGTCGCAAAAGTTCAGCAAAAGGGAGATTTTCTATTTTATTGATGTGGATATTTACATTACACTTACACTATTGGCAATTGGATTTTTTTATTTTTTTTATTAACAATTTGTATACAAGAAGGATATTGTCATAATACTGCGACTAGCAACAAAAAACTAACAAGTAATTCTTGTTTAGTAAATTTTAAAGGAATTTTGCAAAGTTTTAAAAAACTAACTTATTTAAGTTATCGCCCAACAAGATCACAGGGCTTTGTGCGTTTTAGCCTACGTTCTGACTCAACAGGAAGGATGAGCTTTGAAGACTCTTCGTTTACGTGTCGTTGAAGCCTTACTTCATGAGAATTAGCAAATTTTATATACTTACTTACTTACTTACTTAGCTGGCGCTACAACCGATGATCGGTCTTGGCCGCCTCCACAAAGCTTCGCCAGTCACTTCTGCTATGCGCGCGCTGGCGCCAGTTGATAAGGCCAAGTGCAGTCAGGTTGCCCTGCACCTGGTCTTTCCAACGGAGATTAGGACGTCCCCTTCTGCGTGATCCTCCACCGTGGTTCGAATAAAACACCCTTCTAGCCGGAGCGCTTTCTTCCATTCGCTCAACATGACCTAGCCAGCGAAGCCGCTGGAGTTTTATACGCTTGACTATGTCAGTGTCGGCGTACAGCTCATACAGCTCATTGTTCCATCTTATTCGAAACACGTCATCCACGCATACTGGACCGTAGATCTTACGGAGTATCTTCCTCTCGAACGCTCCTAACAGTCTCTCATCATTGATGGTCAATGTCCACGTCTCTGCGCCATACATTAGGACGGGAAGGATGAGGGACTTATAGAGCGTTATTTTCGTCGGTCGAGAGAGGGCTCTACTTCTCAATTGCCTACTGAGCCCGTAGTAACACCTGTTGGCAAGAGTTAGTCTCCGCTTGATCTCAAGGCTGACATTATTGTTGGTGTTTATGCTGGATCCTAAATAAACGAAATCCTTGACGACTTCAAAAGTGTAGTTGTCAACAGTGACATTTTGTCCAAGACGCCGTGACTCTTTGTTTGTTGACACAAGGTATTTCGTTTTGTCCTCGTTCACCACTAGACCCACACGACGAGACTCCCTTTCCAGGTTGGAGAATGCTGCACTGACTGCTCGAGCGTTTTTGCCAATGATGTCAATATCATCAGCGTATGCTAGCAGCATGACACTCTTGTAGAAGATAGTGCCAGAGATGTCGATGTTCGCAGCTCGAATTATTTTCTCCAGCATTAGGTTAAAGAAGTCGCACGATAGGGAGTCACCTTGTCTGAAACCTCTTTTGGTATCAAATGGTGCGGAGAGGTCTGTCCCAATTTTCACTGCGCTGGTGGTGTTGGTCAGTGTCATTTTGCAAAGACGAATGAGCTTTGCAGGGATACCAAAATCAGACATTGCGGCGTACAAGTGATCCCTAATCGTGCTGTCGAAGGCGGCTTTATAATCGACAAATAGATGATGGGTGTCGATCTGTTTTTCTCGGGTCTTTTCCAGGATTTGGCGTAGTGTGAATATCTGGTCGATGGTGGATTTACCAGGCCTGAAGCCACACTGATAAGGTCCAATCAGTTTGTTGACGATGGGCTTCAGTCTTTCGCACAGTACGCTCGATAGAACCTTATATGCAATATTAAGAAGGCTGATCCCACGGTAGTTGGCGCAGATCGTGGAATCACCCTTCTTAAGGATTGGGCAGAGTACGCTGAGATTCCAATCACTTGGCATGCTTTCATCTGACCATATTCTGCATAGAAGCTCATGCATGCGTTTTTTGAGCTCTTCGCCTCCGGTCTTAAACAACTCAGCAGGCAGGCCATCTGCACCTGCAGCCTTATTGTTTTTCAGCCGAGCAATGGCTGTTAAGACCTCCTCATAGTCAGGCGGCGGTACTTCAACGCCGTCAGTGATTGGGGTTTCCGGAGAGGGTTCCGCAGTGGCGGGATTATTGCCGTCTTCGCCATTAAGCAGCTGCGAAAAGTGCTCCCTCCATAATCTCATTATGCCCTGGATATCTGTCACCAGATTTCCATATTCATCCTTGCAGGAAGAGGCCCCGGTCTTCAAACCAAGAGTCAGGCGTCTTATTCTTTCAAAGAATTTTCGGACCTCGTTCCTGTCCCGCAACATTTCGATATCATTGAACTCGCGTCTTTCTTCATCTCTTTTCTTGCGCCTGAAAAGACGTTTCTCCTCCCTCCTCAACTTTCTGTATCGCTCCTTAGCAGCTCGCGTTGCAACTGACTGCAGGGTGGCTCTATAGACTGCGTTTTTTGCTTCAGTAGCATCGCGACACTCTTGGTCGTACCACATATTTCTCCGTCGACGGTGGTAGCCTAGCACCTCTTCGGCAGCCGTACGCATAGAGCGGGAAATGTGTGTCCACTGTGCGCATATATCATCAAGTTGAGGGGTGTTTTGCGAAAGGAGAAGTGCAAGTTGGTTGGCAAAGACTTTGGCTGTCTGTTGTGATTGCAGCTTTTCGACATCCAGCTTTCTCTTTGTACCTATCCGTACGCGATTTGCTACACATATACGTGTGCAGACCTTGGCTGCAACCAAGTAGTGGTCTGAGTCGATGTTTGCACCACGTATTGTGCGTACGTCTAGTACATTGGAAGCGTGCCTTCCGTCGATCACAACGTGATCAATTTGGTTTCGTGTGTTTTGATCAGGGGACAGCCAAGTGGCCTTATGGATATCCTTATGTTGGAATCTGGTGCTACTAACTGTCATGTTTCGTGCCGCGGCGAAGTCGATCAGTCTCATACCGTTATCGGTGGCTTCGTCGTGGAGACTGAATTTTCCGATCGTCGGACCAAAGAGACTCTCCTTGCCCACCTTGGCATTAAAGTCGCCTAACACGATTTTAACATCGTGGCGGGGGCAATGCTCATAAGCTTTGTCGAGGAGCTCGTAGAAGTCATCTTTGGTCGTTTCATCCTTCTCATCCGTCGGGGCATGGACACAAATTAGGCTGATGTTGAAGAATTTTGCCTTGATGCGGATAGTGGCTAGGCGCTCGTTCACCGCCGTGAACCTCGAGACTAGATGACGCAGTCTCTTCCCAACCACAAATCCAACACCAAATTCGTGTCTCGACGCATGACAGCTGTAGTAGATATCACAGGATGCTCTTTTGGAGCAACCCTGTCCCGTCCATCGCATTTCCTGTACAGCGGTGATGTCAGCTCTATATTTTTGGAGGACATCCACCAGCTGGATAGAGGCACCTTCCCTGTAGAGGGTTCGGACATTCCAGGTGCATATCCGTAAATCGTTGTCCTTTGGGCGTTTGCGGGAGTCGTCAATATTAGAGGGGTTCATTATCCGAGGCTTGTTTGGAGGTTTCATTGGAGGGTATTTTAACGTGGTGGGTTCCAAACCCGACGCACAACCATTCATTCAAGGCCATGGAGAAGCCCGCCGCACACATTAGTTAACTCACTGACGGTTGTCAGATCGCTATCCAGGGGACGCCACGAGGAGGCTGTGTGTCGACTTGAAACGTAGAAGCGCAAGGATCGACCATGGACGCACCTGCGACTGTCACGAACTTTACCTTGTGTCCTACGCCCCAGGCAAATTTTATATATCTATCTCAAAATGCAGATTGGCATTACGAATGTACCAAGGTGCATTGACTTGAGTACTTTGTTCTGACAACGTTGAATTGACATTATTGTTGACTTACTGGCACAACCACAAAGTTGGATTCCATAGATCCAAATAGAGTTGATGACCTGTTTATATAAAATAGTTTTGTGGCAGATTGAAAGAACCGGCATCCGGCCAAGAAGCCAGTACATATTTTTGAATTTTAGACCAAGCTCTGTGCCTATTTTCTTTACATGCTCCTTCCATCGTAGTTTAGCGTCTAAGTTCATGCCTATGTTTTTAGCTGAGTTCGGTTTATAAAGAATATCTTTATTAGTGAAATCAACATGTATGGATTTGGTGTTGTTAAGTTTAATTCTCCATTTTTCGGTCCAATCGATAACATTTGCAAACACCAATTGAAGTGATTCTTCTATGGCTGAATTAACAACTAAACGAGCTGTCTGTATCGTAGCATTGCAATAATTTGATCTGGTTGGTAGGTTACTAGTGAACAAGAGATATAGGACTGGGACCAATACGTTTAATGTGGAACACCAGTTTTAATATCTCTAAGGTCCCAATAAGTATCAACCTGTTCATTGGGTTAAATATGATTCAAGAAGATCTCAGAAATCATTTGGGAGGTTTTTTTTTAAGTTTCATTATGATGCCGGCATGGCTGACTTTAGCAAATCCCTGTGCCACATCTAGGAACACTGCAGAGTAGTGCCTTTTCAATGACTTAATTCTATGCAATTGATCGATCGTTGAGTGTTTGTCTTTAAAACCGAACTGATGATCTGGGATCAGTTTTAGTTGTTCAATAAGTAATTTTTCTAGCAACTTTGATACCATTGGTAGGAGAAAAATTGGTCTGTATGAGGACACATCGCGTAATGGTGTTCCCGGTTTTGGAATAATAATCACTTCTGATACATACTTTCCAAACACAAGGCACGAATTTAAGCTTTATGATTATATAAGATATTAGACACATTACATTTATACTTAGGGAATATTTCTTAAAAGTTCGGTTGTGATCAGGTCAAACCCAGGTGGTTTGTCAGTGCAAAGTTCTTGTCGATTTCAAACTTAACTTTAGTTGGAGTGAATATGGTAATTTTTTTGAGAGTTAGAGGTGTTTGGGAAGACAATATAACCATTTTTTTTGGAGTGAATGATTGTTCCAAGTGCTCAGTAAATGCATGTGCCTTCTCGCAGTTGTTTCTGACCCATTATCATTGTTTACTTTAATCGATGGAATGTTCATAATTGGCCGATTGCGGTATTTTGTACATTTCTAGAGTGAGTAGTCTGCTGATTTTTCGTTTATAAGATTCCTTATATACATACTTGTTAAAAGAGTAATTTTTAAAATTACTGATTTCTTGTTTGAGTTCTTTAGTGATCTTTTTCGATTTGGCTTCGTTTGCGTTTAATGCCATTTACAACGAAGATTGCGTTTCTTCCAAATTATTTCTCTAATTTCACTTGGATAATCGTGTGCTAAGCTTTCACTTTTCATATTAAGTGCACTAGACCATGCCGCTTTTTATAGTATTTGGGAAAATTTCCAGACTTGCTCTTCCAGCTGGTGGTCGCTGTGGCGTAGTGGTAGTGTGTTGGGCTGCTACGCAGAATGTCCGGGGTTCGAATCTCGGCACAGGCAAAATCAAAAAAAAGTAGAAAAAATAATTTTTCTACACGGCACCACCTCTTGGCAGGCAATGGCAAACCTACTAGAGTAAAAATTGCTATGAAAAGCTTTTCACTTCGCCGTTCGGATTCGGCATTAAACTGTAGGTCCCTTCCATTCATGTACAAATATAACACGCACAACATAAGTGGATGCGAAAAAGCTCGGCCTAGGCCCTCCATGGGCTGTTGTGCCATTAAAAGTAAAGTAAGCTCTTCCAGCTGATCTACTGATTCTAACTCATTATTAAGGTCTAGTTTTTGGTCTAAAATTAGCTTGAAGTAGTTCCATTCTGTGAATTCGTTTCTTTTTTATTAGTTTCTATAATAATCGTCGCTTGAAATTCTTCAGAACTCAGCTTATATCCTTCATAAGTAGTGTTTTATATTCTTTCTGACAAGTGTAGTGGTAAATATCAAAGTTTTTTTTAGTCTAACAAACAAACGGCTCAGCAATCAGGTATATACACTCCTGCTCAAAATAAAAGGTACACAGCACACTTTCAACTTTAACATAACAAATTATGGTTTTATTGAATATTTTAATAAAACCAAATGCATATTAATTCAGTAGATATAAAAAAATAAAGAAAAATAAACTTCATCACTAGATAAAGAATAATAAAAAATCTGAGATCAATAAAAATTTTCAGGCGCTTATTCGACTGCTCCAAAAAAAATTTACACTCGTAGTATTACAACAAAAAAGAATAACTAAAAGTTTTAATAAAAAATTATTGGATATTTTGAATCATTTAACATATATAACATATAACATATATGTGTATCCACCACCATTTTGAATTACCTTCGCTACTCTCCTTGGCATACTATTAATCAAATCCCGACATATACTCTTTATTACAGAAAACTTTTTTCGCCAACTCCTTTTTCCCCCACAAGTTTTCTATTGGATTTAGATCCGGGGATTGACTTGGCCACTCTAAAACATTGACATTATAATCTTTAAAAATTTTTTTTAACAATTTAGCGGTATGCTTTGGGTCGTTATCTTGCTGATAGACCCAACGTAAAGGCATGTTTTCCTCCGCATAGGGTAGCATTGTATTTTCCACAATGTCCTTGTATTTGGCTGCTGTCAGTTTAGTGTATAGGACTAGATACCAAGAAAAGCATCCCCAAACCATAATATATCCCAGTTATTTCCTTTGTATGTTAAAAGAAAATTGAACTTCAAAGTATAATTTTCATTATAAGGTTATTTATTATGACCGAACTGGTTGAATATGGTCTTCAGACTAATTTTACAATTATTTTTAATTAATAAAAAGAATTACAAAAAATGCTTAACCTATCGAAAATGCATAGCAATGAATTGCTCAATACTGATGACTCGGCATTTAGTGTGACCTAAATATCGGGTAACCGGCACTTTAGCATTGCTTTGCATTTCCGTATTTATTGACCAAGCAAACCAATATTTGTCAATCGTTTACAAATCGGAAATATTTACTTGCTTTTGGTATTTTGCAATCAGGTCCCCAAACATAAAATTTCATAATTTCCATGCTTCACTGTTTTTTTTCGTGAAGTTCTTTGCCTTTTGACGGCGTACATTCCTTTCTGAATCGTTTCGGAACAGATTAATTTTCGTTTCATCGCTCCATAAAATATTTCTCCACTTTTCTTCACCCTCAGACCCCAACCAGATTTTCGTTGCAAAATTTAACCTCATGCTGAAATTGTTTATTCGTATCCAAGGAACTATTACCTTTGAAGTCTTAAATGGGTCCTTTTTACAGATAGTCACAATGTGACGATCGACATTTGCGTTAGTTTTTTTGGGCCTTCCTCGAGACTCGTTTTGGCGTTTTCGCTTTAACGCATTTCTAACACAATTATGAGTTCTCCCCATCAATCGGCCAATGTTACGAAGTGATTTTTCTAATTTTCTTAGTTTCGACACTAACAGGGCTTCTTCATCAGTACAGTGTGATTTACGACCCATCTAAATTATAAATTATTTAATCAAATTTCATTATTTTTAAGTTAATTAAATCAAAATTTACCGCTGTTAAATTAAGAACTGTAAGAACTCAAAAACAAAACCTTTTTTGTTTGTTGACTGCAGACATAACTTAAAAACCCTGATCTTTTAAGTTACCACAGATATTATAATTGAACGTTCGCATGAATGGTGTATATTTTGTACCATAACTAACATAACTAATTATTAATTTTTAAAAGAATTTTTTCTTTAGTTTATTTTAGTGAATCCGAAAAATCTATTAAATAATAAACTTTATTGAAATCTATTCAGGCATTATTGAAAGATTCCAATTTTAAGTAATTGCACTTATAAGTTTTCAAACTTATCAAATCATAGTTCCTTGTAGCATGTGTACCTACAGGTATATTGATATTGAGTCTACTTAAAAGATAAGTGATATTTATATTGCCCTGGAAAAGTTTAAGTATAAGTACTAGGTGACATCTCTATGTCGCTAGATAAAACTATAAGCTCTGTCAAACCAAATCATTGGCGCCATTTCTTCGCATTTGGCTCTGTCAACAATATTCTATTCATAAACTATCAAGTTTCATACAACAACATATTTTTTTCGCTCGTAAAAATGGCGAATTTTGTGCCTACAAACTACGACATGCGGACATCATTGATTTTCTGTTTCCAGTTGAAGAAATCTGCTTTGGAATCTCAACGAATGCTTGTGGGAGCTTATGGCCAGCACGCTCACAGTGCAACGAGTGGTTCAATAAGTTTAAAAGTGGCGATTTTGATGTGAGAAACGAAGAACGTGGAAGAAGACCACTGAAAAAGTTTGAAGATGCCGAATTGGAAGCTTTACTCAATGAGAATGATGGTCAAACGCAAGAACAACTTGCAGAACAGTTAAATGTGACCCAATAATGCATTTCTCAACGTTTAAAAGCCATGAAATTGATTTTGAAGGTAAAAAGGTGGGTGTCGCATCAATTGCCTGAAAGACAGCAAGAAAATCGAAAAACCACCTGTGAAATGTTGCTCGCCAGGTACAAAAGAAAGTCATATCTTCATCGAATTGTTACTGGCGATAGAAAATTGATCCATTTCGAGAATCCCAAATTTAATCGATCATATGTTTATCCCGGTACACCGGCCAAATCGACAGCAAAGCTAAATCGCTTTGGAAAGAAGACAATGCTCTGTGTTTTCTGGGATCAGCGAGGTGTTATCTGGTTTGAACTTCTGAAACCAGGTGAAACAGTTACTGGTCAACGCTATCAACAACAATTGGTCGATGTGACCCTTGCTTGCGCCAAAAGTGTCCAGAAAATTTTCTTGCTGACAATGCACCATCACATCGAACAAAACAGACTCGGGAATTGGTAGATTCATACAGCTGGGAAGCCCTCCCCCATGCGGCTTATTCGATCTGATTACCACTTCTTTTCATCAATGGGGCACGCACTTGTTGAGCAGACTTCGATTCGTACTAAAATGTGAAAAAATGGCTCTATGACTGGTTTGACTTAAAAAACACAAATTGCCAGAGAGATGGGAAAAATGTGTAGCTAACAATGGCCATTACTGTGAAGATTAAATGTACAACCTTTTTTTTTAGATACACGTGTATTTTCTTAAAAAAAATAACGGGTTCATTCCTGTACACCTGGTAAATGTAGAATTCAAGAGTATTACGATGCTAATGAAATTATTTTCAAACGATTTTCATATGATGGAAGGTTTAAGTTCGTGTTCCAAGGTAAACCACGTAACCAGAAAAGAAGAAATTGTTTTTAGCATATTCTAATATTGGATGAACTAAAGAAACAATTAATAGTTTGATAACATTTGGGTCGTCAAATTCTTTCGCCCAGCGTTTAATGAAACCTAGCACACAGGACACCTTGTTAATGATTTTGTTAATGTGGATAATAAAACAGAGTTTGGTATCCAAAGTCACTGCAGATTCACGAATGTTGAAACGACTTCAAGTTTGTTGTTATCAATTTCATAGTTAAACAATAAAGGAGTTTTACGTGAAAAAGACATTTGCTTACATTTACTTAAATTCAGTTGAATTAAGTTTAAGCTACACCAACTGTATAGTTGGTTTGTTGAAAAAGTGAAATAGATTTATGAAGATTAAAACTGGCTTGCGAGCAAATAATTTGTTCAAAGAGTTTGGGAATAGCACTAAGCTTTGCTGTATCAAGGTAGTTATTAATTAAAGATTTGCTGCCAGATTTATGTAGTGGAATAATGTAAGAGACCTTCTAGGCGTCAAGGAAATACCCACATTGTAAGGAAAACTTAAATAGAACTGTGATGGGTACCGCAAATTCATTGCAACATTCCTTAAGAATACATTCTGGAATATTATGTTTCATCGCTGTGGTGTAGTGGTAGTGCGTTGAACTGCTACGCAGAGTGTCCGGGGTTCGAATCTCGGCACAGGCAAAATCAAAAAGTAGAAAAAATAATAAATAATTTTCTACACGGCACCACCTCTTGGCAGGCAATGGCCTACCTACAAGAGTAAAAATTGCTATGAAAAGCTTTTCACTTCGCCGCATTAAACTGTATTCCCCTTCCATTCATGTACAAATAAAACACGCACAACATGAGTGAATGCGAAAAGTTCGGCCTAGGCCCTCCATGGGCTGTTGTGCCATTAAAAGTAAAGTAAGTAAGATGTTTCATCAACAGATTGGTACGAAATATGCACTGGAGATGACGAATAAGTATAATGATCGCTTTGGTAGGGAATTTTAGAGTATGTTGATATAAAAAAGTCTGAGAAGAGATTACAAATTGTTTCTTGACTTTCTGATTCAATTTCATTAAATGACATCCTTGAGGAAAATCCCAATCTTTACGTTTTATGTTCACAAAGTCCTAAAAGAATTTAGCATCCTGCTAATCGAAATTGCTACAGCAATCAAAACGCCACCTCCCATAGCAGTATTACCAACAATAGAATTTCTGTCTTTACGAAAAACCGTGAAACCGTGGCAAAAAACCTTGGTATTATGTTATGGGCTCAAATTAAAGCGTTTCTCCTTGGAATAGCGCCCTGATTATTCGGAAGGTCTCAGCCATGTCTTAGTAAAGACAACTGTTTAATTCATTAATAAATAAATGGGATATTAAAACCGAATAAATTTGTATTTAAATTTAACCACATTAATTTATTGTAATGCAAAATTGTACAACATATTTATTTAAGAGCCCGACCGGTGTGAGTTTATTCTAGAGAAGAACTAAGGAACTGAAAAAGACAGCAAAATATAGAAAAAAATAAATAAGGATGGAAAGAAAATGAATAGGAAAGAAAAGGTGCATTTGGGTGGCAGCCATAATTTGGGTCCACATTGTCTGCTTGTAGATGGTACAAGCTTTGCATTGGAATATTTTAGGCAAGGAATGAAATATTCTTGCCTTTTGTGGAGAAACTCCAAATATAAAATGAAATAGCGTGAATTCTCTGGAATGATGATAGGATGCCGTTCGTTGTAGCTAAGAGTGGCGTGAGCGCGACGACCATTCACTCTCAGAATATTCTCCATGTCTAGAAAAATATTTAACACGAGAAGAGTGGTTTTTATTGGTTTTGCATCGAGTAATGATGTCTTTTCTCGTAGATAATATCGATCATTTGTTTCAGTGGGAGAGAAACAGAGGTCCACAAAGTCGTGTCTTGATAACTTGAATTTGGGTATGAGGGATAGAGCTTGAAGTGTGAAACTGCTAAGAAGAGTGTTAACTTCGAAAGGCTTATTGGTTGCAGGAGGGCACTTAACCTTTTAAGGCACGGAAATGCCCTTCTCGCACAAAGGCAAGCACGATAAGCTTTTTCGAAGGAGGGCTGCCACCAGGTGACGAGGATCGGAGTTGTCCTTTTCCTGAGTGTGGAGCAAAAGGCAAACACTATGAGCTTTTCCTACGCAGAGTTGCAACCGCAGAAGGATTATTGTTGCCACCAAGAAATAATGATCGGAATTTTCCTTCTCTTCAGTGAGACCAAAAGGCAAGCACAGTAAGCTTCTACAAGTAACAAAGTTCGCAAAGTTGAACTTGATTACTCTGCAAGGACTGCCTCTATTGAGGCATTTCGCTGTTGTCTACGGTGGAAAGATTCTCTAAGAAGCCGTTTATTGGATGGGTGGAATACTTAATGTATTAGTCTCAACCCGCGCCTGCCAATCAGAGCTGATGGTGTGAGATTTTCGCTCGTTTCATAACAGGCGCCAGCTACCCTGCCAGGTCAAAACAGTTTGGCAACCGAAGGAAAAGTTTGTCGCTTTGTTGCAGAAGATAGCACCGGAATGGAAGGAATGGTATGGGCTAATGAATTTATAATATTTATTTTTTGATTTTGTACAAAATCAACATATTTATATATTGTATATATAATATTTTTAATGAAAAAATATATATTTATATGTGATATAAAAATCCACAATTTAATCGGTTAAAGTGTAACTAAATATATGGCACACAGTGTAATATTTTTTTTAGGTAAACGAATATAGCACAAAAGAAAATAGCAAGGAACTTTTTGTAAAGCAATAAGTGTATATTTGTTGTTGTACACGGAAGTTATTTACTTTATGTATGTACATACGATGTACGATCGACCCACTATTTGATAAAATATGTAATATATAAAATTTGTACACAATATTTTAAATATGGGAAAACTTAAAATATTTTGTATAGTAAGTAACAAGTAGAATTTATGGGGAAAAAACACTTGTACTTACTTATATGGAAAAAGGGAGGTAATTTTTTCCTATGGGTCTCCTTGCTGTGCTGTTGTGTGTGATTTTGTGGTGGTTGATTTTTTGTTGTTATTGTTGCCCTTTTTTGTGGTGCGTTAAAGCGTTGGATCACTTTATAACTGGAAGGACCATGTTTAAATTCAGAAGTGAATATTTTAAAGGAAAATATTGAAAATTAAACACTGGGAACTTGATCCGGCTCGAAAGACCATGTTTAATTCAGAAATGAATAAATGGGATACTGAAACACATGAAATTTGTATATAAGTTTGACAACATTAATTTAAAAAGAAAAATTTGAATTTTTAAGTGTTACAATAAATATAATGGAAGAGCCCAACCGATCGGTATGAATTTGTTCTAGACAAGAACTAAGGAACAGAAAAAGACAGCAAAATATAGAACAGAAAGGAAATAAGGAAAGAGAAAATGAATAGGAAAGAAAAGGTGCATTAGTGCAACAGTATTGCAGGTATAGGTAACCTAGTGCTCTACCGAGAAATGAACTTTTTCACAAAAAGATTATCTGGCCAAAAAGATTGACTGGAAATAGTTTTATAAATATTAGCCGGCAAAGTAATTTTGAAGTTAAATTTACAGTTATGTCATCATGTTTAAGGTTAGTTTTTGATGGTAAATCCACTAGATCATCTTCAGTGGTGTCAGCTGCAAAGCGAGACACGAACAAGGATTTCCTGGGCTGAATAACGACTAGTTTCTTACATTTCTTAGTAAATCCTTCAAGTGGAGGCAAAGGTGTAGATTTTGAATTGCTACTAGTTGAAGTATCAGTATTCAGCGTGTTCAAAGCAACCGGATTTTTTAAAACAACAGGTGAAGAGTCTGTGACGACAATGGCAGGAGTAGACGCCGATGGGGTTGGGATCTACCTCTACCTCCATATCTACCTCTACCACAAAATCTGACACCGACAGTTCACCACCGGATTTTATATTTTTGGAAGCACTTGAACGCGTATTTCTGGAGGAAACAACAGGTTCATCAAAACACTTGTAATTACTGAAAAACTTTTGATGATGCTTAAATTTAGATGTCAAAGTAGATAACTTCCCAATCTACGAAAAACCCACCTTGAATTGTTTGAAAATTTTATATATGTAGATCGATATCAATCGACCCACATTTTAAACACGATCAATGAAGGCCCTTATTGCCTTGAATTATGCCAAGGGTCCTGCCAGAAAATCCGGCACATTTTAAATAAGCTAATCCTTCACATAACCAGCTGGTCACAAAGCGTTCAGAATCACCCTTAACGGTGCAATTAGGATAATCCGGCACATTTTAAATGAGTTAGCCCGTCACATAACCAACAAGTCACAAAGTTCAGAACGGTGCAATTAGGATACGTGCAGATCATAGTTAGATTAAATTAAAATCAAAATATATGTATTAGTTGTAGTCAAAAATTAAAAGTTCTCAAGGGAAACAATATAAATAGCAATATCTGGCAAAGCGATATTGCCAACTATGTCAAATTCATACCAATGAAAGCTGTTTATATTGTTTACAAGCTACCACATGCATTTGCGTATAAGTTTTATAGAACAAAAGTTATTCGAAATGTAATTCAAACGTAATACTTAAGTAGTGTGATTGCGTTATAAGTAGTTGAGTGGAAAATCACAACCAGCTATTGTTCGTGAGCTCAGGCATCTCAAAGTGAATAAAATGTTTGTGTATCGCACCATACGCGCTATGGTGGTAGACGAAAAAAAAAACAGCAACATCACCTGAAATGGTTCGGAGAGTGAAGGCTCGACTTGAAAGAAATCCACGTCGCAGTGGTAATCAAATAGCCAAAGAACTGAAAATATCACAGCGAAGCATCAGACGCATATTCCAAAATGAGCTCAAGGTAAAGCCTTACAAGTTCCAAAAGCTACATGATCTTACGCCAAAACAAAAAAAAGTTAGACTCGAAAGAGCAAAGGAGTTGTTACTCTTGCACGAACGTGGTGAATTTCTAAACATTGTGTTCTCTGATGAGAAAAATTTCCCCTTTGAGCAGTTCACAAACTCTCAAAATGATCGTGTCACAAAGCAAACTTAACGGAACGCACTTACGAAATTTTAAGCCTACGAACTGCCACCCGTAGTAATTTTCCATCTCAAGTAATGGTATACACAGCTTTTACCGCCGATGGACGCTGTCCAATCGTTTTCATAGAGCCTGGTGACAAAGTCAATGCGACTTGTTAATGGGAAAATGTTTTGGAAGCTGCTTTAAAGCCGTGGGTACGCAAACATTTCGGTCGTACACCATGGCCGTTTCAACATGACTCGGCACCGTCTCACAAAGCTCGTGTGAATCAAGAATGGTCAAAAACCATGTTCCACACTTCATTTCGTTCACACAATGGCTTTCGAATTCGCCAGATGCAAATCCGATGGTCTATTCCATCTGGGCCATTTTGGAGAGCAAGGTGATGTCTAAAAAATATGCCAGTATGAATGTGCTGAAGAAAGCCATTGTACGGGAATGTGCCAAAATACCGCAAGATCATATTCGTGCAGAATGCAACTCATTTAACCGTTTGAAGGCCATAGTCAAGGCAAAGGTGACCACATCGAGCTAAAGTTAACGGATTCAAAATTTTTTATTATTTCCACACATTTTTGTAATTTGATCAATAAAAAAGAATTTTACACAAAAAAAATATGGTCGTTTGAATAGGTAACAGTTCAATCGCCTAACCCTGTACAATAAAAAGAGAAACAAATTTTGAAATATGTATAATAACAAAATTTGGTTCTCACAAGTGTAAAAGTATAATACTATCTAGCCCTTTATCGGTGTCCTGTGTGATTGCATTCCCTCTCTGATTCTCCCTCCTTCTTTCTCCCACCTATCAATCTTCTTTTCATTCAGCACAATGCTCTGCATTCATAGGGGTACTATACACCCTGAATGTTGAATGTATCAATAAAAAAAAAAAATTTATGTAAATATATATATATATGTATGTGCGCAAAATGTATTATGAAAAAAATAAATAAGCAAATATGCCTGATCACAAATAAAGCACTTAGAAAAGTTGTATAGAAACCAATAAAAAATCTTTTGCGTGGGAACTTTGTAAATCGCATTACTAACCGTTTTGGTGATGTATATTGGCCACAACGGAGTTGCGATTTGACTATTATTTGTGGGGAGCCGTTAAAGATAGATGTTACACTAACCATCCAGTGCAGCCATCGAAAATGTACTGAAAAATTGGCTTGGGGATTGAGCAAGTCAATTGTACTGAACTTTATAGTTGTCAACACCGATTGTTTCATGTTTCCCACATGCTTTTAATTTTAAAAGATCGTTAATGGTCTGATTAGTTCAATTTCTTTTTCATTGGCTATTCTGAAGCAAGTTGTACGTAACCACTGTGGCACTACTGTGCCACACTTTGTTACGCAAAGTGTTCGAATCTCGGTACAGGCAAAATCAGAAAGTAAAAAAAACAGTTTTTTTTACACAACACCACGCCGTCCGGAATCGGCATAAAATTCATGTACAAATATAACACGCATATCAAGGTTGTTGCGAGAACCTCGATCTAAGCCTTCCATGAGCTGTTGTGTGTTGTGTCATTAAAAGAAAAGAAAGAAGAGTCTGAACAGTCTGAAGTTAGGAACTATGCAGTTCATCGTGCAATTATTTAATTTTTTCACGTGCTTTTTAAATTAAAGTCAAAACATATAAAAATACAAACTTTAAAAATAAATTCAAAACTAAATAAAACTTGTTTAAATTTAAGCTTGAAATGATATGCCAGGGTTATCGCAGAGGAATAAACTGTAAGGCTAACCTCATTAACTTCCCTCCTGCAGCATTTTTCACGAAAGTACATACCACCCGAAACAAAATTATTTTGTTAATGTTACCAGAAAAAGTTACAAACAATTTATCTTAAAAATAGGAAATATTGTTAAAATAACTTAAAATCCATGTATAGGATTTGTATCTCAACGCCAATTTGAATTCTAATTACAAAGTCATAATTTACGTCAATTTATTGTTATTCCATGGTATCCATAATTTGGACGAACGTAATACTCGGAGAAATTTCGTTTATATGAATGTACTTATTTGTATACGTTCATTTGTTCGGAACATGTTTTGCCGAGTCTACTTCTTCTTTACTTACTTAACTGGCACTACAACCGATGATCGGTCTTGGTCGCCTCTATAAAGCTTCGCCAGTGGCCTCTGCTATGCGCACAGAGGCGCCAGTTGATAAGGCCAAGTGCATTCAGGTTGCCCTGTACCTGGTCTTTCCGACATGACCCAGCCAGCGAAGCCGCTGGAGTTTTATACGCTTGACTATTTCAGTGTCGGCGTACAGCTCATACAGCTCATCGTTCCATCTTATTTGATACACGTCTTCCACACATAATGGACTGTGGATCTTATGGAGTATATTCCTCTCAAACGCTCCTAACAACCTCTCATCATTGATGGTCAATTTCCAAGTCTCGGCGGCATACATTAGGACGGGAAGGATGAGGGACTTATAGAGCGGTATTTTCGTCGGTCGAGAGAGGGCTCTACTTCTCAATTGCCTACTGAGCCCGTAGTAACATCTGTTAGCAAGAGTTAGTTTCCGCTTGATCTCAATGCTGACATTATTGTTGGTGTTTATGCTGGATCCTAGATATACGAAATTCTTGACGACTTCCAAAGTATAGTTGTTAACAGTGACCAAGAGTCTTTGTTTGTTGACACTAGACCCAATCGACGAGACCCCCTTTCCAGGTTGGAGAATGCTGCTTTGACTGCTCGAGCGTTTTTGCCAATGATGTCAATATCGTCAGCGTATGCTAGCAGCATGACACTCTTGTAGAAGATAGTACCAGAGATGTCGATGTTCGCAGGTCGAATTATTTTTTCCAGCATAAGTTTAAAGAAGTCGTACGATAGGGAGTCACCTTGTCTGAAACCTCTTTTGGTATCAAATGGTGCGGAGAGGTCTGTTCCAATTTTCACTGCGCTGGTGGTGTTGGTCAGTGTCATTTTGCAAAGACGAATGAGCTTTGCAGGGATATAAAAATCAGACATTGCGGCGTAGAAGTGATCCCTAATCGTGCTGTCGAAGGCGGCTTTATAATCGACAAATAGATAGTGGGTGTAGATCTGTTTTTCTCTGGTCTTTTCCAGGATTTGGTGAATATCTGGTCGATGGTGGACTTACCACACTGATAAGGTCGAATCTGTTTGTTGACGATGGGCTTCAGTCTTTCGCACAGTATGCTCGATAGAACCTTATATTCAATATAAAGAAGGCTTATCCCACGGTAGTTGGCGCAGATCGTGAAATCACCTCTTTTGTGGATTGGGCAGAGTACGCTGAGGTTCCAATCACTTGGCATGCTTTCATCTGACCATAAACAGCTCTTAAACAACTCAGCAGGCAGGCCATCTGCACCTGCAGCCTTTTTGTTTTTCAGCCGAGCGATGGCTGGTACTTAAGAGCTCCTCATAGTCGGGCGGCGGTACTTCAATGCCGTCAGTGATCGTGTTTTTTGGAATAGATTCCGCAGAAGCGGGATTATTGCCGTCATCGCCATTAAGCAGCTGCGAAAAGTGCTCCCTCCATAATCTCATGCCCTGAACATCTGTCACCAGATTTCCGTCTTCATCCTTGCAGGACTACTTTCTCTTTAATACTCCAAAAACAAGACTTCTTCGCCAATCTTCCGGGATTGAAAAAGCGCTTCTAGGTAACTATAATAATTTGTATTAATCTTAATAAAAATAGTTGGCGTATATGGCAGGTATTCTGGCTGGGAAGTGGGGGCTCAGAGAACACCTTTGTATAATACGCATTGATTTTAAATCAATATGTAGGTTCTGCAACGAGGAAGGAGAGCATCAGAACATATATTAGCCCATTATTCACAAAGGATTGAAGTGTCTGAGCAAGTATCAAGAGCACAGTACTGAATTACTATAGTATCCACGTATCCGGGGCTAGTACTCGAATGCTATTCCACTATTTCAGTTTCAACTGAAAGTTTAAAAAATATCGCTGTGTTTATTCTAATCCAAAATAAAAGAAGATAACAGTAGTTGACTGTGTTGCGTCAGTTACAAAAAAACTAAAAGTACTTAGTTGATTAGCGTTAAACCTAAAGAAAATTCATGGTTTAATGCGACTTGCAGATCAGCAGTCAGGACCAAAGAGGTCGCTTTCAGGAACTGACAATCTAATAAGGATGCCAATACTGAACAATTGCGTAAGCAGGAAAGAAATCGCTGAAATGCCACTCTAAAGCGCGAAAAGTTTCTACACGAACTGCACTCGAGGCATAAAGTTTTACAATTCCATAAGGTGGTAAGAACTTTTGGTCATTTGTAAAGAGAGTAAAAAACCAAACGTCTTTGTCAATTCCAACTCTTTTTACAGGTTATCGCCTCGTCACTAGCTCGATAAAGTGAACCTTTTTGCCAACATTTTCGCAGAGAAATCTTCTCTGCCGGCTAGCGATCATTTACTCGAGCTGTCTTAATTACAACGCTGGCGCGACCGTCATGCAATCTTTTTAACATTTCATACACAACTGGTATATTTCCGTCTTTTTGGAAGGTTGCCAATTTCCAACCAGTTCCTAAAAAGGGCAAGACTACGGACCCTGCTAACTATCGCCCCATCGCAATCTGTTCTACGCTATCCAAAGTCATGGAAAGTGTAGTTAACTTCCACTTGGTCAAATATCTTAACCAAAGCGAATTGCTTAATGACCGCCAATAAGGTTTACTTCGAAATCGCTCTACATGCGATCTCATGGCGGTCCTCACCAAGCACTGGCACCATAGTGCCCATGTCTTAGGTGAATGCAAGGCGGTTGCTCTTAATATTTCAAAGGCGTTTGACAGACCGTGGCATAAAGCATAAAGCGGTCGCTCAATCCGTGTTGTGATAGACGGCATTGTTTCGGAAGATCGCGACATTAATGTTGGAGTGCCGCAGGGTTCGGTCTTCTCCCCTACACTTTTCCTTATCTTCATTAATAACCTTCTGTCATTAACGAAGAATCCCATTTACTTGTTTTCAGATGACAGCACCATTTCTCATTCATATGGCTGTTCAAAACGCTATGACTCTTTGAAGATTTAGAGGAAAAGGCATGTTATGAATGACCTACTTAATAAAGATCTCCAGTCAATCTACGAGTGGCATCTCACGAATAGAGTTGACCCAATGTTGTCGGTTATCTAACAAACAAGTTTCCCAACCCACCGGTAACCTTATTGATATGGGTGGAGTAGGTATTGCGGAGGCAGCGACTCTTGATGTTCTGGGCATGCCCATCCAATGTGATGTTCGTTGGAATAAACACATTTTTGACGTGGAAGAAGCAGCCATGTGTCTCGGCTTTCTTAAGCGGTGTAAACAATATTTAACTCCGACTGATCTCCGCATAATCTACACCACCTATATACGTCCAGAATTGGAGTTTAATTCGCACCTATAGGCTGGAGCTTCACAAACGCAACTGGAGCTCCTGGACCGTATCCAACATCGATTGATAAAGCTAATAGGAGACAGTAGAGTTTCCAGCTCTATTGACTCCTTGGAACATCGTCGAAACGTGGCTTGCATCTCTCTGTTTAACCGTTACTTACACGGTAGGTTTTCATCTTAGTTAGTTAGTTAGTTACGCAATCTGATGCCGCCAGTTCGTGTGTTTACCAGAACTACACGAACAGCAAGCGGAACTCACTCATTCGACGTAAATACGGTTTTCCATGTTTTACAAATGACACTTAATCGATAATATAAAATTAAAATTGATATTCATGACCTTTCTCTTCCTAAGTTAAACTTTTCATATCAAAGAAATATTTCTTCTTTTTAAATTAATATTCTTTGTAATAACTTTCAAGTTTTTGGAAAAGATTGCGTTTATAACTATGGCGGCGGTATTCTGATTGATTTTCAGTTTTTATATCCAACTGAGGCTTACCCATTAGAATATTCTGATTATATTGAATTCTTATGTGCCCGCAAAAGGATCGATGAGCAACATTTATTTATTACATGTTCGTATATTCCGCCTAATACAGCTATGTACATATTTATCTTGAGAATGCTTCTTTAGTAGCAATAATTTGCTCTAAAATGAGAACAACTGATAAGCTGATTGTCCTTGGCGATTTAAAATACGATTGTTATTAAGAACTTTTGTGAAGAAATTTGGCATCTTTTTACTTGCACTGCTATAGAACTAATAACTAATAACTTTTTAAATACACTTTCTGAAGTAAGTTTGTATCAGATTAATAATATTGTTAATAAGAACGAAAAATGTTTGTATCGTGTCTATGTAGATGATGAATCGAAAATTTTTTATTTCTCGATCCGACACCTACGCTAAGGATGGTGATAATTAGCATTATCCTTTGAACCGTACAGTCTAAATATTGATATTCTTTCTGTTACCTCTTGGCAGTTAGATAGATAATTTGAACATTGACAGCTGTGTATCTCTATTTAATATTATAAACTTTTGTTTAATTCAGAAGTGAATTAATGGGATATTAAAACACAAGAAATTTGTATTTAAATTTAACAAGATTAACAAATTTTTTGAAAGTAAAAATTGTACAATAAATATATTGAAGAGCCCAACCGACCGGTGTGAAATTGTTCTAGAGAAGAACTAAAATAAATCAATAGCAAGAAAAGAAATAGAACGAAAAGAAACAAGGATAGAGAAAATGAATAGGAAAGAAAATGTGCATTAGGGTGGCTTAAACAACTTTATACAAAGCACTTGAACTATCTGTATCCAAAGTTAACATTTCTTTTACGAATACTGGGCCCATCTTGTTCAGAAAGGAATTAAAAAACTTAAAAAATCAGAAGTTTCGAGCTTTTAAAACTTATAAAAGAACTGGCAGAAATATGGATTATTGTATCTATTCCCGTCTTCGTCATGAATATCTACATGACTGTTATATTTAGTAACTATATAAATTGTATAAAAATTCACCACGATCCTAAATCTTTTTATGGCTTTGTAAATTCGAAACGTAAGACCAGCGATTTCCCTCCGTCTATGTGTCTTGGTGATGTTGTGTCTAGTGATAACATTGAAATTGCGAACTTGTGTGCTAATTTTTTCAAATCTACATATTAAACTTATAGCTTCAATTACAATGACGTTTACCCCTTCACCATTGATTCCTTTAATAATATTTGTTTTCCAACCATAGATCATCTAGTTGTTCTTCGGCATCTTAAGTCTCCTGAGCTGCCATTTACATCTGGGACCGATAATATTCCGAATTGTACATTAAAAACTTGTGCTGCACTTTTACATAAACCGCTTGCAAAAATCTTTGCCAAATGTTTATAATCAGGTTATTTACCAGTTTGTTTGAAAGAATCTTTTATTGTTCCTCTTTGTAAAAATGGTGTTAAATTAAATATCTTAAATAACAGAGGTATTGCTACGTTATTTGAATTAATTATTACCACTCAAATTATGCACTCTGTTAAATCATTGATCAACACATCGCAACATGTGTTCCTTAAGAGAGATCTACAACGACGAAGCTTTAAGAATTCAATACATGTGTAACGAATGGATTTATTAAAGACGAACAAACTGATGTTAGCAAAGCATTTGATAAAGTTAATCATGACATTCTGATTAATAAGCTAGGTTTGATTGTCTTTCCGCCCTTGCTATTACGATGGATAGAGTCAAATGGTCGCTGAGGTGTACTTGGTAGTGTGGTGGCCTGCTACGCAGAGTTTTTGAGGTTCAAATCGAAAGGTAGAAAAAAAAATTTTTCTACTTGGCAGACATAAGAGTAAGAATTGCCTATGAAAAGCTTTTCACTTCGCGGTTCGGATTCGGCATAAAACTGTAGATCCCTTCCATTCATATACAATTATAACAGGTACGACATGAGTGGTTGCGAAAAGCTTGACCTAAGCCTTCCATGGGCTTTTGTGACATTAAAGGAAAGAAAGAAAGAAATAGTCATACATGCCTAACAGAAAACAAAAAGTGATCTTCCGAAATGCCGTATCAAAAAGCATTGCTGACACTTCCGAGGTCCCTCTAGGGAGCCATCTCTGGGAACTTTATTATTTCTACTGTTTATTAATGATTTGTCGTCTGTTATTCGAAATTGCTAAATTATTATGTATGCTGATGATGTAAAGTTGTTCTTATCTTACAACTCTATACTCCAACAAAAACTTCTGCAAAAATATCTTGATAATTTTTCAAGATGATGCCGATTAAACTGGTACTTAATCTTGATAAACGTAAATTTATGACATTTGCGAGGAGGCACCCTATGTCTGCCAAATACTCTTTTCAGGATCACACTCTGAATCAGGTATTGTTATTTGTTGATTTGTGTGCAGCATATATAAGTTTTTGTATACCAGAAACGCTATTCACTTCACTTGTTAGACCCATCCTTGAGGAATCCTCAATATGCATATTTGCTACATATGTATAACTGTATCGGTTCAAAAAAAATTATTTTTTTTGCACTGAGGAGTTTTAAGAAGCAGAAGAAACGTTTTATCGATGCCATTTTTATATACTCTGTAAACTTAGCATATGCCCTGTGTTCAAAATTATCCGTGGAATATGTAGAAATTTTAACAAACATTATAATCCATTCAGAAATTCTGATTCCCTGGAACACATCAAAACAAACCAGCTGATGAGTTTATATCTGTAGTTGAATGGAATACCTATTGGATATACTACTGTGGGCAAAAAGTAGTAAGACTTTGTTCATAATTTAAAAAATTTTTATTCATTCTTCCAAATCTATTTCGTCCCCTTCAAAGTAATCCCCCCCGGCCCCAATATACTTGTGCCAACGTTTTTACCAATTCTCGAAACAGTTGTTAAAGTCAATTTCCGGAATAGCCTTCAATGCGCTTAGCAATTCATGTTTAATGTCTTCAATTGACTCAAAACGGTGTCCACGAAGCGGTTTTTTGAGTTTAGAAAATAGCCAAAAGTCACACGGTGCTAAGTCAGGCGAATAGGGTGGTTGCGGAACGATATCAGTCGAATTTTTGGCAAAATGGTCTCGTAAAAACAATGCAGTGATTTTGGAACCAATCGTGCATTCACTCTTCTTAGGCCCAAATGATGTTTTAAAATGGTTTTCACTGATCCTTCCGATATTCCAACGATGCCAGTAAGGTCTCTGACTGTTAATCGTCGATTCTCGAGCACCAATTCCTTGATTTTATTGACGTGTTGATCATCAGTTGATGTTGATGGCCGTCCTTGACGTGGTTCGTCGCCAACGCGTTCTCGACCATCTTTGAACAATTTGTACCAATCAAAAACACTTGCTCGCGACATACAATTATCACCGAAGGCCTTAGGCCTTTTGCAACATTCTGAACGTTTCGGCACCAGAAATTTGATTCCGCACAAAAAATTTAATGGAACTTCTTTGTTGAATAATTTCACTCATTGTGAAAATCGCCGAATGCACTTTTTGTACTTCAGAAAGACAAGCGTATACTAAACACTAATAATTATTTTGATGTGACATTTGGCACAGATGTCACCGACAGTCTGTGCCGACAGTGGTCGCTGTGGTGTAGTGGTAGTGCATTGGACTGCTACGCAGAGTGTCCGGGGTTCGAATCTCGGCACAAGCAAAATCAAAAAGTAGAAAAAATAATTTTTCTACACGGCACCACCTCTTGGCAGGCAATGGTAAACCTACAAGAGTAAAAATTGCTATGAAAAGCTTTTCACTTCGCCGTTCGGATTCGGCATTAAACTGTAGGTCCCTTCCATTCATGTACAAATATAACACGCACAACATGAGTGGATGCGAAAAGTTCGGCCTAGGCCCTCCATGGGCTGTTGTGCCATTAAAAGTAAAGTAAGTTACCGACAATCATACCAACCTTAAAAAAATAATATTTTGATGAAAGGGTTTCCGCGCGAAATTTAAATTAAAAAATCTTACTACTTTTTGCCCACAGTAGTACATACATTGTACATTATATATATGTATATACAGTGTCGGACAATCAAAGAAGAACACGTTGTTCTGAAACCAAAAACCTTAAAAAAATATTTTTCTAGGCTTATGATAAATTTAAAAGGTATTTACTTTTATTCATTTATTCCATAAATTTTTTCTTAAAACAAAAACAAAATCAATTCAGTGTAAAAAAAGAAATTTAAAAGTTATACATAAAATCACAAAAGGACAAAACAATAAGAACACTTCAATTAAAAAAAAAGTTTTTTAAAATATTGACTCAAATTGTTCACTAATGCTAATATTTTGTGGAATAGCCTTTGTTAATTAAACCCGCCTTACACCTTCTAGGCATTTATTCCACCAGAGACACGCAAGTAGCCTGGGGTATGGAATACCACGCTCTTTCAATGCTTTGCCACAATTCGTCTTTGTTTTTAGCTCTGGTACTGCCAATCTTCTCTTTAACAATATTCCAAAAGTTCTTGATTGGATTAAGGTCAGGAGATTGTGAAGGCCAGGTCATAACGGGAAATCCATTATGGAAAAGCCAATCTCGCGCAAGGATTGAGGTGTGCTTTGGGTCGTTATCCTGTTGCATTTGCCATTTCAGGGGCATTTCCCATTCAGCATAAGGAAGCATCACCTCCTGAAGGATGTTTACGTAAAGAAATCTGTCCGTCGTTTCTTTTATCCAATACAGAGGGCCCACACCATACCAAGAGAAGCATCCCCATACCATGATGCTTCCACCACCGTGCTTAAACGTCTTCCTAGTATATTTTGGGTCCAATTCTGCATTTTTCGGGAGTCTAACCCAACGTTTGCCATCACTTCCAACAAGATTCACCTAGCTTTCGTCTGTCCATAATACGTTAGGCCACTTTTTTGCATTAATTGAACCATTCCACTCAATGGGCGCTTCAGCGCACTCTATGGGACACTTTCGATGTCTTTGTGTCAACATTGGTACTTTTCGTGCTGTTCTCCAAAAAAATTTTTTCCACCAAACGTCTCCTTATTGATCGAGCACAAGTTTGAACCCCTGCCTCCTCTCTAATCATCTGCACTTGTAGTTTTGGGGGCCTTGCAATGAAATTTTTGAGGTAATAAAGATTGGTAGTCAAATGTTGAGAATCTGCTAATAGTTTTAACTATTTGGCGGATACTTTGTCCCTCCTTGCTACAGTGCTTTGCTTGACCCATTTTGCTGTGACATTACGGAATAGTTTAGATTTAATTTGTTGAATTACCCTCAATGCTACCATTTAAATGCTTACCAGTACAAATTATAAACAAATTTAAGTTTTCTTTTTAAAATATAAATTTTTTCGTCTGCTGTTCTTATTGAATTGCCCGCCTTCGATTGCCTCGCTTCCACTTTTTTGTTTGGAAATCCCCAAAAAATATTTAAATGTAGTGTTGCCACCTAGAAATTTATAAAGAAAAATCATACCATTTTCTTCTCTATAAAAATTGTTTGTCATAAGCAGTCCGATAAGAAGAAAATCAATGGAAGTTTAATAGTGCAAGGTGTTCTTATTGTATTTTCCGACACTGTATATATACATATACATTACACCGAGTTTCGTTGGGATTCATTCGTTATTAAATTTTTGAGGAAGAGAGGACTGGATGGAGGTACTCTAGTCAGATTAGATTAGACACGAAGAGGGGCGCATAATAAATTCTACAGGTCGCGTTGCTATCAATTTTAAGCTCCCTAAGTAATACAAGGAAAATTCTAACGTTTGCCATTTTGTCGGAATGTTTATACATTCTTTAGCACGATCACCACGGAATCAAATACAAAATTTAAAAATTATTGCTTTTATAATAAATACGAGTCTTTCAATTTCAGGTATCTTATACATCATGGTTTTTGGATGCATTTAATTACGCTATATTTCGAAAAATCAATGTTTTAAATCTGAGTATAGGAGGACCAGATTTTCTAGATCACCCCTTTGTGGATAAAGTATTGGAACTATCTGCAAACAAGGTTGTTATGGTCTCTGCTATAGGGAACGATGGGCCGCTTTATGGTACTCTAAATAACCCGGGCGACCAGAGTGATGTTATTGGAGTAGGTGGAATAAATTTTGACCAGAAAGTCGCAAAATTCAGCTCTAGAGGTATGACAACGTGGGAGTTGCCACTCGGTTATGGTCGCTTAAAGCCTGACATCGTAACATTTGGCAGTCAAGTCAAAGGTAGCAATATACGTGGAGGTTGTCGATCACTGTCCGGTACATCAGTGGCTTCCCCTGTTGTGGCGGGTGCTGTTGCACTAATTACTAGTGCTGTGTTACATAAACTAGACCTTATAAATCCGTCATCAATGAAGCAGGTCTTAATTGAAGGAGCTTCCCGCCTAGCGGATAACAACATGTTTGAGCAAGGTCATGGAAAGCTTAACATATTGAAAAGCATGAAACTGTTGTCGACATATGTACCGAAAGTGACATTAAGCCCAGCCTATTTAGACTTTACTGAAAATTACATGTGGCCATACAGTTCGCAGCCTTTGTTTTGTGGAAGTATGCCAGTAATCGTAAATGTGACAATTTTGAATGGTATCGCGGTTACTGGTAGAATAATCGATCAACCAATATGGCATTCTTATGCAGATAAATATGGAAATTTACTAGATGTAGCAATTAACTTCTCATCTGTGTTATGGCCTTGGTCGGGTTGGATGTCGATACATTTAGGTATGTATTATCTAAACTTCATTATTTTGCATTTAAAACTTTTTTTCTAATTTGATTCATATTGAATTATATTATATTCTACATGAGAAGCGTTTAAAAAAAACACATTTTCATTTTTGTAAACAATTGAAGACTTGGATTAAAAACGTTTGGAACGCAATACAAAAATATTTAAAACAATATTATTAAACGTAAAA
Source organism: Palloptera scutellata (assembly GCA_958295655.1). Classification (NCBI taxonomy): domain Eukaryota; kingdom Metazoa; phylum Arthropoda; class Insecta; order Diptera; family Pallopteridae; genus Palloptera; species Palloptera scutellata. The sequence continues at coordinate 78,032,421 of OY282449.1, read as the reverse complement.
TTTACGTATCTATTTTTTAGTACAAAATATGTTTCAATACTTAGTACATGATTTCATCCCTTTGAAAGAACTAGGAAATGTTCGTAGAAGCTTAGTTTTCAACATTTAAACAATAAAATTTATTTTAAATAACAAATTACTCGAAAAAATTTGCAAAAATTACTCTTCTCCAAATTAAAATTTTGCCTTTTCAAAAAAATATTTGTCTTATTTAACATTATTTTTTGCTGTTTTTGATTTAACAATCCTGTGTCACAATTAAACCCTATAAAATTTTATTGAATAGAGATACAGAGCTTATAATGTCCAGATTATCTATCTGTCGGCCAAGAGGTAACAGAAAGAATATCACCGAGTTTAAATTGTTTAAACGAGTGTTTAAATTTAACTGTTTTTATATCAATATTTAGTTGATGAGAAATACAAATTTTTGAGTCATCATCTACATAGACAAGATCCAAACATTTTCTTCATATTAACAGTATTATTTATCTGATACAAACTTAGTTCAGAAACTGTATCCACAAAGTTATTATTGTGCAACACTCATTAAAAAAAGTATAGCTCAATATAAACCACGATTTTAATCTCCGGTTAGGTTACAGCATATTTTGCTTAACGCACAGTTAAGAATTCCCAGTAACTCGAATCATCCGTACACCATTTTTTCACTGCTGCTACTTAATCGAAGCTTTCCAATAAATCATTCCATTTTTCCAGTGTATGCGTCACTGCCGTTTTGGCATTCTCCACTTTCCGTTTTCATTTTTACAATGGAGGCATATTTTAAAGTTTAATTTTAGAAACACTACAAAGAAACCAAAATATTGAACCGAAATGGCACAGAAAAAATGTAAATATAATATATGTTCGTGAATTAAAACAACAAACGAAGTAACATTTTTGCTTTATCTAGAAATCTACTGGTGAAAAAATTTTAGCAAAAATATTATTTTTGGATACATGAGGTGCACAGGAATTAAAGCGGCACTGCTTGGCTCTCAGTGTATATGCATATTTTCGTGTCGACTGAATCGTTACAAATAAACCACTTAGACGCCTGATATATTGCCATTACTTCCGCCTAAATACGCTGTAATGGCCAGGAGAGAAGAGTTTGATAGAGAAAATGCTGCAATTAACTTTGTCCTCTAGTTTAGAACCATCTGTATAGAAATCAGTAGAGTTCCTAGGGGCCCAGGGGCGGAAAACAATGTATGTAAAGTTCGTGATAGTTGCATTATCGGGTGAGTCCATGTTCGATCCTTGCGCTTCTCCGGGACACACAGCCTCCTTATGGCGCTCCCGCGATAGCGATCTGACATCCGTCAGTACAACGGGCTTGGAACCCAACATTCTTTTTTTTCTTTTAATGACACAACAGCCCATGGAGGACCTAGGGATAGCTTTTCGCATCACCATGATGTTCTTAATCCTAATAAATCTTCAGAAAAGTCTCGGGTACGGAAACCCCCAATTTTGACGACCCCCGCAAACGCCCAAAAGAACCCTCCGAACCCTCTACAGAGAAAGTGTCTCTATTTACGTGAAAGCCGATACTCTAAAAGTGTATCATGTGATATCTCCTACAGCTGTAATGATTCGAGACACGAACTTGTTGTTGGAAAGTCTCGATGTTCAAGCTCCTGAACGATCGCCTAGCCACTGTTCACGTCACGCAAAATTTATCAACATAAACCTAATTTATGTCCATGACCGGACGGATGAATTATACAAGCTGATCATCAAAAATTTTTAAGCATTGCCCACGCCACGATCGGAATATTCAGTCTCCACGATGAAGCCACCGACATCGATCGACATCGCCGCGACATGAAAAATTATTGTAGCACCAGATTCCAACATCGCCATAGAGCAAACATTGACTCAGACCACTACTTGGTTGCAGCCAAGGTCGATACACGTATATGGGCAGCAAATCACTAGGTATACAGAGAAAGCTGAATGCCGAAAAACTGCAATTACAAAGGACAGCCAAACCTTCTCCTATCGACTCTCATTCGTAACTATCGCAAAACATACCTCACTTATTTGGCACTACAATCGATGATCGGTCTTGTCCGCCTCGCCAGTCGCTTTTGTATGCGCGTGCTGGCGCCAGTTTGTAACGACAAGACCTCCTTGTACCTGGTCTTTCCAACGAAGATTAGGACGGCCTATTCTGGGCGTTTCTCCACCGTTAAAAACCCTTCTAGCCGAATCGCCTTCTTCCATTCGCTCAACATGACCCACTCAGCGAAGCCGATAGATTTTTATGCGCTTGACTATGTCAGTGTCGGCGTAGGAAGAGGCGCGAAGGAAGAGGGACTTATAGAGCGATATTTTCCGCGGTCAAGAGAGGAATCTGCTTCAAAATTGTCTAGAGTAAGAGTTAATCTGCGCTTGGATTTTAGGTAAACGAAATACTTGACGACTTCAAAAGTTTTGCCAACAGTGACATTTTGTCCAAGACACCGTGACTCGGTTTGTTGACACAAGGTAATTTGTTTTGTCCTCGTTCACCACCCACTCGACGAGACTCTCTTTCCAGATTGGAGAATGCTGCACTGACTTCTCGGGCGTTGGTGCCAATGATGTCAATATCATTAGCGTATGCTAGCAACATGCCACTCTTGTAGAAAATAGCGCCAGAGATGTCGATGTTCGCAGGTCGAATAATTTCCTCCAGCATAAGGTTAAACAAGTCGCATGATAGGTCTCAAATTTCTTTTGGTTTTATTTGGCGCGGAGATGTCTGTCTCAGTTTTCATTGCGCTGGTGGTGTCAGTCAGCGTTATTTTTCATTGCGGCGTACAAGTGATCCCTAATCTGTAGAAGGCGGCTTTTTCTCGGGACTTTTCTAGGATTTGTCGTCGTATGAATATCTGGTTGATGGTGGATTTACCAGGTTTGAAGCCACAATGATGAGGTCCAATTAGTTTATTGTCGATGGACTTTAGTCTTTCACACAGTACGCTATAGAACCTTATATGCAATGCTAAGAAGGCAGAGTACGCTGAGGTTCCATCATACATGCATTTTGTGAGCTCTTCGGCTCCAGTCTTTAACAACTCAGCAGGTATGCCATCTGGTAAGTGTCGATTTATATTTTTCGCATCCAGTCTTAAACAACGGAGCAGGTAGGCCATCTGCCTTTGTAGCCGTATTGTTTTTCAGCTAAGTGATGGCTGTCAAGACCTCCTCATAGTCGGGCGGAGGTTCTTCAATGCCGTCTGCTGCGAAAAGTGCTCCTTCCATAACCTCATAGTATCCTGGACATCTGTCACCAGATTTCCGTCTTGAAGGGACCGATCTTCAAACCGCTTGTCAAGCATCTTATTCTTTCGAAGAATTTTCTCGATTTCATAACTTTAAACTCATATTTCTCGGTTTCTCTTTTCTTACTCCTGAAAAGACTTCTCTTCTCCCTCCTCGACTCTCTGTTTCACTCCTTAGCAGCTTGTGTTGCAAATGACTGCAGGGTGGCGCTATATAATGCGTTTTTAGCATCGCGACATTCTTGGTCATACCACATATTTCTCCGTCGACTGTGGTAGGACCTCGGTAGCCGTACTCATAGAGCAGGAAATGTGCGTCCACTACGCGCATATATCATTTAGTTTGTCTAACGTCCTAAATTTGTTTTCGCTGCTACTGCTCTGGTAGCTGTGGCATTGCATTCTGTTCAGCCCTTAAAATTTTTGGTCACTACACTTTTTTATTAACATATGGACAACATATCTAATGTGAAATTTTTTTCGCAATTTAACAGGTATGTACCCATGAATATTTGTTTTGATCTCGTTTTGTTTTTTTTATGAATTTTAATTAACAAAAAATTATATCTTACTAATGCAATGGCAATAATAAGATACTTTTACGTTTAAATGTGTAAAAATCCTGAACTTAGCAATTTGAAGTTATTTTGCGTCTTCGAATTCGACAATCGCTAACGCGAACATTTTCACTAACGTGAACTCCCTTGGTTTTAATCAGTTCACGTTACCGCGAGTGCACTGTACATATATCATACAAAATATTTTATGTGCCGAACAATCATCACCATCGGCGAAGAAGGAACAAATGTGATGTATAGTTACAGTTTGACACGCGGATTTCTAGGTGCTTCACAAATACAAATCCAGAAACTTCTAGTGCAGAAACTTTTGGACATATCATATTCCAATAAATTGGAAAATCAGGAAGAATTTTGGCAAATACACAAAAATATAATTTTTAAATTGTTGCAAAATATAGCTGTCTTTCAAAATGCCAAGCATCCGTGTGTAGGCTGGCCTTGGTAACACTGGGTAGCAGTCACATACATAATGTCAAAATTTAAAATGTTTTATGTATAAAACATGTTTTTTTTTATGTTTTATGTAAATAAGAAGAAAATTGAAGAGAATAAAAATTAACATTCTTGCTTTACACTCGAACAAGTGCACATCGTTTAATTTTTACCACAAGAAGAGTAACGTGATAACGGGGATAAGTAAAAAGACCGCTCATATATTCTACATTGGTGACCCCGACGTTATCTGGTTCCTACGTTTCCGGACACACTTTAATATACTTTCCTTCAATTTCACGTTTCACCTCAATTTGTATGCACTTTAAACTCGCGAGGTAAATTTTTTTTTTTTTTTTTGCTTTGAGTTCAATAATTAATTTAACGTTAATTTCACGACCACACTACTGGCATGGACCAACATCTTCAGTGCACCGACAGTACCACTGTTTCCTGCAGCGATGGTTTTTATGCAGGCTATGGAGCAGCCGCCAATCTCAACAGCGACTTAAGCAAAATAGCGGACCAAGACACCAACCAACGGGAAAAGCAAACCGTTACGACTGCGCAATGCGAAACTGTACCTCTATCAACGCCAATTGTTTCGCAGCAGCCAAATACAATGCCGCTACAACGACAGCATAACGGTCTACCACCTTTATTAACATCGCAATTGGGCAACGAGCCTCTACCATTTTCTGCATGTCAGCAAAACGATGTGCATGTACGCATCCCAATGCCTCGAATTACGGCAAATGACATGGAAGCATGGTTTATCTCAGTCGATTACTGGTTCAAAGCATGCAATATGAATAACGATATTATCACGTTATGGATCCTATTACGCTTTCAACCATAGCTCAAACTAGCCGAAAGCTGAATATCCACAACGTGTGCTCAGCACCGGCGTAGGCATGTACGAATATTTGAATCGCGAGCTGTTATTATACTTCGGTGAAAGCCAACAACGGAAAATTCAACGACAACTTGAAGAAGTGGCACTCGGTAATCAGAGCCCCAGCCAATTGTACATCGCAAGCATGCGAGATTGACACATAGCACCCTTCAGCGACACACCCGTAGATAAGACCATCGCTGGAATCAATCAACTTTTTGTCGCCGACAAATCGACTCATCTCAAATACTTAGTTGACACAGGAGCCGATTTTAGCGTCTTGCCGAAATCCCGCTCTTCATCAAAACTTCGCCCAACGTCAGTAACACTGTACGCAGCTAATGGCTCAACAATCAACACTTACGGTGCCCTTCGTCAACGCATTGACCGTGGTCTTCGTCGACACTTTAAGTGGAGCTTCATGATAGCAGACTGCCGTGCACCATTCGCATTGAGCCGAAAGTGCAAATAAAAGCCTTCGGCGACAGAAGTCTGTTTTCTGATTTACTTACAGAATTTCAAGACATCACTGAGATGACATCAACTCGAAAGCCCGTGTCAACAGCTGTCCACCACGTCATAGAAACAGTTGCGAATCCAGTCACCGCACACATGCGTATGCTTGATCCCGAAAAGCTAGCCGCTGCTAAGGCCGAATTCGAGTATCTGATGTGAATAGGAGTTTACCGACCATCGAAAAGTAACTGGGCTAGTCCACTTCACATGGTCAGGAAGCCAGATGGTAGTTGGCGACCATGCGGAGATTACCGCTGGCTCAATAAAATGACAGTGCCTGATCGGTACCCTATTCCGTTTTTATCAGACTGCACCGCCTTGCTAGCTAATAAAACTATTTTTGGAAAAATCGACCTTCAACGAGCTTTCCACCAAATTCTGGTTCGACCCGAAGACGTTAAAAAAACAGCCATAATAACACCATTCGGTTTATTTGAATTTGCTTATATGACTTTTGGCTTATCAAACGCAGCGCAAACTTTTCAACGCGTCATTAACGAGTCGCGGGGCCTAGACTTCGTGTTTCCGTACATTGATGACATTTGCATCGCATCGTCAACGCCTCCTCAAGAGCACATCGAACACATAAGACTGGTGTTCGAAAGACAGCGAGCTGCAGGTCTAACGATTAACCCGTCAAAATGCGAGTTTGGTCAAAATCAATTGAAGTTTCTTGGCCTTATTATCACACAAAACGGCATACTACAGCTTCCGGAAAAAATCGAAGCAATCACACGAATACCGAAACCTACTATCACCAAAGAACTCAAAAGCTTCATTGCCACGCTGAACTTCTATCGCAAATTTTTGCCCAAAGCAGCTGAACATCAAGCGCCGCTGCAGAAGCTAATTATCGGAAACAAACGCAACGATAAGACGCCTATCACCTGGAACTATGACGCGGAAGCCGTTTTTAAGCAGTGTAAATGTGAATTAGCAAGGCTTGAGCTAGCAACAGACGCATCAGACATCGCCTAAGGTGCCGTGCTTCACCAGGTAGTTGACTCTAAACCACAGTCGCTAGGTTATTTTTCACGCCGTCTGACCAATACCGAGAAGCGTTATTCGACCTACGACAGAGAGCTTCTTGCCATTTACCTCGCCATCAAGCATTTTCGCGTCATGATCGAGGGGAATGTGGCAACCATCTATACAGATCACAAGCCACTGGGTTACGCCTTTCAACAACGACAAGATAAAGGATCTCCGAGACAAATTAGACAGTTGGAATTCACAAGTCAATTTACAACTGATTTGCGCTATATTCCTGGGATAGCAAATCAGACTGTAGATATGCTATCTGGTGTCAATATGATAACAGTCATAAATCACCAAGCTATGGCAATAGCGCAGAAAAACGATTCAAATATTGTAATTCTTCTAAATGGTAAGAGAAAACATTCATTGCAATTGAAATATTTTAGTTTGCAAAATGTAAAAGAAAAGTTACTCTGTGATGTTGCTAAAAATAACATTAGGTCTTTGGTGCCACACACTCCGCTTGCAAGTGCTGCATTCTCTGCATAACCTCGTGCATCTAGGCGCCAACGCTACTTTGAAAATGGTATCACAACGCTATGTATGGCCTGATATGCGAAAAGATTGCAAGAAATTCGTTCGAGCTTGTGTTCACTGCAACCGCAGTAAAATTTCGCGACACAACAAGTCAGCATTAAAGCGCATGGAAATGCCCGATCAACGGTTCCAAATCGTCCATATTGATATCATTGGTCCGCTAAACTATGGTTTTCGCTACTGCCTTACGTTTATAGATCGCTTCTCCAGATGGCCAGAAGCAATACCTTTGGCATGCAAATGCAAGTTGAAACCGTATGCAGAGCTTTTGTAAACGAATGGGTTGGACGGTACGGAGTTCCCCATAAAATCATAACAGACCAGGGAGGCCTATTCGAATCTCGTGTTTTCATCGAATTAGGCATTCAACGCGACCGCACTTCGCCCTATCATCCCCAGACGAATGGCCTAATAGAGAGATGGCATCGCTCATTCAAGAGTGCGATGCTTGCCACTGGAAAAGACGAGTGGGTCGATAATTTAGGCACCCACAAAATATTCGCCCTATTGAAACTTCGTGGCATTCCAAAAACACACCGTTTGTCAACAAAGACTTGCTCACATCAACTCACGTTTACATAAGAAACTACAGAGTAAAGCCTTCGATGACCGAACCATACGACGGACCTTTTAAAGAAGCCGCTAGCAAAAATTTCACAATTATCGTAAAGGGTAAGAGGCAGATAATTTCAGTTGATCGCCTTAAACCAGCTTACTCCGTTAATGAAGAATTAACACCCGCTACACAATACCAGTTATCGCTTTTTCATAGTCCGCTACCAACGTCAACAGTGCCAAGCAAAGCCTTTACAACGACACTACGAAAAAAATCAGTTCGACTTTTTGCTAATATCCAGCAAAAATTCTAGGAAGGGAATACTGTAGCAGTCACATACATAATGTCAAAATTTAAAATGTTTTATGTATTTATAAATTTAGTACTTTTGGATACATTTCGATACTTTTAACTTTTAGTATAATTTGTATCATCACTAATCGATCGCTGAATTGTTACAGTTAGGAAATAAGAAATAAGAAAGAAAATTGAAGAGAATAAAAAATAAAAAGAGTATTAAATTATCATGAACTTAGAAAAAAATTTCAAAAGTAGTTAAGTTTGGACCCCTCCAATAATACAAATAGAGATTTAATAAGTATTGTGTCCACAAATGCATCAAATTATTGTGACCGCTGTAATTGATCCTCTTTCATCTTCTTGAAGCAAACATGTACAGTATGACCACGGTTGCTGCAGAATGTGCATATCTTTTGCATTTCCACAGAGTTTTCGATGGTTATGAATGTAAATTGTTTTGTTTCTGTCAAACAATTCCTCTTCACAGTATCGGTGCAATTAACTTTTCAAAAGTTGTAATTGCTTCACGATGAACGCGCTCTCTTTTAATTACCGCTAAGAGGCCAGGCCGCATATTATTTTTAGTTGCACTTTTCACTTATGACGTCGCCTCTTGGTTTTGTTTTAAACATGTTTGAGTAGATTTTCCAATCTGGAGTTGGTGGTGAAACGAGCTTAAACGTATCATTGAATGCCGCCACAGTTTCTTCTACGCCTATCCACCATATCGCTGCATCCAACACAGCAGCAATGGCATTCCGCGTAGGGCTTGCGTTTCAGGAAATTTTTCGATGTCTTTGCATACTGAAATGGCAGTCGGGTATACTGAAACTTCTGCAGGATCTCGTTGTCCTCTGAATGGCAATGTCCATCGCGTGAAGGAGTCTCTTTTCCCACCTCCTACTATAATTTGTTGAAATTGCTCCGAAGATAACGTAACCAAAAATTACTGTAGATTACTGCAGTTTTATAAACGGTTCTGTCGAACTAAATATTTAATTTTTTACGTATCAAAAAGGGTAAATAATAATTGAATTTTAAACAAATAATAATTGCATTACTGTTGGGGATAATATGTATAGTCGATTGACAAATTAAAAAACTCTAACTGCCATTTAAAAACAAAATTCGATTCTTTAATAAGAAACATATTAAATAAAAATTACAAGTTCCAAAAAATAGATATACGAGGTCACCAAATGCTACCTTGTGGTCAACCTAAATAGCTGTATAAGGATTGGGATTAGATTTAACATTGGCGATAACCACATAAATCGCGTACTACTTTAATAGAGCGATATTTTCAGTGGTTGAGAGATATATACGTTCTGAAGTTTTATTTACTAGAAATTATTTATTTGCAATAAAAAAGCATGACACTTGATAATTATATAAAAAGTAAATTAAACCAATTTAAATAAGTAATAAGTAAATAGAAGTATGCAAAAAGACGCATTACCGAATCTTTTCTGGTTGTTTGGTTCACCTGTAGGACTATGTCTATTTAAAATATTTAAGATACAAATAACCCAACAAGTATAAAATGGCATTATTTTTCAAAAATACGTTTTCAAAATGAATATCTTTTTGCATGGTGGAATGGAATTTTGTGGTCTTAGCAAGCCCTGAAAATCTTGTCTTTGGTTTTTCACAAACCCAGGCACGATAAACTTGGGTTTGTGAAATCATCGGAAAATGCAAGTCACTTGAAAAGTTTCTAGCCTGATATATATGATAGATAGCACTAGTGGTTTAAAAAAGGTTTATCTGGACAAGAAATCCATACCGATATGGTAAATGTGTTAAGTGAATGTGTTTCTTCTTATGCAACAGTATAAAATTGGTTAGCTGAATTTAAACGTTGTCGTAAAAGTATTGAAAATGATCCACGCACTGGACGTCCAAAAAGTACCTCGACACCAGAAATCATTGAAAAAGTGCATATTATTGTTTGTGAAAACCCTAGCTGATTCCATAGGCATCTTAGAGGAACGAGTAAGACACATTTTACATGGAGAACGACATATGGACAAGCTGTTTGGAAAAGTAGTGCCGCATACGTTAACAATTCAACAAAAACTCGATCGAAAACGAATTTCTCAGTGCAATTTGGAACGTTTTAAGCAGAATAAAACGGAGCATCGTTTCATAACTGTGGGTCTACCATCATGATCCTAAATTGACACAGTAACGTTTACAGTGGACTGAAGCTGTATGTTCGGCGCCAAAGCAGACAAAGCACGAACGATCGGCGAAAATGGCTACTGTTTTCTGGGATGCAAAAGGGATTTTGTTGATTGATTATCTTGAGAAATGTAAAACAATAAACTCAGAATGCTATTGTAACCTTTTGGATAAACTTTCGCGAAAAAAAAACCCGGTTTAAAGAAACCGTTTTTCATCAAGACAACGCACGTTCTCGCACAAGTGTTTTCACAATGGCATAATTCAAGAAATAAAAGTACGAATCGCTTGACCATCCACCGTATTCACCAAATTTGGCTCCCAGCGACTACTACCTGTTCCGAAACTTTAAACAGTTCCTTCGTGGAAAGCATTTTTCGTCGAATGAAAAAGCTATAGTAGCCGTAGAGGCATATTTTGCAGACCTTCCAGAATCGTACTTTAATGATGGAATAGATTTATTGGAGGAGCGCTGGACTAAGTGTATTGAACTGTCAGCAGATTATACTGAATAAAAAATCAAAACTCAAACCAAAATAACTGTGTTTTCATATTATGCTAGAAACTTTTCAAGTGGCATTTTTCAAGTGGTACATTAGTGTACCATATAGTGAACCACTACGTTAACATATTCCAACCCCCAATATTTCCGAAAGAGGCTTGTGAGCACACGTGGTGTACAACATCCATACAAAGCCTCCTTGTCCTAATGTTTGAAAAGCCTCTTTGAGAAGAGGCTTACTTAAGTCACAAAAAAACAAATTTTGGGAAAACGAGATTTTAAATTTTTTTTTTTGTAGGCAGTTTTGCAAGAACCTTCCATATCTAAGTGCATTTTCGACTATATATCCAGTGCACTTAGGTTGGCTTTGTTTTTTTAAGTACTTAGATGTTAGAGCAATATCTATTAAACCAAAAATCTGACAAATTTCTGAAGATGGGCTTAGGCACATTTGATTTTGGTTTTCAATAAAATATGAAAATTTAAATTATTCATTTTACTTTTGAAATACAAAACAAAAGGTGAAAAGAATACGTCAAATCGAATTCGTGTGTACCTATGTAAACGCAACGATATTTATCAAAATCTCGTGATTTATTTGTTTAGAGCGTCTATAAAGTGTGAATAGGGCTTATGGTCGTTATTGTGATTATATATCTCACACAGATTCCCGTAAGAAAAATTCACTTCAATATTAAATTACTTTTAGCAGCTAAATTTTTTTTAGTGCAGTACAACATGACGTTTCTTCATATTTAAACAAAAAGCACAAATTTACAAAAATAACTTACATATTTTGTAATGAAACTCAAAGGAATTTTAATTCCTTTTCTTCATTACCATAAACACAACATAAAAATTTACTAATTACCTGATTAAGTGGAATTCCTCTTTTGGAAACTCAAAAAAGCTGCCGTCACTCTCACATCCCATTATATATCTGCGTTCGCTCGGTATTGTACAATTCTTCAATATACATGTTAATGTTGAATTATTTAATATATTGCTTTCATTAATTTTTATTTGATTTCTAAGCAAAAATACATAATTAAATGACTTATAGTAGACTTTGAAATATGAAAATCAATTAATATAGTGAATAAAGAGAGTTGCATTTTAAGGTATTTCATTTTGTATTTAATGTTTTTACTGTATTTAAGGCTATATATTATTAAAAGAATCGAATTAGATTGAAATAAAATATATAATTTACATAGGATTTTTTGAAACTGACGTTCTTAAAAGTGAAAATAAAGTTTCCACTACATATATTAAACGACTTTTAAAATGTGTAAAACAATGTTATAAAGTCAATTCAATCTCCAGAATATGGAAAGACAATATTTTCTAACTTAGAAAAACATTTTTTTATTTTTTATTAATCATTCAACACTCAGGGTGTACTCGAGATGAATGCAGAGCATTGTGTTGAATGGAAGGAAGATTGATAGGTGGGAGGAAGAAGGAGGGAGAATGAGAGAGGTAATGCAATCACACAGGACACCGATAAGGAGATAGGCAGCCATTATTGCAAGTACTATGCCTTTACCACAATGAACTTCAGTTTATCAGTGTCGACTATGACCGCATATGTAGCACCAAAGGCCGAGCTTTACGCATCCACTCATGTTGTGCGTGTTATATTTGTACATGAATGGAAGGTACCTCCAGTTTTATGCCGAATCCGAACGGCGAATTGAAAAGCTTTTCATAGGCAATTTTTACTCTTGGTTTTCCATTGGCTGCCAAGAGGTGGTGTCGTTTTTTTAATTAAATTTTTTTTAATTTTGCCTATGTCGAGATTCGAACCCCGAACACTCTGCGTAACAGTTCAACGCACTACCGCTACGCTACAGCGACCACAAATTAAATTCAATCGCTTTTGAATGGACTGTACCACATAAGCACTTGTTTCTATTTTCAGAAGGCCTACTTCAAAGTTAATTTGTATGTGGCAAAAAAAATAAAGCCAAAGATTTTCAACTATCGATATTAGCGGATAGAAATCGGATCACATTTAACAAAAGATACATTCTGTAAAAAAATGGTCAATAAGACATAGAATATTTATTATTCATACGAATTTATTTTAACGCCTTTAAAGTAGGCCCCTTTCCTTTACTTTATTAACTTCAGTTGAAGACGTTGATGGCCGACCTGTGCGAGGCGAATTTTCCACCACATCTCGATCGCTTTTGAATGGACTGTACCACTAATAAGCAATCTACTTAAGTCAACATATCGAGCCAACAAGAACAGCGCCGCAAATTAATACTGGACATTTACTTGACTGATAAGACGAAGTCTAGACTAAGCATTGCTAGGGAAAGTAGAGCGAGTTTAGCGACGGTTTATAACGTCATAAACAACTACAAAGCAAGAAACTCCATCTGCTGAACCGAAAGATCAGGCAGAAATAAGCGTCTAAATAACACAGAAGTACATATCGGGTTAATCCCACGTGGTCGACTCAAGATGTCGCAGCTACAACTGGTACATCGCAATAAACTGTAATGCGATATAAGCGAAGTCAAGAATTAAGGACCTACAAACAGCAGAAAGTACCTGACGGTCGGAAGCAAAGGCAAAAATAGCGAAGACGCGTGCCCGAAAGCTGTATGACAATTACCTAACCAAATTCGATTGCGTGATTCTCGATGATGAGAATTACTGTAAGGCGGACTTCGACGAGTTGCCTGGGAGTGCCTATTTCTGGGATGCAACACCCAGAAAATACTCTGAAGTAAAATATACCAAATTTCCAAAACGCTTCAAATTTCCAAACGCAAAAACGCCTTCTACCATTTATTGGACAGCACAAAGGAACCGTTTTGTTTTGGCCAGACAAAGCCACAAGTCATTATTCCAGGTCAACTATGGAATGGTATAAGGAAAATAATGCCACAGTGGTCCCAAAAGAGACAAATCCTCCCAACTACCCGGAACTTCAGCCTATTGAAATATATTGGGCTATAATGAAGCAAACCCTAAGAAAAACAAATAAAGTTTACAAAAATTATATAGAATTCCAAACTCGATCAAACCTATGCAGTAGTCACCGATCGTACTGTCTAGTCTCTAACTAAGAACGTTAAGAAAAATGTTAAACAATTTTGCAAACCGCTAATAATATTAGAATCAATTTGTGATTTTTATAGTTTAAAAAATGTTTAATAAACAGAACTTTATTTGAGGGAAATCAGACTGTTGGTTGGTTTTTAATGTCTCCGTAAAAATTATAAAATTTTTCTGGTTCCCCCTTATTTTAATGAATTTTAAATTGAACTTGCCAAATTCGGAAAAATAATTTTTCAAATCAAAAGCAAAGGGAATTTTACGTATGTATAAATATAATAGCTGCAACAACCGTATTGACTTATTTTAGATTTTTACAGGAGCTGATGGTAGCTATTTAAAAAGTTTAAATTCTCTTCCAATTATGAATGAATAAATTACTAAATAAAATACATAAATAAACATTAACCATAAACAAAAGCATTTATTCAGATTTTCGTATTTTTAAACTTATTATTAACAATTAATTTGAAGCAATTTTATTAATTATATTAAAAATATATTTTACATCAAACAAACATTTTTCATAGAAAAGGAACATTTTTCAACTAAAAGGTACTAAAATATCGACAATTCAGCTACGAAAAATTGGTGGTGGTATTTTGGGTATTTATATTGGCAGAGAACGCAGAATACTAATAAACAGACATTAAATATTCATGTGTCAGTAATTAGCTGATGGAAGACCTACACTTCTCTGTATTCTCTTCTTTTCTTATTACTTACTTACTTAATTGGCACTACAACCGATGATCGGTTTTGGCCTCCTCTTTTCTTATTAGTTCATCCAAAGATTTTTTAAAATATATTCAATGAAAAAAAAATTTAAACCAAAACACGATTACATATGTACCTGCTATGCGGAAATGAACGCAAATGTAAACCATAGCATAATTTCTTATTCGCTATGTTACAGTGAATTACAATTTGTGTATTTGAAATAATAATGGTTATGAATAGCAGGATTGCTACAATTTTGAAAAAGTTTGCCGTGCGTTACTCCAAGCAAAACTCCAAGAAAAATAAATTTTGTACGTGTGCAAACCCTTTTTGAATCGTGTAATGCTCTAAAACTTTTGTTTATTTTTTAATACAATCTGTAGATGTTTGTTTATACCATATGTTTGTGCATTTGAATTTATATCGAAAATAATAATAACACTGTTCCTAAAGAACCAAAATTTTTTTTTTTTTTTTTTTTTTTTTTTTTTTTTTTTTGTGTGAATTAACACGAAATATTTATTAAGAAAAGGGATTCCGGTTCTTCTAAAATTATTTTATAAGATATGAAATTTCACGTTCAAAAAATAATTAAAATTTTATTTTAACGTATTTTCAGTTGTAAACGAAAGAGGTTGTGATTTTGAAGGAGTTGCTCAAGGACATATTAGCCTAGTTGTTCAAAATCCATCAACACTAAGAAATGGGGATGCAACGAATAGTACAGTATATTTCCCAATTAGCATATTTATTATTCCAAAGCCACCCAGACACAAACGAATCCTATGGGACCAATATCATAGCTTGAGATATCCTCCAGGCTACATTCCACGTGATAATTTAAAAATGAAATCAGACCCGCTGGATTGGAGGGCTGATCATTTACATACAAACTTTCGCGACATGTATAACCATCTCCGGAATTCTGGTTATTATATTGATATACTACGAATGCCATACACCTGTTTCAATGCTTCGGAGTATGGAACGCTTTTAATTGTGGACCCAGAAGAAGAATTCTTTGATGAAGAGATTTTTAAGCTTCATAATGATGTCTATGATTCTGGACTTAGCATTGTTGTATATTCCGATTGGTATAATACAACAGTTATGAAAAAAATTAAATTTTTTGATGAAAATACCAGACAGTGGTGGATTCCTGACACTGGCGGTGCTAATGTGCCTGCTCTTAATGACCTACTAAACCCATTTGGAATCGGGTTGAGTGATTTTGTGGCTGAAGGGCATTTTAGACTAGGAGATCATGGAATGTATTTCGCTAGTGGTTCAACTATTGCAAAAGTTCCCGAAAACTCTGACAATATCATTATCGGAGCAGAACTCAATGATCAAGGATCAGAGGTAATTCATATTAACTTCTATCGTGAATATCTGGACGTTTAACATGTTAAATTGTTTGCTAACGTGAATTCTGTCCGAAAGTACATTAATTAATTAATTTATCACAATCGTCATAATTTACAATAAGTTTTTCGGATTGGCACAGCTGATTCGAGGTAAAATGTGACTGATACCAAATCTTTGTACGGGACAATGTTCTATCGAACGTTCCCGTTCGGTCTTTTTTTTCCCCCGGTTAGCAGTATAGCCAACTTTTTATTTATTTAAGTCTGAATTCAGAAGCGTGATAAAAACTAGCGCTATTTATACAAACGTTTACATCATCAGGTATTTTGTAGTTTATGTTTTCTTTAGCAAACCAATTCCAACACTTCCCTACCCGCCCATTTGCACAAGGAGCACATCCACATGTACAGACTTACCGATTCAGCTGCATTCCGGAATGCACTGACAACGCAATGATCGGAGAAAATAAATCCAAATTTGGTTTTCTTTACAGCTACATATTCATATATTATCATCAGCTGTATAGTGATTGAGAAAATTCAACAAATTCATCTTTATATGCTGAAGAGAGTCAGAGAAGTTAAAAATGTGGTAAAGAGAATTAAAATCATTATTATCATTATTTTGAAAAATTAAAATTTTACCGAGCGCCGGCCGGATTTTTTGCTTTTCATCTTAAAGACGTAGAGTAAAAATTTGGGGCCGATCGAATAATCCCTGAAGTGAAATCGATCGGCATTTTTAAATTGAGATTTTTGGTGGACACATTTTCTTTTCCATTTCTTTTATTATGATTATCGATGAAATTGACATTGTTTCGTGCATTTTGTTAATACTTTATACAGTCTGTTCAACAAAAAACGTTACTCTCTTACTCAGTTAACTTCCAAAACAAAAATCGGAGTGTGCCATTTTACATAAATACATATTGTTGCGGTTGTCGACGCATACATTTTAATTTAGTTCTGTTTGTACTTTTCACTGTAACACATATAAAAAAAATGAGTGTGCAGTTCAAGAAACGTTTCGAAGCGAGCTTTTTAACAAAGCATCCTAAAGGGCCTAAATGGTCAGTTAAAAAAACTGCAAAATATCTTAAAACTACTTGCACATTTGTTAAGAGGTGGTCTGAACGTTATTCAGAAACAGGGACGATGAACCAGGAAGAGGCCGAAAGCCTACCACCTCCACGCGGCAGGATAAAGTCATGGTTGGGCTTTTTGAAAAAAAATTAATGATCAGTTTAAGGAAGCAAAATAAATTTTATCGGAGAAGTGGTTGGATATATCTTTAAACACGATTCGCGACAGACTTCAGCAAGCAGTCATAAAACGTAGCAGTACTTGTCAAAACCATTGCTTTCACAAAAGCATGTTGAAAAGCGTCTTCAGTGGGCTTACACAAACATCGATCGAGATTGGACCAAAGTAATATTTGCAGATGAATCCAGTTTTGTGTTGTTAAATCCAATTAAACATGTTTGGTTGAAAAATGGCTAAATTTATTCAACGAAGTATAAAACATCCGCAGAAGGTTCATGTCTATGGATGCTTCTCTGCCCAAGAAATTGGCTTTCTTACGTGCTTCACGGAAAATTTAGATGCCGTTAGAATGCTGAAGTTGTATAAGGATTGTCTATTAAAGTCAGCTGAATTATTATATGGGAGAAATAACATCGATTGGATATTACAAGAAGATAACGACCCGAAACACAGAAGTAACTATGCACTAAGTGGAAAGAGAATCACAATATTACTACTTTGGATTGGCCCTCTCAGTCACCAGATGCAAATCCCATAGAGAATGTGTGGGCTCTAATGAAAGCTAAGATATCCCAAAAAAAAATAAAATCAAAACATTTAATTCGATTACTCAAAAGTACGTGGAGGTCTCTTTCCGTGAAATGTGCTGAAATTCAAGCTGCAAGTTGTTGCCAAAGATGCCAAGCAATTATAGACAATGCAGGAGATTGGACCGCATATTAAACTTCCTGTCAAAACCATATTAATATGTATTTCTCAAAAATAAAACACTTTTTCAAATAAATGTAACATGGAGAAAAATTATTGGATTCGATTTTAGTCAAATTTTTCGATAAAATAGTTACTTCTAGCAATATTTTTTTTTTTTTTTTTTTTTTTGATAATATGAAATACTATTCAAGGTTGAAATTAATAAACGAAAATAATTAATACAACTTTATTCGCGCTATGGAAAAAGTATTGTAATTTTTCTGCAATTTTCTTCATACTTATATCATTCTACATAATCGAGAGTACGCGGCAGCTTGTTCGTTAGTTTTCTCGTGCAGTTAAACGGTTTAAGGAGCTGGGTCAAGAAGGTGTTCATACAGAAAGAGGCAGAAACCCCACCCTCAATACTCCCAGGAATCGCAAAATTGTTCAAAAGCGAGTGCAGCGTAATTCAACGGATTCCAAAAGAAAAGGGCAATGTTATGTAGACGGTCAAATGATCGTCGGTCATGTCACTTTTTATGGTACGCTCCCTTTTTGGTTGTTCAACTCTATGCCTACTTTCAGTACTTTTGTACTAATTTTTATTTGCACTTCGTAATTATTCTTCATTTCTTACATTCCAAAGACATACATGTTCCTGAGTGATTAGCTTTTCAGCATTTACTCCGTTCCACTATGCTGGCATTCTAAATAAATAATTTCTGAATAAAATAATAATAATTTATAACAAATATTATATTATAGTAATTACTTCCAATTTCAATTTTATTTGCTATAACTAAATATACTATATGTTTACTTACTTAGCTGGCACTACAACCGATGATCGGTCTTGGCCGCCTCTATAAAGCTTCGCCCGTCGTCTCTGCTATGCGCGCGCTGGCGCCAATTGACAACGCCAACTGCAGTCAAGTTGCCCTGTACCTGGTCTTTCCAGCGGAGATAAGGAAGTCATCTTCTGCGTGTTCCTCCACCGTGGCTCGAATAAAACACCCTTCTAGCCGGAGCTTCTTCTATTCGCTCAAAATGACCCAGCCAACAAAGCCGCTGGATTTTTATAAGCTTGACTATGTGTCGGCGTAAATATCATACAGCGCCTCGTTCCATCTTATTCGATACACGTCGTCCACGCATACTGGACTGTAGGTATTACGGAGTATCTTCCTCTCGAACGCTCCTAACATCCTCTCATAGGACGGGAAGAATGAGGGAATTATAGAGCGTTATTTTCCTCGGTCGAGAGAGGACTCTGCTTCTCAATTGCCTAGTCAGCCCGTAGTAACACGTGTTGGCAAGAGATATTTCGTTTGGTCCTCGTTCACCACTAGAGCTACTCGACGAGACTCCCTTTCCAGGTTGGAGAATGCTGCACTGACTGCTCGAACGTTTTTGCCAATGATGTCAATACTATCAGCATGACACTCTTGTAGAAAATAGTGCCAAAGATGTTGATGTTCGCAGTTCGAATTATTTTCGCCAGCATAAGGTTAAAAAAGTCGCACGATAGGGAGTCACCTTGTCTGAAACCTCTTTTGGTATCAAATGGCGCGGAGAGGTCTGTCCCAATTTTCACTGCGCTGGTGGTGTTGGTCAGTGTCATTTTGCAAAGACGAATGAGCTTTGCAGGGATACCAAAATCAGACAATGCGGCGCACGAGTGATCCCTAATCGTGCTGTCGAAGGCGGCTTTATAATCGACAAATAGATGATGGGTGTCGATCTGTTTTTCTCGGGTCTTTTCCAGAATTTGGCGTAGTGTGAATATCTGGTCGATGATAGATTTATCAGGCCTGATAAGGTCCAATCATTTTTTTGACGATGGGCTTCAGTCTTTGTCACAGTACGCTCGATAGTAACTTATATTCAATAATAAGAAGGCTTTTCACATGGTAGTTGGCGCGGATCGTGGAATTACCTTTCTTATGGCTTGGGCAGAGTACGCTTAGGTTAGAATCACTTGGTATGCTTTCATCAGACCGTATTCTGCTTAGAAACTCAAGCATGGGTTTTCTGAGCTCTTCGCCTCCAGTCTTAAACAACTCAGCAGGCAGGCCATCTGCTCCTTACTGTTTTTCGGCCGAGTGATAGCTATTAAGACCTCCTTATAGTCGGGCGGTGGTACTTCAACGCCGTCAGTAAATTGGGGTTTCCGGAGTAGATTCCGCAGTGGCGGGATTAATGCCGTCATCGTTATTAAGCAAAAAAAATGCTAACAGATGCAGCCACACGTACACTATAAACTTATTGTAGCTTAGGAACTATTTACGATCAATAGAATTCAGGAGAAGTTTAAGAGCAATTTTCTCAACGCAAATCATGTTAGCTGACTTTCAGCATTCATGTAAGCATAATCTTCCCTGCTAATTTTTTTAACGCAAGCACTGAAAAAAATGTTTGATGATAGATTGGAGTATGATCTTTTTCTTAAATAATTTTTGATTAAAACAAAAGGGTGATTTTTATAAGAGTTTAGTTTTTGAAAATGAAAAAAAAAACATAGAAGTTTTACAAAAGTGAATGAAATTTTTATTTGGATCGATGAATCAACTCCTGCCATTGACTTTTTAAAGATAATTTCACTTAAATGTTACTCGCGGCTCCGCTTCAAGTGACCCATTCTGAAGTTCCAATTTTAACACACTTTTTCACACATTTCGGCCGGAATCTAACCAATGACGCGTTCAATGTTGGCTTCCAAAGCAGTAGTCGTGTTTGGATTGTCCCTATAGACAAGAGACTTAACATAGCTCCACAAAAAATAGTCTAACGGGGTCAAATCACACGATCTTGGAAGCCAATTGACTACACCAAAACGTGAGATTAACAATTTTATTTTAAATAATATCAATTTTTTCGTAAAGGAAAAAAGAAAAAAAGAGCGGTCATGTCGACGTAGTAATTATTCTACATCAAAGCAAGTGCACCATTAGTATTTGTGTGTTAAATAACAAACAATTTAAAACGTATAATTAACGATTTAAAGCTTTATTTTTTGAAAACGGAATGTTTACATAAATTGGTTATATAAATTATATAAAAATGAATGAAAGTTAAATCGAACAAAAATATTTTTGTTTTTGGATATACATACTTAATATAAGGATTAGAGTTACCTACTTACTTACTTTTAATGGCACAACAGCCCAGGGGGTGCCTAGGCCGAGCTTTTCGCATCCACTCATGTTGTGCGTCTTATATTTGTACATGAATGGAAGGGACCTACAGTTTAATGCCGAATCCGAACGGCGAAGTGAAAAGCTTTTCATAGCAATTTTTACTCTTGTAAGTTTGCCATTGCCTGCCAAGAGGTAGTGCCGTGTAGAAATTTTTTTTTCTACTTTTTTTTTATTTTGCCTGTGCCGAGATTCGAACCCCGGACATTGCGCAGCACTACCACTACGCCACAGCGACCACATAGAGTTACTTAGTATATTCAAAAATAAGTAATTCAAAAAAAGCATTTATTAGAGATTCAGCTCAACTTGTTTATTTTTGCGTAATACACAATTAACACATGTATTGATACAATCCTTGCAGCCGCAATAAAGAAAAAGAGAATGTATTTTAATGCTTGACGCAGATGTACTAAAAGGAATTTATTTATATTATATCGATAATATAGGTGGATTGAAAGATGTAGGCTTTAAGCGAACTAAGGAGTGAGATCGAAAAAATCGGATAACTTTAAATTGTCCTAGCATTGAAATCCCTTATGCAAATAAAAAAATGTAAACAGTTTTGAAAAGAAAATGCAAATGCAATTTGTTGGGTTGGCGATTTTTGGTACCAATTTGATGTTTTGGTCTTCGAACCATTTAAGGGTTACTTTACTGTAGTGGCAGGAGGCTAGATCAGGCCAAAAGAAAGTAGATACATTGTGCTTTCTAATTAATGAAGGGCAGCAGTCTCTTCTGAAGTAACTCCATCACATAAATTTCAGCATTAACAGTGCCACTTGTTACGAAACTTTTACTACTTAGCCCACAATTATAAATCGCTTGCCATTGACCAGGTAATTGAGAAAATTTAGACAACACATATTTCATCGTCCATAACACAGCAAACGAATTTTTGAAAAAAATTTGTCTTAAATTTTTTAGCTCGGCTCTGGGCTACCAAGTTCTTAGTAGCGTTCCTGTCGGGTACTGACCTTTTTTTAATTTTACGAACTAAAAACTCACTGCAACTCGCTTTTTGCGCCAATTTTTGATTAGACAACGCTGGATTCTTCTCTAAGAGAGTAACGATTTTCTTCGCCTTTTGTGGAGACACGAAACCGCATTTCCTTTCAGAACCATATTTTCCAGCAACTGTTAAGTCTGTATTAAATTTTTAAGAATCATCGAGACAGTGTTTTGTGCAACTTTCGCCTTATTTGCAATGGTTTTCTGGCTCCACTGCGGATTTTCTCGAAATAATTCAACAACTAAATTGCGTCTTTTTTCATTCAGATGAATAGTTTCAAAGCAGTGGTCTTTCAAAGTTATCCGTTTTTTTTCGATCTCACTCCTTAATAAAGTAGGCGGTCAAGTCTGCACTTCTATGTTGAGACTTTTTTCTTCAAATTGGAAATGTAAAAGGTAATATTAAAATACCTACAGGTGCATCCAATAATCCATAATTTGTGACCTTGGCCCTGTTTGGGCCCCTCTCAAGTGTTTTAATCTCTTCGGTGGATCCGTAGGACAATCATATTTTTTTTGAACAAAGACGTGAAAAAAGTCTTTTGTATATTTTGAGAGTACTGATGGCACTGTTCAGTTTGACGTCATGAGAGAATTTTTTGAATTAGAAACTAAAAATGTAAATAAAATTACAAAATTAATTAAGTCACATATTCGGCGGAACAATTTTGAGAAAATTCGTTTTAACCTAACAGTTCAAACTTTAAGCAACAGTATTGTTGCTTCTATAGAAGCTGCAACCATTAAAAATTGCTTCAACAGCTAATTTTTATGTGACAACTAAGTTTAGATAAAATTGCAAAAATTGCAGCCAGCTAATTTGTTTTTATTTTGTTTTATCTGTAGAAATTCTTCAGGAAAACTGTGATAATTATTTTATTTTAACTATTCAGTGCAATCAGGACCCAAACAATTTTTCGTTTGTTCGCGCTTAATTGCAAAATTAAGAATGGATGCTACAATTGCAAAATTATTGGCTCTCCCAAAATAAATAAGCTGAGATTATCTAATCTAATACTTAGATTACATTATATTATATTTTATTATTTATGAATTTCTATATTGTAATATGTATGTACATTAGATCGGGTCACAAAAAAAAGTTTGAAAAAACCACCCCGTATCTGAAAGCTTATGTTGAGAGTATTTCAAACCAATTTTTTTTTTGGAGCGACTCTATCGTACATATTGTTGTAAATATTTTATTTTCATTCATTATTATATAATTTTTCCGTGAAAGTACAGTTGAACTTCGCTTGTAAGCTGTTCATTTCTATTTAGTATTTACGACTGTGTACAATTTTATTATGATTTTTTATATCATTTCTTATCCATTTCTTTCCATGCTTTGTGTAATTTTTTTGCAATCGATAACGAACACATAAGCCACATTTTTTACTGTATTTTTAACTCTCTTGGTTTCCTCACTCTCTTGCATTTCAAGTAATATTTTCTCTATCTGCATTAACATAAATTTTTATGCGGACAAATAAATGTATAGAGTGAGACATCTTTATATGTATATTATTAAGATCTTTGCTACACGCTTTCAGAAAATGACAAATTTGATACATTTTGCTCATAAATAATAGCAAGTTTTGAAATAAAGTTCCCAATTTATCTGCATCGTGTTATTCAAAATTTTTTTTCAACTTTTTGTATTGTCTTGCTTAAAGATTTTACTTTAAAAGTGCATTATTATTTTTATAAAATTATGACTATTTTTTTTAGATTTTGACCGGACTTATCACACTGTGAGACATTTTCTCATTTTGATTTTCGTAATCATTAAAGATTAAGTTCAGTTAGACAATTTAAAATAATATTGAGGGCAGTTAAAATTCGAATATAAATATTGTACAAAAGATAAAACGCATAGTACTGTAATTCGACATACATAATCGCAACTCAGTTTTTGATTTGAAATTCGTGAAATACGTAAAACATTTACCAAATATTTAACAATTTTTTACTTCCACTTAAATTTTATTGTTATTTAATTTATTCTGATCTATATTTTATGTATTAATGGACATATGGTTTTTTTCAGGTAATAGAAAATTCGAGTCCTGTCGGTAAAAAGCGTAAACTGTTTGTACCGATTCTTGGTCTTTTTCAAACAAAACATATTTTTCGGAAAAAACATCTTCAAGTAAATAATGACGCTGCTCCTTCTAGCTATGAGTCAAATAATTTAATAGTAAATGAGGAAGAATTTGTGGAAACATCGCAAGAACGAAATCCTATTCTCAATAAACGTATTCTACTTCGATTTAATTCAAAAAATAAAGCTAGAACTTTAAAAACAGAAAAACTACTAAGGGTTGATAATCATAAAGATTTGAAATTCCGAGATTCTAAAGGTCGTATAGTAGTTTTTGGAGACTCCAATTGCTTGGATTCGGCACATTTAGAAAAAGCATGTTATTGGCTTCTTGATGCTCTCTTGGAGTTTTCTATGAATGCATACAAATCAGGACTGCTTCAAAATCTTAACCGAGCCTCTGAATTTGATTTATTTTCAACTAAGACTATGCCATTGAGATTAGCCAACAGCAATTTTCATCATTATTCAAAAGTACTTGATTCTAATAATAAATTTAAGAAAATGCAAATAGAAAAGTGTGAATGTATAAAATGGGCGAAGCCGAATTTTGTAAATTATTCAGATATAAAACTGCCAAAGGATAACATGATAGACAAAATTTTTAAAAATTTTCAAAATAAACAAGGTAAGTGAACTAAATTACTTTTTTATTTTTAAAGTTAACCTAATTTTATGGTGTTTGGTAATATTATTGCAACTAAATTCGTGGTCGCTGTGGCGTAGTGGTAATGCGTTGGTCTACTACGCAGAGTGTCCGGGGTACGAATCTCGGCACAGGCAAAATAAAAAATAAAAAGTAGATAAATATTTTTTCTACACGGCACTACCTCTTGGCAGGCAATGGCAAACCTACAAGAGTATAAATTGCTATGAAAAGCTTTTCACTTCGCCGTTCGGATTCGGCATTAAACTGTAGGTCCCTTCCATTCATGTACAAATATAACACGCACAACATGAGTGGATGCGAAAAGCTCGGCCTAGGCCCTCCATGGGCTGTTGTGCCATTAAAAGTAAAGTAAAGTATACTCTAAAATTCCCTACCAAAGCGATCATTATACTTATTCGTCATCTCCAGTGCATATTTCGTTTGACCCTGTTGATGAAACATTTGTGTTAGATTATATGAAGAACCTTAAAACCTGTGTTAATTCTGGCCCTGATAACATTCCAGAATGTATTCTTAAGGAATGTTGCAATGAACTTGGGGTACCCATCACAGTTCTATTTAAGTTTTCCTTACAATGTGGGTATTTCCCTGACGCCTGGAAGGTCTCTTACATTATTCCACTACATAAATCTGGCAGCAAATCTTTAATAACTACCTTGATACAGCAAAGCTTAGTGCTATTCCCAAACTCTTTGAACATATTATTTGCTCGCAAATCAGTTTTAATCTTCATAAATCTATTTCACCTTTTCAACATTGGTTTTTACCCGGCAAATCGACAACTACTAAAATTATAGAATTCACTTAAAGAGTGTTAGAAGTCTTTGCCAATAGATTACAAACTGATGTTGTGTACACTGACTTTAGTAAATCATAATTTGCTTTTACTTAAATTGCGAAATATATGTATGTTTTCCGCCACGTGTATTGAAATGGATTACTTCTTACCTTACAAATCGAACCCAGAGTGTATTGATCAAGGACTTTAAGTCTAATTGTTTTCCTGTTACTTCTAACGTTCCTCAAGGGAGGAACCCATTGGCCCCATTCTTTTTATTAAAGATTTGCCCAATGTTTTTCAAAATTGTAAACTTTTGATGTACGCTGATGATATGAAATTATTTTATGCATTTAATAATTACTACAAAATGACCTAAATCAACTGTACAATTAGTGTAGCTTAAACTTAATTAAACTGAATTTAAATAAATGTAAGCAAATTTCTTTTTCACGTAAAACTTTTATTATTAAACTATGAAATTGATAACTACTAACTTGAAATAGTTTCCAGATTCGTAGATCTGGGAGTGACTTTGGATACCAAACTTTGTTTTAGTTTTTATAGTAACAAAATCATTAACAAGGCCTCCTGTATGCTAGGTTTCATTAAACGGAAAGCGAAAGATTTTGACGAGTATGTTACTAAACTGTTAAATGTTTCTTTAGTACGTCCAATATTACAATATGCTTCAATAGTTTGGTGTCCATATTATAAGTGTCACATAAATGCCTTGGAGTGGGCCGAAAAACAATTTCTTCTTTCCTGTTTATGCACCTTGGAACCCGAACTTAAACGTTCCATCATATGAAAGTCGTTTGAAACTAAGTTCATTACCATCGTTATACTCACGTAGAATAATGTTGAATTATACATTCATACTTAAACTTTTTCAGGGCAATATAAATAGCACTTATCTTTTAAATAGACTTTCTTGAAAACTTATAATTGTAATTACTTAAAATTTTAATCTTTCAATAACGCCTGTATTGATTTTAATAAAGTTTATCATTTAATAGAATAAATTAAAGATAAAATACTTCCAAAAATTAATAATTACTTCTCTCCACTATCCAGCCATTTTGTGGTTAGTGGAATTCTCTCCCCTCACGGAACTTACACGTAGTTGGGAGCGACCCCAATTAGGCTGGGCGGTAGGTGGGCGTGAGATTCGTCGAAAAAAAAATAAACACCTATTTTAGTATTTCATATGGTTACTCTGTTGGAAGCAAAAGCTTAAATTTGTTGAAATTTCCCACATGAGGTTCACGTTTGTGAACTTTTAGTGATTTCAATATAAAAAAACATAGAAATAAACTGTAGTGTTTATTTGAATTATGCAGCTTTTGAGTTTGTGTAACCATTTGGGATTAGTTTACTACGAGGCCAAATCCATTTATACTATTACTACAATTAATCTAGGTAGGGTTGCCTTCAAATTTATGCAAGCACTAATTTTTTATTTTCTTACCTTAATAAAAGTATATTTATTTCTTTACTTATGTTTCAGATGAGCTGGATATAAATATATTAGAATTTCGTCTACACGTAAACGACGAACAAGGGACTAATTTCGGGAAGACATTCAAATACATTGATGGTGATTCGCCAAATTTGCCGTTAATACTCGTTTATATTTTCTCATGTCTAGTGTTAGTTTTGCTTATAAATTGGTTCAAACGAAAAAAATATTTTACTCAGTTTATTTATTTTAAATAAAAAAACATTACAACAAGATTAATTTTTTAATTGAATGTCATATTTTTCTGTGCAGGGGCCTCAGCTGAGTTACCATATTGTGAATTTTTTAAATTCCGGTGTAAATTACTAGTAAAGAAGAGTAAAAATGTATCCAAGGTGCATAACTATATACTTATTTGTATTTCAATAGCATATTGTCGATGTTGGAAGGTGCCATAGTGATGTAAATTTATCAGTTTCCGATACGGGTGACCATTTTGATGTGCTGATTTCGAGTCGAATATTTACATTTTCCCATAGCTTAATACTTACTTTATACTACAACCCAACCGATAATTGGTATTTTCCGCCTCGGTGAAACTTCGCCAGTATCTATGCGCGCGCTGGCGCCAGTTGATAATGCAGTCAGGTCTTTCCAACGGATCTTAGGACGTCCTCTTATGCGTGTTCCTGCACCGTGGCTCGAATAAAACACCATTCTAGCCGGAGCGCCTTTTTTTTATATGCTTGACTATGTCAGTGTCGGCGTACAGCTCATTGTTCCATCTTATTCGATACACGTCGCCCACGCATATTGGACCGTAGATCTTACGGAGTATCTTCCTCTCGAACCCTCCTAACAGCCTCTCATCATTGATGTTCAATTTCCACGTCTCGGCGGCATACATTATGACGGGAAGGATGAGGGATGAGAACGTTATTTTCGTCGGTCGATAGAGGGCTCTGCTTCTCAATTACAAACTGAGCCCGTGGTAACACTTGTTGGAAAGGTTAATCTCCGTTAGATCTCAAGGCTAACATTATTATTAGTGATAATGCTTGATACTATATGAACAAAATCCTTGGAAACTTCAAAATTATAATTGTCAACAATGACATATTATTCTGGACACCGTCACTCTTTGCTGACATAAGGTATTTCGTTTTATCTTCGTTCTCACTAAACCCACTCGACGAGACTCCCTTTCCGGCTTGGAGAATGGTGCACTGACTGCTCGTGCAATAAACTTCATCAACGTATGCTAACAGCACGACACTCTAGTCTCCTTCCATAGTGAGTAGCCAGTTGATTTTGTGGCTGATAAATGGGACAGGTGATCATGTATTTCGTTGTTGCGACATTCTTGCAATATGTGTGTCAACTCTTCTGTTGTTTTTATTTATTTTTTGTTGATACATTCAACACACAGAGCAACAGCAACAACAAAAACTCCTGCGGTTGAATTTTGACTTTCATTACGCAGTTCGTAACCATTTTTTGCTATGGTCTAATAGGTCATGTAGAGGTTGAATTTATCATACTCCATATATAAAAATTGGTGGTGGTTTTGTTTCAGCACAAACTTTTAAAGACACGTCGTTGGGGAGGATGTACCCAACCAAGTTTGGTCTGTTTTGCGTTACTTATGTTGTCATTTGGGCTGGATACAGATAGCTTTTTTGCATGATTGAGCTTTGCTTGTGAAATTTTGTGACTGGTCTATTATATTGGGCTCATTTTGACTTACTTGGTGCTGTTTTAGGTACGTGCCACATTGTTGTTGCTGGTTTGTAGCACTTGCTATCGTTGGTTTTCAGTTGACCGCAGGAGTTTTTGTTGTTGCTGCAGTTAATACTTATTGTTGCTGGTTTGCTCTTTGTTTATTGAATGTTGGAAACTCACAAATAGAAAACGAGCGTTGTCTCTTTTGTATCAATTCGAATTTTTGTGTTTGTTGCACTGCAAATGTTGTTGGAGTTGTAACTAGCGATGATGTTACTGTCGTTGTTATTGGTGGTGGAGTTATCGTTGCCTTTGTTGTAGTTGTTGATGATACTTGTTGTTGCTGCAGATAATGTTGTTGTGGCTTGAATCATCGTAATTACCTTTACCTCCACCAGGTGGTGTGTGTTGTACCCCCATGCTCAAATTTTCTTGCCATCACTGTGCTCTATTGATATATGTGCCGAAGAATTCTATGCACAAACCAGCACTTGTGTGAAATTTCTGTGGAGTTTATGTTAATTATGTGGATGTCTCTGATATCAATTCACAATCACAGCTGATGGTTGACACACTCCGCTGCTTTCGATGCGGCCCAGACATCTGATCGTATTTTTACTCCGCGTTTGAGTGTAATTAAAATAAAATGTTGCAAAATAGAAAAGTTGCGGTAAAAGTTTTTGTAATAATAATCATTTTGTGATTCCAGGCTAACGATCCCGACAGAAGCTCAATCGAGTCATTAAACCATCGCGCATCACTTCAAGAACAAATAAAATTTAGTGTGCAGAACTGCCGTCTAAAAAATCATGATGACCGACAAAAAAAAATTTAGTTGTGCGCGAAACACTTAACAGTAGTGTATATCGTTATTGATTAACTATTTTATTGAACGTATTGCTGAATAATATTTGCTAATAAAGAAACTAAATTCATTCAATATTTTTTTATATTGTACAGTATTGTACTTATCTAACCACAAACTAGCCCAAACTAGGGGTGGAAGCCGTAAGCAGACATTCCTAGTTATGGTTAACGGACTTGAGTTAACAGAATAAATTTAACGGAAATTAAACCGTTAATGGATTTAGAAATTAGCGTAAAAGTTAATCGTTAACCAAAAATTTAACTCCGTTCATTAACGATTACCAGGCTAAAGATTTTCTGCCCATCTATGTTTCTATAAACAAACGATAAAAAATTAATAAATATGTGTTAGAACTTATTTTATTTAGACTTTAGCAAATATTTCATGTGTAATTAGGAGTTAATTCATTTTTACATTACATTAGAAGTTTTTCCGTTACGAGCATTACGCGGACCCTATTAAGACATTGGGTCCTGTGAAATATAAAACCTAATGTCTTGTGACTTTTACTTATCCTTTTATTTTATCCTTTTTTGAGATTGTTTCTACTTTTTAAAGACTTATGTCGTGAACTTATATCAGCTGTTTCTTAATTTATATTTGAGTGCAGCGGATTATTTCCCACCAAAAAATATCTTGTGACAAATATTTTTTTGTAAAGACACAATTTGACAGCCATAACGACATTTGTCCTTCGACAGTGCTGTCTTGTCTAGAAGCACCTTGAGTAATTCTATCTATGTATATACTTACATGCAACGTTATTTTTAATATTGATCGAATTTGTCATTCGTTTTAAAATTCGCAGAAGAAAATTTTAATTTTTTATGAAAATATTTTAATAACATAGATACATATTTAAAGAGACAAGAACAACTGAACAAGTTGCTTAATAAATGGATAGAAAATCACTAAAACAATTGCTAGAACAGTAATGAAATTTTTTTTGCATTTCCAGAAAAGATATTTGAGTGAGAAAAGCGGGTGGCTGTATGCAATATATGTGAAAATGCCAAAAGTGGCATTGGTGAGTTCTCTTCATTTTTCCAATCAAGAACAAACTACTGAAACGATGTTAATTGGGTTTGTGGCACTAGCACCACTTCAACCAAGCAACCATTTTAAGGTAAACAACGTATGTACATATACATACTAATTTCTTATAATTCTATAAACAAAAGTTACACCAAATATGTAATTTCAGAAATCAGTTTTATTAGACAATAACAACATGGAATAACCGAAACATATTAAAAATTATATTTAAAATTTGACAGTTCATTGTTTATTTGTTTTGTGTAAAATGTCGACGGAAAATTTTATTATTGCGAAGTATTTTGGTCTTTACCATTTAAATGCTAGGAGAATCATAATGATAGACGAAATATTTAGTAGCGAAATATAAAAATGTATCGGAGGAAGAGTCAATTGCTTGCTGCTAACATATTGAATTTACAGAGACAAAGGATAAAGCTTGCGGCGGCTGCAGCCTCATTGACTTCAGAGCCAAGAGTGTGTTGGAGGATAGTCAGTATATAAACAGTCAAAATATATGTGATATTAAAAAAAAACTATACGTACATATAATTTTTATAGGACCGCACAATGACTTTTTATGAGTTGGACTGCCAAGTTAATGGTGATGAATTTTTTAAGACAAATTTTCGTATGATCAAAGACACATTTAATTGTTTATGCGGAATGCTAAAAAATATGGAGAAAAGAATACTAACCGCCGTAAAGCAATTCCAATGGAAAAACAAGTTACAGTCGCAAAATATGCTTTAGGATCGTCTAAAGAATATCGCAGTATTGGACACCTTTTTGGAATTGGAAAATCAAGAGTAGAGTTCTGCTACGAGGCGTGGAAAGCATTATGGCCACTTTAGCTATGTCACTTCCGTTTAAACAGATATAAAATTAACGATTGTGTTAAGTGTTTTGAAAATCTAGAATTCCCGCAATGCTTGTGTGTGATTGGTAAGTATTTGACAAAAGTTTATACATTAGAATTTCATCATTATAAACTCTCCAGATGGTTGCCACATTGAAATTCATCCGCATGCTCAGGATGCCACCGATTACTATAATTGTAAAGGATGGTACTCGATAGCCCTGTTAGCATTGATCGAAGCGAGGTATGTATGCTCACCACTCAAATTGAAGTTATTGCAAACAAATTTTTCATTGAAGATATTAATAAATTTACATAAATATTGGCAGCTAATGGACCAATGTAATCTTCTTCAGGAAATGAGTAAAGCAATTGTTCGTGTTCATATTGAGAGATTCGGTTTTTCGATTTTCCAGCAGTCTAATGAAGCCGTATCGCTTCAATACTGAACAAAGTGAAAACCAAAAAACCTACTCTTGTCAAAATGCGGAAGAGTTGTTGAAAACCCTTTGGACACATAAAAGCTCGTTTTCATCTGTTGCATTCTGCACAACTTTCTTAACGAGCGCAACAACAAAATGAATGACAAGTGGATAAGAACCCAAAAAAATTCAGAGCGAAGACGTCAGTATCCTGATGAAACTTTTGTCATAGATGACTACGAAACCAATACTGAAAGAATAAGAAAGGCATCTTATTTTAGAAAGTTCTTTATTATTATTTATTTTTTGTTAATAAATATTAATGTATATATTATTTATATGCTATGTATGTTTTCAGTCTTTTATATGGTTATTTAAAAAATTTATAAGGGTACTGCTCACTTCTGCAGAATTATTGACAAGTGGATAAGAATCCAAAAAAATTCCAACAGATTTATCGTACGTGTCTCCAATCGTCTCCATTTTTAATCGTTTTTCTTTATTTCGTTCATCTACGATTTCAATTCCATCAGAACACTGTCCATACCTTTTAGACGCTTACATGACGGCAATGGCTGGCAATGACAGTGGTGGGAATGGCAGCAATGCTGATGGTAATGCCAATGACGACAATGTTGACGGCGATGACTACAGCATGGATGGCAATATCTTTTCATATATTCCATAATATATGAATTTAAACATTAAAAGAAAATTTTTAAAAAATTTAATGTAAAAATATTATGAATACTTTTACTTTCAATGCTCTCTTCAACCAAACCAACGCAATTAACTTTGAATGAGCCAATTATTTAACGTACTTTGCTGTACAATGGACAATGAGTTCCACCTGACGACCCAACCTTCTCCATCCTGCAAAATAGGAACAATTTTTTTTTAATATATTCTGCACAAAGCTTGGAATATGAGAAGGCATGTGATTGGTGCTTACTTGTACTTTTTTGTTGTTAAATTTTGAACTTTTGTGTTGATTTCACCACTTGAAACTGATCAATCTTCTGCAGTTTCTTACTTCGCAATTTCTTCATATACTTTGCCATTCTTCTTCACCCTGTGCAACTCCTCCACCTTTTCTGTCCAAGGTTCGCTGGTGAGTTCCTCTTGCCACGCACCCAATAAATTTCTTTTATTATATTTACACTTTTCCATTATTTATGTCAGAACATTTATTTTTCTGTTATTCACACTCAAACATCAACTAATATTAATTTCTGTATTCATTGCAGTGAATCAAATCAGAGTTGCATTCGATTTTTAACTCAATTTTGACGTGGTTTCGACGAAAGTGCAGTATTTCCGTTGTTTCATTTGACATTTATTTATATGCCGAAATTGCACAGTTTCAATCGAAACCATGTAAATTACCGAAACTACGGAATTTTTGCATTTATGAATGGCAGGGGTCAGCAGATAAAAGGAGAAAATAATGTGCATAGTAGTAATTTGAATTTTGCCAGCATTAGCGCTATTCACAATCTGAAACAAATGGTCTTGTATTCTGTATATTCTTGTATATGCGATTCTCAAATACAACGTTCTCTCGCCGTTGTATAGTATTTAATAAATAATATTTAATTTCTATACTTACTTACTTAGTTAACTGGCACTACAACCGATGATCGATCTTGGCCGCCTCTATAAAGCTTCGCCAGTCGCCTCTGCTATGCGCGAGTTATGGGTTCCTCCCGCCTAATAAGCGAAAAATGAATCCACCATTGCACTGGAGGAGGTTTAGTGGTAGTTGGAGTTAATACTCTAGTGTTCCGAGTGGAGATAATACTCTAGCGTTCCGAGTTTATTAAAAAAAAGACGTTCACTAGTTGACTTGAATAGCAAGTGGTTTATTGGTTTCATTCGATTTCGAATGAAACCTTTAATTAATGATTTTACAAAGTAATTCCAGTTAAATTTAATTGCTTAAAATATTTATGTCATTCAATTTCGAATGAAACCGTTAGTTGATGATTTTACAATATAATTCCAATTAAATTTAATTGCTTAAATTAACAATTTTTAATTTAATTTCTTATTTGCTAATTTTATAATAATGTTGACTTAAAAATTTTTATAAATGCTTACTCTATTTTCTGCTTACTGCAGTCGTTGTTCTCGTGGGCTTCGGTGGTGCATTTGTTGTTGTTGTTGGTGAGGTGATTGTTGGCGGTGAGGTTGCGGATGTAACAGAGAGTTCGCTGTAGTCCGAGCGATACTGGGCTGAGGGTTATGATGTGTGCTGACGGTGTTGAAATAATGTAAAGTAATGTAGATGTCGTCCCAAAAGGTTTGGGGATTGTGACCATATGTTATGCCGTTGACTTTGATGTAGCAGTCCTGGTAGTGAATTAGTTTAGTACCTTCTAATGTATAAGTTTCGTTCCTGCAAGTGGTGGTGATTAGTGATTTTGGACTATTTATTAAAATTAGATAATTGGATTCGGGTTGGTAGATTTTTTCGATGTTTCGCACGTCGTTTATTGTACAGCTTGCAGTGGTTTTGTTTGAGTACAGGTTTCCGATTCATGCCGATTCTTCTGTTTTTCGCATTGAACAGCTTTTGTGCAGTAGTATGTGCTCTCTACTCTTGGGTAGAGTTCGTTCAAATATTGTACATAATTCTTATTATATAATATGTATGATTTTGTATCAATTTGTTTTTTATTGTTAATGGGAAGGGTAAGGATGTGGAATAATTGGTAGGTTTCTATATTTAAAACAGGTATTTGTATGTTAAATATAATTTTACTATTATTGTAAAAAGCTCTAAGATTTAGTAGTTCATAAATGTGTTCGTTAGAAATGATTTGTATGTGTTGCGTGTTGAGTTCTGTGTATACTGTAACGAACTTCCACCTGCTTCAAGGCTCACATCATGTGAGGCGGTCGCTGCATACCTAGCAATGCTTCAGTCTTAGCTCAGGGAAAATGGGAGTGGGCTAGCCTCAATGATATGAAGATATGAAGAGTTACATTAAATTATATTTGTATGCAGCTCATACAGTAGGAAAAATCCTAAAAACTAATCTCCATAAGAAAACTATTAAACACGTAACTACCACCAACAAATAACTAAGAAACTAAAATTTAGAGGGGGAAAGCTGATAGTCCCTTGAAGTCTGTACCCACCCTACCTGATATCGATGTATTACCATACTGTCGATATCCCATTGCTTTACTTATCTACTGTTCACCCTTACATTTCATCAAATAATAATATTTTAAAATTTCATTTTTTTCTTATTTTTATTTTTACAAACTTATACCAATTATTTTATTTTTTTTAAAAATATTTCATGTCATTACTAATATTACTAATTATTTCCGAAGATTTTTAAGTAGTTTTAAAACACTGTGCTAGTAAAATTGTTTATCATTAAAATTCCTAATAAATCACTTATTGATACTTTTTCCTATTGGCCTAGTAATATTATGCGGTTAGAATGTAAAAATAAAATAAAAACGGTAAATCTGTGAGAGAGTGGTGAATATTACTCTAGAGAGAGCAGTTATAATTAAAAGCAAAGATAAATAAATGATCGAGAGATATGCGTGTTGGTATGATTATACAACCACAAAAAAAATATGTCATACTATATAAATATATTTTTAAATCATGTTAACACTAAGTATTTTTAGAATTTTTTTGTATTTAACTTACTCACGTTAAATTACTACTTCACCGATCCGACGATGGGCCCAACGACGATGATGTTGCATGCTACGTGTGGTTTGATAATTGTACCTGTGATACTCGCTGTAATAATTAGATTTAAGTATAAATATATAGTATAATTTCCTTCAACACTTTTTTTTTATGCTTATATGATTTATCTTTTCTTTTAAATTATACTTTTAACAGTTTGTCTCTTAATTTTTTTTTTTCTTTTACACTGATTTAAAACTGAATTTGAACTTAATGTATTTTAACACTACTACTGGTATATGTACATATGTCTATTTCACTTTTGACAGATGTATTTAAGTTGATCTCCTGTTGCATGCCATGTATACTGTGATGTATTCTATATATTTTCCCTGGTGATCCAACATTTAGCAGCAATCCACCCAGCACTTTATGCTTCTGGTCGCTTGGGTATTCCTGGTCCAGCAATTCACTTATATTTTATTTTATATCGATAGCAAAAATTTGAATAATGTACGTCTTTCCTGTTCAAGCTATAGGCAGTCAATATCCTCTTTTTTCTGATCGACAGTTCAAATTTTTCTTGCCACAAATAAGCAATAATACCTCTACTTTCCTGCGGATAACAGTGCCAATCAGTTAAGGACGTTGACGTTTTCCCCTACTGTCCAAGTGACCGCTATCTTAGGCTTTTGCAGTCACTATGCATATGTTAAAAAAAGGTAGAGTATAGCTTGTTCATGCTGCCCTATAAATAGTTTCTGCTAAGAACGGTAAAAGAGTGTTATTTAATTTACCCGCTAGTCAGAAATACCTTCTTGTCGGAAGTGAACAACTTTTATTTGGGGGGGCCTATATAAACTTTATGCATATAGGTAAGTACTCAACTTTGGTACGAAAACTGGTACCTTTATCCATCGCACTAGGTGATATGTATGAAGGTCAGGATGTTTTTACTGAAATTTTAGGTTGACCTTTACAATACTTCTTCCAGTTCGTTTGGATTCAATATCAGTTTTGGAACGATGTTAATGTCTGTCATGTGGTTCTTCTGTAAATCTATGTTGTAGTTTAGTTTGGTTTAAATATTGTAACTCTAGTATCATGTCTTCATTTGTTCTTGCTCTGTTTAGTGTATTTTCTGAGTTCCTACCAGTTGAAGTTGGTTTGTTCTTTAAGTGAGTTTTGTACTGCTGATTTTTGTTTTTCAAATGTCTCCACTGACTGTGCTATTTTGTTGATGTTTGTATTATATTCTTCTAAGTCTACTAAGTATGTGTAGTAGGTTGTTGTAGTATGTTATTAGTTTTGCTGTCCTTAGTTGTAGTGGTATGATTCCATGGTGGTTTGTTAAGTCAGTTATTTCGAGTTGTCGGGCCGTGCGGTGGTTTGATTATCTACTGCTCTAGTTGGACTTGGTTATCGTGTTTTAGATAAACCGGGTCCAATTTTCGATTTAATTGTCTGATTCAGTGCAATCAAAATCAATAAAGTGTACGTTTTATATTGTATAGTGTAGTTTGTTTATTTTCGAATTTTCCTACTGGGATACCTTCGAGTGTTCCCAGTAGGTTCTCGATTGAGTTGCCAGGTTGATATTTTGCAGATTTACTATGTGATGGTGGGAAGGAAATTCTTTGTGTAGGTATGAGTCTTGATTTTTAACAATGACGTTGGAGTCATTTATCGTACTGTTTATTTGTGTTTCTAGTGCATATTTAATTTTTGGATATAAAATCTTTTGAAATTCATTTAGTTTTTTCATGTAATCGTGTTCTGAGTTGAATGTTACATTGTTGTTGAATTCGGGTGTTCTACCCTGGAAAAGTTCCTGCGGGGTAAGTTTAGTTGCCGAATGTATCGCGTTGTTGTAAGTGATTAGGGTTTCGTTTAGCATATCTTCGTGGTCCAGATCTAATTTATATTCTTTTCTTTTATCTAATATGATCCGGTAGGTTTCCGTTAGTGTGGAGTGTAATCTTGACGTCTGTTGGAAGGACGTTACATGTAAGTTGATTTTATATTGATTGCAGAAATCTTTGAAAAGGTTGCTGGTAAGATCCGGCCCTTGGTCGCAGATGACTGTTTTCGGGATGCCATATAGGCACA
This sequence comes from Palloptera scutellata, assembly GCA_958295655.1. Lineage (NCBI taxonomy): Eukaryota > Metazoa > Arthropoda > Insecta > Diptera > Pallopteridae > Palloptera > Palloptera scutellata. Next base: position 77,994,589 of record OY282449.1, on the reverse strand, counting down.
TGAAGTATTTCATTGCTTTTGTTACGGCAATGCTAGTTCTGTTAGGGAGGTTTTGGGCTGGGGCAAACTTCAAGTTTGTCTATGATTGTCAAGATTTGGTTTTTGTTAAGTGTGTAGTATGTCTAGTGGCTTAGATGGGGTCTCATGTTTTTCAAATTTGGGTTTCGGTGGTTGCCCATCGTATTTGAGTGTTCTGCATTTTTCTTTATATTATTTATTTATAGTTATTTATAGTTTTCGTTATAAGTTCTTTTATTAGTGGGAAATAGTAGGTACGTCTTAGGTGCAATAGTGTTTCATTAATGCCCCTGTGTGTGGTTTTTATCCACGTGGTAGTCCTTGATTAGTTGTTCTTGATCGTCGTTTGATCTTATGTCGGTAAGTTTTGTTGTGCAGCGAAGGACTTACTTATAGGTTTTGTTATTAGAAAAACAATATTTAGAGTATGTGTTTTGTACAATTCGAAAGATTTCGTCGGTCGTGTAAATGGTTGTTAGTTTGTTGGGTGGGCAAAATTTCTTTATAATTTCGATTGTTGTATGTTCGTCGAAGTATGGTCGCCTTATAGTTTTTCTTTGTTGATTTTGAAAATTGTCTCTAAGGTCATTGATGATTTAAACTATACATTCCTCCTGTATTTGGCCCATTAAAATTTGATGTTTGATTTGTATGCCGAGTCGAATTTCTCATGTTAGTGAAGCCTGTGTTGGTGTCCATTGGTTCATATTTACGAGATTGTCTATTTCTGAGGGAGTTAAAAACGTCAGAAGATGTCGGGTCTTGTCTGGCTTGTTCCTGCGTTTTCGACCTGCATGTTTCCTATTTGTTCAGGGAACGAATTCCAACTACTAAGGCTAATTGAAGAATCTAGGGATCTTTGCAGTTCCGCATTTTCTGGTATTGAATTCAAACTTCTGGTTTTAAATATTTTGGGATATGGGAGAAATTTGCTGGTTTTTGTTTTCTTAAACATATGAGAACAGTGGTGTGTTATATTCTAATTATTAATGTTAAGGCTAAAATTTGTGTGAATTTCCTGTGCTGAATTTAGATTTTTTCTGTTTGTATACGATTATTTTTCAATGTACTATGTTTAAACATTTTGTTACAACGGGGCGTTCTGACGCGGTCACCGATCAAAATATAAACTTCTTTTTTTTATTCGTGCAATTGTATATAATTATATTTTTTGTATTTTGTTCAAATATTTTGTTACACCGGGGCGTGTGCGGTCTCCGATCAAAATTTAAACTTTTTATTTGTGCAATTGTATGTAATTATATATTTTTGTATTTTGCTCAAATATTTTGTTACACCTTCTACAAATTTAGAAGAAATTCACTTGTAATAAATTGTAATATATTTTTGTTTGTTTAAAAGTTGCTCTTATGTATGGAAATTCAGTTCGCTTGTATATATATTTATTTTATTACTCTTTTATCTTGGAGTATTCGTCTTCGGAGATTCGCAGCCAAAGCTTGAGTTAAGTTATAGGGGACTAGGGTGTTCTGACACGGTCACTAGTCGAAGTAATTTATTTTTTTTTATTATATATCTTTCCAATATAGGCTGTATTAAAGTACCGTATTATAATTGGTTTAAATCAAATGGACCTGACCTCTATACTGGTGTTTAATCAGTATTTTCTATACATGGATTGGCCAGCTCACTACATTTATTTTGTTCACTACTCCTTTGCTCAGATAGATTTAATCAAATCGCAATTCGTACTCGATATTGTTAGCACAACTGCTTTAAATTTCCTCTTATTTGTATTATTCTTTTTCTTTACCACACATATTTGGTATCGAGTACATAATTTGTTTAAATTATTAAGAACAACATTTTCATTAGTACACATGTATACAAGAAGAAATTTTTTTGAGACTGCGCCAGTTATGGGTTCCTCCCGCCTAATAAACAAACATGTATCCACCATTGCACTGGTGGAGGTTTAGTGGTAGTTGGAGTTAATACTCAAGCGTTCCGAGTGAAGTTAATACTCTAGTGTTCCGAATTTATTAAAAGGAGATTTAGTGGTAGTTAAAGTTAATACTCTAGCGTTCTGAGTTTGTTAAAAAAAGACGTTCACTAGTTGACTGTTAAATAGCAAGTGGTTTATTGGTTTGATGATTGATGATTTTACAAAGTAATTCCAGTTAATTGGTTAAAATATTTGTGTCATTCGATTTCGAATGAAACATTTCGTTGATGATTTTACGAAATAATTCCAATTAAATTTAATTGCTTAAATTAACAATTTTATAATTCCATTTCTTATTTGCTAATTTTACAATAATGTTGACTTAACAATTTTTACAAATGCTTATTCTATTTTCTGCTTACTGCAGTCGTTGTTCTCGTGGGCTTCGGTGGTGCGTTTGTTGTTGTTGTTGGTGAGGTGATTGTTGGCGGTGAGGTTGAGGATGTAACTCGCGCTAACTAACTTGAGTTCAATGCGCGTAAGGCCCGATGTTGTCGGTTATCTCACACACTTATTGATATGGGTGGAGTAGGTATTGCGGAGACAGCGATTCTTGATGTTCTGGACATGCCCATCCAATGTGATTTTCGTTGGAATAAACACATTTTTGACGTGTCGAAAGAAGCAGCCAAGTGTCTCGACTTTCTTAGGCGGTGTAAACAATATTTAACTCCTACTGACCGCATGATCTACACCACCTGAAGCTCCTGGACCGTATCCAACATCGAGCGATAAAGCTAATAGGGGACAGTAGAGTTAATTTATTTACAACTTTTAAACTTTTTTTATTTGGGGCGAATCATTTTGCTGACCTTAGTGCATATTATGAGGCACTAACGATTTATTAACATTTCATAAATAAGATCTTTTTTTTTTTTGTAAATTTCTTGTGTTCCGACCCAATAATTATTTGTATAATAATTATTCATAATTTTTTTCTACTTTTATCTCCAACTCTAGTATTTTTATTTTAAGCTATAACTCTTGAACTAAAAGGACTATAGATACAGAGATTGAATAAGTTAAACGCATACAATTTAGAAGAGAAGATGAAACCCTGTGGAAAGAAGAAAAATGAAAGGGAAAAGACCACATATGTATTTCTAAAATGTTTGAAAACATGTTCAACATTTTGTATTTTTAAATTGTATTCCAACTTTATAGATTATAGGTTTTTATTATTCGAAAGTACAATCTCCGGTTAATTGTGGAACACTATTTTATTCTTGACTTCCTCGGCTGGCCCGAGAGTAACCCATACGATCAACCCAATTTTTCAGGACATTTGCGACTGTATGAAGCTGTGACCGACGGCTGTATAAAGTTCGTACTTAAGAGCCTCAATCGCTGCTGGATGGTCAACGTCCAACGGAGTCAAATCGGAACTACGTGCTGGCTAATGCACATCAACAAAACGGCTAATAACGCGTATTCCAAACTTCCCACGCAAATAATCGTTATTGCACGGCTTGTGTGACATGGCGTGCCATCGTGTGGTTTGGTTCCAAATTTTGTCTAAATCCTTATCTTCTAAAATAGGCCACATATTAAATCGTTTATCATTTTGCGGTAGTACACACCATGCACTGTAATGCATCTTCTTCCTATGAGCAATAGCAGACTGTCAAACTGTTGTTGACACCTAGGAACATTCCAGAACTTTTCGAAGTTTCCAGATGATGTTATGATTTATGTAATTAGTTAACATAGCCACGAGCAATTAGCATGGCCATAAATCTCTTTAGCTATTTCGTAGCTTCTATTCTAATACATTTCGACAACGCCAGATGGCGTTAATGTGTAAATAACTACCTAGTCTTGTCATAAATTCTGTTACAAGTTTTTCAAAGTAGTAGGCTTTGAAATTTTAAATTGTATGATCCCGTTATTCGCATTTTTTGGTACAATATGGAGTGGGGCAATAACGAAAATCGCATCGCGGTGATTGCATTGCACAAATATGGAAATAGCGCAAGTCAAATATACACGTTGCTAAAAAAAATCGAAATATCGAAAATATTTGTTTATCGTACCATCGATCGTTTCTTAGAATCGTCTCAAGTAAAAGACAGGCTGAGAAGTGGTCGACCTCGCATTGTTCGTACGAGTGGAGCCATAAAAGTTGTGCGGGAGCTGATTCGCCGAAATCCCTTAAGAAAGCAAAAGATCATGGCTAAAGAAATGTATATGTCTTCCACATCCATGTCACGACTAATCCTTGATACCCTCCACAGAAGGCGTTTCGCAGGTGCACAGCCATCTTTTAACTCCACGGCTAAAATAAATACGATTGTGAAGATGTAAGAAGCTTCTGCAGTGGCACGCAAGAAACGGTCATGAAAATATCCTTTTTACGGATGAAACAATTTTTACGGTGGAGGAAGTTTTTAATAAGCAAAACGACAAAATCTATGCGATAACTGAAGAAGCTAAATTTATTGTGCCAAGGGCTCAGAGAGGTCATCATCCAACATCCGGTATGGTCTGGTGGGGAGTCTCCCATAAAAACTGGAGCAAAAGTGTACCAACAAGATGTCCTGGAAGGCGTGGTGAAAGACATGACAATAACCCTCTTTAATGGAGAGCATTGGGTCTTTCAACAAGACTCTGCACCGGCACACAAAGCCAAAACAACTCAAGAGTGGCTACGTCAGAATATTCCAGCCTTTATTAGTGCTGAAGATTGGCCCTCGGGAAGCGCAGATTTGAATCCCCTTGATTACAAATTGTGGTCAGAGCTAGAGGGTGTGGCCTGCAAAGTTCGCCACCGAAATTTAGAGAGTCTTAAGAAAGCTCTTATTTCAGCAGCGTCATCAATACCTATCGAAACCATACGTGCCGCTATAGCCCAATGGCCTGATCGTCTAAAGGCGTGCAATAAAGCGAGAGGCGACCATTTTGAATAAGATGTTGATTTTCAGAAACGCTATAATTTAATAACTAAATAAATATTACAACACATTAAAAAAATTCGTTTCTTTAATTTTTACACTATATTCAAATTGTAACAGAACTTATGGCAGGACTAGGTACATGTAGTATGTAGATCACTAAACATATATGTACATGAATAGGTGACCTTTTCTTTATTCATACATGTATTTGAATGCTTTTGTTTTGAAGATATCGTCACACTGCGCTCCACTTGAGCTTGTTGCTCCCTAGTGAAGAATCCTTTTCGTGATAGAGCGCTAGTCTCTGCAAATGCACAACCTTAATTTTTGCTCTGCTGTTGTCATTATTCTTTATTCTATATACCAGTTAATTTATTGGTGGTAATAATTTTGTTCGGACTTTCCCACTGTGTTTGTAATTTAGGGGAACGGGCTTTCTTCCGCTGTGGATTGTTGGCCTTCAGATCGTAAATGGCCTTATTTTTGTCACTTACCAGTTCAATACGCTTCCTAACAAAACGAGGAGCTTCATCGAACTGATTTCGCTTCTTTGTTGTATATTTAACTTCCTCTGATGTCTACGCTATCAGGAACATGTTTATTTGGTCATCCCGATCCTTCTGGTTTTTATTCACTACTTTCCTTAGGTATTCTTCTAGAGTTCTATTGAAGTTCCCTACCCTACTATCAGACTGCGGCCGTAATGGTTTTGCACAAGTTTTCCCGATGCTTAACGCATCGCAAGTTGCCTTAAAAATGGAGGACTTAAAATTTCTGCCTTGATTGGAACTTCATTTCGACTCCAAATCTAGCAACCTAGTTGTAGATGAAGGCATTGGTCGTTGTGGCCTCCTGATTTCGAATCGGATAAGCTTCTGGTCACTTGCTGAAGTAGTCAATCACTACCAGCACATATTTAGTATCAATTTCAGTTGCCGGAAATGTACCATCTTTTTTTTAATTTTTTTTTACGAACGTATCCCAACGGAAAAAAGCTTTTCAATTCAACAGTTTGTATATCAACATTTAGACTATAAGGTAATTCAAAGGATAATGCTAAGGTAGGAATAATCTAATAGGCAAATGTCCGATGGATTTAAAAACATTATATGCCAAACTTCTGTAGGGCATACACATATGTAAACACAACCTACCCCACATTCCATTCTCACAACTGCATATGTTCGACAATGCATCGAATAACGTTTATGATAGCGCTGCACTTTTGGCGGCCACTGAACTCAATGCATGCTAATAATTCCGAATGTTGACCATCGATTTCAAGTGCATATTGAAATGCGCCTAATTTTGATGGCCGTTCTGCGACACCACTCACTCGTCAAACTCGAAATATGTAATTTGAATCCTTCTGCGGATTCAAATGCATGTGAGTAAGTAGGCGCATATTTAAACCCATGCGAATAAGTATGTAGGATAAGATATAACTATTATATTAAGACCTACTAGGGTGAACATTAAATAAAGGGTAATTTTTTTGATACTTAGTTTTTGACGTTAATATTGCGGACAGTTCACGCATGATTTTTGACATGTGTCAAAGTAAAAAATGCTCAGTTTGGTTTGCCATTTCATTATGAATAGACTTACGCCTGAACAACGTTTGCAAATTATTGAAATTTATTATCAAAATTTGATCCGTTTTTTATCACAAAATTGTCTTCAGCGACGAGGCTCCTTTTTGGCTCAATGGATACATGAATAAGCAGAATTGCCGTATTTGGAGTGAAGACCAGCCACAGGCAATTCAGCAGCTACCAATGCATCCCCAAAAATGCACTATTTGGTGCGGTTTATGGGCAGGCGGCATCATTGGGCTGTACTTCTTCAAAGACGATGAAGGCCGAAACATTACGGTCAATGGAGAAAGATACCGTTCGATGATAACACGCTTTTTTCCCCCGAAAATGCAAGAATTGGACTTGGCCGACATGTGGTTCCAACAGAACGGTGCCACATACCATACTGCACGCGAAACCATGCATCAATTGGGAGGCGCATTTGGTGAGCAGTTAATCTCACGTTTTGGTGCAGTCAATTGGCAACCAAGATTGTGTGATTTGACCCCGTTAGACTATTTTGTGGGGGTATGTTAAGTCTCTTGTCTATATGGACAAGACAAACACGATTTCTGCTTTGGAAGCCAACATTGAATGCGTCATTGGTGAGATTCCGGCCGAAATTAGTGAAAAAGTGTTCCAAAATTGGACTATCAGAATGTACCACTTAAAGCGTAGTAAAGCGGGCAACAATTATGTGAAATTATCTGTAAAAGGTAAATGGCAGGAATTGATTTATCGATCCAAATAAAAATTTTATTCACTTTTGTTAAATTTCTGAGTTTTTTTGATTTTTAAAAACCAAGCTCTTAAAAAATCACCCTTTACTTGGTACATACATAGGTAGGTATATTAAAAGTACTTGTCCTAACTTCGAATAACTTTACTGTACCTACACAGTGTTAATTCGTCTATGTAAAAATATTTTTAATTTGCATCTAGACAATGATGCGACAAATACACAATTTTAAAACTCGCTATTATTTACTCCAATAAATTATAACATTATATGCATATTGAAAATAAATCGTGATATTAGGCATTTAATTTTTTTCCTTTGTCAATCCAACAAATCTTTTAAATTATTTTTTAAACTTAATTTTATATCCGCGATATACATACATACATATAACAATTAACAATGAATATGACGAAAGCAAATCTTTAAAATTAATTTTAATATCCGCCGAATATGCCAAAAAAAGGTCGAGTACGCGAATACAACTACAGTAGTTGCGTCCAAAGAGATAACGAGAGGTTTCGACTGCGTAGAGGTTAATAGTGGTGTTATTGATATGAGTTCGGATTGCAATCAGCTAATACCACTTTTAAAGCTGTTGCTCTTCCAACTACGAACATCGATGTATGTGCACCATCAGGCCAATCGCAAACGTCATCGTCACCAGCGACTAGTCGCAACCAACCAAATTTTTCATGGTAAATCCTAGATCAAGAACAACAACCATCAGAAGTGCCTGGTCCTGCGTAGGTTAGTTCTATCACGGCACCTACCACATCCCATGGTCAACCCTCATGTAGTATTTCGACTACAGAGCGTCCCGCATTAATGTCTGCAAGCAATCCGACAACTATATTTACAAATGCACAACAGCACCAAATGTTGCCATATGCAGAATCAGCTGAACGTTTGAGAAAACCAATGTTTATTGCAACTAGAAGCAGAACGTAAAATTCAACAAGTAAAATTCTGCAAAAATATCAGATATTATCGCAAGGTGGAAATTCGTCAAACACTTTGCAAAATTATCATAAAAAGACATAACAGCCGACATCGTCGCAGCTAGCAACACGGCAGATGATATCCAGAGACTTGCCAACTTACAGCGGCGATTACGAGCAATAGCCTCTCTTCATTAGCAGCTACGAGATCATCACAGAAGTCGCAGAAAACTTAGCCCCACCAGAAATGGTAAGAAATAAATTTCTCTTGCATGCGATGCATACTGAAACGAGTGCGGCCAAAATACAAAAAATGTATCTTTACACATCGGAAAATAATACTCGTAAACCAGATATATTTTCTTAATACTTGCATTATTGTAGCCTCTACAGGGCATCAAAGATAAACTTTCTGATGAAAAAATTTGATTGCAGAATGAAAAGAGTTTTTTACATATTGTTTGCAAGTAGTACTATATTTCACTTATTATTTAATGCACATTTATAAATGATATACGTAATGAAAAATTGAAATTACCATCTTCTGAGTACCGTTTCTTTAAAGTACGTGCGATCTGCCAAACGAAAAGTGCAAGTAATATAAAACTTTGACAGTAAAAAAAATAAAATACAACAAATACATTTCCCCAATTTTTTATCAAAAGTATGTGTAAGTAATTTTGAATAAAAACAAAATTAGCTGGTACTTACTAGCTGCTACTCCGCTAAGTAGATAAATTTTTATAGTATATATATCTTCAGAACAAATATTTTGTGCCTCTCACAAGAAAAGTAGGCGTGGCACGTCGCCCATTTTTGGTGTCAACATTTAGGTCGTTATCGTTACCTCAAATACCAAATTTAATAGTTCTATAACTAATATTAACCAAATTATTCCAAAAATAATGTTTAATTCGGTTGGGGGTGGGCCCAGTCAGTCACTTAAATGTTGCCCGCGGCTACGCTTCAAGTGGACCATTCTGAAGGTTCAATTTTAGCACACTTTTTCACACATTTCGGCCGGAATCTCACCTTTGTTGGCTTCCAAAGCAGCAATCGTATTAGTCTAACGGGGTCAAATCATACGATCTTGGTGGCCAATTGACTGCACTAAAACTTGAGATTAACTGCTTATCAAATTCGCCTCTCAATTGATGCATGGTTTCGCGTGCAGTGTGGTATGTGGCGGCGGCCGAATCCAATTCTTTCATTTTCGTCAAAAAAAAAAGGCTGTTATCACGTACCTTTCTCCATTGACCGTAACGTTGCGGCCTTCATCATCTTTGAAGAAGTACGGCCCAATGATGCCACCTGCCCATGAACCGCACCAAACAGCTGCTAAATTTCCTCTGCTAGTCTTAACTCCAAATATGGCAATTTTGCTTCACGTATCCATTGAGCCAAAAATGAGCCTCGTCACTGAAGACAATTTTGCGATAAAATAAATGAATGGATCCTCATCCAGCTTTTCTAAGGCGCATTCACCGAAAATTCGACGTTGTGCTAGGTCACCTGGCTTCAGTTCTTGCACCAGCTAGCCGAGATCTTTTAAAATCTTCCAGGTGGTCGAATAACACAAACCCAATTGCTGCGATCGGCGCCGGGCGACATATCGCGATCTTCTTCAACACTAGCTGATACAGCAGCAATATTCTCCTCGGTACGCACTCTATGGATACGATTTGGTGTATTGATGTCCAATAAAATTAAACTGGTGCGAAATTTGGCCACAATGAATAGCCTGCTTGGTGGGTCGATTATGACGACCATAAAATTAACGTAGCTTGCGAAACATATTTTTCACAGAGCACGAATTTTGATAATAAATTTCAATAATTTGCTAACGATGTTCAGGCGTCTAAGGCGTAAGTCTATTTATTGGCAAACCAAACTGAGCATTTTTTACTTTGACACATGTCAAGAATCACGCGTGAACTATCACTGTATGAACTGTGTACTCATAGTACACAGAATAAGCATGTGAATATTCATAACGACAGGGAAGAAGCACTCACAGCGTGCTTTCGTATAATTCCCATTCAAATACATCATAAGTGCAAGTCAGTTAACGTTTTCGCCTTTCTCGACGAACTCTCATGGAGAAAGAAATCTACAGCTCATTGCGCATAGATGGAGTCAAAGAATGTAAAAATGTTTAAAATGGACAGGCGATACTACGCGCACTGAAGGGGAATCAGTCAAAGCATTACTCGCGGTCTCCAATATACAAAAATAATGCCAGATATACATTAAACGAAGTTCACAGCGTGCATCACTTAGGTCTGCCAAAGCAATACAATAAACTTCGCGAAATTGTGAAAGAGAACTATAATCTTGAAACACCTTCCGCATAGTTATTGTTATCAATGGAAGGTAAATTGGTATTGCAAATTTTAGATTTAGGTGGTCGCTGTAGCGTAGCGGTAGTGCGTTGGACTGTTACGCAGAGTGTCAGGAGCTCGATTCTCGGCACAGACAAAAAAAAAAAAAAGGAACAACAACAAAATTTATACACGGCACCACCTCTTGGCAGGCAATGGCAAACCTACAAGAGTAAAAATTGCCTATTAAAAGCTTTTTAATTCGCCGTTCGGATTCGGCATAAAACTGTAAGTCCCTTCATGTACAAATATGAAACGCACAACATGAGTGGATGCGAAAAGTGTGATTTCATTCCGTCTCTGATTCTCCCTCCTTCTCTCTCCCAATCTTCTATCAATCTTCCTTCCATTCAACACAATGCTCTGCATTCATAGGGGTACACCCTGAGTGTTAAATGTATCAATAAAAAAAAAAAAAAAACATGTCGTCAGGTGGACGGACACTAAGAGGTCGGTTTGCTACTGAAAAATGATTGCGAAAAAATACCCGAAGAGGTATGCAACCACGCTGAGACGGTTAAAGTGTCTAGAAAAAAGATTCGACAAAGAACCGTACTTCAAGGAATTACAAAATCAGATTGATAAGGGCTACGTCAAAAAGTTATCGCACATGGTGTCATCGAATCTTCTCATTGCTCTTAAGCCAAAGAAAATGGGAAAGGTGCGGCTGGTGTTGGATGCTGCCTCCAAGTCGGATGGTGCTGCTCTCAACGACTTCACCCTCAGCGGTCCGGAATTGTTGAATTCGCTTGTTGCAATATTGATGACATTTCTAATTGGTCGCAAAGCGATATATGAAGACATTGTCGAAATGTTCCATTAAATCAACAGAGTGATATGCATACCACGCAGTTCTTATGGCATGATGAAAACGAAGACACAAAACTACTTAGTGAATATGTCATGCGCGCACTGGCATTCGGTATAAGATGCGCACCCTGTATCGCTCAGTATGTGCGTGATAAAAATGCTGAAAAGTTCAAAGAGCAGTATCCGCGACCACTACGTGTATGACTTTATTAAAACAGCGTTGACAGCGAGGCAGAAGCTCTACAATTAGCTATTCTAGTAATAATAATTCATGCTGAAGCTGGATTTAATATCCGCAATTGGGTCTCAAACACTATTGCCGTCCTCAAGTAACAGCATAGCAACGTCTGCAGTAATCTGCCACCTAAAGAGTGAGGACGAAGCGAGAAAGTACTCGGTATGTATTGGGATGCCAATAACGACGTCTTTAAATATAGTTGCAGATTCGCAAGAATGCGTTGTGACGTATTTAAAGAAGGAACAGTACCATCCAAGAGGGAATCACTACAAGTTTTGTTTTCAATATTTGATACCCTCGGATTTCTTTCACAATATACCATCGGTCACTGTTTCCCTAAATCGAATGTAGCCTCGCTAAACCCAGTTTCGATTCCATGACTTGAGCTCCAGGCAGCTGCTATAGGTACCAGACTCGGTGTAACTGTGCTAAAAAAACTTTAATTGACTGTGCATTCACGTTTCTTTTGCACTGACACTAAAACTGCCATTTGAGGGCTTCTTATGGACCCCAAGAATTTTCAGCAGTTTGTAATGCATCGTGTCGGAGAAATCCTAAAATGTTCCAACATATCAGAATGACTATGGGTAAGATAAAATCCAGACAAGATTAAATCTCTGCAACACATTAAATATCATGCGATTTTTATCTTTTCTAGATCTTTGTATGTGCTAAAAAAACTGATGATATTGACATCATTGGCAAAAACGCTCGAGCAGTCAGTGCAGAATTCTCCAACCTGTAAAGGGAGTCTCGTCGTGTGGGTCTAGTGGTGAACAAGGACAAAACGAAATACCTTGTGTCAAAAAACAAAGAGTCACGGCGTCTTGGACAAAATGTAACTGTTGGCAACTACACTTTTGAAGTCGTCAAGGATTTCGTTTATCTAGGATCCAGCATAAACACCAACAATAATGTCAGCCTTGAGATCAAGCGGAGACTAACTCTTGCCAACAGGTGTTACTACCGGCTTAGTAGGCAATTGAGAAGTAGAGCCCTCTCTCGACCGACGAAAATAACGCTCTATAAGTCCCTCATCCTTCCCGTCCTAATGTATGGCGCAGAGACGTGGACATTGACCATCAATGATGAGAGGCTGTTAGGAGCGTTCGAGAGGAAGATACTCCGTAAGATCTACGGTCCAGTATGCGTGGACGACGTGTATCGAATAAGATGGAACGATGAGCTGTATGAGCTGTACGCCGACACTGACATAGTAAAGCGTATAAAACTCCAGCGGCTTCGCTGGCTGGGTCATGTTGAGCGAATGGAAGAAAGCGCTCCGGCTAGAAGGGTGTTTTATTCGAACCACGGTGGAGGAACACGCAAAAGGGGACGTCCTAATCTCCGTTGGAAAGACCAGGAGCAGGGCAACCTGACTGCACTTGGCCTTATCAACTGGCGCCAGCGCGCGCTTAGCAGAAGTGACTGGCGGAGCTTTGTGGAGGCGGCCAAGGCCGATCATCGTTTGTAGCGCCAGCTAAGTAAGTAAGTAGATCTTTGTATGTCCGAATATTAAAAAAATGGTTGAATTATATTCCGTCGGGATTTTGTAACTCGGAATTGTGGGGGTCTCCCGCTGTGGGTGTTAGACAAAAATAAATAACCAAAATCCGGATAGGGAAAGATCCCAAAAACAAATACCTGCAAAAAATTAAATATTTTTGAAAAAATCGATTGAGTTTTTTGTCTAAATTATGGTTTGTCCTAGTTTTAATGCAATTTCCAGACAAGATTAAATCCTGGACCACATTTTCTGCTGGAACCTTCAAATCTCTCAACAGAAAGATTCTGTTTATACTTTTCAATAGTTCGTTTTACCGATGCAATACAACCACTATGTTTGCAACCGTTTGTTGGGTCCATAAAGGATTTTCAAATAAAATGTGCATTATATTTTTTCTCGCTCAAGCTCCGTGTCTGCTATTTCGCTAAAAGAATTTTCTCATATTAAATATGAAATCACAACAATTTGTGGATATATTGTCTTTTGGCAAACTAGAGCCGAATCGCATCAATTAAAAATTTTGGATAAAGAAAAAAGTTAGGATTAATATTTTCGTGTACGCTCCTTACTTTTGCACCCTAATATTTCACGGTACGAAGTCTTATTCCTTCAAAGGACTGTACTTTATCAACCAAACCACCCTTTATGATGGAGTGAATTGCACCTGTGTGCAATGTCAGCAAGTACTCTTATTGTCCAATTTTCCATGGGTGGTAAGGCTATTTGAATGTCGTTATACATATTTGCGATATGAGGACTTTGGAGCATTTACTGGTGAGAGTCAGCTCATGCCCCTCAGAATTGGCTTGTTTCAGTTTAACGAAGAGGGCTTAAACTTAACCATTTCCGCTGTATGTTTATTCTGGTTCTGCATAGAGTCTGACCTCTCGGTGGATCATGACCTAGATCACTTGCAGCACAAACGGCCATCACGCTCCATATGTTTTTTTCGTTCGTAGTGTCCTCGTTCTGGAGGTGTTTCATCTGCGATATTCTAAACAGCTAAACATAACTCTTCCCATAGCCTGCATAATGCCGCTAGTTTTCGCTTATACTCTGCGTACTTAGGACATTAGACGACACAACATCAGATATATTTCGCATATTCATGCCTGTGTTACTGCCGAATCCGAACCGCGTTTTGTTTCCTGATTGTTGATGCCGTCCACAAAATTCATGAGTCTAGCCTCTCTAAAGACTGATGCATTTGCAGGGTCTCACCGTCGCGCTGTATCCTACCCTTCAGCTCTAGCCTGTAGATCTCTTCCATGTGATCCGTACCGTATCTGCTCTGCAATGCTCCTATAAAGGCCACATAGCTGTTCTTGTCTATTTAGGCTGTTCTTCACGACGAATTTATGAAATTAATGAACAATACTAAAATGGTTCAGAGTTGAAAAACGCTGTCATTGTGACATAGGAACAATTATTACTCAGTATATTGGAACCAGCTTAATATATAAGATGTCAATTCATATTTTTGTGTTAATTCTCATAAAATTAATTCTCATTATAAAATTAACAATTTTTATGTTTCGTGCATGTCATTATCCTTCATTATTTTTTTATACGCGTCTATAGTTATTCACCAACAAAAAAACAAACATTAAATTTTAACGGTTTATCCACAAAAACTATTAAATTATCTTAAGACTTATTTTTAGTGCTCTTTCATAAACATCTATTGGATTTATTCTACAATCTCTTAAAACCAATGAATTGTTAAAATATGTGTGCGTATATAGTTATGCACCATAGTGTATTGTAATGTTAATTGTAATGTTTGTATTGTTGCAGAGACCTGAAACTAATATGTACATTCCGATGTCGCTAGATGGCGTAGATGTTTAAGTAACTTCATAGGGGTATATTGAAGATCACTGGAAATGTAATAAAAATATGTGAGATTGATTAAGCATACGAATGCTGTTGCTTTGGAAATATCGTTACAATATATACAGGGTGGACCATTTATAATTCAAAATTTCATTTTGGTGTAAATAAAAAATGAATATTTTGTTTTCAATATGGTTTTTATTATTTGAAAGTACAACTCTTCCGGTTCATTGTTGAATGCTACATATTTCACTGAAATCACTCCTCGGTTAGCCTTGCAGGAGCCCATACGATTAGCCCAATTTTTAGATATATTTTCGACTGTACTGACCAATGGCTTCACTAATTATGTCCTTAAGCGTTTCAATCGTTGCTGGATGGTAAGCATAAAGCTTATCTTTAACGGTTCCCCATAAATATTAGTCCAATGGAGTCAAATCACAACTGCGTGATGGCCAATACACATCACCAAACCGGCTAATAACGCGATTTTGAAACTTCCCATGCAAAAGATCGATTGTTGCACCGATTGTGTGATAAAGGCGTGCCATCCTGTTGGAACCAAATGTTGTTTAAGTCCATATCATCTAAAATAGGCCACAAACAATCAGTTATCATTGAGCGGTAGCGCATACCATTCACTGTAACGCATCTTCCTTCCTCTGAACAACAATTTTTTCAGTTGTGTGCACTGTAGGAGCACGAGAACGTCTGGTTTTTTCCAATAAAGATCCAGTGTGCGTTAAACGTTCCACAAATTGATCCACATATTGCATAGATGCGCTTTTCTTCTACTGAATGTTGAACGTAATTTTCTTAGACTTTCGGTAAAAGATTTACCATTTTTCAAGTAAGTTTTTAGTATTTCCCAACGTTATTCAAGCTTATATCGACCTATTTCGTAAATCGCAAATATAGAACTAAAACAACAAATGTTAGATGAACTTCCCAAGATATAGAAAAAAGTTGGGCAAAACTAATATTTTTGATAAAATGCTTGTTTTTCTTTACTGGTTTAAAGAAACAAAAAACAAATCAAAAACTAATGGAGTTGATAAGCACTACGCCAGAGATTGATCCAGAGCTCAACAGATGTTGCATGGAGAAAGTTTCTTGGTTTTGGGAAAGAGTCACAGTTTCTCTGAACAGCTAACCTGCAGTAGTATCGCAAGTAAGACACGGTGAAGGAAATTATGTCCACTGCAACCAATACGATTGATTTACTGATGTAAATTATCTGAAATGTAATTTTTCAGGAAAAATTTATTTGAAACCCAACAATTTCAATTGTACCAGCACAACAAATTGGCAGAGATCTCATTCAATTCAAGAAGAATCAACCGATGAGTGGAGAAACTGTGTGAAGCTAGCCAAGCGAAAAGGTTTTACTTATATTTCAATTTCATCGTTCTAAGCAGATCAGCTGATTTCGTAATTACTCGTATGTCATCTCTTCCTCTTCTTCTTTCGATTACGATGAATTAAGGAATACCAATTCTCTCGTATTCGTAACGTAATTCCTAAGCGGATCCCAGGAATGATACGAAACAGATAGCGCATTTACTTAACCAAAATTAAATCTACTACGCTTGTACGGGGGGTCTATACTGTAATCTGATTGACTATAGTACCTTTTCACTGTGCAATGCCTTATCTTGTATTCTGTCATTCTTGATCGAATCCTATCATTACCCAAAAGCAATGATGTCAACCTTATAGCAATTACTGTATTTTGAAGGTCTGTACAGTAGTTTGTTTAAATTACACAGTAATTTCGCAAGCCGTACATAATGTACCATTGAATACAGTAAAATGGTGAGATTAATTGATTAGTTACTTTTTGTTTTAATCTCGCATAAACACAATGGACTACGGTTGTATGTAATTTTTATAACAATAAATGAAATTTATGAACAAATTCCAATTTTACCAAAAATACACCATATAAGACCAAATATACATCATTCCATGAGTACGGCTTATGCCTTAAGGTACAAACAAAATGACTGCAACAGCAAGATGGCGTCCGTAGAAAATCGTGCCATATTGTCTGTGACTGTAACACAATGCACACGGCTAGACAAAATGACTTTAATTCTATTCATTCACAATTTTAAACTTATTCTTTAAACGTTACGTATTTTATACCGTTAAAAAACTTTAATTTGAAAAGAAATAACATAAACAAGCAAATTATATGATTTCACGGTTGTCATTCTGCAGCATGTCAAGTAGAATTAGAATCAAGTTGACGTTGATGGCAATTTGCACATTGGCACAATGATGCAGTGTCGGAGAATGTATATGTATATGGTATTAAGTGTTTACAGATGGCGTAATGTCGCTGCCGTGTCCATTGTGTTCGTTTCTTTATTTATGGCTTTGTCTGGCACTAAACAAAATATAAATGTGTTTAAATATCCGCTGGTTGAAGTAAGTTAAAAATAAAATGAAAAAAGGTATGTGAAAAAGGACAAGCAAGAAAGAAGATAAATGCCTATGCTTATATGTTGGCAGACCAGCACTGCTATTGAGCAGATTTATTGTGAATGAATAAAAAATTTATAAACTTCGTCCAGGGGGCGGATATCTTCACCGGTCTTCTTTTCGTATATGTTGTCCTGTCTTTTCATCTGTTGTGTTGCGCCCGTCAAAAATTTTTATTTTTGATTTCTTTCCACAGGAGTCTTCCCCTTTTTATTAACGAGGATATCATATCGCGTACCAGTGCTGGTAACAACTTTATATGACTGATGCTGAGTTCAGCATACAATCTCATTTGCTGCACTTCTGTTTTCTGTATAGAACCCCGAATTCTAATAGGGATTTTACTTTAATAAGTTAGATATCCTTTTTGATTCTATCGCTTCTATTTTGGAAACATATCCGTGCAGTGAAATCGTGGTTACTATTGACTTAAATGTCCAAAATTCGGATTGGTTTTGCCTCTCAAGTCGAACGACCTGACTCAATTGTGACCGAACCGACACACATTCCGTGTATCGCAGAGGAAGCCCAAAATATCCTTTACCTTTTTCTTACTTTCCATCATGACAAATATGATGTAAGTATCCACGCAACTCTTGGAAACTCGGACTTCTGTACCATTTTAGCATCCTTTCCTTATTCTCGAATCCACAACGCTGGCGCAACCGTTGCGCAATCTCTTCAATATTTTATACATTTCGAAGGCGTTTGACAGTGTGGTATAAAGCACTGGTGTCAAAACTGATTGTGCATGGGGTTGGGAGTAACTTCACACGATCGAGCACGAATTAAGCGGTCGTTCTATCCGTGTTGTGATAGACGGCATTGTTTCGAAAGATCTGGCCATTAATGACCTTCTGTTATTAGCGAAGAATCCCATTTAATCGTTTCTAGACGACAGCACCATTTCACATTCATATAGCTGTTCAAAACGCTCTAACTCTTTGGATATTTAGAGGAAAAGGTATGTTATAAATGACTCACTTAACAAAGATCTCCAGTCAATCTCCTAGTGGGGTGTCACGAATAGAGTTGTTGTCTGTTATCACACAACACCCCGTTAACCCGCTAGATTTAGGTGGGGTAACTATTGCGGAGACAGCGACTCTTGATGTTTTAGGCATGTCCATCCAATGTGATATTCGTTGGAATAAACACATTTTTGACGTGTTGAAAGAAGCAGTCAAGTGTTTCGTCTTTCTTAGGCGGTGTAAAAAATATTTTACTCCGACTGATCTCCGCATGATCACACCACCTATATACGTCCAAAATTGGAGTTTAATTCGCACCTATGGGTTGGGGCTTCACAATCGCAACTGGAGCTTCTGGACCGTATTCAACATGGAGCGATAAAGCTAATAATAAAAAAAATTCGTCGTTTCATATGTACATGTTAAATAAAGTTCAAGAATAAAACACAACCTGAATATCCAAAGATGGAAATAATAGCTGAAAATATATGAATAAGATTGCACGATTCATTTAGAAATAAAACGTATATTTTTTTAAAAAGTGGTGATATTTTTGTTGCACTGTAAGACATGTTCCTATTAACTACATCCCCCTTATTATGGTTGGCGTCGTCGACACGAATAATATTGGCAGCGTTTAATTGGCATCGCTGTTGTCGATTTCGATTACAATTGACAACTATTGACACATCTTTGGTATCAACTAAATCATATTGACGTTGACGTCAACTAGACACAATTCGAGTCGACACAATTTTGGGAACGACTTGAAAAAAATTTTGTAAATAAACTTTGTTTTATTTGTTTAATAAATCATTAATAATTACAAAACTATGTTTTGTGGCTTAGCTGAATTACCAATGAATTGTTCCTTATTTCATTAAGTTTTTAACATATGAAGACTACTGAAAAATAAAAAGACTGAATTTGAATTACAAGAAACTTGTTTTTATTTGTTCTCGAATTTCCGAAGCTTCAACATTTTGCAAACTTTCTGATTTATCTATTTCAAAATTATCTTCCCTAAATTCGCTATTATTTATTGCTGTATTGTTGTTTGCAATCTCTTTGTAAAATTTAATTCAAATGTTAAATATGGCTCCGAAGGATAACCAGCATCACCTGTACAAAATTTATGTTTGTATAATATAATTTTATTACGTTCATAAATATGTACATAAAAGCAAACAGTTTCTT
This sequence comes from Palloptera scutellata, assembly GCA_958295655.1. Lineage (NCBI taxonomy): Eukaryota > Metazoa > Arthropoda > Insecta > Diptera > Pallopteridae > Palloptera > Palloptera scutellata. Next base: position 77,975,027 of record OY282449.1, on the reverse strand, counting down.
TCAGCAGCATCGTACCGTTGCTGAAACATTTATTTCGCAATGCTTATGTTCCAAACGTTGGAATCGTGAGATGAGCCTGCATATCGAGCATCTGAAAATCTAATAACCATCTTGTGATCACAAATCTGAAAGTAAATTCATTAAAGTTGATAATTATAATTTTAAAAAAAACCCATCCTTTGGACTTACAATCATTGCGTCCAGTCTTCTCAAAAAAAACTCAAATTTGGCTTCAGTTTTCTCATCTTCACTTATTTTAAATTATATGAAGAGTAGACATATGGTATTACGAGTTTCCTTGCCAATATTGCAGAAAAAGTCGGTTGTACCGTCCCATTAAGGACAAAAAAAAACTCATTTATCATGAATTTGTAAAGAAATCCATTCGCAATCACTGCATTTCCATTTCACAATGATAACATGTTGTTTCCTTGTGTAGTGCTCCATTTTTAGTGAACGGAAGAATAGCAGACGACAGCTGTTGAATTAAATAAAGCACTTAAAACATAGCGGGCACACAGCGGGTTTTGAGAACGAAAAAATATTGGACACCGAAAATAAAAAGAGAAACAGAATGACTCTCGAAACACTGAGAATACGATAGAAAACAAACACAGAAACATATCACAAAGAGGAAATGATTGGTTTTCCAAAATAACCAAGATCAAATTCCCTGTATATCGTAATGTTTTTATTTATTTAATGTTCAATAAAAAAAAGAAGACTTCTTGAGGATGACATTTTATATGCCGAAACGCATAGGAGTAAATAAGAATTAGAGCGTTTTTTTTTAAATTTGTTTCATCTTATAAACACACAAGAAAAAGCACGTATACACAAGTTCCAATAAAAAACGATTGGGTCTAACTCACACAATTAATTGGTAATCAAAATCAGTGATTTTTGAGCTGTGAAGCAGTGATTATAAAAAATTCACGTCGCTGTTACCAGTTGCACCCTGTTGTACTTCATAACATTTACTATAACTAGTGTTGTTCCCACATTGGCATGTACCTGTACTCATTGAAAATATTAGTGGAAATTATTGTTGCTAACAAGTTATCGGAGAAAAATACTCGATACTTACCCGGATCGGACAATTAGTAATACAAATTTATAAAAAGAAAAATGAACAATATATTTTTTTAATTAACGTAAAATTCCATTTTTGGATGGGAAATTCAGAATCAGGAATAGAATTTAAAGAAGCTTATCAATATGAGACAGAGCCAGGCGGTTTCCGTTTTCAGAATCTATGCACATATGGCTCCGGTTTTAAAGAATAGATGTTCGCATGGCAGAGATGATGCCTCCAAACAAAGAAAATTTGTTCTATTTTCTATAAAATTGGAAAACTGCTCTTCATCGCCTCTCAAAAAACACATACTGCGATCAAAATACAAGGGCTTCAAATTAATATTGTTTCTGTAGTGTTGCCTTGCTCTCATAATTAATGATTTTTCAAACAACAAAAGGGAACTAAGCAAAGCGCAAAATCAAGCGCTCACCTGTCATATAGTGACATCTTCTATAATCACGCTGCTATGAGGTCTGTCCTCGGCTCTTTCAATGTTAGCTCATGTCCAAAAAAAAAAGCAAGCAGCGAGTAAATACTGGGACAATGTACTTTATATCAACCTGTTACTGGCATAAAAGCATCGAGTACAAAAAGTATTTGTAAAAAGTGTCGACTATTTACTCAAAGTTAAGAACTAGTAACACTAACCATAATTATCGGGTTATTTCGATAAAAAATTTTTTCCCATCTTAGTTTTTGTTATTGCAGATGGTTTCTTTCTAACGTAACAATGAAATTTTTTGCGGTACTAATTTTGTTGTCTATCTTTTCGCTTGCATCGGTAAAATATAATTTTAGTTAGTATCGGAATTGTTTAAATTGTATTCCATGTTATAGTGTTACATCGAGTATGACAGTTGGATAAGTATAGAATTGGCCCATGCTGTCGACGCAGATAATCCTGACATTTTTACTTATCGTGGGAATGTTACTATTCCTAGCCTAAATTCTGGACTGTCAAGCATAATTCAGGATGCACTTTCTGATGATCAACGAAGAAGTCTTAAGGTAATCAACTTATTATTCGTTCGATTCGACTTTGCAGTAATAGAAAGTTAGGCAACCTATCTATTTTAGGCAATTTTCTATTTTCCTTTTAACTTTTTTTTTTATTATTAATAATAGTACTAAGATAAAATATTTAAGATAAATTGATAAATAAACTGTCGCTTCAGACGGGTTAGAAGTCCGTGTATAAGAGGCAAATGGTAAATTATCACAATATTAGGAAGACATCTTATAATACAAACATTAAAACACGAATATCGTGGTTTAATTCAATTCAAACAGACTCCATAACAAATTATTTCAGATTAATTATAAAAAAACTAGGATATTGCTATTGCTTCTATTGTTACGTCCGAGCATTTGGTTCTTCATTATTTAATTTTTATCAAAAAATACGTTTAATTAAATTTTATATTAATACCAGGTGTACAAGTATAAAACCGGTAATGACATCTCTGTGTTTAGGTAAAACTATATTCTCTGTCAAACCAAATCATTGGCACCATTTCCTCACATTTAGTTTTGTCATCAACAATATTCAGTTCATAAACAATCAAGTTCATAAAACAAATTTTTTTTTTTCGCTCGTAAAAATATTTGTGCCTACAAACTATGATATGCGGACATCATTGATTTTCTGTTTCCAATTGAAGAAATCTGCTTTGGAATCTCATGGAATGCTTGTGAAAGCTTACGGCCAGCACGTTCTAGGCTAAACACAGTTCAACGAGTGGTTCAATAAGTTTAAAAGTGGCGATTTTGATGTGAGAAACGAAGAACGCGGAAGACCACCGAAAAAGTTTGAAGATACCGAATTGCAAGCTTTACTCGATGATGGTGATGGTCAAACGCAAGAACAACTTGCAGAACAATTAAATGTATTTCTCAACGTTTAAAAACCATGGACTTGATTTTGAAGGTAGGAAGATGGAAAGATGGGTGCCGCATGAATTGCCTGAAAGACAGCAAGAAAATCGAAAAACCACCTGTGAAATATTGCTCGCCAGGTACAAAAGAAAGTCATATCTTCATCGAATTGTTGCTGGCGATGACAAATGGATCCATTTCGAGAAACCCAAATGTAAACGATCATATGTTAATCCCGGTATACCGGCCAAATCGACAGCAAGGCCAAATCGACAGCAAGGCCAAATCGCTTCGAAAAGAAGACAATGCTCTGTTTTTTCTGGGATAAACGAGGTGTTACCTGGTTTGACCTTCTGAAACCAGGTGAAACAGTTACTGGTCAACGCTACCAACAACAATTGGTGATGTGGCCCGTGCTTTGCGCCAAAAGCGTCCAGTAAATCAAGCTAGGCAACACAAAGTGATTTTTCTTGATAACAATGCACCATCACATCGAACAAAACAGACTCGGGAACATCTGACTACCACTTATTTTCATCAATGGGGCACGCACTTGCTGAGCAGCACTTCGATTCGTACGAATATGAGAATAAAAAAGGCTCGATGACTAAAAATATTACCGGTTTCATACTTGGTATTATTCCTGAACAGAGTTGATTCCCGAGTCCTTTAGTCCTTTTCAAAGCTCACAATTTAATTTTGACTTGTAATTAACTTATTTTTGGTGCTCTTTCGTAAACCAGGTAGCCAGAGAATTTGTTAAAATATGACTATACATTTATTTGTGTACCTACATCCCTATTCCAGAAATACTACACTATCATATTAAGGAGTGAGATCGAAAAAATCGGATAACTTTAAATTGTCCTAGCATTGAAATTCCTTATGCAAATAATAATATGTAAACAGTTTTGAAAAGAAAATTTAATTTCTAATATAATGATCAATAAAACAAATTGTTTGTTGTTTTTTACAGAATTCGGACAGTTTTTCCGATATGCCTGCCATTAGCGCCTTTACTGTCGTGTCTGAAACTCTTACCTTCTTTGTTTGTTGCCTTTAATGTTCTTTTCACTAGAGCCCAATATCTCTCGATAGGCCGAAGTTCTGGGCAATTTGGTGGGTTGGCGAGTTTTGGTACCAATTTGATGTTTTGGTCTTCGAACCATTTAAGAGTTACTTTACTGTAGTGGCAGGAGGCTAGATCAGGCCAAAAGAAAGAGAAAATTTAGACAACACGTATAAAATAAAATTTTTGGAAAATATCTGTCTTCAACTTTTTAGTTCGTCTCTGGGCAAGAGCCGAACTAAGAAGTTCCTGTCGGGTACTGACCGCACTTTATATGTTTTAAGGCCCGCATCTTTTTTAATTTTACGAACTAAAAACTCACTGCAACTCGCTTTTTGCGCCAATTTTCGATTAGACAACGCTGGATTCTTCTCTAAGAGAGTAACGATTTTCTTCGCCTTTTGTGGAGACACGAAACCGCATTTCCTTCCAGAACCATTTTTTCTAGCAACTGTTAAGTCTGTATTAAATTTTTTAGAATCATCGAGACAGTGTTTTTTGCAAGTTTCGCCTTATTTGCAATGGCTTTCTGGCTCCACTGCGGATTTTCTGGAAATAATTCAACAACTAAATCACGTCTTTCCACTTCCGATGCCATGACTCAACTGAAAGTTCATAAGTCAAATAACATGTGATTGTATTTCATCAGAATTTCTCCAACGCAAAGCCTACTGTTTGATTTTTTTCATTCAGATGAAGAGTTTCAAAGCAGTGGTCTTTCAAAGTTATCCGATTTTTTCGATCTCACTCCTTATATATCAATTTAAAGAACTAGACGAGTAGATTTGCCCAAAATTTTAGATCGGTTAAGCCAATTATAAAATTTTGTGTTGGAAGTTTTTTAAAATGCTCATTGCTCATTGGACAAAGAAGTGCTATCGTCGTTGTCAAAAAGCGAGAGTAAATAATAAATGAGAGAGACAAGACATAAATAAAGGAATTTGTCAGCATTATCTTACGTTGCATTTAGACCGCCCGATCGAAAGAAAAAATTAATCTTCTGGTGTAAATGGTTTAGCGTTGAACATTGTGTTCGTTACAAAATATTAAGGAGCAATGTTCAGGCGGTGTAAATCATTACATACGATGAACGAATGAAATAATCGGACTGAGTTAGTGCAATTCAATGCTGACAACATATGCTAAATTTTCTGTGCATTTTACTAAACAATTTAAAGTGATGTTTGGGAACATTAAAAGTAATTTGCTATCCACACCGGGCGCGCAAACAAGATGGCTTCTGATGTTTGTTCAGAGCTTATGTGCGATCGATGGAAATGGCTGCGCGAATGAATATTTATATGCAACAATTTCTACACGAAATAATCTTCATTCGGACACTCTAAATATATAATGTTCTATACATTTATCTTCCATTCATTTCTTTGTATAACTACCACCCCTTATCATATTAAATATCAAGTTAAAGGGGTTAAAGAGTATGCTATAAAATTTTAAAATGTTTAAGCCAATTCTATAATATAAGATCAAAAATAATTTCCACAAAAAAAATTGCTCCGATTTTAATAAGATATTTGTGCATCATATTCACAGTATGGTGCAAAAGTGAACACATGTTTATGGTCTAGTCACTTTTATCCATGCAAAAATAATATACTAAAGTTAGCAAAGAAGTACTTAAGATTCATTTGACTAAACCCTTTAAAGAAAGAACCTACAAAAAAAGGAATATTTATTTAATTTAACAGTTCAATTTATTTAATTTAACAGTTCAAAGAGTCACTTGCATATCACAACATATCATTGAATTGTAAATACAATTTTTCTTTTTTGATTAAATTTTCGCATGTACTTAGAGTTAGTGAAAGTTGTAAATAGTAGTGGCAAATATTTTTAGAATGTTTTAATAAATTTAGAAAAATTATTACGAACAAAGATATCTGGGGGAGCATGAGTTCAAGGGAAAGAGATTTATCAGTTTCGCGATCTACCGTTATGAAAATTAAAAAGTGTAAACATATGAACATATGGAAGTCCATAATGAGAGGGACTGCAGGCAAATTAGGCTATCTTTTATGAAGAGCAAAGATGCCAACGACGATTACGACCAAAAAAGACCAGATTATCCGGAAAAAACACTGAACAATCGATGATTGGAAACGCTTTTTTTCTGATCGAACGAATGCTAAATCACCAAAATCCAATGTCACGGCGTCAACTATTTTTGGCCATCATCGGTAAAGCTTTGGGTAACGGTCAAATTTATCGAAAAATCTCTATCAAAATTGGTACTTGGGATATTAGAACTATGCCGCAGTGTGGAAAAATTGGAGAAATTACAGATGGACTTAATAGATAGGAAACCACTGACTTCATTTGTTCATTTGGAAAGGTTTTTTTTATTATTGATACATTCAACACACCGGGTGTACCCCGGTGATAGATGGGATGGAGAATGAGAGGGAATGCAATCACAGCACACCGATAAACAGCCATTGTGGCGAGTGTTATGCCTTTACCACAATGAATTTCAGTTGATCAATGTCGACTATGACCGCATGTAGCGCCAAAGGCCGAACTTTTCGCATCCACTCATGTTATATTTGTACATGAATGGAAGTTGTAGATAGGCAGTGTTTCCTCCGTACAGATTTACACAAATCGGTGTCTGACAAATTGATCACATACTTACTGACAAAAGCACGCAACTTGCATATCTGACGTAGGAACTAGGCGCGGAGCAAACTGCGACAGTAGTCACATCGTAGTTGTGAGTAAATTGCGGTAGAAGTGAAGTGAAAAAGTATCTCCCTGTTTGCTGACAGAAGAACCTGTTGCATGTACCAATTTGAACTCACCATAAGCAAGGTGAGACACACTGTCTACCATAATTTTTAATTAACATCGTTTTAAACTTTGTCCTGTGCGATATCGATCCTGGCGCGAGTATCTTCACAAAGAGCATATAGATTTGTGGCTCTGCTGACGATCGTGCTATCATCGCAAATATCTCAGGCTAAACCTGAGCGTGCAGCAGACCTTCTTATCCGCATAAGTGGCAAACTTCAAGCCGCTAACAGAAGCTATTTTGCTCACAGTAAACTACTCAAAAAAAAACTCATCATGGACGTGTAAACTACAAATCAATAGCAACGTAAGGGTGCGAAACTTGGTTCTGACCACTAATATAAAGAATCACCTCTTGTGTGTTGAGCGTAAAATCTTGAGAGTTTTCCGCCCCCTCGAGAGCTTGATGCATCCTACCCAGCGAAGCGGTTTGACTAAATTTCAAAGAAATCCAGTATTTTTACTATGTATACACTCGGTGTAGGAAGCATACATACATACATACTTTTATACTTTGTTTAATATAAAAACTTTTTTTTGCCTGTGAAGTTTGCTTATTAGTTACAAAGTCACTTTACACTGCACTTGGAAGACCATTTCTTGAGTATGCTTCTGTTGTTTGGTCCCCTCAGTACAACTGTTATGTAGATAGGTTGGAATGTATAGGTGTGTTTGTCGTAGTATGAGTAATGATTTTAATTCTCTACGGCATTTTTGATATTTCCGACTCCAGTTTATAAAGCTAAGCAGCTGATGATTACTAATAATCTGTAACTGTAAAACCAAAAACTACTGAATAATCACGAATTTTTGTACAGATAAATTTTTTATAAGTGTGCATTATTCCATTTGTGTGTACTGTGCAAACATATATAATTTATATATGTTATGTATTTAAACAGGCTTAATGAACGTTAGGTTTGTCAGAGAGAGTAATAACAATGTAGATAAATGCATACACATAAGCTACTCATAATTTTAAATTGTTTAGGAGCGTTTGTCTCGAACGCTCCTATCAGCCTCTCATCATTGATGGTCAGTGTCCACGCCTCTGCGCCATACATTAGGACGGGAAGGATGAGAGACTTATAGAGCGTTATTTTCGTCGGTCGAGAGAGGGCTCTACTTCTCAGTTGCCTATTGAGCCCATAGTAACACCTGTTGGCAAGAGTTAATCTCCGCTGTCAATATCATCAGCGTATGCTAGCAGCATGCTACTCTTGTAGAAAATATTGCCAAAGATATCGATATTCACAGCACGAATTATTTTCTCAAGCATAAGGTTAAAGAAGTCTCACGATAGGGAATCACCTTGTCTGAAACCTCTTTTGGTATCAAATGGCGCGTAGAGGTCTGTCCCAATTTTCACTGCGCTGTTGGTGTTAGTGAGTATCATTTTGCAAGACAAATGAGCTTTGCAGAGATACCAAAATCAGACATTGCGGCGTGCTAGTGGTCCCTAATCGTACTGTCGAAGGTGGCTTTATAATCGACGAATAGATGATGGGTGTCGATCTGTTTTTCTCTGGTCTTTTCCAGGATTTGGCGTAGTGTGAATATCTGGTCGATGGTTGATTTACCAGGCCTGAAGCCACACTGATAGGGTCCAATAAGTTTGTTGATGATTTTCTTCAGTCTTTCGCACAAAATGGTCGATGGAACCTTACATGCAATACTAAGAAGGCTTATCCCACGTTCCAATCACTTGGCATCCTTTCATCTGACCATATTCTGCATAGAAGCTGATGCATGCGTTTTTTGAGCTCTTCGCCTCCAGTCTTAAACAACTCAGCAGGCAGGCCATCTGCACTTGCAGCATTATTGTTTTTCAGCCGAGCGATGGCTGTTAAGACCTCCTCATAGTCGGGCGGCGGTACTTCAATGCCATCAGTGATTAGAGTTTCCGAAGTAGATTCCCCAGTGGCGGGATTATTGCTGTCATCGCTAATATGCAGCTGCTGAAAAGTGTTGGGGAAAGAAAAAAACACCTTTCCTGGTTGTCTTCCGAAATGCAAGTGCCTCTTTATTTTTTGTACATATGTATATTCACATTACAAGATATATAAAATTCGAGAATAGGCAAATTGTGATAATCCGTTATAATATTCAAAGCTTTCGATAAGTATGGATAGATTAGTGTTGATGAAATTAATAATAATTGCATTAAGTATTCGGTACAATTTATGAGTCGTATGATATACTAAAGTTATAATTAGCTACAACTGTTTACAACATTTATATGATATAGTTATTCTGCCCGAACATGCTCCCCCCGTTGAAAGAACCTACTTTCAAGCATCATCGGCAGTTGGCAGCGGCGCCAGTTTATGAATTGGACGTCGCAGTGCCCCCCTTGTGGTTTTAAGATCTACTACCCGCACCTTTCCATCAGTACCAGTAATCGTGTTGATGATGCGTGCTAGTAGCAATTGTCGTGGTGGAAGATTATCCTCGTGAACCAGTACCATTTGCCCTAGTGCCAAATTCTTCTCGGGATTTCGCCACTTGGAACGCTCTTGGAGACTTAGTACATAGTCGCGCATCCAGAGGTCCCAGAACCGTTGCTTTAGGTATGTAATCCGCTGCCAGCGTGTCAAGTACGACGTTTTTGTGTCGTCGAATCTTTCGTCGGGTGTAGCCGTAAGTGTTCTTCCAATTAACAAATGCGCAGGAGTTATTGCTTCTCCATCATTTGGATCATCCGACGCTGGAGTGATGGGACGCGAATTGAGGATAGCCTCTACTTCAATTACAAGGGTGTTGAACTCTTCGAACGTAAGATTGACTTGAGCAGCATTCTTTACCAATAGTGTATTTGCACATTTCACGGCGCCCTCCCAGAGACCACCGAAATGCGGTGCGCGTGGTGGAATACAAACAAATTCGAAGCCTGTGATGTTACTGTATGTAATTAAGCTGTCCATTGTGTCTGCATTGAAGAAGCTTTGCTGGAACTTTTTCATTTTGAAGATGCCCCGACAAAGATTGTCGCGTTGTCGCAATGAAGACGTTGCGGAATACCTCGTCTTCCTATAAATCTTTTCAAACAGAGTAAAAGGGAATTAGTTGATAGATCAGAAACAAGTTCAATGTGGCATGCTTTGGAGGTGAAGCATACGAAAACCGCCACATAAACTTTATAAGGTTGCTTCCCACGCAGCCGGTATGAAATAAAGAACGGGCCACAAAAATCGACTCCACTAATCAAGAATGGACGCTGTGATTGTAAGCGGTCAGCAGGAAGGTTACCCATGATTTGACCAATGAGCCTTGGTTTGTAGTGGAAACAATGCACGCAGTTACGCACAACCTTGCGAACAAGGTCTCTAGCGTTTGTTACCCAGATCCTCTGGCGAAGCACACCGATGAGAACCTTTGGTCCAGCATGCAAGTGTTTTCGATGAAGATGTTCAACGAACAGTTTAGTGAATCTGTGCTCCTTAGGCAATAATGCTGGAAACCTAGCATCATATGGAATTGGTGCGTTACTCAAACGCCCTCCAACTCGTAAAATACGAACTAGGTTCTCACCTATTTCTAATTCATGTAGAAATGGTGATAGTTTTTGAATGCTAAATTTTGTTAGCTTGTTGGTAGTCAAACACTCAATTTCTTCCCTGTAGTGTATTTCAGAAACAATTTTCCAAAAACACTTGTCTAGCTCTTGATATGGTACGTGAATAATTTGAGATACCGTGATGATTGCGTTGGCAGGAATCTTATTTAAAGCGCGGTACACGTAGCAGACGATGCGCAAAATTCGATGATATGATGAATTTTGCTCTATTATAGTGTTGATGATGGATCCAACCTTGCCACTGTTGCTACATTTGAATGAAACTGCTTTACGATGTTCCTTGTCGACAGGAAGTAGTTCGAAGTTTTGATCGCTACAGGGCTATGATCTAAAATCATTACGTAAAAAGTCGGGACCAGAGAACCAAATTGTATGTGAAATGTCTAATGCATTACAACCTCTCGATATTATATCTGCTGGATTACTTGCAGATGGTACATGCTTCCACACTATATCCTGAGTATCTTGCTGCAATTCAGCGACTCGGTTGGCCACGAAACAGTTTAATTTGTATGAGTGCATTTTGAGCCATTGAAGGACTATTTCGGAATCGGTCCAGAAATACACAGTGTTTGTGTATTTTGACAATTTGGATTTTATTTTTTTCCATGTTTTGCTTAGCAGCACGGCTGCACAAAGCTCAAGCCTGGGCAATGATTGTGCCTTGATTGGCGCCACTTTCGATTTGGCGATGAGTAACGAAGTTTTATAAATGTTGTCATGGCTTGTACGTACGTACAAGCAGCAACCGTACGCTCGTTGAGATGCATCTGCAAACCCGTGGATTTCACTGATGCAATTTGTAGAGGTAAAAACAAATCGAGGTACGTCAATACGATTAATGTTTGCTAAATCGTCATAGAGCTGACTCCAAAGTTCGCGTAGATCACTAGGAAGGTTTTCATCCCAATCAATGTGGCGAATCCACATTTCCTGAAGCAATATTTTGCACCGAATGTTTACGGGACCCAGTAGTCCGAGTACATCAAATATTCTCGCGGTTACAGCAAGAACTGAACGCTTGGTGGCTGGCTGTATATCTGGAAGTTCAAACCGAAAACAAAATATATCTTCCTTAGGTTTCCAAGCCATCCCGAGTGCTGTGGTAATCTCTTCCTTTGCGATTTTCAAATGTATTTCCTCTGAGCTGTCAGCAAACATCTCAAGATGATTACTATTCCATTTTGCCAATTCAAGGCCGGCTAACGATAATATGCTCGTTACTTCCTCTTTGATTCGTCTCAATTCATCCAAATCATCAGCACCTGTTATGATATTTGATTTGGAAAGTCCTCTATATCCCAAAATTGCTGTAAAGTCGAATCTAGATTTGGTAAATGGCGACTAGTTGCTATATTGCAAGTTAGTGCACGAAATTGGAATTTTGATTTGAATTTGCCACCCACCACCCAACCAAACACGGTGTTGATTAGGTAAGGCATATCTTTGCCAACAGAGATTTTACCATCTCGTAGGAGCTCGAAAAACAATTCAGTGCTTATGAGTAAATCTATGCGCTGGGGTTTGTAGAACAGTGGATCAGCGAGTTGAATTCCCTCCGGTAATGCCCAATCCCTGGTGTTGATTTCATCTCCGGGCTGGTGGGCCGAAATTGATTTTGATACTGCGAATGTAGCTGCATATTCAAACTCGTTGAATCGTGATCTTATTGTTGTGAATACACTGTATTTCAAATTTGTACGAACTTCTCCAATGCCCGCGACTTCTTGATCGTTTTGATGAAAGTCGAGCTGAAGCTGTTTTGCCATTTCTTCTGTAATAAAGTTTAATTCTGAACAAGAGTTTAGGAGTGCTCGAACTGGTTGCATCAACCCAAACTTGTCCTTAATTAACACTATTGCCGTAGGTATGATGGCCCCTGTGTTTAACCTGTTAACCAACGTAATGGATGGTTTAGAATTCAGGTTTTTGGTAGTTTCAACTACAGCTACTGTAGTAGCAGACGTAGATAGATAGTCAGGATTAGATTTCGAGCTAGAGGTTGTGACAAATATGTGTAAACGAGTGTGGTGAGATGCCTGGCAGATTTTACATCGAGAAAGTGAGTGACATTTAGACACGAAATGTCCCTTTCGTAAGCAGTTAATACATAGACCTAATCGCTTTACGAAATCAAACCGTTCCGTCACTGGAAGGTTCATGAATTTGGAACAGCTTCCGAGTGGATGCTCTGATGAATTGCAATGTGCGCAGTTTACCTTCGCGTTGAGGAATGTATGTGAAGTTCTTTTCGAGGTTTTCTTGTCTCGTTGCCATTCGTTGTTTCTTGTAGGTTGTGGCTTTTCGATAGAATCTATTTGCCTTTTGCGTCCCTCCATAATCTCATTATGCCCTGGACCTCTAGTCATCAGATTTCCGCCTTCATACTTGCAGGAAGAAGCCCGGTCTTCAAACCATCAGTCAGGCGTCTTATTCTTTCAAAGAATTTTCGGACCTCGTTCCTCTCCCGTAACACTTTGATATCATTGAGCTCGCGTCTTTCTGCGTCTCTTTTCTTGCACCTGAAAAGACGTTTCTCTTCCATCCTTAACTTTCTGTATCGCTCCTTAGCAGCTCGCGTTGCAACTGACTGCAGGGTGGTTCTGTAAACTGCGTTTTTCGCTTCATTTATTTTATTTATATATTTAGCTTAGTACAAGCGAGCAAATTACTTAAATCTATACTTAATTTAGGGGGAGGGATTTTTTCATTTATTTTTTAAGGATGGGAACAACATGTTGTTATTTATTCAGCTAAAATTATACTTAAAAATAGTTAAATACATGGCTTAGCAAGAGGAGGGAGGGGAGTAGGCTTTATACAGAGCATTCTTTAGGCTAAATTTGCTATGGTGAAAGTCAAAAATATTTGGAATGTCGTTGGCTATTCGAAGCGTTCTAGACATTGGTTCGTTGCCGCCATAATCTGTTCGGTGAGTATTAAAATGAAAAGCAGACACAGACCTAAGGTTACGTGGGTTGGTGTTAATAAAAATAGTCTGGAGCAACGCGGTCAACGTTTCCAGCTAATAATTGGTGAACAAATACTGTATTTCAAGGGACTGTACGTTATTTAGTTTTAGACGATCCTTATATGGGGGCAAGTTAAACGGATCAAACCATGGTAGCCCACACAAATACCGAATAAATCTGCGATGCACTGCTTCAATTCTAAGGGAATGGTTGTTATAATAAGGAGACCAGACTTGGCTAGCATATTCACGAATTGGCCTGACAAATGTAAAATAGAGAGATTTTGTGACATATGGGTTTGAGAATTCTTTGGACCAGTGTTTCACAAACCCAAAAGTAGAGTTGGCCCTATTTACAACGTCATTAATATGGGAACGAAAATTTAGTTCGTTATCACAGATAACACCCAAGTCTCGTAACGAAATTACAGAGGGGACAATGTTGTCGCGTATAAAATACTCGTATATCCCAGTCAGTGAAGGAATTCGCTTTGTGGAATATGTTATAAATTGACATTGAGCTTGAGAAAATTTTTATCGCATCATTTTGAAAAATAATTCAAGTTATCTTGTAGTAGGCGATAGCCAAGGGGTATTAGAATGTGTCGGTAAATTTTCATGTCATCAGCATAGATAGAGAGCCGTGAGTTTTTGATGATACAATGTACATTGTTAATTGTGAGCACAAAAATAAAGCGACCAAGGTGGGGACACCGGATGTGGCAACAAAGGGTTCGGATGTGGAGGACCTAAATATGACATTATATATCCGATTTTCCTGGTAAGATTTTATCCAACTTATAAACCTCGATTGAAAGCCTAAAGCGTTGAGTTTAAGAAAGATAATACCATGCGAAATTTTATCAAAAGCCATCCTCCAATGCACACAGGGTGCTGGATACAAATTCGGTTAAGTTAGTTGTTGTAGATCTGACGTGTAGAAATCCATGCTGTGTAGGTGAGAAAATGGATTTACAATGGAAATACATTACATCATAAACTATGCTTTCGAAAAACTTAGGTATACAGGAAAGCTTAGCGATTGGTCGATAGTCGGAAATTTTATTTTTTCTGTTCTTTTTGTGGAGTAATGTAACAACTCTTCCAGAGTGTGGGAAAAATTGCTTGTGAGATAGAAAGTTAGAGTAAAGTCCAAATGGGTTGCGCTAGGACGTTTTGACATTATTTTATGACTATTGCAGGCAAGCCATCTGGGCCGGGGTAGTACTCGTTCCTAAGTGTTTGTATCTTCTCTTTTACAACTTCAAGGGGTATTTCGATTGAAGATAGAGACGTTTGGGAGCAATTACTCATGTACGAAAAGTAATCAGGGTCAGGTTCTAGCACATGGCTGGTAAAAGACTGGCTAAAGAAATGAGCAAACAAATTTGCAACTTCCTTTGGGTTGTCTGAGGAGGTGTTACCCAATTTCTAAGTAGCCGGGTAACTATCTGATTTCCTTTTAACGTTAATAAAGTGGAAAAAACTTTTAGGGTCAGAGATGAGGTTGGACTGCATTTGGTTTAAGTATGACAGGTAAGGAAATTCACAGAGTTCATAACTATTTTTTTAAGCATTTTGGTAATTGTGAAAGTCAGAAACAGAAGGAGATTATAGGTAGGCACGCCATTGTTTATTCCTTTTATTACGAAGTTATCGCAAATTCTTGTTGTACCAGAGAGGGGAGGATGAAAAGTTTTTCTGGGGATCAAAGGGGCAGATTGTTGAATGCAATTGAAAATTTCACAATTTTATTGTAATTGCAACATCGATAGTTATATGTTTGCACTCAAATATAAGCTGAAAGTTAACTTTGCTGATTAAACTATTTAATTCTTCGAAGTTCGCCTTACGAAAATTAAATCTGTATGAGTACTCCGAGTTTAGTACTTTATTAACATTGTCGTAGGAATAAGTAATTGATAGAGTTGGGTGATAATAATTTAAATTTGAGAGCAGATGGTGGCTCTCTTATGTAATGCAATTGTCGGCATCTGAAGCTAAAACAAGGTCAAGTTGACGGTAAAGGTTATTAGTAATACCACTTAATTGGAAAAGACCAGAGACAGTCAATAAAAAGAATTTCCTTGTCTGAGCAGGGATGAGACGCGAAATAATACGATTATTCATTAGATTCTACTCATTTGAGATTGGGAAGGTTAAAATCCCCAACAATTATGACGTGTCCGAGGGGTCAACAGCATCTAATGTAGAATCAAAAGCATATACAGCCTGTTGATAGCCATTAATAGGTTGAGATGGACGAATATTACAGCAGAATATGTAAAGGTAGCGTTTTAAGATAGTTATTTTGACGCAAATATACTCAAAGTAGGCCGTATGTGAGGAATTAACCAATGCTGGGTCGAGGCGATTATGTACTGCCAAAAATACGCCACGACCGGAGGAATTGTCTTCTTTGTTGAGACCGTTGTCTCGGAGGACCTCAAAGTCAACGGTAAATAATTCCAGATAGTTTCAGAGAGGACAAATATGTCGTAAGAAAGCTTTTGCGAATTTAGAAACACTGGAGATTTTATTACGTAGCCCTCGTACATTCTGGTAGTATATAGATATAAATTGAGAAGGGCTTTGAGAAATTGGGTTAGGAGCTATAGTAATTTTTAAAGTTAGAACGTGTTCTTTGAAGGTGTCAAAGACGTTTGGAGCTTAAGTGTGAGGCGAATGTAGTTATTCACCTCAAGAGGAGAGATATCAAAGCTCTCATGAAAACGAACAAAGATTTTTCTCAGCTCAGTTGGATTATTTGGGAGGCCTTCTTGATTTATTGATTCCAGAAAGCTTGTTTTAGTTATACCATCTATGCAAACAGAATCCGATTTATCGTGCAGATAGCCAAGATAGATACGTATCTTTTCGTAAATTTTGCGATATCTCACACGAGATAGGATAAACCAGTTATCGTCACTGTTATCTGTAAGTTTTTTGGTAAGTTTACTTATAGGTGGGAGGAGTGGGTCTAAAAAGGCTGGTGGTGCAACATGCGGGCTTTAAAGAACTAATATCATTGTTTTCATTGGGGATATTGAGGAGGAAGATGTCGGATTAAGAATGTGAGAACGAATAAAATTTGGGTAATCAACGGTGGGAAGAGTGCCAACAGAATTTTTTTGTCTGAAGTATAGAAGGAGAGGGATTCAACGATAAATTAAAGGATACGCGATAACGTTGAGTAGTTGGGCGTTTAGTAGTGGGTTTAGCAGGGCGAAGTGTGCTTTGTGATTTAATAGATGTATTATTAGGAGTATTTGAGGGTTGGATTGATTGTGGAGGAAAATAAGGAAAACTATTAGTATTAAATTTCCAGTTCGGATCAAGGGTGGAATTATTTTCAAGGCTAGCTGAGCACTTAGAGGTTGGTTTATTAGACTTAGGATTAGGCTTACGAGTATTAATTGATTTTTTTGATGACTTAAATTTAGGTTTAGGTAGTGTTTGGTTTCCTTTCGGCTTGACAGTCCATTTCGTGGCAACCATTTTCCCCAGCAAGGTAACACTGCCCTGCGCTGTTAGAAACATCCATACGAACTTAGACGGAATGTTTAGTTTATAACCACGAGCCATTTTGGTTTGAGAAACTCTCTGGCATTCAGTTATATTGATGGTGAATTTCTGGAGAGAGAATTTACAGACCCGTGAAGAGTCAGCATTTCGGGGAACGCTTTTGAGGAATAACATAGTAAAATCCTCGTGATTGTCACTGCGAAACTTTTTGAGCCTATCTTCCCATTCAGAAGGTGTCCAAGTTGTACCAAATTGGTTAATTACATTGCGTGTAACGGTTACAGGGTGACAAGTTTTGAAGCCATGTCCTTTAGAGGCAGTATAACCAGCAGATAAACCGGCAGCCGGAAGATCCGTTATTGGAAGTAAGGGGATGTGGGCAGCAAGCTGGAGAGACGGGCACAGTGGCATGTCGGCTATTGTTTCCCTCAATTCGGAATGTATTGACGTTGACATGTTGGCTGTTGTTTCCATTAATTCCGCTTGAATTGAGGAGTTGTAGAGGGAAGTTGGAGGCTGAATATCATTAATGATTTCCGCAAGCGTATACCGAGTTGCGGAAAGCTCATCACTGATATCGTTGATTCTATAGATCAGTGTTTGTATTAATGGGTCCGACATTTGACGGGAGACAGTGGTAATTTTAGGGGGTGAAGATGATGAGGATGATTGAAGAAATACATCAATAACTTGTTGCAGCGATTTAATATTTTTGCTTATTTCGGCAATGGACGAGGCATCCTTAGCACCCCAAGTCTGGAGTATTTTTTTAATTTCTTCCAGTAAATTCTTTCTGACAGGCTTGTTTTTGGACAATGCACATGTAAGACTATCGAAGCATCGTGCCATTTCTTTAAAGCTTTCCTCATTGACCAAGGATTGCGTGGTGCTTTAAAATGAGGTTATCCTTGTCGTAATTAAGCCTCTTGATGTGACCCACAATATAGTCGTACAAACACTTTAAGAACTTCTACATACTCTGGCAATCGGTACATATAAAATGCTCTTCAAGATGGGTATGATACCAATCTCTGGGGGCATTCATACATACACCACGGAGCTTTCGGTTACAAAAAGCTTAGCACATCACCCACTTTGATGTATTGTCAAAGGCGCTACAATTCGACAGACTGCACTTAAAGCTCATTATCACTATCAGCAATATCAGCACACAAAAGTAGGTTAAGAAATTGTTTATGTCAACGCATGTAGAAGAGTTTGATAATTGCAAAAAAGAATTGTCGTTGGTCAGCGGAAAATAACTAAAAATAACGCAAATATAAAAATAACGGAAAATAAAAATAACGAAAACGGACAAATTGTGTTGATCAGCGATATTAAATAATTAAAAACTCGCGGAGTAATTAAAAACACGTCTGAGCCGTTCAAGTTTCAACAATATTTCAGTAGCATCGCAAGCGGGGAATGTGCGTCCACTGCGCGTATATGTCATCAAGTTGGGTGTTCTTCGATAGGAAAAGTGCGAGTCGATTGGCGAAGAATTCGGCGGTCTGTTGCGATTGCAGCTTTTCGACATCCAGTTTTCTCTTTTTTTCCTATCCGTACGCGATTTGCTACATATACACGCGTGCAGACCTTGTCTGCAACCAAGTAGTGGCCTGAGTCTATGTTTGCACCACGTATTGTGCGTACGTCTAGTACATTGTAAGCAAGCTTTCCGTCGATCACAACGTGATCAATCTGGTTTCAACATTAGGGGGGTTCCTGAAGCTTCATTTGAAGATTCATTTTGGAATAATTTAACCGGGTGGGTTCCAAACCCGATGCACAACCATTCATTCAAGGTCACGGAGAAGCCCGTCGCACACATTAGTTAGCTCACTGACGGATGTCAGATCGCTATCCAGAGGGCACCACGAGTAGGCTGTATGTCGACGTGAATCATAGAACGCAAGGATCGAACATTTTCAAATAGCAAAGATGTGCGATATTCACTAAGGAAAGTTGAATAAATAGAGAAAGATCTCTGAACAGTAACAGAGAGCATTTAAAACGTAAGAGTTCCGAAATGGACAATTTTTCAATATATTCGTCAGTTATTTTCGAATTTTTGAACAGAATGTTTCGAATTTTCCTGATTCTGCTGAAGCCTTTGTTACGGTGGAAAACGTCATCGAACATTATTAATAATTCATTGGTATTTTAAGCAATTAAAGTTTTACGTATAGATTCAATAGCAGCTGCTCTTTTTACAGAAATTCTTTTTGTTTCTAGTTTTAAATTTTCTGCACTTAAACAAAATGTTATTTATGTACGCCAAATCTCCTTTTACGAGAATATTTAGATTATCGAAAAATTTTTCGCTTAGCGAATTGCCTCTTCGTCCTTCAAATGATAGAATGAAATTCATCGAAATATGCAAAAAAAAAAAACAAAAGCAGAATATCAGGAAAAGAAATAAGCATTGTTACATAAGTATATGAGCCCTGCTTATGAAATTTGGATACAAAGCCTATAAAATTAGAGTATCTGACTACTGAAATTATATTTATTTACCTGTTTTTCGTAGTATTTTGCTCAAACAAATGAGTTCTATCGCGTTCGTGCCACAGTTCTGTATGCAAATGGCGTTAAGCAAAGATTCTTAACCTCCAGCAAGGCGTGTAAATTACTTTTGGCTCAACTAAATGACGTATTATGGATATCCATAGACGGTTCTGGATTTGTTAATGCTATTACCCAAACATCATATACTTCTGGATCGGATGATTGTTCTAGTCCTCAACTTTCCACTTCAGGACTGGAAGACTTCAACACTGATGTTCTCATTCGTCACACTGAATTGGCGCCAGTTCCGGATACTACTAGTTTTATACAAAAACTGGAGCGTGATCGAGAAGCGCGGGAAAAGGGTGAAGTGCGTGATAATCGCGGTTTTTTCGCCAAATATGTAAGCCATTGTATTATTACTTTTTTTTAACAATTTGTCTTTTATTTATATTTTGTTTTTCTGATTATAGTGGATGTATATTCTCCCTGTTGTTCTTTTTGTATTTATATCCGGAGCAACTAACCAAGAAGCTGCGAAATAATTTAATGCAGTTATATAAATAAATTGCATTTTGTCAACAAATACTTGTTTACATGAAATATTATATTACATACATCGGTTATATTTAATTTTTCTATTGTAGGTTCACTGAAGGAGCTGTAATTTTTAATTTAAAGAAAATTATTATATTTGCTGAACTTAGTATTTTCAGAAAAAATGCGTATATTCCACAATTTTCATTGGAATGATTTAGGAGTAATTTATTAATGCACAGTGTCCAATTTCCCAGAAAAGCCAAAACTAAAAAAAAAATTTTATGGTTTTTGCTAGGTGGCACCGTCGTTTATTGTCTCAAAAGTATAATCAGTTCTTATTTATGTAAATAGATATTTATAATTGTAGCAGGTCAGAATAACTCTTCCCTGAGACGTGCTCGTCACCAGTTTTACATTTACAATTTAAAGTGATTTTTTCCAATACCGTTCAAAGGAAGGTATTTATAGAATAATATACAGTGGCGAGCATGTATCCAGCTGGTCATATTTGATTTTGAGTATCTGTAAAACCTATAAAAATAATCCAATCGAATTGGAACTTTCGCCGTTAATTTCTTTATTTATATTTAAAAAAGGAAAATTATAAACCATTTCCAAAATTACAAAGTTAATGTAATTTTTAGTGCTTGCAATGGAAAAAGCCAATGTATTCACTTTTACCTATATGGAAGACGAATACTAATTTTTAAATCAAGAGCAAATGAAATTTGGGGATTCCCAGACTTTATGGACGAAAGCGCTTACCCTGAAGATGAAGTAATTTTTCAACAGGATGGAGACTCGAAGCACACGGCAAAAATTGTTAAAATTTGGCTCAATAATTAAATATTTCAAACAATGAAGTGGCCTGCCCAAAGCTCAGACCTAAATTCTATAGAAAAGTTATAAAAAACGATTGGCACGGTACGACAATGCACCAACAAATTTGAACGAGCTTTGGTCCCGAGTTCAGATTGAGTGGAACAGAATTTCACGCCCACTCGTCGAAAAATTAGTTGAAAGTATACCTAAACGAGTAAAGTGTGTTATTAAAGCCAAGGGCCTTTGGACTAAATTCTGAAAATATTTCTTTTTTGGGTTGTATTTATTATTTTCTATATTTTCTAAACGTACAGATACTCAAAGTCAAATATGACCAGGATGTATCCATTAATGCTCGCCACTGTATGTATGCATTTGTTAAGTATTGTCGCAAGTTACATAAGTATTTGATTCAAAAAAATTATGGTAAATATGGGCATGTGTGGCGAAGGCCCACCAAAAAAATATATTAACAGGTGGAAGAAAGTATGTTGCAAATCCACGTCATCAACCCAAGCATTTAAAATTATTGATGGTTTTTTTTTTAAACAGGTATTGTCAGATTGGAAAGGCTGTATACGAATAAAATTGGCACACAACAAATATGAAAATAAAGCAACCGGAATGAGGCCTGTTTAATAAATTGGTACTTACAGCTGCCGAGGAAACGGTCGCACATATTTGCAGTTTAGATACGTCAGTTGAAGAAATATCGAATACCAAACCATTTGGCGTAAAAGACAGTAAATCGCTGAAAGCGATGAAGAGATAGCAGGGCCAAGCAAAATGAATTGCTATATTACGGAATCTGCTCCGAGAAAGAGAGTGCGAGAAACCCCCTTGCAAGACTTCATAAAGAAACACATGGCCACAGAATCTAGTGCTGTAACCTTGAAGCAGTTTCTTAAAATGTCCAACAACAACACAGAAGTGCTAGAAGTTTGCAATAGTGGTATAGGAAAAGTATACAAGACTGGAAAAATTGAACGATATGATATGGCAACAAAACACAATCATTGCTTAGCAGAACAAAGATAAGCGTAAGTAATATCTTGTAATACAGGAATAGACAATATCGAAACAACCACATTAAGCAAAAAATGATGGAAATTTAATTATTGAGATTCGAAAAGGGAAATGTAGAGGGAAAGAAGTAATTCTACGCTCAAAAAAACGAACATCGTACAATAAACATACAAACCACAAATGTATTTTTACCAAAAAGCAAAGCATGATCTCAATGAATTTTTATGATTAATATTTATTTTGTTTCAGTCAATTTTTAATATGTTCCTTTATATACTCGTAGATTAATGCATTCAAAATGCGCTTTTTTTGTTACATACTGTTATAAAAGTGGTTTGTTTAATAAAAAATTTAATTGTTAAAGTGCTCCCATTAAATTATTTGCAATTTTGTCTCTAATAGTTAGACCGGCACTATGGAGACAACTGTTATCTTCTACAAAATCCTAGCCGATAGCGTCTTCCAGGAAATCATCCACGAAGTCATTTAAATTATGAAGGCGATACATGTTATGCAGAGCACTGCAGACATTAACAATTTTAACAACTTTCTTTGGGATATATGGCAAAGTGGCTTGAAGGCATCAAAAACTCCTATTTTTAGGACTCCTATTACTCTTTAAACGATGTTCGCGTTTTTGAGTGTAGCAAGTTGAATTTAGGTTGCGAAGTTCCAGCACTTGGGTCTCTAAAGGGAGTTAACACAAACGGTTCTAATCCATATACAGAATCGTCTAGGAACAAAAAGTTACGTTCACCGCTTATATATTTAGACAAAAAATACTTTTTTGCACTGCGCAGCCTATTCCAGGAATTCCAAAATCAGCACAAAAATGCGATTTAGACTTGCGAACTTCATTTTGACTTGCACTCAAATTGATCCAGTAAGATATTTAGCATTTCTTGTAAAATCTTGCACATGGTACTTCTTGCGGGCGTTAAATCATCTTTTCCAACAGAACTCTGGAATCCTCCTTCCACAAGGCATCTTAACGTAGGAGCTAGCTTTAGCTCAGCAGGAATATGTGACGGATTTATTAAAAGCTTAACATCATCAACAATACTTTTAAAAGTAGTTTTGTCTATCCTGTTGCATGCCATGAAGCTGTAAAAGGCAAAATGGTACACTCGTGTTGTCTTCCAATGCAGTATATATACACTTACACTGGTTGTGGAACACCCAATTGGTTGGAATAATCTCTAAGGGCACATGTAGCCTGCAAAAGAGATATAATGGTTTCATACTGTAAAGTATTTTATGTAGCATGGTAGGGTTCTGAACTTTAATAAATTACTAAAAGTTATAGACCTAAATTCTATTGAAAAGTTATAAAAAACGATTGCACCAACACTCGACAATGCACCAACACTCTTCGCATGCATAGAAATATGGTCAAACCGATTTCTACCATCATATATACCGGGGAATATTGAAAAGTATATTAAGCTTCTCGCTACACACACAGTCACAATAAGCAAACCTTTCACATCTATACAAAAGCGTAGGTATCAGCTAAGTTTTGGTTAATAGTAAACGAATTTTCACTGGTGTAAACCTTAATGTTGACCTTAATGCTCGTAGTATCGCATAGACCCTGCCAACAACAATGAATATATGGTTATTCCATGTGAGAGTTCTGTTAGATAATACACCGACATTCTTTGCAGAGTCTACAAAACTTATCACAGAGTTGTTTATCCTACCTAAGTTGTCAAGATTAAATGCTTTCTTATAAATAATACACTTAGATTTACTAGGGTTTAAATGTAGCCCATTCATGGAAGCCCACTCATTAATAAGGTTTAAGTCAGAATTACCCGTGCGTGAAGACATGTGGCGTTGCTGAGGGAAGTTGGCATTACCGCCGTGTACTGCCATCTGTCATACGACACCACACTAAATTTCAAACTGATTCATAGGTTAGTTTTTATTTGGCAGCCATTAGTATCACTCGTGTTTGGTGTTTCGCGATAAAATGGAAAATAACAATATCGATCCGTAATTCGCTTTTTATTTTTGGATGGAAAAACATGCGAAGAAATAAAAGCGAAGTTGGATGCTGTCTATGAAGACCCTTCATTATCTATCACAACCGTAATATATTGGTTCAAAGAATTTAAACGTGGTCGTACATTTGTTTTTGATGAGGAACGCCCAGGCCGCCCGACAGACGTGATTACCGAGGAAATCGTTGAAAAGGTCCGCGACATAATTCTCGCTGATCGCCGAACGAAAGTGCGCGAAGTAGCAGAGGCCGTAGGAGTGTCGTACGGAACGGTAATTAATATTTTACATGATATGTTAAGCAAGAGAAAGGTGTCGGACCGATGGGTGCTGCGATTGCTTACGGTGGACAACAAGCGGATACTGCTGTCAATGTCGAAGCAGTGTTTCGATCTCTTTCAACGAAATTCGCAGGAGTTTTAGCGTCACCGTTGATGAAAACCAGAGACCAAGCGACAGTTAAAACAATGGATTTTTCGGGGTGAATCTGCTCCGAAGAAGGCAAAGACGGTCCCATCGGCCGGAAAGGTCATGGCCACGATTTTTTGGGATTCCAAGGGAATAATCCTCATGGACTTTTTGCAGAGAGGAAGAACGACGCAGCTCCATTTGTCTAAGAAAAAAGTGCTGTTTCACCACGATAACGCACCAGCACATTCATCCGGAATTGTCGTGGCCAAATTGCATGAATTGAACTACGAATTCCTGCCGCACCCACCGTACTCGACTTGTACTAAAAGGAGATTACGTTGAAAAAAGGAAAAAAAAATTGTGAAAAACTTGCCTCTTCATTCCTAACACGGGTGCTTATTGATCGACCTCGTATAATTGGACATCGTCCACATAAACATCGATCCTTGGGGTACGCCACTAAATAAATTTTTTTTAAATTACACCGAACTACCCACACAGACTGCTTGAGATTTATCTGAAAGATAGAATCTGACTAGTTTTATTGATGGCGGTGACAATTTAAACAGATTTCTTAACTTAAGGCAGTAAATTATGGTCAACTGTATTAAAAGCTTGGAGTCAAGAAGAGTAAGTAGAGTTACGTGATTACAATCAAGTTGAGTGCAAATTTATTCTGTAACATTTATGTTAGTAGTAAAGCAGTGGTAAAACTTCTTTTAGATCTAAAGCCAGATTTACGTTCAGATATATGTGAATACAGGGAGAAAATCAAGCATACTATCACTCAAACAAACAATAATTCTTTTGATGCTAATAATGCAGAAAATGTTTAAAATATTCGTTTAATTTTCCTATTTTGGGAAACTATTTTTCCGAGTTAAGCAAGTTCATCTTGATAGACTACAAATAGTGTATTAAACAGGCTTATTGAACATTAGGTTTGCCATAGAGAGAATAAAAACAATGTATGTATATCGAACAGGCTGATAAGACGATAGTTTCGGAACCAACCATGGTTCCTCATCAGTGACTTTGTGGTATTACTTTCTGTTTGAATAATCCATATAAGTTACTCATAATTGTAACCGAGAATTAGCTTTACAAGAATTTTATATGGTATATGTAGTATTTTCAGTGAATATTGAAACAGGCATACCACTCAGTTTGTTCTTAATTCTTTTTTCACTACTCAACACATAACCTATTTAATTTAATAAATTTTATTGCTGAACTAGCGTTATTTATTTTTAAAATATGGGTGGCCTACTAAATCTTGAAGTCTGTTTGCTGCAAGTTCTCCCAGTGAATATCATGTCATCGTTTTTGTTGAAACTTGGTTGATTTCCAACTTTTCCAACGAAAAATTCTTTGACACTTAATGATGTTTATGGCAAGCATAGAAACTGCTAGAACTGATTGTTCTAGAGGCGGTGGAGTTATTATTGCTATAAAAAGAATATCTCGTTCAGCTATATGTAAGTATGCTTAGTAAGGATAATTCTTTTTCACATCAATTATGTATCACTTGTTATGGAAATCATAACACTAATTAAAATTGATGTACTTCTTATATACGACCAATTTGCCTCGCCGATTTATGTATATATCTTTTGTATACATATGTTTGTAGATAATACTTACATACATTGAATTTCTTTTGTGTGATTTTAATTTAAGCAATTTAGTGTGGTCAAATTTTTGATAACTCTTTTATTTAATATAATATTACCATAATCTTAATCATGAAATATATGTAATCGATAATTGCTTAAGCATACTTACTTAACTGATACTACAACCGATGATCGGTCTTGGTCACCTCTATAAAGCTTCGCCAGTCGCCTCTGCTATGCGCGCCCTGACGCCAGTTGATAAGGACAAGTGCAGTCATTAGGACGTCCCCTTCTGCGTGTTCCTCCACCGTGGTTCGAATAATACACCCTTCTAGCCGGAACGCTTTCTTCCATTCGCTCAACATGACCAGCCAGCGAAGCTGCTGGATTTTTATACGCTTGCCGATGTCAGTGTCTGCGTACAGCTCATCGTTCCATCTTATTCGATACACGTCGTCCACGCATACTGGACCGTAAATCTTACGGAGTATCTTCCTCTCGAACGCTCCTAACAGATTTGATCTATTTATCTACTTCTCAATTGCCTACTGAGCCCGTAGTAACAGCTGTTAGCAAGAGTTAATCTCCGCTTGATCTCAGGGCTGACATTATTGTTGGTGTTTATGCTGGATCCTAGATAAACGAAATCCTTGACGACTTGAAAAGCATAATTGTCAACAGTAACATTTTGTCCAAGACGCCTTGCCTCTTTGTTTGTTGACACAATGTATTCTGTCTCTCCAAGCTACAAATCCAACACTAAATTCATGTCTCGACGCATGACAGCTGTAGTAGATATCACAGGATGTTCTTTTGGAGCAACCCTGTCCGGTCCATCGCATTTCCTGTATTATGGTGATGTCAGCTCTATTTTGTTGGAGGACATCCACCAGCTAGATAGTGGCACCTTCACAGGTGCATATCCGTAAATCGTCCTTTGGGCGTTTGCGGGAGTAGTCGACATTATTGGGGTTCAATATCCGAGGCTTCGTTTGAGGATTCATTGGTTAATATTTTGACGTGGTGGGTTCGAAGCCCGACGCACAACCATTCATTCAAGGCCATGGAGAAGCCCGCCTCACACATTAATTAACTCACTGACGGTTGTCAGGTCGCTACCCAGGGGACGCCACGAGAAGGCTGTGTGTCGACTTGAAACGTAGAAGCGCAGGGATCGAACATGGACGCACCTGCGACTGACACGAACTTTACCTTGTGTCCTACGCCTCAGGTATGCTTAAGCATACGTTTAATTCAAATTAATTGCTTTGAGAACAAACTGATGAGAATGCTAGATCTTGTATTTGTATCGAAGGACATTAAATATAATATGTTTGAATGCGATTTTCCTAATCAGAAGTCTGATATGCATCATATTCCAATGGTTATATGCATTGCATTTTATGTATATCTTAGAAGTTCATTTGCACTGAGTTATCCTATATAATTTAATTAAGGTTGCTATTTGGTATAATTTTTTTGATGGCTTGAATATCACTATTTCCTATAATTTATAAGCAAGCTTCACAAAATTATTACTTAGAATATTCCTATTACTGCTGCTAAAATTAGGACCAAAACCTGCTTTGGTTTACAGTGCTAGGTTCTTGTTAAGATCGTAGGAAATCCAAGTTTTGAAGATGTCTGTAGAGTGAAACGAGTTTTCAGATGCATTGCTGGCACTCTTCTTTTGCGAATAACATGCCATAGTAATTTTAAAGTACTACAGTGATGCAGGCTTCGGAGGTTATACTACTTCTGGCCGTTCTACTTCTTCTCTTCTTTTAGCAGAAGTTAGAATTTCACAAAAGAACAGAACATATTTCTATTAAACACTTTTTGATCGGTGAAAATTAAACGAGGAAATGATGAATGCTCTGCAAATTTCAACAGAAAAGCAATTAGCGGGTATAGTGACGAAGCCTTTGCCTTCAACACGTTTAAAAATGTTATTTAACAAAATGGGATTAATTTAACTATAAATAACAAGGAAAATTGCTGAAAATTATATTTTATAGTTTATACACTTTATAATAATGATTTGTTGGTTTACATTCAATCTAGAATTTCAGTTTGTTTCTTGTGTTTTTGATTTGTCAATATAATTTTCATATTTTTTATTAGTTCAAATAAATATTCAACTACAAACAAAGCGAGTAAAACAAAGATGCAAATAAATTTCGAAATTAATCTCGTTGCCAGTTGCGTAAACGAATATCGCAATTTCATATGTAAACGTAGTAATAGTACTAAATGGTATGAAGTATTTTTGGTATACTTAAAAAGATAAGTATGTTTATTATGGGTATTCACACAACGTCGTAAATCCTACCAAATGCCGTATACCGCATAAGTTTACATCGTCATAAATTGCAACAACATATTTGTATGGAAAATTATTGTTATTTACAATAAAACACGTTTCAGTTAATTTTATTTTATCTTTCTTTATTCTTTTCACTTGCATCGACTTGTCCTTTTAATTGGTAAAAACAGAGTAAAAACTAAAAGTTTCAAAAGGCAACATAAACCCATTTTCATAAAGGGATAAAGAAAACACTAGATTTTGCACAACATAGTGTTATCTCTTTCTATCCATACACATATGCTGCTTTTGCCACAGATGATGTTACCAGACGTTAACATATCCAAATCGTCTAATATCATCTGTTAATTCCAACACACCTCCTCAATAGCAACACATGTATATAGATAAAAAAAAATTAAAATTTAATTTCAAAATAAAATAATACATAAAATTTATGTGACAAGCCGAGCCTTCTGGGGAGTATAACATATTTTGGTCCAACATTTGTTGCTAGTATTGGGAAAACCCAGGAAAACCCAATCAGACCAAATAATTCAAAGTTCAGAAAATTACATAAAAAAAATTAATTAAATTAAAGATTAAGAAAAAAAAAATTAATTTAGTTTAAATTCAATTCATCAGTAATCAAGTTCATAAAAATAAAAGTTTAAATTCAAGTTAAATGTAATATTTAAATGTATACAATGTATTTTATACATGCACTAAATGTTTAGACCCAACTGGGACCTTAAGTCGACAAATCTAGGCTTTGCCAAAGGTTTGGTCAGAATATCAGCAATTTATTTTTTTGTGGATATATATATTTTAATTAGTTTATTTTCAATTTGTTCTCTAGAAAAATTATATTTAATATCGATATGCTTCGATCGTTTGTGACATGAGGGATTATTAGCTATGCTAATACAACCTTGATTATCTTCGAAAATCTTTATAGGTTCGTTCAAATCAATTCTCAAACTCTTCAATAAAGAAGCCATAAGGCTTCTCTAACTGCTTCAAATAATGCCATGTACTCTGCTTTAGTTGATGATGCTGCAACAGAAACCTGCTTTCTCGTGTTCCAACAAATTAGGTCTGTATCAAACATTTTAAAAAGATAACCAGTAGTGCTTCTTCTATCGTTTTGGCATCCACCCCAGTCAGAATCTACATAGCCAATTAAGTGATCGATATGTACTGAAGTAGCAACAAATGTCAGTTTCAAATCGATAGTTCCCTTAAGGTATCTAAGGACTATCTTTAAACATTGCCACAGTTCTTTGTTGTTCTTATTGCTATAACGACTTAAAATATTAACGGCTGTGCTTAGATCTGGTCGTGTACATAACATTATGTACATAAGACATCCAATCACACTTTGACATGGTGCATCATACTTAATTTCTGAATTCAATGCTTCATAGTTCAGCTTGCTTGGAGAACTAACTGGATTGCATTAATCATTTTGAATTTTCTCAAAACATTTTCAATATATGCAGATTGGCTAAGATGAACCTTATTCTCTTCTCTACCTACTTTTGTTGCTATGAAATAACGAATCTCATGCAAATCAGTCATTCTAAATTTCCCCATTAAATAAATCTTGAAGTTATTCATAGTCTCTATACTCGCGGTTGATATAACTAAATCGTCAACATATAATAATACATATATGTTCTTTAAGGTGTCACCTTTATCAAAAATATAAATGCAACGATCAACAGGTGAATTTTCAAAACCAATTTCTTTCAGGGTTTGCTCAAAAACCTCAAACCAACATCTTGCTGCCTGTTTAAGCCCATAAATGGCTTTATTTAGCTTGCAGACTTTATCATTACCACATGATAATCCTTGAGGAGTACACATATATATTTCCTTTTGAAGTATACCATTCAAGAAGGCAGTTTTAACATCCATATGATGGACTTTTAAGTTAAAATGGTTTGAAAAAGATATCAATATTCGGAAACTTGCAATTCTTGCCACTGGACTCTATCAATCCTATCTTTTATTTCATTAAATGTATTTGGAATGGTACTAACCAAAGCATTTGCATTCATTATGCAATTCTCAATTAGGTCCTTATATGATATCCGTGGTCTTTCTTTAATTCGTTCACTTCTTCTGGTTTCAACACATTCTTGTCCAAATTCTTTATCACTTTCATTTATTTCATTTAAATCACTAGGTTCACTAGGCTGTTTAACTGATCTTAATTCATCAGATTCCATTTCCGTACTCTCATTCGGGACATTGGACTGAAAACATTCCGTACTCTCATTCGGGACATTGGACTGAAAACTTTCTGTACTCTCATTCGGGACATTGGACTGAAAACATTCCGTACTCTCATTCGGGAAATTTTCCTTACTTTCATTCAGGACATCATTTTTATCGAATTTATTTTTTATTACAGCTCTAGAATTTGTCATATTTTTTTCAACAATAACACCCCTAGCTACTGTAAATTTTCTGTATTCCATATCCCATATTTTTAATCCATTTGGCTCATACCCAACAATTATACCTTTTCATGATTTTTCATCAAACTTTCTTTTTCTTGTCTTATCATGGACAAACACTGTTGAACAGAAAACTTTTAGAAACTTAAGATTTTGTTTCCTATTATGCCACATTTCATATGGAGTTTTTTAAATGTTCTTTCAATGCAACACTGGGACTTCTGTTAATTAAATATGTTGCGGTCAGTACCGCTTCACCCCGTAAAGTTTTTTGCAATTGTGCTCCATTAACCATTGCACGAGCTTTTTCTGTAATGGTTCTTATCATCCTTTCGGAAACACCATTTAATTGTGGAGTATGTGGAACTGTTAGATGGTAAGTAATACCTTTCTGAACACAATAGTCTCGCATTTCATTTGATAAGTACTCCCTACCATTATCAATATATAAATTAACGATTTTCAAATTGAAATGGGCTTCACTCTTTGCTATAAAATCCCTAAACATTTAAAAGACATCAGACTTGTGGGAAATCAAATAAGTCACACAATAATGTGTGTATTGATCAATAAAAATTACATAATAATTTTTACCATCGATTGTTGCAGGGGTTATCGGACCCAGACATCAGAGTGAACAACATGTAAAGGTTTCTTTATATAGTTTTTATTTTAAAATTTTTCGAAACGAAGTGTTGCCTGTTTTTCAGTTATACATGCTTCACATAAATCATTTTCTGGCTGTACATTTCTTATGATGTCAGTGTCTTCAAACATATCCTTTCCCTTTATCTCTAAAAATTTCGTCTGACTAATATGCCCCAACCTCTCATGCCACAGTCGATACTCATTAATTTTAAGAGCATTAGACATATTAATTTTCTTACACAACATAAATTCAATAATGGGTATATTTTTTTTATATTTACCATCCATAATTATTTCTTGTTGCTTACTAATTTTCACACCTCCTGGATGAAATTCAATCGTCATTCCTGCATCCTGCATTCGTTTTACCGAAATTAGATTCTCTGAGACATCTGGACAAAAAAGAACATCCATAAATGTGATCCTTTCCGAAAAATTGTTGCTTAAGGCCACACTGCCCTTCTTTGTCGCATAGATGTACTCGCCAAGTTTCGCCACTGCTATTTTAACTTATGGCTCCAGGTTGATACATCCAGTTAACAGAGTCTCATCATTAATCACATGATCTGATGCTCCTGAGTCCCGCAAAAATCAGATACTTCCCCCTTTCTTATGATTCAGATCACGTCTCAGCATGAATGCAATGCTTTTATCCGGCTGAACAGCTGCCATTTGGGCTTGTTTCTGTTTTACTGTGATTTTATTTTCTGACATTCTCTTATACGAGAAACAGTTCCTTTTAATGTGCCCGTGTTTACCACAGTGGTGACATTTTATTTGGTTTTTTGCATATGGCTTCAGTGACTTGTATCCAATTCGGCCCTTCATGCCATATGTTTTATTCTTAGGCTCATTTTGGTAATTTATGTTGACTGCTTGCAACACTTTTGCGCTTGTGTCTTTGCTGGCATTCTTTAACTTAATCTCATGGTCGAGCAATCGGTTTTTTACAAAAACCAATGTGAGATTTTGTTCTGTTAGGGTTTCGATTGCCGTTATGATTCCATCCTAAGATGATGGCAACGACAACAATAAATGGGACACCTTCTCCATTTCATCGACTTTTGCTCCAGCAGCCAGTAGTTCAGTCACCAAATCATCGAACACATTAAAATGGTTTATAAGCGAACACTCTCCCTTTAATTTCAAGGTTAAGAGCTGCTTTCGCACAGACAACTGCGATGCTAAACTCTTTCTTTCGTAGATAGCGTCCAAATTAGCAAAAATCTGTTTTGCTTTGCAGCCACTTATTAACTACTACTACTACTACTATTAACACTACTTAAATATTCTATGATTATACCTTTCGCAGTTCGCTCCATTTTCTGCCATTCGACTGTGATTTTTTTCGGCTCATCTTCATCAATCACTTTTAAAGCATCTACCTCACACAAAGCAGCACGGACGCGAAATTTCCACGTGGCATATTTTTCCCCATCAAAAGGCTTTGTTTCGTTTTCCTTTATCCATTGTCCAATTAAATTTTATTTTTATCACTTCTTAGCATAAGTTAAAACTGGGCCCATAACCTGTTGAGATTATCAACCCTTTACAATAAAACACGTCTCAGTTAATTTTATTTTATCTTTCTTTATTCTTTTCACTTGCATCGACTTGTCCTTTTAATTGGTAAAAACAGAGTAAAAACTAAAGTTTCAAAAGGCAACATAAACCCATTATCATAAAGGTATAAAGAAAACACTAGATTTTGCACACATATGCTGCTTTTGCCACAGATGATGTTACCAGACGTTAACATATCCAAATCATCTAATATCATCTGTTAATTCCAACAATTATTTTCACCGTTTGTGCCTCAAAAGCAAGGTGCAAATAAAATATACACGCACTGTTCCTAACATTTCTGTCAGAGAAAGCAACTGTTGCCAATTTTAACAAAAAAGTTAGATTCTTCTAAAAAAATTGTACTTCTCATGCAAGACAACAAATCAAACAGCACTTTGTCGGAAG
The DNA here is from genome assembly GCA_958295655.1 of Palloptera scutellata. Lineage (NCBI taxonomy): Eukaryota > Metazoa > Arthropoda > Insecta > Diptera > Pallopteridae > Palloptera > Palloptera scutellata. The sequence continues at coordinate 77,941,808 of OY282449.1, read as the reverse complement.
TAAGAAATTTGCAAATATGTAGAATTGAACTTTAATTTTCTATTACTTTGGTTGCAGGTTTCGGATAATGAAAAACGTAGCGGCGCATCAATCCTGCTCATAGATGGACGGAAAAGCAAAAAAGATGTTTGCTTGAGGAAGTGATTTTAAAAATAAAGGATGACCATGAATAATATGAGGTGTGTAAAATTACTTTCAAAGCCAATTCTAGCAGTATTTAAACAAATGTTTGTGGCAATTCAGAAATTAAAGTGCTATAAATTTTACAGCAAACTAAAGGAAAAAAATAAAATAACGTGAGCTTTTACAGGGTATACGAGTATTAAAGTTTATTTCGTTTAGCAAATACGAAGATAATAATAATAAAAAGCTTTATAAAAAATTTTATATTCAGCAATATTCTTTTGCTTATTAATGTCGGTGATTAATAAAATTTAATCGATGTTTATGCGGTGGCAGATTCAAAAGAGGATGCAAAAATTAGAAATTGTTTTTGAACCGACACAATTTTACTTATGTAGCAACTATATTGAGGATTCCAGACAGGAGATGCATACTCAAGAAAGGGTCTGACGAGTGAAGTCAATAGTGTTTTTGTTTTATAAGGGTCGTTTAATTCTTTTGACCAACATTTAACAAACCCTAAAGATCTTTTAGCTTTGTTCACACACGAGTTGATATGCAAGTTAAATTTTAATTTGGTGTCAAACCCTGTAGAGAGTATTTAGCAGATGTAAGTTGCCTCCTCATAAATGTCATAAACTTACATTTATCGAGATTAAAGAACATTAAGTTTAATCGGCAACATTTGGAAAATTATCAAAATCTTCTTCAGAAGTTTTTATTGGATTATAGAGTTGTAAGATAAGAATAACTTTACACCATCATCATACATAATAATTTTGCAATTTCGAATAACAGGCAGCAAATCGGTAATAAACAGAAGAAATAATAAAGATCAGAGATGGTTCACTTGAGAAAGCCCGGAGATATGACTCTATCTATCTTAAAAGCAAGGGCGCATAGCCATAATTGCCTTTATCAAATGCTTTGCTAACATCAGTTTGCTGGTCATTAATAAATCATTACACATGTGGTGAATTCTAAAAGGTTCGTCCTTGTAGATCTCCCCTTAAGGAACCCATGTTGCCATGTGTTGATCAGTGTTATAACAGAGTGCATAATTTGGGTAGTAACAATTAATTCAAATAACTTAGGTATCATACTTAATTTAGCAATACCTTTATAATTTGTGATATTAGGTTTAACACCATTTTTATGAAGAGCAATAATAAAAGATTCTTTCCAACAAACTGGAAAATAACCCGATTAAAAACATATGCCAAAAATTTTTGGAAGTGGTTTATCTAATAATAATCCACAACTCAGAATATTATCGGGCTCAGTTGTATATGACAGCTCAAGAGACTTAAGATGGTAAAGAACATCTAAAGGATCTATGGCTGGAAATAAAATTATTGAAGCTAAACGTAGAATATGTAGATTCGAATATATCAGCAACCAAGTTTGCCGTTTCATGGTCATCACTAGACGGAGGGAAATCGCTGCCTTACGTTTCGAATTTACAAAGTCTTAAAATGAATTAGGATCATGGTTAATTTAAATGTTTATACAATAATCCTTATTTCTGATAAGGACACACGACGTTCTGACACACGATGAAAAGAAGTTTTAACTTTAGGTACAGATTGTTCAAATGCTTTATATAAAGTATTATTAAATAGAGATACACATCTGGCTTACTGTGAAACAGAAATAATATCAACGAGTTTATTGTATGGTAATTAGTTCTTTGAAAGCAGTGTTTTAAATTAAAAGTTTTTATATAAATATTTAGACTATAAGGTAATTCAAAGGATAACACTGAGGAAGGAAAATGACTATCCGATGAAGCATAGGGTTCGGATCGAGAAACACAAACTTTTGAGTCATCATCTACATAGACAAGATCCAAACATTTTCGTTCTTATTAACTATGTTATTAATCTGATTCAAACTTAGTTCAGAAAGTGTATCTATAGCAGTATAAGGCTTGGCAAATCCACCAGGTATTCATAATACGCCAAATCCTGGAAAAGACCCGAGAAAAGCAGATTGACACCCACCGGCGATTATAAAGCCGCCTTCGACAGCACGATAAGGGATCACTTGTACGCTGCAATGTTTGATTTTGGTATCCCTGCAAAGCTTATTCGTCTTGCACAATGACACTGACTGAAACCACCAACAAGGGGGTAATTGGGACAGACCTCTCCGCGACATTTGATACCAAAAGAGGTTTCCTATGAAAATCCAGCGGCTTAGCTTGCTGTTGTTGAGCGAATGGGTCATATTGAGCTCCGGCTGGAAGGGTGTTTTATTCTAGCCACGTTGGAAAACTTGCAGAAGATGACGCCTTAATCATCGTTGGAAAGACCAGCTAAAGGTGAACCTGATGGCACTTGGCCTTACAAACTGGCGCCACCGCGCGCGTAGCAGAGGCGACTGTTGAAGCTTTAACCAAGCTACCAAGACCGATCATCGGTTGTAGAGCCAACTAACTAAGTCGCCAAACAGTCAGCCAAGCAAAATTCGAAAAGTCAAACGAAATTGCTGATTACTGGGTTTCTTCAACAAACTTTCAAATTCAAAATGCTAAACTGTCGAACGCGAAAAAGAAGAATGATATAAATATAGGTTTAATTGTTAACTGTTATACTATTTTCGATAGAAACTTTAACTGTTATCTATATTCTGTTATTTAAACCCCGAACACTCTGCGGAGCAGTCCAACGCACTACGCTACAGCGAGCACTTTTTCTCTATTCAACAAGATTAAATACAACGGAAAAAATGTTTCGTCTAACTTTCTACAAAGCCAAATAATACAAACATGTACAAATCATGTACCGGCTGTGGCTTTTCACACGCTCGCGATGATTGTAAACTTCGACATGCTGAGTGTTTCAAATGCGGTCGCGTGGGCCACGTAGCTACTGTCTGTTTGTCAAAATGTGATGCAAATAAAAACGCAAAGAGTTCGAGTAAACAACCATATAATCCGCAGCGAAAAAATAAGAACTATATGTACAGGCGAGCATTAACACTGTCGAAATTATTTTCAATATTACTAGAGTAGTGAAGAAAGAACAATAAAAAACTTTATTGATCTGGAAATAAATCCTAAAGTAATTACGTTCCAAACTGATTCGGGAAAACTTTACTTTAGAAACCTATGAAATGCTAAGTAAACTCCCAACAAGTCTCAAAGGGGCCATAGGTCTCTTTTGGGTTTTGGAAACAAAAAACACCCTTCGCGGTCATGCAGAAATTCAAATCGGAGTGTGATCGCTTAGTGTAAGCTGGAATTTTTAAGCCGATGGAGTGGGCATCACCCATCGTATTAGCACCAAAGCCTAACGGTTGCATTCGAATATATGGCGATTTCAAGGTTGATGTTAACAAATTAATATAGAACGATATCCGTTACCGACGCGAGAAAATCTGTTGCACACTATTCGTTTGGCCAGCGTTTTTCTAAAATAAATCGAATACCATGTTCACCTATCGTAATTTACGATTCATTCTTAATTTATGCATAAACCATGTGTAAATTAAGTAATTTCACCTTGGGAAATATGTCAAATAAATTACTTTGAACTGAAGTAATTTATCATAAATTACCACATAAATTAAGATCAAATCGGTGTCAGCACTGATTTTTTCGATATGTAATCGAAGAAATGGCATCACAAGGTGTCATTTCTATAAACAAAAAGTTCGATATGGGGAAAAAATATACAAAAAAGGAAATTGTGGGGGATTGGAGCCGAGGGCCTCCTAATTGAAATTTGGAGGTCCAAAATTAATCAATTAAGAGGCGCCCGGAAATTGCGCACATAATTGAGGAGATGGTGGTGGCGCTGGAAGAGCAAGGTGTGTTGTACACAGCAAATGAATTAAAAGTAAAAATGCACAACTTGATGGTACGATACAAGTATGTAAACATAACAACATAAAAACATAATCAGAAAATAAATTAATTTACATTACAGGAAGGAAAAGGCAAGCATCGGACCATGCGGGGGCTCTCCTTCGGAGTGCACTTTGCTGGCTTCATATAAAAGTTACCACATCGAGTTATTGGTAGAGGACAGCATAAGTTGTAAGAATAAACTTCATATTGAAATATGTAATTTTTTTTATTAATTTTTATTCCGCAGAAAGCAACATCAGAATATCGGAATCCGAAAATACGGAAGGGCCAGTTTCTCCAGCTTGTCCCGAGCCTGTTGCGGCGCCATCACTATTGCCGTCGCCATCAACATCAATGTCTGCACGCGAACCTGTAAAGTGAATTTTCAGAACCAACTCTTAAAGAAATTTAATAAAATTGAAAGCGAGATGACAAAATGCTGCAATGCAATGCAGGTATCGGAGCCGTCATCTCGCACGTGTATCCAGATGGTACGAAAAGACCCATAGCGTTTGTCACACAACTTAATGGTACAGCAACTGCTGACACTTTCGGCTCTTTCAACGATAGTTGCAATCAAGTGGTGGCCAGAAACAATAGTAAGCGACAACGGACAGCAACTTTGATAAAAATGCTTATCATATATTGTCAGTACAGTTCGCCATGGTATTAATAGCACTAATAATAAATTGTTAAACGATCTACGAAAAATAGAAATATTGTTCTTCCCTAAAGACTATTTCTAAAATACTTATTTACGCCACAATGACAATTCTGCACCTAAAAATCGAATTAGAGCAAAAGTTTCCGAAATTTTTTTTTATGAAAGTTTACTGTAGCTGAAAACATTTATATACATAATACGAAACAATAGCGGTATTCACGATCTTGAGTATTCTTCTAAATATTTTTTTTTAATTTTTACTACAGTTTGTGAACGCTGTTATTGTCAATTTTTCTATTTATTTTATTATTTAGCAGAAGAAGCACATAAAACACTTACGAATTGCCCTCCATGTTTATTTACAATTAATTTTAAGGCTGCCATAACAAAAAACTTAAATAAGTAGACACAATTTTATATATTTTTTTTTTTGTGTTGCTACGAAACCCATTTTGATTATTTTCTTGCCTTCTTTTTGGTTATATGTGAAAAAAAGCTCAAGATTAAGATTATTTCCCAGTAGAAAAATTTTAATTTTTAGAAATCCTCAAAATCTATTAGAATTTAAATTATATGGCATTATATTTTCGTGTCAACTGAAAAGTTGTAATGGGCTCTCGCCGTTGTATTTTTGATATTTGAAGTATTTGAGAATCACAGGTATTTGATATTTGTAGTATTTGAGAATCACAGTTTTTGTAAACATATCGAATTTACTAAAAATATTAAATTTATCAAAAACAAAAATACAGAATACAAGACAATAGATGACGAAAGCGTACGTATTAAATTTCTACAATGGTTATGTGTAAATTTCAGTTTTATGTGATATTTTTTGTTTTTGCTGCTCTCTCACTCTGAATAGTGAGAGAGCAGATTTCTCAGATTTAAACAAAAAACTGAATAACCAGCAATCCATGTTGACGAAGTATTCAATGCTGATAAAAGCCGTGGCGTAATTGGTAGTGCGTTGGTCTACTACGCAGAGTGTTTTAGGTTTAAATCTAGGCGCAGGCAAAAGTAGAAAAAATAATTTCCTACACGGCATCACCTCTTAGCATGACAAACCTACAAGAGTAAAAATTGCCTAGGAAAAGCTTTTCACTTCGCCGTTCGAATTTGGGATAAAACTGTAGGTCCATTCATGTGAAAATATAACACGCACAGCATGAGTGGATGCGAAAAGCTCGGCCTAGGCCCTCCATGTGCTGTTGTGCCAAAAGAAGATAAAAACATATACAGTTCTATTCTGAATATTCCCGGGGAATTCATTTCTCGTGGATTTAATTTTTTACGAGAAAGAAATCCTCCAATTCTAAACTCCCGGAGAGAAGCTAAATGAGGAAGAGAGAATTTCGAAGTCAGATGTTTTGCTGTTGACGATTTATTTTGTGTGAAAAATTTTTGTGAAATATAGTGGAAATTATTATAAATTTGTGAAATAAAGTGAAAATTCATCATCAACTTATTATGAGAAGGCACTTGCGTGATGGAATGAACCCCCTGGAGTTACCCCAATGCTTGTAAGCACATCCAAAATTACAACATGTTTAAATTAATAAATGATCTTATGTTGCAGGTTTGAGAAGTATTACCGAGTAAACAAACCGGCCTTTAACTAGCTGTTGGACGTGCTTACAGCCAAACTGCAACCGGCTTACGAATTCGCTGTAGCGCCAGTGGTCAAACTGAGCGGCTGTTTGCGTTTCTTTGCTGAAGGCGGTTACCAGACGGATGTTGCGAAAGACTCTGATGTGTCTTTGGCTGTCAAGTTTCAGCAAAATACTTATATTAACAGAAGTACTGGAAGTGTTTGAAATGGATTACCGTGTGCAAAACAACACAGGAAAGTGCAGCCCACTTTGAGCAGGAATATTTGTGAGGAATAACCAACTTTTTGCTGTTAGATAACATTCATTAAACAATTAAAGCCAGTAAAGCGAAATATGGAAATTTTTAAGCTTTTAAAACAGAAGACGCGGGATATCCGTTGAGCCTTAGTCCTTAACACCTCATCGAGTTCCAAAGGATGGATCAACGGAAATAAAATTTAATGAAATCTATTCCAAATACCGCAACATTATTGAATGGATCACTGGGGTTTTAAAAATTCGTTAGAGATGCCTCCTTGGTGCAAGGGTGTTACACTACATTCCTGAAAAAGCAGCCAAATTGTGAATGTGTGTTGCGCTTTATATAACATTTGTATTTTTTATAAAGCAAACACCTAACGAGTCAAGCGAATTTAACACTGAGGAAGATGAATTCGAACCTTTGGCTGCAGCCTCCATCAAGTTTACTAAAATGTTTATTTGCTGCTTGTTTGTTGTTTTTAACCTAAAGCAAAGTGTTCTAAGTGAATTTTTATTTAATAAAGCATTAAATACTTAAATTTTTGAACGAACTCCCTCACAAGTTGCTGGCGAAAAATCCCCCTAAAATAAGAGTACTATTCTCCCTCTCCCTCACATTTAGAATACATACTTTCCTCCACAAACCGTTTCCGCCATTTTCTAAGTTCGTTCGGAATAGGAAGATTGCGGTAAGTGAAAATTTACCTGGGAAATTTTAATTCGTGATTAGAGGAATGCGAAAAGGGGGAAATCTCTCCAGGAATTTCTATTCAAGATAGGGCTGATAAGCTAATTCTACGAAAAAAAAAAGTAATAATAGTCACTGTTTCACAGCAAAACATTTTAGTTATAGTTAACGGAAGATAATCAAAATTTAATTGTTAACAAAAAATTTATCGTAGTTAATTAACGATTTTCTGCTCAAGTTTGGTTATCAGTTGTCCTTGTTACATCACAGTTCTTCATATCGTATTTATATTTCTTTACACCGAACGATTTTTTTTCTTATCAATATTGGACATTACCTGAGATACACATATTTTTGTGCATTGCAATTGCCTAAAATCATGAACTATAAAAGAAGATTTTAATTACTTTAGACAGAAAGCTCTTCATGATTTTACGTAATTGAATCGATTTTCGCTACTGAGGCACTGATGAACAAAAATATAAGTTTTAAAACTTCGGATTTTCCCATAAATCGTCGTCTTAGAATTCCGTGTACGACAAATCTCTATTTCAAGTAAATTGAATTTTAAGTGTTGTTGACTAAATTAGTAGATAGAATTTTTTTTTACCACTATAGTCCATACAGCAGAACAGTTCCATTAATCTATATTTTTGTGGCGTGCACGGCAAAGTGCACTCTGATTATCACGGGAACGGAAATAATTAGATAGAAGAATATGAAAATTAGGGTTTTGAAACAAAAAACATCGTTCTTAACTCAAAAATGCTGAAATGGCAAATAAATTCTCAGTTGGCGAAAATCATGTTCAATAAATTTATTTAGTAACCTATCTCCTTAATTTTTTATAAAATTAGTATTATAAACGTTTAAGATTGATTAGTTTTTTCAACGAGTTTTGCCATCATTTTTTCCTCTTTCGCTTTTCGTTTCGCCTCCTTCTGCTTCTTCTTGTCTTCCCTTTCTTTCTGTTCCAACATTTCCTTAAAGCGTTCATCTCGCGGATCTACTTTAAAACCAAAATGTCGACGCACTTCTTCTATCAGCCTCTCTTTCTTCTCTTTCGCGGCTAATATGCCGGCTTCCTTTTTAGCAATTTTAGCATTTAATTCTTTTTTCCATTGTTCTAGTTTTTCAAGTTTTTTTGAAATATCTTCCTCACGTTTCCTGGTTTGATTAATTTGTATTTGTTTCAAGCTCTCAGCTTCAGTTATCATCTGGGGTAAAGAGTGGGGATGAGCGATTGACTCATATTTCTTCTGTGAAGCAGCATCCTCAGATGTCGTAAAACAAACACGGGAGCTTATTCCTGCCGTGGCCCCATAACGCCCCATCATCTTGCGTTGGTATTTTTCTGTTAAATGAATCCATGAGTGTGGTTCACTATACGGTACATTGCCGTGCAGCATATTTCTATCTTGTGGGAGCAACCTCGATTTGTTGATAATCACAGCAGAATCGATTTTTGCAATTTCTTCCAAGTAAGACGGACGCTCGTCAGACTCATCATTTCTTGTACAATGTTTAGAAAAAAAAGTGTTTAATCGCCGAATTTGTTGGCAGTTTTTTAAAAAACTTCCACTATTTGATAGCGTAATCATCTCCCTCACTTCAACTCTTAAGAAAAACAGTGTTGCCAAACCCCAATAATTTGAACGAAAGGCTAATAAATTTTGATATTACCAGGGTTGCCAGAGCCATAATTATTTCATAGATAAATCTACGTATGTCGATTCAAGCACTTTGTTGATGTAAAGTCTGTTACAGACTACAAACTTACCTTTTAACTAGTTGATAAACATAATAAATACGCTGTTGTAGGAAACACTTAATGGAGCCATTGAAGAACTCAAGTTGCAAAGTTGGATTTTGCATGCAATTTGACATTGTATATTTCACGTTGAATTAACCTTTAAATGCAAAGTAAAGTTTAAATTGACTGTATTAACGGAATTTAAACCAAGTGTTAATTTGTTTCTTCAATTCATTTTACGAAAAATTATTATTAACCCAAATTGAGAACCCAAAGCGATTGTTAGTGCATTCTCTTAGAGAAACGGTACATTTTGCCCATAAACACTAGAGTGAATAAAAACAAGTTTTTGATAGAAAATGGTGTCAGCATCGGATTAACATAGAAAATTTTTGAATTATTGTACAATAGTTCAAATAAGTGTCAAAAACCAAGTTGTTTCGACATAAGGTACAAACGCAATGTCTGCGACACCATCATGACAACAAGATGGCGTCCACAGAAAATGAACACAATGAACGCGGCAACGACAAAATTGCTTAATTTTTTCCTTCACAATTTACAATAGAAAATAGTTCTTACAAGCGACGCTTATGTTATGAAAATCAAAATAAAATTGTTCATTTCCTACAATTGGAAACGTTCAACTCCTTGCCAATGTTTATTTTAGATTGACCGATATCAACCGGTGATAAAATTTTTTTGCTACCCTGTTAAAACAAAAAAGGGGGGATGGAGAGAGTAGTTTTCGTCGTTACACGTCCATTAGTTGAGCAGTTTGCCCCCTATTACCAGTGTGATATCGGCCTTGTTTTAACTACTTAATTTTCATCAGCTCTCACTCAAATTCTCGTTCTGCCACGTCCCTGAAGTGTAACATGGCACTAGTTGCAGAAAATTTTTAAAGGGTGTTTTTAGAATGGTGGTTTTCAATCTGGCTATACTTTTTTCGGAGTTGGTCTTTTTTACAGCTGTCACTTGATTTATGATCAGTTTGGTTTGCCAATTCAAATTTATTACAAAAATGAGGTGGCCACCGATCCCGATTATTAATGACTTTTTCGTGTCTGAATTGGAGGATGTTGATGTGGACGACCTTTGGTTCCAACAAGACGGCGCTACATGCCATACAGCCAACGAAATAATCAATTTATGGAAAGGAATCGTGAGCCTGTGGCGTTGCCTTCAAGATCGTGCGATTTAACACCGCTGGACTATTTTTTGTGGGGTTATGTGAAGTCGAGACGATTGACGCCTTGGAAGAGAATATTCGGCGCGAAATCGTTTTTAAAAGATAATAGCAAATCGTTATCTTTGTAATAAAGCTAAATTCCTGGCTATAACATTAAATTACATGCGTGTTATTTCTTCTTGAAAAAAAACACACTTCAAACAAAAACACCCTGTAGTTTTGCTGTGGAAATAAATTTGCTACTTTGGTAGCTAGTGCATAACTGAATGTAAAGATTCGTCAGATAAAACAAAAAAAAAATAATCTATTTTGCGTTTTGTTTCTTAAACCAGTTCATATTATGGTCTGAAGTACATCAAAGATTCCAGTTTGAAATATAAACTGATGGCTCTGCGTGTTTGTTGTTTGTTTGTTTTTATAATTGTTCGTCATTTACTGTTATTTTAACAGTTTTTAGATTTACAACATAATTTTTTTCTTATTGGGTCGTTTCTGAGCAATTCGGACAAAAAAAGGTAAGTAAAAGTCTATATAGTGCATATCTACTATAAATATCTACTTTCAAATTCTATAAAATCATTGACAAATTTAAGAGGTGCTGGAAAACAGTATCGATAAGCTTAAAAATAATTCCAATGGAAAATATATTGCTTTTCACGTTTTACTTCATTTATTATTTACTTATTAATCTAAGTTAATATTGTTTCATTAATATGTACTTTTTTTTAAGCAATTGTATTAAAAAAATCTGAATAAGCAGAATTATACAATAAATATACGATTTCTTTAATATCAATAAATAACTAAAATAATGATTTCAGATCTAGCGAAAAACTAGATATTAAAGAACTAGTACAGGAATTACTTATTCAAGAACTAGTGAACAAACTTGTCTTCATGTAATGCATAAGGTAATAAATGAACATCTACTATGATAACGCAAATGCGCGACACTTGCTTCGATACTTGTATCAAAGCAAAGTGAACAGATGTGGAACTAGTCGCTATTTATTTCGCTACTTCGGAACTAGAACTTTTTACCGCAAGGGTGTGATTGGGCTCTGGAACAATATCATTCACACTTATTCACGTATGCTTAAATTAAGGTTTCCATGAAAAAAGGATGGTTTCCATGCTATCACTCGCTATCCACAGAGGATATCATGCAATATATTATTATCTGTAAGGAAAGAAGGCATCCCTGCTTAATTTTTTGTAAACAAAACTTGGCAGTACTAACCAGCACTGACCATTAAAATATAAAAGCCTTCAAAATAAATACTTATACATTTTCGTTATAATAAAATGTTTAAATTAGAAAACTCTCATACAAAGTCTTCTTATTTGCAGTATTTCGCACTCATAAGATAGATGATACAAATAAAAACACCCCTGATTGTCAAAATTAAAAACTATGACTTGAAAAGCTTTTCACTTCGCCGTTCGGGTTCGGCATTAAACTGTAGGTCCCTTCCATTCATGTACAAATATAACACGCCCAACATGAGTTGATGCGAAAAGCTCGGCCTAGGCCCTCCATGGGCTGTTGTGCCATTAAAAGTAAAGTAATTATTTTTATACATTATATTGTAGTAATTAATATTTTAACTAAATATTAAAATTAAGTTGAAGTTTATTTTAGCACAACCATATATGTATGTATATAATATGTAAGTATAACGAGTCTAAGTGTAGCTGCACATTGAGCGCAGCTGAACAGTATAGTTCATAATAGCGAGGAAAACGTTTATATTTCTGACAGTTCACGCGAGATTCTTGACATGTGTCAAAGTAAAAATGCTCAGCTTGATTTGCCATTTCATTATAAATAGACTTACGCCTGAACAACGTTTGCAAATTATTGAAATTTATTATCAAATTGGACCTTCAGAATGGGCCACTTGAAGCGTAGCCACGGGACACATTTAAGTGAATGTATCTTTAAAAAGTAAATGGCAGGAAAATTGGGCAATATAAGGTACATATTGACATGCTGACAGGTGCATCACATTCCATCATATAGATTTTGTTGCTAAAGAACATCTCTTGGAAGGAATAAGATAATGTACTGCAACAGGTGAGAATTCACTTGGTCCTAAAACGAAAAAACATAGGTAACACATAGTTAGAGCACGACCTTGTGGCATATATCGTTGATGAGGTAATTATTGGAGTAGATTTTATGATATTATATGGTTTTATACTAGATTTTCGCAGGAAGCAGCTTAAGTATGGAAACATTGAACTGCCATTAAATGTTAACAACGGGAGAACGAACTGTAACGAAGATTTATGGTCAACAGAAAGAGGGTCCCTCCAACTTCAGAAGCTGTATGTCAAGTTCTTAAGTGTGGGGGCATGGTAGAGCGACTTCTTCCAAAACGGAAACATGGCTTCAAGGAAACCAAAGATTTAACGTAACTCTATTAAAAGAAATCCATAGGCGATAGTAGTTATGGGCGTTTGCTTTTAATTTGCAAGGGTCATAATAATCGGGGAAAATATTTGTAGGAACATATTCTCTGTAATGCGTAGTGTGGTGGAGTTCTGGTGAACACATACACGAACTGGCAGCATCAGCTTGCGCATCTCAGCAGAATATCTACCGTGAAAGTAATTTAGGACGTATATACGTAGGTGGTGTAGGTAATGCGGAGATCAGTCGCAGTGAGATATTTTTTACACCGCCTAAGAAAGCCGAACCACTTAGCTGCTTTTTTCAACACGTCAGAAATGTGTTTATTCCAACGAACACCACATTGGATGGACATGCCCTATCGCTGCCGCAATAGCTACCCCACCCATATCTAGGATGTTAACGGAGGGTTGGGACACTCGTTTGCGAAACAATAGACAACATTGGGTCTTACACGCATTGAACTCAACTCTATTCGTGAGACCCCTCTCGGAGATTGAGTGGAGATCTTTATTAAGTGAGTCATTCATAACATGCCTTTTCCCCTAAACCTTCAAAGAGTAACTGCGATTCTTCGGTAATGACAAAAGGTCATTAATGAAGACAAGGAAAAGGGTAGGGGAAAGGACCCATCCCTGCGGCAATCCAGTATTAATGACAAGATCTTCCGAAACACGGATATAGCGGCCGCTTAGAAAGTCTTTGATGAGTTACTTCTGACTCCATGCGCAATCAATTTTGAAACCAATGCTTAATGTTACACTCAGTCAAACGCCTTTGAAATATCCAGAGCAATCGCCTTGCTCTCACCTAAGCCACGGACACTATGGCACCATAGCTCGGTGAGGACCGCTATGAGATCGCCCGTAGAGCAATTTCGACGGAAACCGTATTGGCGGTCATTAAGCAACTACACTTTCCATGACTTTGGATAGCGTAGAACAGATTGCGATAGTTCGCAGGGTCCGTTATATTGCCCTTTTTAGGAACTGGTTGCAGATTGGCAACTAGACGGAAATACACCAGATGTGTATGAAATGTTGAAAAGATTGCGCGTTGTTGCACAAGCATGCAATGAATGCCATCTGAAGCCTTGTTTATGTTAAGATTTGCAAGAACTCTTTTAACTACTCGCGTTCGAAAATGTTACTCAGGCATAAGACAAGATACAGATTCGATAACGGGCAATAGTTGATCGCTAGCTGGCAGAGAAGAATTCTCTTCGGAAATGTTGGCGAAAAAGATAAAAAGTATTGGAATTGACGAAGACATTTGGTTCTTTATTCTCTTGTTCGTGTAGAAATTTGTCGCTCTTTAGAGTGGTGTTACATTTCTTTATAGCATTCTTATTAGATAGCCAGTTCCTCTTTGGACCTGACTGTTGATCTGCAAGTCACTTTAAACCATGAATTGTCTTTAGGTTTAACGCAAATCATTTTATTAGGAATGAAAGACCGCTTTCCTAATAAAATTATATTTTCTACAATATTAGCCTGGTTTCTATGTTTTTATTGGTAAAACACAATTTCCAATTAAACTTTTCAAAAAAGGTAAGAAAAAGGCCAAGGATGTTTTGAGCTTGCCCTGCGATACGCGGAATATGTGTCGGTTCGGTCACTAATTGAGTGAGGTCGTTCGACTCAGCAAATTATAGACATTTTGGCGTTGTGTGACATGAGTGGCAGAAACAATCCGAGTTGTGAACACTGAAGTCACCAGGAACCACGATTTCACTACACGGATATGTTGCGAAAATAGAAGTGAACGAATAAGAAAGGGGGCGGGGGGCTGGGGCGTAGGACACAAGGTAAAGTTCGTGACAGTCGCAGGTGCGTCCATTTTCGATACTTGCGCTTCTACGTTTCAAGTCGACACACAGTCTTCTCGTGGCGTCCCCTGGATAGCGACCTGACAACCGTCAGTGAGTTAACTAATGTGTGCGGCGGGCTTCTCCATGGCCTTGAATGAAAGGTTGTGCGTAGGGCTTGGAACGCACCGCGTTAAAATACCCACCAATGAACCCTCAAAATAAACCTCGGAAATGGAACCCCAATAATGTTGACGACTCCCGCAAACGCCCAAAGGCACCTTCTACAGGGAAGGTGCCTCTATACAGCTGGTGGATGTCCTCCAACGAGGGCTAACATCACCGCTATATAGGAAATGCGATGGACCGGACAGGGTTGCTCCAAAAGAGCATCCTGTGATATCTACTACAGCTGTCATGCGTCGGGACATGAATTTGGTGTTGGATTTGTTGTTGGGAAGAGACTGCGTCATCTAGTCTCGAGGTTCACGGCCGTTAACGGGCGCCTAGTCACTATCCGCATCAAAGCAAAATTCTTCAACATCAACCTAATGAATGGATGAAACGACCAAAGATGACTTCTACTTAGGAGCTTTTCGACAAAACTTATGAGCTTTGCCCCCGCCACGATATTAAAATCATGATAGCCGACTTTAATGCCAAGGTGAGCGTGGAGTCTCGTTGGTCCGACGATCGGAAAATTCAGTCCCCACGACGAAGCCACCGATAATGGTATGAGACTGATCAACTTCGCCGCCGCACGAAATAAGACAGTTAGTAGTACCAGATTCCAACATAAGGATATCCATAAGGCCACTTGGCTGTTCCCTTATCAAAACAGACGAAACCAGATTCATCATGTTGTCATCGATGGAAGGCACGTTTCCAATGTACTAGAATTCGCACAATACGTGGTGCAAATATCGAATCAGACCACTACTTGATTGCAACCAAGATCTGCACACGTGTATGTCTAGCAAATCGCGTACGTAAAGATGCAAAGAGAAAGCTGAATGTCGAAAAGCTGCAATCACAACAGACAGCCGAAGCCTTCGCCAACCAACTTGCACTTCTCCTTTCGCAAAACACCCCTCAACTTGATATATGCGCGCAGTGGATGCACATTTTCCGCTCTATGCGTACGGCCGCTGAAGAGGTGCTAGGCTACCAACGTCAACAAAGAAATACATAGCTGTTAAGGAGCGATACAGAGAGTTGAGGAGGGACAGGAACGAGGCCCGAAAATTCTTTGAAAGAATAAAACGCCTGACTGATGGTTTGAATACCGGGGCTTCTTCCTGCAAGGATGAAGACGGAAATCTGGTGACAGATGCCCAGGGTATAATGAGATTATGGAGGGAGCACTTTTCGCAGCTGGTTAATGGCGATGACCACAATAATCAACTGTGGAATCTACTCCGGAAACCCCAATCACTGACAGCGTTGAAGTACCGCCGCCCGACTATAAAGAGGTCTTAACAGCCATCGCTCGGCTGAAAAACAACAAGGCTGCAAGTGCAGATGGCCTGCCTGCTGAGTTGTTTAAGACTGGAGGCGAAGAGTTAAAAAAACGCATGCATGAGCGTCTATGCAAAATATGGTCGGATGAAAGCATGCCAAGTTATTGGAACCTCAGCGTACTCTGCCCAATCCATAAGAAAGGTGATTCCACGATCTAAGCCTAGGGGGATAAGCCTTCTTAATATTGCATATAAGGTTCTATTGAGCGTACTGTGCGATAGACTGAAGACCATCTTCAACAAACTGATTGGACCTTATTAGTATGGCTTCAGGCCTGGTAAATCTACCATCCACCAGCTATTCACACTAAGCCAAATGCTGGAAAAGACCCGAGAAAAACAGATCGACACCCATCATCTATTCGTCGATTATAAAGCCGCCTTCGACAACACGATTAGGGATCACTTGCAGTTCATTCGTCTTTGTAAAATGACACTGACCGATACCACCAGCTCAGTGAAAATTGGGACAGACCTCTCCACTCTATTTGATACTAAAAGAGGTTCAGACAAGGTGACTCCCTATCGTGCGACTTCTTTAACCTTATGCTGGGGAAAATAATTCGAGCTGCGAACATCGACATCTCTGGCACTATCTTCTACAAGAGTGTCATGCTGCTAGCATACGCTGCTGATATTGATATCATTGGCAAAAACGCTCGAACAGTCAGCGCAGCATTCTCCAACATGGAAAGGGAGTCTCGTCGAGTGGGTCTAGTGGTGAACGAGGACAAAACGAAATACCTTGTGTCAACAAATAGTGAGTCACAATAATGTCAGCCTTGAGATCAAGCGGAGATTAACTCTTGCCAACAGGTACTACGGGCTCAGTAGGCAATTGAGAAGTAGAGCCCTCTCTTGACCGACGAAAATAACGCTCTATAAGTCCCTCATCCTTCCCGTCCTAATGTATGGCGCAGAAACATAGACATTGACCATCAATGATGAGAGTCTGTTAGGAGTGTTCGAGAGGAAGATACTCCGTAAGATCTACGGTCCAGTACGCGTGGACGACGTGTATCGAATAAGATGGAACGATGAGCTGTATGAGCTGTACGACGACACTGACATAGTCAAGAGTATAAAAATTCAGCGACTTCGCTGGCTGGGTCATGTTGAGCGAATGGAAGAAAACGCTCCGGCTAGAAGGGTGTTTAATTCGGCAAGACCGATCATCGGTTGTAGTGCCAGCTAAGTAAGTAAGTAAGATATGTATGATTGTTAATTGTAATCGCTTTATGTCTGAGTAAAAATAATAAAAAAAATAGTTAAAAAGAGAATAATAACAAATATTTGAAATATGGTACTTGAAATGATAATTCTCAGTAACAATTTCAAATTATGAGTAGCTTATGTATATGCATTTATCTGCATACATTGTTGTCTCTCTCTCTGGCAAACCTAACGTTCATTAAGCCTGTTTAAATACATTACATATATAAATTATATATGTTTGCACAGTACATACAAATGGAATAATACACACTTATAAAACAATGAACAATGCATGGACAAACTTTTGAACTTTTACATATAAAAAATCATTTTTTATTGAGAGGAGTTAAAATGAGATTTAATATGTCCACACTTTATAATAAGAAAAAGATATTTATTTTTAATTGTTACTACCTTAATTTAAAACCTGTCTCTCCCTAACAGTCTTTCATGCTTGCACCAGTGTATAATAACAAATGTAGACATCAAAAATAATTTGACATGCGTTACAAAAAAGTGCTAAATATTGTAATAGAATGAAAATTGTAGTTGTAGTAGAATTTTCTCTATTCTCTTACACAGCATTGCATATCCAACATTTATAGCCAAAATACGATGTGAAGATGCTACAAAAACACAAAATTAACAATCCCTCCTATAACTTTCAGAGTTAAACTTTCAAAGTTGTAGAGAAGTGCAAATTGTCGATTGTTAGAAAGCTTTTTCTAAAATTAAAAGATAATAAATAATACCTTATTTAAGGTATGCAGGAATATTTAATTTTTTTGTTGTTGTGGTTTTTTGGTTTTTTACATTGTAATTATCAATTTACATGTGTACATTAAAAATGAAAAAATGTTTCCTAGGTTGAACGTTAGATGTGTGTACCCATTTATTTTAATAATTAAAAATTTGTAAACTAGTGGTATTCACATCTGACTCGTTAATTCGTTACCTATATTTTCCATTCAAAATAGGTTCTCCTTTATGAGTATGTACCATAATTTATACCAAAATCTTACTATTATAGACTATTTGTACTTTATTTTGAATTCAAAACCACAGCACTGTGGCTAAACTTAGTCGCATAGTTGCATTTCAAATTCAACTTCAAGTTTATGCATGAATTTGTCATATGTTGGTACCCACAAACCTGCAACACTGGTCTAATTATGTCAAACGAACACGTGTTTGAAACGTGGTATTTCCAGCTACATTTTGTGTGAAGACATTTGTTTAATTCGTCGCTAGTGTATAAAGTTACATTAATTAGTGAAATATCTGAAAAAATACAATATGTGATACTTTATTACTAAGGTAAAACCGCTGCCGAAAATTTTGTGCGGTTTACGGTGAGGATGCTGTGAGTGAACGCCGATTCCGTTCCGGAAATTTCGATATTAATGATGCACCCCTCTGGTCGGCCAGTCACTGAAAAAGCCGATGAAATTTTGTAACTGGTGGAGCAAGATCGACACGCAAGCTGTCAACCACATGATTGTGGTTTGTGGGTACCAACATGATCTTGTAATGAAAAACCGCGGATACTTTTTATATGACCCTTTTTAAATGCCAGTAGCTGTAGATATATAGACTATTTCACGTTTTTTTTTTTAATTTTCGGTCAATATCAATCTTTGAAAATTTCAATGTATGAGAGGTACCACACCCACTGACCGATATCGCCCAAATATATTTTTTTTACCTTTTCCTGACAATGATAAAAGTCTGTACCAAGTTTGGTTAAGTTTACTTAAGTTTTACTCGGGTTATCGTGTAAACGGGTGACAGACAGACGGACATGGCTAAATCAACTCCGCTATGAACGCTAATTATATACTATATATATGTTCATACTGTTCCTAATTATGGGCGTTATAAACAACTGTTGGTCAATCAAAACCAATATACCCTGTACACAGAATGTGTAGGGTATAAAAAAAAATTATCACATTCTACAATCCTTCAGATATATGGTTTGAAATTTTCTTTAGTCATGTATTTATTAATGGAGGATTAATAAATCAGATTTATGAAACATTTAATCTCAAAACCTTTCATATGTTTTATAAATTTTTTTAAGCTTATTTGGAACTCAAATATGTTTTGATAAAGTAGCAACACGTAAAATTTCATTGTAGACTAAGCTTTTAAAAGCTCTTGAAAATATGAGTATGCGCAGTTTTGTTGCAAATTTTTAAGGATAAATAAATTTCAATGTTTAACCTGGAATTTACTTACACAGTTTTCACAAATAAAATATTTTGCTTGCAAGCATAAAAAATATAAAACTATT
Organism: Palloptera scutellata; assembly: GCA_958295655.1. Classification (NCBI taxonomy): domain Eukaryota; kingdom Metazoa; phylum Arthropoda; class Insecta; order Diptera; family Pallopteridae; genus Palloptera; species Palloptera scutellata. The sequence goes on along the minus strand of OY282449.1, from coordinate 77,922,428 downwards.
TTGTTAATAAATAGCAGTTTATTAATTTACTTAATATTCTAAAATAATTCCAAGTTAAATAAAAACAAGGTAAGATTAACTTTTTTTAATTAAAAGTTTACAAGTAGCAACTGATTTCAATAAGTGCAGTATTCATTAAATTGTTTTAATCCTTTGAAAATAGTTGATGCATGTCTATGTACTTAAATATCTGTATATTTATTTACTCGTATATATCAAGATAAAATGGAGTATTAATTTGCTTGTGATACATACACATTTTATTCGTATAAGTATGTGCATACGTATGTACCTAAAATAGCTGTGTTAACAAGTAAAATATCTTAAAATATGAAGTGAAAAAGAGTTATTGAAATACGTTCCCTAATCTTCAATAAAAAGGGTATACAGTAATCCCCGTTTAATTGCATCAATGAAAATTTACAATTTATGCTTTAATTAACCAGGGAATGCAATTAACCGAAAAATATGAGTACACTTTGAACTAAAAAGGAAATATTTCTTGTACAATTAAACGGGAAACGCAATTACACGTGGTCCAATTAACCGGAGATTACTGTAGTTCTGTAATCTTAGTTTCATGGAAGAATATTTCAATTTTCGGAATACCACAAATATGGGCTCGTAAATTTTATTAAGTTTTAGAAATTAACAAAATAAGTAAAGTACTTACATCGACACAAAAAAATATTAGTTTTATTTGATGGTGGGACAGTTGATTACTTGAATTTAAGATATTTTGATAATACCTTCTAAGAAATTTAACACAATTTTAAATGGAAGATAGTTAGACTGTGCAGAAACATATATGCAACAAAATTATACATTGAGGCTCAACTATGTCTAATGCAACTAATGTCTTCAAATTAATAAAAATAGTATCTACTTATTTATTTAAATTACTATACCATGACAATATATAAACAAGTTTATATCAAATGTACAAACTATAAAAACTATTAATTTTTGCAAAATTAGTTGATATTATATTTATATAAAATACTATATACTTATATATTATTATATTAAATACTATATAAAAAAAAATATTGGTAAATTTATTCAATATTTTTTTTTAATTCCTTAATTAAAATTTTTATATTTAGTATAGAAAAAAACGTTAAGAAATTGTTAGTATACATATAGGGTGTTTTTAGAGGCGGAGAACTTTAAATTGAAACAAAACACAGAGAAATGTTTAATATCCATGAAATTGGCTTTATTAACTTTTGACATAATATCAAGGAAAATGATTTCGGACATGTTGCCGCCACGGCTGGTTGTACATGGGTAATCTGGAGGTCCAATTTTCACACAAGTTGAAAAGTAAAGTAAAGAGTGTGTGAAAATTGCACCTTCAAATTATGCCACGTATGCGCCAGCCGCGGCGGACTTATACCCGAAATCATATTCAGACATTAATGTCAAAAAATTATCTTTAAAGTAAATCCAATTTCATGGATAGTAAAAACATTTTTCATTGTTTTATTCCAATTTAAAGTTCTCCACCTGTAAAAAAAAACAGCAGACACTATACATTTACTACATACAATAATAAACTGAAGACAAATTTAACTGTGTAACCTCAAGATCAGGACAAAGGTTTAGATGGCTAACAGGTTTAAATTACCTAATTCGGGTTCAAGAAATTAAATGATTCCAAACGTTTTGTCAGATTGGTTCTTATTTTGGAGATAACGGTAACTTGAATATTTTTTTGAAGGCCCTTAGAGTTCATTAAGAAAGTCCTTACATCATACTTTCGAGTGGGGAAAAGGTTTAAAACTTTGTACCCCTACAGTGCTGCAATTTTCCAGTCCATTATGATTTTTAAATGAGTGGAATATTTTTTCTGGTTACATGGCTCGAAATAGCCAATACTTTACAATATATTAATGATGTAGATGGGAGATTTATCTCTCCTTAGAAAAGTTCTTCATATCAATCGACTGTGACTATCGATTCCCAACTGATTACAAGTAAACAAAGGTTTGAAAATAAACTTAAATGCTGAAATGGAAATGTTAGGTTGGAGAACTGGCTTAACGTTTTTTCATACAAACTTGCTGAGAACTTATTTCTATCTGTATTCTTAGGTGATTTTATACAATGTAAGCAAAATATAATAAATGTTTTGCAAAATTGCACGAGTTGCGAAATAATGACCGCTCAATGAGAAACCCCTTAATTTTCTAAAATTGCATGAAAAATAGTGACACATGTTCGCGGGGCTGTATCTCTACGCTATGAGACGAACACATTCATATATACCTTGTGTTTCTGTCCTTATCACTTATGTAAGACTTATTGAAGCGATTTGATTGAATTGATTTGATTATGTCAGAAGCCCTCAAAAAATTATGGATAAAAAAAATAATTTTTGTCCCAGTGACACTCGAAATTTTGATATTTTACTGTATTTGTAAATAAAAAATGTAATTAATTAGAGTGCAGTCGGTTACGTGACTTAATGGCAGATATTAATTTTATCTGTCTTGAGAGGAACATTAAACATTAATGATTAAAAATATATTTTACATTATCATCAGGGAAATCTAAGTAGCTTTTCATCAACTGATACCAAATTACGATAGTTATTCCACTGGATAGTGGTTGCTGTGGAGTAGTTGGTAGTGCGTTGGTCCTGCTACGCAAAGTGTCCGAGGTTCAAATCTCGGCACAGACAAAATAAAAAAGCAGAAAAAACAAATTTTTACACCTCTTGGCAGGCACTGGCAACCTACAAGAGTAAAAATTGTCTAGGAAAAACTTTTCACTTCGCCTTTTGTACTCGGCAAAAAACTGTCCCTTGCATTCAGGTACAAATGTAGCACGCACGGCATGAGTAGTCAAGTGTAAAGAAGATTAAATCGTGGTCAGAAATAAAAGATATTTGGTAATAAAAAGGAACAAGATTAATATCTGAAACAATAAAAACATCGAGCATTCTATGTTTAACATTATTCTTAAAACGTGTGGATAGACAGTTGTTTACAAAGGTAAGCCCGTAACACGTTGTAACATCACCAAGTAACACTACACTAAAACAGTATGTTAACATTTAGATCGCCACAACCAACATAAAAATTATAGTAAATTAGACGCGTAAACAAATCAGAAAGAAAATTATTTAGACTGTGTCACCTATTATATAACACAGTGGTCGCTGTGGCGTAGTGGTAATGCGTTGGACTGCTACGCAGAGTTCGGGGTTCGAATCTCGGCACAGGCAAAATAAAAAATAAAAAGTAGAAAAATATTTTTTTTACACGGCACTACCTCTTGGCAGGCAATGGCAAACCTACAAGAGTAAAAATTGCTATGAAAAGCTTTTCACTTCGCCGTTCGGATTCGGCATTAAACTGTAGGTCCCTTCCATTCATGTGCAAATATAATACGCACAACATGCGAAAAGCTCGGTCTAAGCCCTCCATGGGCTGTTGTGCCATTAAAAGTAAGTAAGTAGCCTAGCACCTCTTCGGCAGCCGTACTCATATAGCGGGAAATGTGCGTCTACTTCGCGCATATATCATCAAGTTAAGGGGTGGTAGTGCGTTGGACTGTTACTCAGAGTGCCCGAATCTCGGCACAGGAAAAATCAAAAAGTAGCAAAAACACTTTTTATACGCAGAACCACCTCTTGGCAGTTCATTGTGGTAAAGGCATAATACTTGTCACATTGGCCGTGTATTTCTTTATCGGTGTCCTGTGATTGCATTCCCTCTCTCATTCTCCCTCCTTCTTACTCCCACCTACCAGTCTTGCTTCCAATCAACACAATGCTCTGCAGTCATAGGGTTACACTCTGAGTGTTGAATGTCTCAATTAAAAATAAAAATATAAAAACTCATGGTGACGTGGAAGGGTTCGATAGATGTACTCATCGTGCCTCCATGCTCCATAGGAATCTGCATGGCTGTCGATATATTTTTGTCCGATTGAGTGTTGTCTGCGATTGTAGGATTCCCATCAACCTCTTCAGCTATAGGCGCACACATTTACTTTATCGCAAAATATTTTTTTTCCATGCTAAATCGATATGTTTCTTCTTATTCTTGTTGCACTTCTGTTATCGTCAAGTAGTCTATCTCTTGATGAATGCTCTCAAATTTGTTAAATAAATGCTGGAATTTATCAGCACGTATTTGGCATCACCTCTTCTGGAGTCGCGTTGTGATCGGTGTACGCATTATGAATGCGTGTTAAACTGCTTTTTATTGCTTGTCGTTGTGTTTTGGATTTCCTCTTTATAGCTATTATTTCTCTATATATTTTTGACCGTTTTCTTTTAAACGAAAGGGTTTGTTGCCAACTCATCGTGCCTTCTATAAAGCTGAATTTTAACATTCATAAAACTCTGCATGAAATCGATCGACTTTGATCATCTTAGCACACACTGTACTAATTTGATGGAGATTTTTTGGCTTCTTCTTAGTTGAAGTATTACCTGTAAAATGATGTAAATTTTGTTAGGATTTAGTTTCCTGAATTTCTCGACTTTTGCCTATGGGACGAATCACTGTGAGGTGTTCTGAGACGCTATGCATTGCAAATATTTTTTAGTTATGTAATATAGAATAGTAGCCGATGGAGTGAATGGCGTACTACTTTTTTGATAAAATTAAACCGAAAGACACCCATTCCGCCGATAGTGACTATTTGGTTCTTTTTTTTACTAATTTCAAAATTCATTCGTCTAGGTTTTTACTTTTACTAAAAAGCTGTGTATTTGATTTTTAAAAAGCGATGCAAAGAAAATCAAAAATGATTGTTCACAATTGACTGGAAATACTTTAAATTGCAAGTATTTCTTAACCAGATTGTGAAAGGGTAGAGATATCGTTCACATCAGAATATTTATTTTTTTTTCTATACATTCATTCACACAGGGTGTACCCCTATGATTGCAAAGCATTGTGTTGAATGGAAGGAAGATTGATAGGTGGGAGGGAGAATGAGAGAGGGAATGCAATCTCACAGAGCACCGTTAAAGAGATAGACAGCCATTGATGTAAGTGTTATGCCTTTACCACAAAGAACGTCAGGCCGAGCTTTTCGCAACCACTCATGTTGTGCGTGTTATATTTGTACATGAATGGAATATTTAAAAACTCGGGGGTAAATACCTAAATAGGTACAAAAAGTTAATAGAATGTTGCCACAAGAAAAACAGCTGCAAAACTCGACTGCAGATTTGCATTTAGAGCGAAATTTTTTTTTCTATTCGTGTTGTCTATTAACAAATTTCCATTCATGTACAAATAGCACAACAGGATTGGAAGCGAAAGCTCAGCCTGTTTTGCTATTAAAAGAAGAAAAGAAGTTAAAACTTAATTTGGAGGCTGCTCACACTGGTGCAAACATGAAAAACAGACATGTCGGAAAAAGACAGTTAGAAAATTGGTAGTAAGAAAGAGATGGAAAAAATTAGCCGAAATTGATGAATGTCCATGTTCAGATTGCACTAAGTAATTTTGACAGTTTTTTCATGAATTTCTACAAATTGAAGCAAAAAAAAAAAAATAATTATTAAAATTCCATAAGGAATAAAATATATAAATATATTTTACCCATTTTTTCAACCATTTTTATTTATTTTTATGTCAGTAATGTGATCAGGATGTGATGTTCATACTTTCACTAGTGTGAGCATATTATATATGTATATATAACTCTTAACCGTTTCAAATTAATATAATTTAAAAAAAAAATTTTTTCATTTTAGATGAAATTTATTCTGAAATGTTCGCAATATTTATGGGTCGTTGTCCTATCTCTTGTGACGATACTTCATATTCCAAAAGCTGGTAAGATTTACGCCTATGCAAAACTTATATGTAGTATAAATTTAGTCTATAAAAAGCGAAACGCTATTCACTTTGTGGTTTCAAAAGTAAATGTAGGTACATAAATATAAATCATAAAATTTAATTATTGATAATTTTTTTACATATTATAAAGTTTGGACTTTGTTATTATGTACTAAACACTACATCATTTAAATGGTCGCCTCGATATCTATTGCAACAAACAATCCTTTTGAGGTAATTTTTTGCCACATTTTAATACATACATTTCGGGTGGTATCCCGGCCATAACTTTATGAATGTTGATTTGGAAGTGCTCTCCAATTTGTTTTGCTGTGAATGGCCAGCAGGTTTCAATTGTTGTGTGAGCTGCACTTTATACTGATGGAGTTGTATGTCTAGGTGCAAAAATGAGCCGTAACACAGCCCCAATTGCTCCGTACTTTAGGGAATTGTTAAATTCGGTTCTTCGGCCACACTTTCACTTACAGCAGCGATATTTTCCACAGACGTTACGATGATGGACAACCCTTTGCACGACAAAATGGATATCCCTGTTGGCACAAGTGTATTGGGGCCGGGGGGGATTACTTTGAAGGGGACGAAATAAATTTGGAAGAATGAATAAAAAAATTTGAAATTATGAACAAAGTCTTACTACTTTTTGCCCACAGTAGTATAATATCAATGCAGAGCAAGTGGTAGGAAGAAATAGGGCGAATTATGGTGGCCGTTACTTGTGGAAAATCATGTAAATAAGGAAAATAATTGTAGGGAGATTTCTCCATTAAGCGCGGTACGGCGGCAGAAGTAACTATCTCTGTAATGTGTTGAATATGGTTCAAGAATATCTTACCCATTGACGCAAATAAAACATTTTGGAACGGATATAGTGGTCGCTGTGGCGTAGTGGTAGTGCGTTGGACTGCTGCGCAGAGTGTCCGGGGTTCGAATCTCGGCACAGGCAAGATCAAAAAGTAGAAAAAATAATTTTTCTACAAGGCATCACCTCTTGGCAGGCAATGGCAAATCTACAAGAGTAAAAATTGCTATGAAAAGCTTTTCACTTCGTCGTTCGGATTCGGCATTAAACTGTAGGTCCCTTCCATTCATGTACAAATATAACACGGACAGCATGAGTGGATGCGCAAAGCTCGGCCTAGGCCCTCCATGGGTTGTTGTGCCATTAAAAGTAAAGTAAAGTAAAAAGGAACGGATATAGGCAGGGTTTTCAATTCTGACAGTCTTAAGTCGACTTAAGTAAAAATACATATTAAATACATGTGTTGTAAAGTTACCTTTATGTAATTGTGCCTTAGTTGCGCTTCACTACTACACTTGTATTTGTGGGTTTTGAAAATATTGGGTCATATAAAAAGTGTACGCGGTAGGTACCCACAAATCTGTTATGTGGTTGATATTTAGTGCCTTCACTATCTCCTGACAGCTTTGCGTGTCGGACTGCACCAGTTGCTAAATTTCATCAGGTATTTCACCTATTTCACTGCAACTTCGACATCGAAATTTCCCCGACCAGAATCGGGCAAACCACTTCTGGGCCCGGCGATCACTTACAGCATCCTCATCGTAAACTGCACAAATTTTTCGTCATGTTTTTGCAGCGATTTTACCTTTTCTACTGTAATAAAGCTCAAATAGCGTATTTCTTCAGATATTTTAATCATTTTCAAATTAATATAACTTTTTACACTAGCGACGAATTACACAACTGTTGTCACTTTGTCTGGTAACTTTCAAAATCTATTCGTTTGACATAATCGGACTGGTGTGGCCAGATTTGTGGGAACGATCACTAAAAACCGCAGATACTTTTTATATGGCCTAATAATAATATCTTATGTCTACATTTGTAGATATCAATTTCGCTTGAAGAAAAAAATATCTTATTTAAAATCAGATTTTGTTTTAATTGCAAATATTTTTTCTATACGAGTACTTATGACTCGCCATGAATTTTATATAAATTTTGTTTGAAAGCAATTCAAAACTTATACGATATTATTTTAAAAAATGCACTTTCACGTTCGCTCACTATTTGGCACCCACTGTTAAAAATGGTTGTCAGAGCATTCGGACTTGATCAAATTGTAAATTCTTAATTAATAATTAAAAAATAATTATTACAAACTCCTTCTTTTTCGATCAGCGAAATTTATATGGATTGCCATTACTTACATACTTAGCTTACTACAGCCGATAATCGGTCTTGGCCGCCTCTATAAAGCTTCGCTAGTCGCCTCAGCTAGGCGCGCGCTGGCGCCAGTTGATAAGGCCAAGTGCAGTGAGGTCCCCCTGTAACTGGTCTTTCCAACGGAGATTAGAACGTCCTCTTTTGTGTGTTCCTCCGCCGTTGTTTAAACAAAACACCCTTTTAACCGGAGCGCTTTCTCCCATTCGCTCAACATGGATTTTTATACGATTGACTATGTTAGTGTCGGCGTACACCTCATACAGCTCACCTTATTCGATACACATCACACACGCATATTGGACCGTAGATCTTACGGAGTATCTTCTTCTCGAACGCTCCAACAGCCTCTCATTATTGATGGTCTATGTCCACTTCTCGGCGTCTTACATTAGGGCGGGAAGGATGAGGAACTTATAGATCGTAATTTTCGTCGGAGAGAGGGCTCTGCTTTTCAATTGCCTACTGAGCCAGTAGTAACACCTGTTGGCAAGAATTAATGTCCGTTTTATCTCAAGATTTGAGGATTCATTGGAGAATATTTTAACGTGGTGGGTCCCAAGCCCGACGCACAACCATTCATTCCAAGCCATGTCAGATCGCTACCCAGGGGACGCCACGAGGAGGCTGTGTGTTGACTTGAAACATAGAAGCGCAAAGATCGAACATGGACGCACCTGCGAGCGTCACGATCTTTATCTTGTGTCCTACACCCCAGCCGCTTTTAACACACACTTCTCTAGAACCGTTTTTTATTCATCGTTCAGTTATATTCTTTATATACACAACCGTTATGCCAACGGAAACTTCTGAACTCAATACTGGTGCTGGTGCAAACGTCAGCTCAAGACTCCATTCTGCTATCGAGAGGAAACTTATCGCCTTAAAAATCAAATACCTTTGGTTGCGCTACAATAATTCAATGAGGCTGATCTCTACGTTCGTCACCCTTCGTAGGGTGCAATAGTGTCTTGAAGAAAAAGACGACAGCGAACTCTTCATCGGCATGCGTACATCTTTTACAGTTTTATATATTAAGGTAAAGTAAAGTTTACTCGCACGATGAAAGCTTACAAAAAGACGGAGCTCAGGCGTTAAACGACGCCGTTTTTTAGTTCGCAGCGCAAACGTCTCCCTTATTACACATTCCTAGCTTCAGCGCCGCTTATACCGAGTAGCCTGATTTTATGATTATGTTCAACACCGTCATCAACGATAGCCTGGAGTTGAGCGAAATCGATAAGTTTCAACATCTTCGTGCTAACTTTATGAGGAAAATTTTTGAGTTGAAGGTGGTTTGCATTAGTTTTACAGTTAACCTTCGTGATCTATCCTAAATGCCAGACTAAGAGGAAGATGTCCTTGGTTATATTCTCCTATATTAGAGCAACACCTGGAAAAAGATTACTCAAACTGGTGCTTATTCTTGGCATACCCTTTTAGTATCGTCTAATGCAACCACATGCTTTGCTTTTGCTCTCGCTGCAAAAGTGCAAGTCTGACACTATCATCACTGTCCATCAAAACATCACACGCTGCTCCAAATGAGCACTGTGTCATCTCCACCCTCGGTATGCCTTGATGCGTAGTCATCAGTGCGGCAACATATTATTCGTCTCCGTTTCAACATATGCATTGGGAAGATACACTTGAACAACAACTTGTCGATTCTACAAAAAACCAGGAAGAAGAAGCAAAAGCTTGGACGCTCTTCTTAAACAAATTTGGGAAATCGAATCATGCTCGACTCTAGTCTAATGAGTACTCCCTTCAGCTTCCACTGAAACACAATATTAATACTATTGGTACCTTTAATACACACACTTAACAAAGCCTTAAAAATGCAAACCTAATTTACAAAATGAATATGTAGCTAAACGAGTACGTCGATCTTAATCAAACATTAGCATACATTTTATTTCCTTTTCAAAAGATGATCTCCAATTTTGTTGATTGCTCTGCATAAGGAGTTGTGTTATGGTTGCTAGGCACTACGCGATAGAAGATAATTTTCCACCTTTAAGATGATAACTTGGTGGCCATTATCTGCGGCGACGATGGTGTGGCGCGAGTAGCGGTTGATCGAACCAGCAATGGCACCACAAAACGTGCAGTTAGCAAAATCGGTGTGCTCAAGAAAGCCATGTCTTCCAACGGGTGGAGGATGGTTGGAGACACACTGAAACTATGATCTCGTATTATTTGTTATTTACTCTTATTGTATGAGTGCTCCACACCTACTCGACCGTCATAAGGCAGCACGGCTAAACATTATAAATTCAGTGAAAGTTGGTAAAATAGCAACGTATTAAAATTAGCAAAATTACCGATTTTTGGTGAAAAATTTAAGTTTTTTGTTAGGTAATTTTTCAAATTAAAATCAAATCAAAAGGGTTCATATAACCTTATTGTAGCATGCCCAAATTACTCTCCTGCAATGTGAATATAGCTTTTCAAGGATTTGGCAATTCTTTTCAAAACTGCAAAATTACTTTTCCAAATCAAAAATTTAAACGTTACAAAAGGTGACTTTTGACGCAGCATAACCCCAACAGCGCGGCCGGTTGTGTGTGAATTTGCTTGTGCTTAGGATTCTCACGGAGTGTCATATTGCACAAGCGATCATGCCGTATTTACGGCAGCGCGTGTAGCAACATGACACTCTGGAATTCTGGGACAGCCAGAACCTTGCAATCAGTCACACGCTTGACGTTGTGCTGTGCCAGCATTTTTCGTTTGTAAATTTGTTTACTACGTTTTTGCGTTTGTCACCAGCATTGTAGTTAATATATAAATATAATAAATATATAAACAATTTGTGGAAATAAAATATTATTAACAAATCAAGTATTGAGCGATCCAGTCGTTTCTTTTATTTTGTGGAAAGAAATCATCTAAAAATCTCCTCGAAACCCAAGCATTGGTTCTGCACCAAGGCTTGGAAAAAGCTGGCTGATCGGCTCTGTACCGAGCAACCAACCGACAACCAAAAGAGTTTGCCGGAATATAAAAACATTTGGAGGCCCCGGCGAAATTTTCGCGATAAGGAGCGCTCAACGATTAAGTGCTGCGACTGCTGAAGGATAAAATAATGGAGATGTCATTTGTGGAATTGACCACCCGAGCCCATATGCTCGGGACGGAAGTGCAGAAGGCATTGACGAATTTTGGCAAGGATTCCGCTGAGCGGAAAAGAAAGAAGCAATATACCAGCTCAAGGTTGGCCCAACTGGAAGGATGGTGGGATGAACTCACAACATTGGATGCGCGAATTCAAGAAAACAGTCGTGAGTTTTCAGACCACGCCTATTTTAAGAAGAGTTATTACGCCAAAATTAAGGAGCTGTACGAATTCCTTAAAAACAAATTAGAAACATTGGCAATTACCAGCAACGTCATCCATGGACCTGAAGGTGAAACAGGTGGCATTGTCGATGGTATGGAAGATCCAACAGATCGTGCACACGAATCCACGCTAGATTTCACCTTGCCAACCAAGCAATGAAGCGACGATATTGATCACAACGACCCAGCAAGGTTCCTGGTGCAGCGACAAAAGGCGCTGATGAGAGCGACCACTACACTCATCAAGGAACTCGGAGGGAAGTTAAGCGAGCCCTAGTCGACAACGTTCTACGAAGTGAAGGCAAAGGTCCTCCTGAAATACCAGGAGGAATTTGCCACCACCAACGACAAGATTTGGGAATCCACGACACGTCACGAGGTAAACAGCTACACGTTAGACGTCTTCTTCTAACAAAACAACTCGCTACAAGACACCTACATGAGTCTGCAGCAACATTTGGAACGTCCACAGCAGAGCCAACCGAGGCCATCGTCATCTAACATCATGCGACTGCCGGACATCAAGCTACCGTCTTTCGACGGTGACTATTTGAAATGGACACCATTCAAAGATCTATACCTGCAGCTGGTACCAAGCTATACCAAGAAGTCAGCAAGGTACAAAATATGTTTTATTTGACCACCAACTTAATCGGAGAACCAAGTCATCTGATCAATCATCTACCTATTTCGGAAGAGAACTATTACGCCGCATGGACCATCTTGACTAATCGCTATGACAACAAACGATTGATGGCGAGCGCGCTGCTGAACAAATTAATGGCCGTCAAGGCTCTTCACGATACAACCAAGGAGTGTTTGTTTGGTCTTAAGGGCTTGGGACTGCCAATATCATCATGGGATCCTATCGTAGTGCATATGATCATCAAGAAACTCGATCGAGTGATTCATGGTGCTTTTGAGCAATCACTGGACGACGCGCGTGAGTTGTGCTCACTTGAGAAACTCATGGAGGCGCTCGGCCAAGTCAAGCCGCATAGGAATCTGAGTACCAGGCCAACATCCTTGATGGCTGAATCATCAAACCAGTGCGTCATTTGTAAGGAGCGCCATCCGTTGTTAGCATGCAGAGTATTCAAGACTCAAGCACCACGTCAAAGCTACGACACATTGAAGAAGCACAAGTTGTGCCTAAACTGCAGAGTGGCCATTCCTCCCTCCAATGTCCTAGCCGGTGTTGTTCTAGCCAGAAGAAGTACAATGCCTTGGTTCACTTCGACGAAAAGTCTGACATCATCAGGTACCAGTACGTCAGCTTCCGCAACACTCGCTTCAGATGCTGGTCTAGTTGCGACAAGATACGTGTTGCTTGGCAACGCTATGGTCAAGCTGCAAGATCGCAGAGGACGTGACGTCATGTGTCGAGCCCTTCCTGAAAGCGGATCTCAACTAAATTATATAACCAAAGCATTGGCTAAACGGCTGCGGATACAGACGATTTATGTCCCACAGGAACTCGAAGGCATTGGTCAAGCGACACAGCGATCAACATATCGAGCCAACATATTGCTACAATCCACAATCAACAAGTTCAAGGTTCGGGTGGACACGTCCATCTTACCAAGCATTACCTCGGACCAACCATCGCGACATTTGGACATCAGTCAGTGGGAAATCCCTGACAATCTACAGCTGGCAGACCCGACATTCTACCAACCAAACCACATTGACATACTAATTGGCAATGAAATATATCATGAATTGCTAATGATCGGACAAGTCAAGCTGGGGAAGAATTTACCCATCCTACAAAATACTGAGTTTGGATGGGTCGTCGGTGGTTGCACACGGGTGTCGCCCGTACCATCCACCTTTTGCGGGGTTAGTACCAATAACACTGCTACACTTGACGAGCAGATCAAACGTTTTTGGCGTTTGCAAAGATGCGAGCAACATTTCAACCAAACGGTGCGCAGGAACCAACGAGGCAAGTTCATTGTTCGCCATTCGCAACAATGGAAAACCGCCGCACTAAATAGGTTCCAATCATTAGAATGGAGACTGCACAAAAATCCAGAAGTCAAGGCGCAGTATGTACAATTTATGCAAGAGTATTTAAATTTGGGTCATATGGAGGAGGTGCCGGTCAATAAGATCACAAACCCGCACTACTTTCTTCCTCATCATTGTGTGATGAGACCAAAGAGTACCACCACACTACGTGTCGTATTCGATGCTTCAATGAGAACCTCAAGCAACCTGTCCTTTAACGAAGTTCTCTACACTGGCCCAAAGATCCAAGAAGAATTGTTTTAAATTTTGGTACGATTCCGGATGAAGCAATATGCCTTCACAACCGACATCGAAAAAATGTATCGTGAAATCTTGGTGGACGATCGAGATAGTTGTTACCAGCTGATTCTTTGGAGAGATGACGCTAGGCAGCAGTTAAAGTACTTTCGTCTAACAACAGTAACGTACGGAGTCACAACAGCCCCATAGCTTGCCATAAAATGTTTTCATAAATTGGCAGCCACATGTGAGACCCAATTCCCATTCGGAATGACTTCTACGATACGGTGGCGGAGGCTCGTGCCAAGCAGGAAGAACTCAACAGCATCATGAAAAGCGCTGGCTTAAAACTGCGAAAGTGGTGCTCTAATCATTCATCACTCCTCGCCAACATTACGCTGGAGGACAGAGCCATCCAAGTGAGTTTCGAAAAACAGGACAGCACGGTCAAAACATTGGGAATGATCTGGCAACAGCAGGCAGATGCATTCCTGACCAATACGCAGTGGGATCTAACTGACAAGGTTACCAAGCGACGAGTACCGCCCGACATAGCACAAGTCTTCAATCCATTGGGAATATTAGGGCCAGTCATAACAAGTGCGAAAATATTTCTTCAACAACTCTGGAAATTAAAGCTGGATTGGGATGCAGCCATACCAATGGAACTACACACCCAATGGAACAAGTTTAGAGAAGAAATCAAAGAATTGGACGACGTCAAAATACCACGTACCGCATCCTGTGGAAAAACCACCAGCAGAAAAGAACTCCATGCATTCTCGGACGCATCAGAAAAGACATACGGCGCAATCATCAACATCAGGACCATACGTACAGATGGCTCCGTTATGGTGTGACTACTATATTCCAAATTCAGAGTGGCGCCCGTTAAGGTGGTTTCTCTCCCTCGTCTAGAGCTATGTACTGCAAAATTAGCCGCCCACCTACTCCAACGTGTCAAAAAGGACCTCACCTGGAACGAAGAATGTTTCTTATGGAGTGATTCAAAGATCACCCTGGCCTGGATTGCGGCGGAATCTTCATCATATCACACATTTGTGGCCAATCGGGTCGCATCGATTCAGGAACTCACTATAAGCGGCCAATGGAAGTATGTCCCTACCGAACAAAATCCACCAGATTTGATCTAACCCGTCAGTACCCACGGAAATTCAAGAACAACAGGCTGTGGTTTTATGGACTCTTATTCTTAACGGGTCATCATCAGGATGGCCACAGCAACCAACACATATCCAAACCAACCTGGAAAAACGCCAAGTAGCGCTAACAGCATCGGCGGTCTCCCTCACGAAGCACTTTGTTGATCAGACCAATCATAAAAATTCATTCACCCGTCTCCTTCGGGTCACTGCCTACATTTTCCGTTTTATCGAAAATTGTCAGCCAAAAGCGAAGGCTCAAGGCGGACACCTCAGGGTTTCTGAACTGGACAAGGCTGCCACCATAATTTTGAAGGAAACCCAAATCCAAGAGTTCACGGAGGATCGACCACAATTGCTAAAAAACGGTCATGCCACCACTGGAAGCAGATTACTTAACCTCAGCCCCTTCCTGGACACCAGCGGTATCATAAGAGTCGGGGGGCGTTTAGAGAACTCACAACTGCCTTACGAGGCAAAACATCAAGCACTACTACCATACGCTCATCCAACCACCAGACTCATCTACATGAATTCCACTCATACACCGGAGCACAAGGACCACTGGCAATTGCTCGACAACGATATTGGCCAGTTAAGGGCAAGACTATCGCAAGATCAGTTGTTCAAAATTGTGTAAGATGCAACAAAGCAAAACCTAAACTGTTGACACAATTCATGGGAAACCTGCCAGGACATCGCGTACAGCCGGCAAGGCCATTCATCAACTCCGGCGTAGAATTCTGCGGGCCGTTTCTAATCCACTTCAAACTTCAAGGGAAGGGACCACAAAAGTGTTATGTGGCCATATTCTGCTGTTTTGCGACAAACGCGATCCACATAGAAATTGTGAGTGACCTTTCAACAAATGCCTTCATCGGAGCTTACTTACTTACTTAACTGGCAATACAACCGATGATCGGTCTTGGCCGCCTGTACAAAGCTTCGCCAGTCACCTATGCTATGCGCGCGCTGGCGCCAGTTGATAAGGCCAAGTGCGGTCAGGTTGCCCTGCACCTGGTCTTTCCAACGGAGATTAGGACGTCCCCTTCTGCGTGTTCCTCCACCGTGGTTCGAATAAAACACCCTTCTAGCCGGAGCGCTTTCTTCCATTCGCTCAACATAACCCAGCCAGCGAAGCCGCTGGAGTTTTATACGCTTGACTATGTCAGTGTCGGCGTACAGCTCATACAGCTCATTGTTCCATCTTATTCGATACACTTCGTCCACGCATACTGGACCGTAGGTCTTACGGAGTATCTTCCTCTCGAACGCTCCTAACAGCCTCTCTTCATTGATGGTCAATGTCCACGTCTCGGCGCCATACATCAGGAAAGGAAGGATGAGGGACTTATAGAGCGTTATTTTCGTCGGTCGAGGGAGGGCTCTACTTCTCAATTGCCTACTGAACCCGTAGTAACACCTGTTGGCAAGAGTTAGTCTCCGCTTGATCTCAAGGCTGACATTATTATTGGTGTTTATGCTGGATCCTAGATATACGAAATCCTTGACGACTTCAAAAGTATAGTTGTCAACAATGACATTTTGTCCAAGACGCCGTAACTCTTTGTTTGTTGACACAAGGTATCTCGTTTTGTCCTCGTTCACCACGAGACCCACTCGACGAGACTCCCTTTCCAGGTTGGAAAATGCTGCACTGACTGCTCGAGCGTTTTTGCCAATGATGTCAATATCATCAGCGTATGCTAGCAACATGACACTCTTTTAGAAGATAGTGCCAGAGATGTCGATGTTCGCAGCTCGAATTATTTTCTCCTTCATCGGAGCCCTGAAACGATTTGTCAGTCGACGTTGAAATTGTCGCAATATTTAGTGCGACAACGCAACAAACTTCGTGGGAGCACGCAACCAGCTACAGGCAATAAGTCATGTTATACATAGCCCAAAAGCCCAAGAAACTATCAAACGGATTGGAACGTACAAAGGAATTGACTTCCATTTCATTCCACCGCGAGCACCACACTTTGGTGCCTTATGGGAGGCCGCTTTGAAATCAGCAAAGCATCTATTCTACAGAAGTATAACAGCTGCATCACTAACATTTGAAGAAATGAATACAGCAATCCTGAATTCGAGACCGTTGACACCAATGTCCGAGGATCCGAATGATCTGTCAGCACTGACACCGGGTCATTTCCTGACGGGGACGCCGATCACCAGTATCGTAGACAGCATGGCGGAAGAATTCAGGGGTAATCTTCGTCAACGATGGAAGGTGGTCACAAAACTCAAAAATGAATTTTGGCAACGATGGAGCAAAGAATACTTGAGTGAACGTCAATCCATTGTTCCAGGCACGCTAGTCGTACTCAAGGATGATAATCTTCCACCACTCAAGTGGCAGTGGGGAAGGATCATACGAGCAATTCCTGGTACTGACGGGTTAGTAAGGGTGGCTGATGTCAAAACCGCTAATGGTATTCTGAAATGTGCCATTCATCTACTAGCACCATTACCAATTCAAGCTGAAGTAGAACCAAATGATCACACAGCGGAGACTATTCCAACTGAGGTGGAGCAGATGGACCAGCGTAAGAGCACCCATCAGGCTCCAAAAAACAACGTGCATCCCACGGTCAACAACCGAAGCGAGACCGAACACTGTCACCAATGGCAACAATATGCATCATTCTGGATTGATCATCCCTCTGCTCGCACGGCCAGCGGTAAACAAGGAACCGTTCCGCACTCAACCAGGAATCTACTTTGAAAGAATGGGGATAGCGCATTTAAAATCAACTGATTGGCACTTGATAATTTTTTACAACATGACAACATACAACGCAGAATACAACAACCTCGTTAACGGTGGGAATGGGTTAAATCAATTTTGTAAAGATCTCAATCAAGTGATCGACTGCGCCACGACAATAGCTCAATTTCAGGCCAAACTATTAGAAATCAAATGAAACAATGAGCTTATTATCAGTACCAAAGAGACGCGTTATCGAAGAACCCCCCCTTAGGCATTGTTGGAAGTCCAGCCAACGCACTCTTTGGCGTTCTTGATGCGGATTTCGCTGAGACAATGTCGACAATAATCAATGGCGTGTATCACAATGACGAAGCCTTATTAAGTCTACTTCAGAACCAAACATCGGTGATTGACTCATCGGCCAACATATTGAAGGAAGCCACCGAAGAACTGTACAACTTGAAGGAGGCCATCAAGCAAGCTCGACAGGAAATTTCAACGTTGGTCGCCTGGTCACAAGAGAACAAACGAACAGAATTGTTCAACGCACTATAACTTCGAATGTTGATGGCCATTGACAGGTAAAGACACAAGCATTACTCATTGACGTACTGGTAGATTCTCATCAAGGCCAAGTGAATCCAATGCTCATCACTCCATCAAAGTTGAGAAAGCAGCTAATCGTGATCAATAGTCACATCCCACCCACTCTGCAGTTGCCTTACAATGGAGAAGACATCATAAAGCTGTATAAACTCACGAGCATTGAGGGGCGAGCCACAAGCTCGAACATCATATTCCGATTAAAGTTGCCGTTAGTATCACTTGAACCTTTTGAAATGTTACACGTCGTGCCGGTTCCAGCGAAACTCAACGAAACGGATATGTTTATCATCATCCAAAACACCGCAGAGTTCTTGATAACTAATCTGCACCGAGATCAATACTATCCATTATGAAGAGCAGAATTAGCAAGATGCGTCACAATCGGTGAGGGCGCCCATATGTGTCGACAGCACCACCCTATTTACAGACGGGATCAAAACTAAGTTCATGCGAGATCAACTATCTCACAGAGTTACCAACTATCGACAGCTGCAATTAGAGCAAATCGACAGCCGCCCCTGAATGGATCCAACTACTCGAAGCCAACTCGTTCTTATACATCGCCAGCCTTGCTAAATCTGTCAGCGTTCTGTGTGGGGCAACCATAACCGAGGTAAAATTGGAAGGTTCAGGACGCATCAACATCGAGTCAGGATGCATTCTTAAAGACGAGTTGACAACACTCGTCGGACATGCAACATACACACCAAGAATGATCACGGCATTCATCCAAATAGCGATTTCACCGAACTACTCGCTACCAGTAAAATCTTGACATCTACGCAGTCGCCTCATCAGTTGGAACACCACAACTTCACCGGAGAAGTACAGCAGCTGAAGAACAAACTGAAGCTGCTCACGGTTCAAGAAACTGATCTACTAACAAATGTCCAAAAGAGCGACACCAGTTCACCATAAGTTACACAAGTCTCGCCATCACCCTCTTCATCGTATTAGGAATAGTCATCAAATGGGTTCGAGCCAGAAGAACTTCCAAACGAAATCCTGTTCCAGCGCCACATTCGCTACCAGATTTCCGGGTGGGGCTCACCCCAGAAATTAATAGTTGAGACCAGTCTCAACAGCGGGGAGAATGTTGACGCAGAATAACCCCAACAGCGCGGCCGGTTGTATGTGAATTTGCTTGTGCTTAGGATTCTCACGGAGTGTCATATTGCACCAGCGATCATGCCGTATTTACGGCAGCGCATGTAGCAACATGACACTCTGGAATTCTGGGACAGCCAGAACCTTGCAATCGGTCACACGCTTGACGTTGTGCTGTGCCAGCATTTTTCGTTTGTAAATTTGTTTACTACGTTTTTGCGTTTGTCAGCAGCATTGCAGTTAATATATAAATAAGCAATTTGTGGAAATAAAATAGTATTAACAAATCAAGTATTGAGCGATCCAGCTTTTTCCAGTTTGTGGAAATAAATCATCTAAAAATCTCCTCGAACCCCAAGCATTTGTTCTGCACCAAGGCATGGAAAAAGCTGGCTAATCGGTTCTGTACCGAGCAACCAACCGACAACCAAAAAAGGTTGCCGGAATATAAAAACAGTGACTCTTACTCTTCGAGGTGTTTTAATTCAACTCATTACGGGGTTACAATGATTATTCAATACTTAACAAACAAGAAAACAAGTTTTATTAAAATGAGATATCTTTATATATATGTACATATAATTCCTTTCCCGATTGTTATTAACGAATGATGACCGGAACCATAAAAGCTATCGAGCAAAGATTTACGCCGTAGGTTTGGCCAAGCTCTGCCAGGTTTTTGTTTTATTTTTGGATCCGGTAGGTGGTGCTGGCAAAGAGATATTTTGAAAGACTTTGGAACACAGAACATGATTGAATCCGAAACGGTTTCTTTCAAATCTATGGATAGTTTTGATGAAAAAATTAAGCAGTCAATTATCCAACAGAATTTTTGAAATCACTCGATGTGCCGGTCTACCTTCACGTTTATTAAAATTGAAAGTTGGCTCTCCAATAATTTTGCCACGTAACCTCAAAGGGATTGTGTTACCATAAAATGTAAACTGAGAGATCGCGAGAGTGTAGATTTCGCAAGCAACTTGAAACCAAATTCGAAAAACAAACTTGCAAAGACTTTGTGAAGAGACAGCATGAATGGCAATTTACTTCATTAGAGCCAATAACTACATCATCACTCATCGCATTGAGTGCCTACGAAGGTCCTCAGATTATACCGCACCACGCGGTCATTCAGGTGGCCAAATTCCCAGCTTCTCAACGGAAAAGAACGGTAGAAAATTTACTTGAAAATTTTCTAAAAAATCCTCCGTGGCAAGAAATCAACTCGCATCAACACAACAAAACATAGATGAGATTTGCCAAGTTTCTAGTCAACCTCATAACACTCGAGAGTTCTCAGACCGGCAAGTGTCAAATTTTCGACTTGTTGAGATCATACAACCTGAATATTTTGATGATAAAGATGATGATGATGAATATTATAACGATCATAATAATGATGATGATGGTAAGATTATAATCATAATGAGGTAGCAAATAATGTAGCATGCTTTGAGTTTGAACATTTTGATGGAGATGATGATTGTGCAGAGGGCGTTGCAGGCATAGGAAATGCAAATGATCAAAATGAAGTTATTCCAGATGTAGCTGAGATCATAGAATCATCAATACAATGCTTATCGTTTGCATAAATCAGCACATAAATAATTTCAAAACATGTTCGTTCAAAATTCCTAGAGCCATACCTGTGATGTCTTCGGTAGACTCGGGTTTTTACAAGATTACTAAACATAACCTGAAAACCCAAAACACAAACGTTCTGAAGAAGTAAACTTCTGTAGAGCGTCCCACTAACACACCATTTTTTTTTTTTTTTTTTTTTCGATTAATACTTTTTCTGTTTATTATTAGCCAGAAAGGAGTACAGTTGACTCCTCACTTTTTTGAGTGTGGATCGCAATAGAAATTAAATAATTTGGTCTTTCCATACGCCGCGATGTTTGTCTCTCCGGGAATAATATTGTACGAGTATATGTATTGTTATATATATGTATATGTATTTATTATTTTTTCACTGCGTTGTATGCGATCATTAATTTTGACAAAATTGTATAAAAATGAATCCTAAACTTAAGAAATCAGCACATTTGCCTACTGATTTCAGGTTTATAAATAATCTGTACATTTTACAAAAGTCAGTAAATGGATTGAATAAGTATGAGGTCTGGATATTGCAATGGCCAGTTGATTATTGGAAGTCAGTTGTCTAGAAGATATCGAGGTATTCCCTCTATGTGCAATGTCCGGAGCATTTGTGCCCAAATATCACACAGTGCCAAGCAAGTGATTATCCTATCAGAGTTTTCATTCAGTTTCATAATAAAGTACAACTCATTAAAGAATAGAATTTTGTATTTTTATTGTTTTTTAATTTACTGAAAGAAGCATATGAACGATTAATTTCACGAAATGGACCAGTTAAGTGGCCACCTCGTTTGTGCGATTTGCAAAGTCGCATGTCAACGCCGATAAACCAGAAACAATTGAGCACTTTGGAGCCAACATTCGACGCTTTATTGTCGCCTTATTTGCGGTGAAGAGTGTGTGAAAATTGGACATCGAGATTACGCCATGTACGCGCTACACGCGGCGGCTACATTTCATATTCAAATGTAAATGTATAAAAATTCAAAATTCTCTTTAAAGTAAAGCCAATTTCAATAATATTAAAAATATTTTTCTGTGTTTTATTTCAATTTAAAATTCTACGCCTCTAAAAATTTGTTTCAAACATTCTTTAAAACCATGTTTACGGAATTTTCTTGTTAAATGAACTACTTACAGTAAAATTTTACGAGCTGCTAACCCTCTATCAACCCTAATAATTGGTAAAATAAAAAATAAATTTCAAAAAGGGTAAAAAAAAAACAAGAACTTTTTTCAATCGCTAGGCGATTTTTTTTTATAAAAATCATTGTTCCATTTTTTGTAAGGAGAATATAAAAATTAAAAAAACTTATATTTTTTGTGTGGCATTTTAATTTATAAACTGGAAAATATCAGTATTCCGTCCCTTCGGAGAAAAATTCTTGATAAAAGCCTATTTCTAAATTTGATAACATTTACTATTACTAATATCAAATATATTTCTTTTGAATATACATATGTAGCTTCCCAGCCTGATGAATCGTTTGTTTTATCAGAGAATGAGTCTCCTACAATTGCTCCTAAGTTTTTATCTCGTGGACACTTATATAAGGTGATAGTGGGTGAAACAATTGAACTTCCGTGTAAAGTTCTAAATTTAGGATCATTTGTACTACTTTGGAGGAAGGGGTCTTCTGTTCTGACTGCCGGCCATTTAAAAATTACAAGAGACACGAGATTTAAAATAGTTGGAGATTATAATCTACAAATTACAGGAGTAAAAACACAGGATGCGGGAGATTATATATGTCAGCTTGGAGATCAGGAAAATCGAGATCAAGTGCATACTGTTGAAATACTTGGTAAGTATTTAGTTTATTATAATTTTCAATTTATGTACAGAGGAACTTCGTGTATTGTGGTATAGGAGGATAATGTGCGACATTGACAAAAAGGGTTTTTGTTTTATAATTTAGCTTTGAAGTAAAGAATTTTACGTAAAATAGCAATGCATAACAAAACCTAATACTTAGCGAAACTCAAAAAATTTGTTGTTTTCTTCTTCGTCGTTTTTTGTCTGCATCATTAATTATTCTTGACAAATTTTGTAAATCTGCGATATTTGCCCTATGCATATATGTTTTTTATCCCGAGTGCTACAAATCGGCTTTCGTGGTACACTAAGTGGCGGCATAGGTGGTATAATACCACCAATACCAAAACAATATTACTTTTACTAGCTTTGTAGCTCATAAAGTTCAAAATGAATTCAATGAATTCTTTTATTTGTATTCTGGAAATTAAGGAAAGGTCACGAAAGTGTTTGGGTTTGTTAATCCAACTGAGGGAGTTTGAGTATATACATTAGATTGGAAACTTGATTGGTTTTACATGAGCAACACATTTTTGAGATATCTATAAAAAGAAGTTGAACAAATTCAGTTACTATGTGGATATGTTTCTAGCTAAATAAAAGGTGAATTTTAGTTTTTCTTACACAAATAATAATACATCTATCTAAAAAACTAAACTAACTGAACTACATATATGTGTTATACACTTTGGAATTTGACATGGTTGAATAAAAATTATTTCATATGGTTGCTAGTGTCGTGCACGCTCCCATGTAAAATGACCCATAAAAAATCCTATATAACATTTAAAATCGACTTTATTTTTTTATTGGTTCTTTTAAAGGTAAATTTTGTAGCCAAAAATTAAGCAGTGAATTGAACTACGAATTGCTGCCGCACCCACCGTACTCGCCCGACTTGGCTCACTACGACTTCTTTCTCTTCCCCAACATGAAAACGTGGCTCGGGGGAAAAAAATTCACCTCAAACGAGGAGATTATCGTCGAGACAAAAGCGTATTTTGAAGGGTTTGACAAATGGTATTTTTTGGAGGGGTTAAAGAACTGACAGAAACGTTGAGAAAAGTGTATTGTACGAAAAAGAGATTACGTTGAAGAATAAAAAAAAAATTTCTGAAAAACTTGACTCGTCATTCCTAAGCCGAGACACTTCTTTCATCACGTCAGCTTCTTTATTCAATTGGATGAGCATGCCCAGAACAGCAAGAGTCGCTGTCTCAGCTTCTTTCGTCACGTCAGCTTCTTTATTCAATTGGATGAGCATGCCCAGAACAGCAAGAGTCGCTGTCTCCGCAATACCTAACCTACCCATATCAATTAGGTTAACGGGGGGTTGGGAAGCTCGTTTCTGAGATAACAGACAACATTGGGTCTTACGCGCATTGAGCTTAACTCTATTCGTGAGACCCCACTCGGAGATTGACTGGATATCTTTATTAAGTGAGTCATTCATAGCATGCCTTTTATTATTGAGCCCATTTCAATTTGCTTTTTCAAAAAGCCACACTAATCGCTTTAGAGCTATCGTCAAAGGGTTGTGGATTCAGGAATACGGAGTGGATGCTAAAATGGTACAGTGGTGGGAGTTTCCAAGAGGTGCGTCACTAATTGAATCAGGTCGTTCGACTCGGCAAATAGCTCGGCCTATAGACTCACTTACCAACCCTTCACAAACAATCCGAATTGTTAACATTGAAGTCACCAGCAACCACGATTTTACGGCACGGATTTGTTCCCTAAATAGAAGCGATCGAACCAGAAAGGGAATCTAACTTATTAAAAGTAAAATCTTTATCATAATTCGGGCTTCTATAAAGAAAATAGGAGTGCTGCAAATGAGACTGGATGCTAAACTTAACCCACATGGAGCTGAACTCAGCATCCGTCATATAAATTTGTTGCTGGCACTAGTAAGCGACATCCTCATTAATAAAAATGGCAAGATCCCTGTGGGGAGAGATACCCTGGCACTTGAAAATCCAGTGCATCTGCACATACCTGAGTCTCACTTTGTGCCATTATATGGAGGTTTATAAATGCTTATACCGAGAAGAAATGGACAACGATTCAGCAATTATTGCAAAAGCTTTACTAAAATTCCCCAACATTTTATAAGTCTAGACAAAATTAAACCATACCTGAAGCAAGGGATGCAATCGCAGGACAACGATAAAAATATAGGCATCCATTGTGGCAAGTGTTAAGCCTTTACCATAATGAACTAAAGTTTATCAACGTCGACTATGACCGCATGTAGCGCCAACGAAAGCTGATAAAAATTTTGACAGTCGCACTACATCAGCCGGAAAGACAGGACAACATATACGGAGCGAAAGAAGAACGGTGGGAACATCCCCTCCCTTCGACGATCACAACTACACCACGGCGATTTGTGTCGGTTTTACAATGCCTGTGGTACAAAGTGAAACTTACAATATAGAATCATAATGTTAATGTTAACGTTTCATGTAAAAAATTTAACACTCATAATGTAAACAGACTGTAAATATTATTTGCAACAACGTTTGCAACAAAGGTGGTTCACCTGGAATTGGTTACCGATATCACCACGGAAGCATTCATAGAATCCATAAGGAGATTTATATGTCGTCGTGGTCACATTGAGAAACTATACTGTGACAATGCCACCAATGTTAGTGCCAAAAATCAACTTGTTGAGCTAAGGGATACAATTCAGGCAGCTGACAGCTCTATGAAAATTACAACAACATGTAACAACAAGGGCATAGAGTTCCATGTCATTCCTCCACGGGCGCCACATTTCGGAGGACTATGGGAAGCAGCAGTGAAGGCTGCAAAGCACTTATTAATCCGCAGTGTGTCAACGTCATCGCTTACACAAGAAGAACTAGGTACGGTCATTTTTTGATTGGTGAGCCGCTAACAGCGCAAGTCGATAGCAGAGCTGTAGCTCCAAATTCAACACTCTCAGCACGATGGAAGGCAATCGCTCAAATAAAACAAGAATTCTGGCAAAGGTCGTGTCATTAGTATCTGAGCTACAACAGCGGCATAAATGGAAGACACCCTCTGCAAACATCCAAATAGGAGACATGTTCATTGTGAAGGAAAATAATCTGCCGGTAATGAAATGGCCGCTGGGAAGAATTGTCAATGTGTACATGGACGACGACAATTTGATCAGAAATGCCGACGTAAAAACCGCAGCAGGAATGTTCAAACGAGCAATTCAGCGCCTTGCTCCATTGCCCATCAATACAGAAGAACACCAAGAATCAGACGAGAAGTCAAGTGAAGGGGTGACGAATCCAAACGAATCCTTGTCCTCGAGGCAAGAAACAAAAATTACCCAACGTCAAGGCAAACGGCAAGACAGCTCACTCAGGGACGACACTTAAGTACCCTGTCGGCAAAATAGAGTAGTTAGTAATAAGCAAAATTCAACAAAAAGTAAATTTAACATTAAGAAAAATTCAATAAAACCCCTGAATAGTTTTTAGATACAGTCAGTCAATCATCAACCTAAGTTATTTCTTCATGACATCATTAGTATATTACGGTTGTAAATCATTTTATTTAAACAATCCACTTTTATATTAAAATATCCGCAGCTTTCTCTGCAAATGAAAGTAATGGTTTGAATGTTTTCGTTCTATTTTATATAAATTTTTGTCCTTTTTTGTAAAATAGCTTCTTGCCACCCTGAATTCTCGTCGTGCTGGGTGTATATTTTACCGAGCATATCGTGTTCGTTGTGAGAGTGAACAACAATTTCATAGTGTTAGCCGAGAAAAATTTGAATGTAACCACAGCCTTAATGTGACCGTCTCCACAGACAATGAGTCTACAGCCGATTTTGTGGAAGTCTAAAAAAATGTGTGCAGTTTGTTAGTTGCAAAACTTGCTCATTAAGAATTACTTGTTAATTACAATAGCACTTGATATATTGTACTTTTTTTTACATTTTCAATGCTAAAATTACATTATTTTCATATCAATTATACATTTTACTAGTTAAATTCAGTAGTTTTAAAATTAAACTTTATTAATGTTAATGTTAAGGAAGCTAACTAATATATGAACAAAATTTTTTTATTTATTTTAAAAGATAATTTTATCTGCATCGATTTTAAATACAAATAATGAGTAATATTCAAAATGAAAATAAATGTTAAAAAATATCAAAAAACTGTAATCTTTCGAATCGATCGGACGTGTTCTTTTAAACTCCGTATTTTTCTTTGTTTTACGTGTTCTAAAATTAATATTATCAAAAAGTGACTTTATTGGCTTCTATACAGCTAAGTGATCTTTTAATTATTTAATTTGTATTACTGTTTATTTATTTTGTTCATAATTCATATACCAACATACATATATTATACTTTTGAGTTGTGAGAACCAAATTTGTTGTTATATTTAAAATTGTTGTCTGTTTTTATTGTATATTTACCGTTCCGCTATTTTGATTATTTCTCAGCTGTTTTCAGTGCTTCTCCAACTATAAATTTTATAGTGATAGATCTACTGCTATTACAGTGGGTGCTATTTAGATTGTTTCCTTCAGAACTTTTAATTTTTACTGCATCTAATACACATAATTTGATTATAATTTAATAATTTAATCTAACTATGATCTGAACTTATCCTAATTGCACCGTTAAGTGTGATTCCGGAAAGTTTTGTGACTTGCTTGTTATGTGACGTGTTATTTCATTTAAAATGTGCCGGATTTTCTGGTAGGATCCGGTGGTGAACAGCCGATGTCAAATTTTGTGGTAGAGGTAGATGTGGACGAGGCCCCACCTCCATCGCCGATGTCTACTCCTGCCATTGTCACTTTGAACACGCTGAATACTGATACTCCAACTACAAGCAATTCGGAATCTACACAATTGCCTTCACTTAAAGAAGGATAAGAAATGTAAAAAACTAGCCCAGGAAGTCTTTGTCTCGCTTTGCAGCTGACACTACTGAATATGATCTAGTGGAATATTTAACATCAAAAACTAACCTTAAGCATGATGACATAACTGTTTTTAAATTAACTGTAATTATAAAAGATACTCTTCATCCTTAAAAATTATTTTGCCGGCTAACATTTATAAAACTGTATCTAATCCATCTATTTGGCCAGATAATGCTTTTGTGAAAGAGTTAATTTCTCGGGAGACCACTTGGTTACCTAAAACTGCAACACTACCTAAACTTCATACGAACCAAAAAAACTAATTAAATGTACCCAATGAAGTATTTTATATCAAAATGTTCGAGGTCTCAACACTAAGCTAAGAGATTTATTCTTAGCCAGCTTTGAGCTCGAATGTGATATTGTCGTCTTTACTGAGACATGGCTGAGACCTTCCGTACATAATACCGAGGTTTTTTGCCATTTACATTTCACAGTTTTCCGTTAAGACAGAAATTCTATCTTCTATCGTTGGTAATACTGCTATGGGAGGTGGCGTTCTGATTGCTGTTAGGTCCTGTTGCTTTTCCAAGGAAGTGACACTTTCAATTGCTTTAAACATCAAATTTTGTTGTGTTAAGTTAAGATGTCAATCCATTTGCTTTTACATATAGTGTTCTTATGTTCCTCCTAACTCTTCTTCTGAATTATATCAGATGCAAGTTTCAGCGATCCGTGAAATTTGCTCTATGCTGCAACCAAATGATAAAATAGTCGTTGATGGAGATTTCAATTAACCTAATGTTGTTTGGGATGTCTCCCTCGATGATCCTTTTATACTACTACCTACTTGTAAAAATTATAACTGCATTGCTATAATAAAGTCCATAACTAGAAATTCGTTGAAATAAATTTTTCATCTCCAATCGCATGCCTCGAAAAAGAAAAACTTATTTCTTTAAATTACAATTTAAAAAAAATGACTATTTATAACACTGAAAAATTACCTTTCCAAAGTTGATTGGAAAGGTTCTTCGGTTCATATTGATTATTCAACACCAGCTCTCGTATATTTTTGAGTTTTAATTCACACTGGCAACATTTGTTGCCGAGGAGACAACATTTTTGTTGTTTTCCATGCAAAAAAAAAAAAACGAAAGAGAGAGATAGAGAGAGCAATTGTAATACCGACCATAAAAATTAGGAATTGGTTTATGCTATAGTTTTATGAAACTTTAGCGTGTATCTACCCATGTAAGGGCATTTAGATCCATTTAGATCATTGTCATTGTAATAATCAAAATTAAAAGTTCAATTAAACTGTCGGAGTTCACTATTAATACATTTATGGAAAAATATGTTGGCCCCTAGTGTAAATCTTTTTCCACAGTCGATCGAATAGTTATCAATTGTTAGTTTTATCTGTATTATACTACTGTGGGCAAAAAGTAGTAAGACCTTTTAATTTAAATTTCGCGCGGAAACCCATTCATCAAAATATTATTTTTTTAAGGTTGGTAAGGTTGGTGCCAAATGCCACATCAAAATAATCATTAGTGTTTAGTATACGCTTGTCTTTCTGAAGTACAAAAAGTGCATTCGGCGATTTTCACAATGAGTGAAATTATTCAACAAAGAAGTTCCATTAAATTTTGTGTGCGGAATCAAATTTCTGGTGCCGAAACGTTCAAAATGTTGCAAAAGGCCTTCGGTGTAAATTGTATGTCGCGAGCAAGTGTTTTTGATTGGTACAAATTGTTCAAAGATGGTCGAGAACGCGTTGACGACGAACCACGTCCAGGACGGCCATCAACATCAACTGATGATCAACACGTCTGGTCAATAAAATCAAGGAATTGGTGCTCGAGAATCGACGATTAACAGTCAGAGACCTTACTGGCATCGTTGGAATATCGGAGGGATCAGTGAAAACCATTTTAAAACATCATTTGGGTCTA
Organism: Palloptera scutellata; assembly: GCA_958295655.1. Taxonomy (NCBI): domain Eukaryota; kingdom Metazoa; phylum Arthropoda; class Insecta; order Diptera; family Pallopteridae; genus Palloptera; species Palloptera scutellata. The sequence continues at coordinate 77,892,952 of OY282449.1, read as the reverse complement.
AGAAGAGTGAATGCACGATTGGTTCCAAAATCACTGCATTGGTTTTACGAGACCATTTTGCCAAAAATTCGACTCGAAGACATCAAACATGAATCGCTAAGCGCATTGAAGGCTATTCCGGAAATTGACTTTAACAACTGTTTCGAGAATTGGAAAAAACGTTGGCACAAGTGTATTGCAACCGGGGGGGATTACTTTGAAGGGGACGAAATAGATTTGGAAGAATGAATAAAAAAATTTGAAATTATGAACAAAGTCTTACTAACTTTTGCCCACAGTAGTACGTTATAATAAGTATATGCAAAGCAAGACATAAAACAAATTAAATATTTATTTTCTCTCGGGCAGAGTTCACAATAAGTGAAATTAGGTCGAATTGACAGAAGCGAAGTAAAATTTAACAATTTAAACAAACTGTACAAATTCATATATTTCAAAACTTACAAAATCCTTGTGAAAAAATTAACTAACTATCAATTTTATTTAAGTTCCTCCAACGTTAAGAGCTCTGCCACACAATGGACAAGTAACAGCTCGAAAAGGGAGTACTGTAACTTTGGAATGCAAAGCATCAGGAAATCCAGTTCCCACAATTTATTGGTTCAAAAAAGATGTATTTTCTGGACCATCTCATTTGTCGGACAGCTCAACATTAATTTTGGAAAATGTTGATAGGCACCATGCAGGCATATATCAGTGTTCCGCAGACAACGGTGTTAAAGAACGTGTTTCGATGGACATACAGTTAACTATTCTATGTAAGTAGTAAATTTAAATATGATGATAATCTTTTCGGTTAATATATATCCCATTTTCCGCTTTCGTTTTTAAAATTAAGTCATGTTTTGAAGTTTAATTTTCAAAATTATATCCATTAGTTATATGAAAAATAAGCTACTAACAACCGAAATTAAAAACAAAAAAGTTCAAAAATTATGAAAAAAACGAACGATATAAATATAATATACTGCTGCAGATGTTGAGCTGTGCTCTTTTTGATGCAGAATATTTAAAGTTATTAAAACTTTAATTTTAAAAAATTACTCAGAGAGCAATTGAGGAAACAACGGTAGATGTACTGCACATCTGCTTTTTGAAGTTAATTTCAGAAGGAGGTTCGCCAAAGGCTAACCGTTCAACTAAAGTATCGTATTAAGAGTCGTATCACCTCAATTGTCGTAAAATCTCGCGTTTTCATACAAAATTTTACAACATTATGACAATACGACATTATACGGCATCTTTTTTTATTACATTCTATTTCATTCACCATTTAACACTTTTTTTAACGAGGAGGAAAGCATAAAAAGCACAGTCAGTGCGAGACATTCTCACGCTAAAACCACCTCACGCCCGTACGGATCTTCCTTCCGGAACCACTGTTAGGTATTACGTCGGAAGGCCGTATTGAGCGTAACGCTCAATCGTTAGTCATAGTTCTGTTTATATCACAACGGTTGCATCGTCAGTTGACGATTACGGCCTCCATACATTCGGCATATTCCGCATTTTAGGTATTTACTGTGCGTTCGGCTTTACGCGCACGTTCTGCGTTGGATAGCGTCTTCATGATATTTACAGCAGCCATACGTGATGTACTCCACTTTTCAATTGTATTGCACATCTGCTTTGTGCAGTTAATTTCAGAAGGAGGTTCGCCAAAGGCTATCTCCAAATCTTCTCTGTTACTCCTGAAGCGCGGGCAGTGAAATAGTTTTTGCTGCGCGCTTTTCAGTTCCACCGGGCAGTTCGGGCAAAACGAGTCTTCCGCTCCGAGATTGAAGATATGTAGGTACTGCTTGAAACACAAATTGGTCACTTAGCAATTGCGTTATCTGGTAATTCAACTCGCCGTGTTTGCGTGATATCCGTTCTGCTATGTCAGGAATAAGGTTGAATGTCCATCGACCCTTCTCGGATAACTCCCACTTTCGCTGCCACGCAATAATCGTGGGCTACCTCTCCTCTTTATTTGTAGCATTCGTTGGTATTTGGTCAAATTTGTCATATAACCGCTTCATTTCTTGTGCATGCAAGTCATTTGACACTATACTTGCGATGATGCAAATAGCGTCGTCCAATACCGTGCGATACGCACTGGCTAGCTTCAGGGCACCGAGTCTATGAGTAGATATCTTTTTGATGGGTCTTTTTAAGGTCTGCCCAAATAGGTGCTGCATACAGGATTACGGAAGTAGTAACCATTTAAAGCAGTCTACGCCTGTCCTCCAGTGGGCCTCCGATGTTCGGGATGATGCGCTTTGGTGCGCTGGCTGCCTTTTCACTAGCGACTTTCAGATGCTATTTGAATGTCATTCTGGTGCCTATAAGCACTCCTAGATATTTAATGTATGGACGCGAGATCATGAGATGGTCTCCAACCGTGATGACCAGCTACTCGCGCTCTTTTCTAGTGCTCAGTTGCACGACTTCGGTCTTCTGCGCTGCCAACTCCAACTTCGAGCTATTCAACTATCTTCTCACCATTGAGATGGCATCATTGCATGTGGCCTGTAGCGAGTCCAGATGTTTAGCTACTGCCACTATCGCGATGTCGTCAGCATAGCAAATGTTCGTTGTATCCTCGGGAGATCCAGAGTCAGAATACCGTCATACATTACGTTCCATAGCGTAGGTCCGAGCATTGAACCCTGCTGAATCCCTCCCTTGATCGACACCGCTTCACGCCGTCTTCGGTATCATACATCAATACCCTATTTTCGTAGTAGTTTGCTATTAGTTGCAATAACCGGTAATTCAAACCTTTTTAATGCATTCATAATCTGAGTCCAGCTTGCCGAGTTGAAAGCGTTTTTAATGTCCGAAGTCACGGCTGCGCAGTATTTTTTCTTGCCGTTTCTCCATTGTTTACTACTGGTAACTTTCGCGTGCTATATTCATCATCGCTTGTATTGCATTAACGGTGGATGGCCGTTTTCTGAAGCCAAACTGACATGCTGAGAGGCCTCCCGGCTTTTCAAGTGACATATACTCCATATTCTCACTAAGACTATGACTGACTATATTCCGAAGTTTCCAGATGATGGTAGGTCTTATGTCATAGTTTCTATTCTAATACATTCCGAAGTCGCTAAATGGCGTAGAAATGTAATAGACAAACATGTGTCTATATACCACTGCATATCACTACACATATACATAAACATGTGCGCCTGGCTTTATGTATACCTACATGCATGCATACGAATGCTGTTGTTCTGGAAATATAGTCACGACATATTTATCAAACGCAGCGAATGTCTCATTACAATATGCTTCTTATATAAAGGTCGTTATGCGATTTGATTTCCTTGTCTGTCGCGATCTTCCACTTCATTCACTTCTCCCCCTCCTGAAGATTTACCAAGGTGACTTTAGAGAAAGTTTTCATTTGTATTTCAACAATCTAAGTATATAAGTTATTAATATTCGGAAATGTCGCTGGGAATTACAAGAACTCTTTCAAATACGTCTTATCTCTTGGCTGACAGCCATAGACTTCAGTGTTTCGATATTAATCTACTTATTTTATAGGAACAGCCGATATATTAATATTTTACTAATTAACATTTACAATAATAATTTCTACTTTTTCTAACAGCACCACCGGAAATAACCGTTGAAAAATCTTGGGTCCACGCGGCCGAAGGTTACGAAATTGAACTAGTTTGTACAGTACATGGCGATGTCAACTCCGAGGTAAGTTGGTTTTAAGCTAATTTATATACAAAACTTAATAACATTGTATCTGAAGAAGTTAAGTATAAGTAGCGCCCACTGCCAGAAAATTATTTTGCTTTCTGGCCGGCAAATTCTCTTTGTAGGAGAAAGAAAAGAAAGGGAAATCTGATTTAAATTAGGCATTAGTTTTGGTCTGTGATTTTAGATTTAGAAGTGGGCAGGAGGGCCATAGACCTTCCAGCTCTGTCCTTTGAACCATTGTACTTTACCCAGAAAAGGGTAGGAGAAGGATGAAGTGGATCGAGGTCATATACTCTGGTTGGTATTCAGTTTAACACCGGTTCCGAGCGGCAGATGACAATTTGTTGGTTTTACTATCATTCACTTCATATCGGTATCAGCGTTTTATGAGGACTAACCAACAGGTCAATACTAAACTCAACTTCCCGGGAGAAAGTCTAGTGCACTACCCACTAGTGATTTTAGTTAATCTAAATTTTTTTAAGTTATTTGTATTATATACATACAAATATTTACATATGTACTTATTTCCTAAAATGTAGAAAACTCATGATTCCCCAAACCTCAAAATGATAGGGGACGCTTACTGACTGGCTCTTACTGTCAAATATTCATTACTGCTGTACGTTCTTGTGATATTTACCTTTACGCAGAATGGCTAAAGAAAACTTCCTTAATAGAAATACAAACAACAAAACTACAAGAGAATCGTCCAAGAAAACTTTAAGTGTGTCAAACAGACAGAATAAACAGCCCGCATGCACAGAGTATTAGGACCTACGAATAAAAAAGAAGAAATTTAATTGTTTACATTTACAATCTAGAGACAGAATTCATATATGTAAAAACATAAACTAGAATTTTATAATAGTCAAAAAGATATTCTGGCTTAAAATAATTGCTTCTGTGTATTGCCAGTCAACTAACTAAAGAACAGAAAAGCAGTAACGACACCCATAATGGTGAAAACATACACAAACCGTAACATCTACCTGTTAATGGGTGCGCGTAACTGTTTACTCGAAAAAGAAAACTTTCATAGTTCGACAGAAAATATTGACACTATACAGGTGAATATGAATTGGCAAAATTTTCATTAGTTCTAGGGCTACTGTAACTTTTGACCATTCAAGGTAAAATGTTTATAGCAACAAAATAAGCTATTCTGTATGCTAACATGCACGGTTTATAGTCAACTGCAACTATTTACTTTTTAAAAGTAAATGGATTAAAAGTAAATGTAATGGAAAACGAATTAAAAGAGCAAAGGAAATCTACATACTTATACATAGCAAGTATTAATATTTTAATATTTATGCATATAAAAACAAATATTTATTGTACGCTCAAAGAAAAACCGAATCTTAAAAATAAGATGGGTCAGTTATTTTTAAAATATGGCAACTTTCGGCAATTCAACTTTATTTTAAAACTAAGCACTGCTGAATTGAAGTTAAAATATGTATTATACTTTAAAACAATATCTGCAACTAAATAATAATAATTTAATTTCAAATATGAAGAAGAAATATTTTCTTTAGAAATTTATCAACTTTAATAGAATTAGAAGATAGTTTCAAAATTGTAACATGGAACCACTTTAAGTTAAAATGGAATATTTTTATGTTATTGTAACCTTACAAAAAAATGTGAGGCATTATAATGTTAACATTGACCAACTTTAAATTGAAGTTTATACAAGATAAAGTAGAATATTGTTATATTAACATTGAATTTTAATTTCTACTTTCTGATATAAAGTTAAGTTATTTTTATACCCTACACTTGGTGTACAGTGTATATTGGTTGATAGAGTAACGGTTGTTTTAACGCCCACAATTTGACGTCGTAAGTATGTACATACTCGTATATGTATATATTTATTGTTATGATTATTTAGTTTCTTCTGTTTATTCATTCTCAATAAAAAAAATCGATAACTGGATTGTGTTAAAAGTAAATTATTGCAACTTTATTAAATTAACCCTTAACAACACTTATAATTATTTTACAAATATGTTACACACTCTGTATTCTCACAAAGCCAGTCAAACTGTGATTCTACAGTCGTATTTATAGCGCCGATGTCGCCGCTGTCATGAACATTCCACAGCTCTTCGAAGTTTCCAGATGATGAACATAGCCACGAAAAATTAGTGAGGTCACGAACCTCGAAGCTATTTCGGAGTTTCTATTCTAACACATTCCGAAGCGGCTAGATAGCGTAGATGTGTAATAACTATATATATTTATATACCACTGCAGATCTTTATGCATACATACATGCATGCTTGCGAATGCTGCTTTTCTGGAAATGCGGTCACACTGCCCTCAACTTAAGCTTGCAACAGAATCCTGACAGCTAGCCCAGTAGAATCGCCTTTTGACATTTCCTACTATTTTCGTATTCGCTAGATGACCACCACTGCATACATTGACTTCCGCTATGACTTCATTGATTAGGTTCCCGGAATCACCAGCAGATCCCTCGTTCGATTAACATTTTTGTTTTTACATGTTCGGTAGGCAACCGTTATGGAAATGCAACCTCCGCCATTGCGCCCCATACGCATTTGAAATGGGACTCTTATCTAACATTTCCTTCCAAGTGGGCCGGACGTTTCTTTTTTAAGCATCCATAATTACAGCAAGACTCATCGGCTTTCTGGCCCTCACTTTCTCAACTCTCCAACCTCCTGCTGGGTTAATAGCCTGATGTCCACAATGTCTTTCTCCTCTTGAAAAATATCTCCATTCCTTCTTAAACCGCTGTCTTGTTAAGGGATCAGCATTCCCATGGTGACCTCCCTGTGTATTTTGGTTCAAGACAGTGTTCATCCTCGCGTTGTAACTATTTTTAGATGTTGACGTACTCAGTTAGCAATAACGCACCTCTCGCTCGCAGAGATAACATTTTCCTTTTAATCACGGTCCCCGTTTTGGAGGAGCTCGCTCTACCATGCTCCTGTACTTCCGAACTTAACATACAGCTTCTGAATTTGGAGGTATTTTCTCTTTACATATGTTGTGGAAAAATTTTTATTACACTGTTGCTTCTGCTGTTGTTAACATTTATTGGCGTTGGCATACTTAAGCAGCTTCCGTCGCGTAAGGTAGTGTAAGGCGTATCATAAAGTCAACTCCATCGATATCCTCATTAACGATATCTGTCACAATAAAGTCGTGCTCTCACTCTGTGTTGCCTATGTTTATTATTCGCGTTAAGACTTTTCCAAGTACTTGTGCATCTTTACCTGTTGAAGTAAGTAGTGCGTGCTTTGGGCATTGAACGACAAAACATAAACGATATTTCGCATGTTAATGTTTTTGTTACTGCCTCTGATGAATGATTGAATGATTGTTTCGACAGCATCACCATTGCACGTTTCCTGATTTTCTAATTGTTTCCTGATTGCAAATGCCGTCCACAAATGCATCACTATTTTGTTTCTCCAAGAATTCTACTGGTGCATTTGTAAATGCCAAATGTGCCAAGCTTTCTATATCCGATACGTATACCAGCAGAGCTTCACCGTTGCTCTGAGTAGTGCTCTTTAGCTCCAGTCTATATATCTTTTATACTTATGTGGTAACTTCCGTATCTGCGTTGTAAAGGTCCTATGATGGTCACATAGTTTGTATAATTCCAGAGTGAATTATCTAAATTGACAAAATAAAAAGGGGTGTTTAAATTGAAAATTAAACTCTGGAAAATTCGTATTTGATAATAACAAAATTGATTTATTGAAAATCGAAAATGAAAATAATAAATAACATATTATGGAAAAGTACAACCGAACTGTTTGAAAATATTCAAATGAATATCGAAAAGAAAAAATGAAGAAAGAGTATGAATAGTAGTAGAAAGAAAAATAGAAATAAAAACGTATACACAAAAATAGTGTTGGAAAATAGAGAACATCCCGGCTTCAACATCCCGGCCCTCTTTCACGGGTGCAAAGTCAATTGCAGGCTCCTTACGTCGTAACTAAACAACCCCTTGATACTCTGACCCCGGTAGTGGGACGTATCGAGACTGCGATGGGTGATGCGACTTGGGGACTCTCCCGGCCTTCATGCGCTTTTTCTTTGGGGCTGGTCTGGACTCCGGGTGAATTAGTACTCCTTACACAGGTTGGTGAACTCAAATTTTGCCATGGTATGCGTCTGGGCCTGGCAATTTCTTCTCGCTGTTTGGAGGAAACTACCAAATGGCAAAGTCGCAATGGATGATACCGGAAGCACAATATGCAATGCCGAAGATTAGTTTCCAGACCGGGAGAAGCCATCACCATCGCGAGTTGAGGCTGCTGAGTCGGATCGGACCTGCAGAGTACTGGAAAGACGTAAAGATTAGTATGGGATATTGGTTATAAAAAATGATTTCTTAAAAGCTTAGGTTAGATAATACAAAAAAACACCGAAATTTTACAAAAGTGAAGAAATTTTTATTTGAATCGATAAATAAATTCCTGCCATTTACTTTTTAAAAATGATTTCACTCAAATGTTGCCCGCGGCTACGCTTCGAGTGGTCCATTCTGAAGGTCCAATTTTGGAATACTTTTTCACAAATTTCGACCGGAATCTCACCAATGACGCCTTCAATGTTAGCTTCCAAAGCAACAATCGTGTTTGGCTTGTCCCTATAGACAATAGACTTGATATAGCCCCACAAAAATAGTATAACGGGATCAAATCAAATGATCTTAGTGGCCAATTGACTGCAGCAAAACGTAAAATTAACTGCTCACTAAATTCGCTTCTCAATTGATGCATGGTTTTGCGTGCAGTGTGGCAAGTGGCACCGTCTTGTTGGAACCACATGTCGATCGAGTCCAATTCTTGCATTTTCGGCAAAAAAAAGTCTGTTATCATCGAACGGTACTTTTCTCCATTGGCCATAACGTTGTGGCCTTCATCGTCTTTGAAGAAGTACGGCCCATAAACCGCACCAAACAGTGCACTTTTCGGGATGTATTGGTAGCTGCTGAATTGCCTCTGGCTGGTCTTCACTCCAAATACGGCAATTCTGCTTATTCACGTATACATTGAGCCAAAAATGAGCCTCGTCGCTGAAGACAACTTTGCGATAAAAAAACGGATCCTCATCCAGCTTTTTTAAGGCCCATTCACCGAAAATTCGACGTTGTGGTAGGTCGCCTGGCTTCAGTTCTTGCACCAGCTGTATTTTGTATGGCATTAATCCGCGATCTTTGCATAAAATCTTCCTGGTGATCGAATAACACAAACTCAATTGCTGCGATCGGCGCGGGATGGACATATCGCGATTTTCTTCAACACTGGCGGATACAGTAGCAATATTATCTTCGGTACTCACTCTATGGATACGATTTGGTGGATTAGTGTTCAATAAAGTAGAACTAACTAGTGCGAAATTTGGTCACAATAAGCTGAAATAGCTATCCAAATTATGCATTTTTTACTTTGACACATGCCAAGAATCGCGTGTGAACTGTAAGAAATATAAACGTCAAAAACTAAGTAGCAAAAAAATCAACCTTTAGAAGCAAGACTTCTATTTTAATCAGAGGTAAAATACACAATTTCACAATAGAACGTGTTATTACATCATTTTGGGTGTGCAAATCGACAACGCGAATGTGGTTATCAGGACCAGGGGAAAGTAGTTTAACTTTTACGACTGCGAACTCTCATTCTTCAATTTTTTTCTGCGGATGTTTCCATTTACAACGTTTTTGACCATTTTCTCAACGGTTAACGAGAGAGACATTCTTAGCGTTAGAGACAGGTGGAGCTAAGAAAGCATTGTAGATATTTTCTCAGCAGTTAGGTCCAAAGACGTCGCTTTCAGGAACTGGCAATCTAATAAGAATGCCAATACTGAACAATTGCGTAAGCAGGAAAGAAATCGCTGTAATGACACTCTAAAGCCCGAAAAATTTCTACAGGAACAGCACTAGAGACATAAAGTCTTACAATTCCATAGGGATGGTAAGAACTTTTGGTAATTTGTAAAGAAGCAAACGCCTCAGTCAATTCCAACTCTTTTTACAGGTGATAGCCTCGTCACCAGCGGATAATTCTTCTCTGACAGCTAGAGATCAACCACTTCCCGTTATCGAATCTGTATTTTGTACTATGCCGGAAATGAATTTTCGAACGTGAGTAGTTAAAGGAGTTCTTTCAAATCTTAAGATAAATATATTGCGCAATCTTTTCAACATTTCATACACAACTGGTGTTCCCAATTTCCAACCAGTTCCTAAAAAGGGCGAACTATCGCCCCATCGCAATCCGTGTTACGGTATCCAAAGTCATGGAAATTTACTAACTTTCACTTGGTCAATTATCTTGAGCAAAATGAATTGCTTAATGACCGACAATACGGTTTCCGTCGAAATCGCTCTACTGACGATCTCATGGCGGTCCTCACCGAGCACTGGTACCATAGTGTTCATGGCCTAGGTAAGAGCAAGGCGGTTGCTTCGGATATTTTAAAAGTATTTGAGGGAGTGTGGCATAAAGCACTGGTGTCGAAACTGATTGCGCACTGGATCGGGAGTAACTTCACAAGGTGGATCACGAACTTTGTAATTGTTTCGGAAAATCTTGCCGTTAATGCTGGAGTTCACATGGTTCGGTCCTCTCTTCTCCCCTACCCTTGTCCTTATCTTCATTAATGACCTTCTGTCATTAACGAAGAATCCCATTAACTTATTTGCAGATGACAGCACCATTTCTCATTCAAGTAGCTGTTCAAAACGCCTTAACTCTTTGGAGATTTAGAAGAAAAGGCATGTTATGAATGACTCAATTAATAAAGATCTCCAGTCAATCTCCGAGTGGAGTCTCACGAATAGAGTTGAGTTCAATGCGCGTAAGACTCAATGTTGTCTGTTATCTCACAGAACGAGTTTCCCTACCACCCGTTAACCTCACTGATATGGGTGGAGTAGGTATTGCGGACACAACGACTCTTTACTTCTTGGGCATGTCCATCCAATGTGATGTTCGTTGGAATAAACACATTTCTGAAATGTCGAAAGAAGCCAAGTATCTCGGCTTTCTTAAGCGGTGTAAAAAATATTTAACTTCGACTGATCTCCGCATGATCTACACCACCTATATACGTCCAAAATTGGAGTTTAATTCGCATCTAGCTCTATTGACTCTTTGGAACATCGTCGAAACTCTGTTTCTCTGTTTTACTTTTACTTTCGCGGTAGTTTTTCATCCGAGGTTAGCAATCTGATGCCGCCAGTTCGTGTGTTCACCAGAACTACAGGAACAGCAAGCGGAACTCACGCATTCCACGTAGACACGGTGTTTCACCGCACTACGCATTACATATAAAGTTCTTTTATATGCCGTACCGCGCGTATATGGAATAAGACCCCAACAAATATTTTCCCGTTTATTATGGCCCTTGCAAATTTAAAGCAAACGCTCACTACTCCTTCTCCCTCCTTCTTTCTCCCACCTATCAATCCTCCTTCCAATCAACACAATGCTCTGCATTCATAGGGGTGCCCCTTGTGTGTTGACTGTACATACGAGGTGTGTTCAAAAAATAACCGTTATTTTCAAATTTCGTGAGTTACGTATGTTAGATTTTCGCATTTTTTTGGTTTTGGTACACATGCCTGTTATATATGTTGGCAATACCAACCATTTTGGATTGTCAGTTTGTTTTTGATAGATAAAAAGGTTAGTCGTGTTTTGGTGTGCTCTTCGATTTTTTACTATTCGAAAAAATGGATCAAAGAAACTGTATTCAGTTTTGTCTAAAAAATGAAATTAAATGCGCAAGGACATTTGAAATGTTGACTGTGGCCTTTGGCGAGTCTACTATGAGCAGAACACAAGTTCAATTGTGGTATAACCGGTTTAAGGAAGGCCGAGAAGATGTCAATGACGATGCTCGTCCTGGTCGCCCGAGCACGTCACTGGTTGCTGATGATGTTGGCATATCGTTCGGCTCATGCCAGCGCAATTTTTACGGATGTTTTAGGCATGAAACGTGCGGCAGCGAAGATTATTCCAAAATTGCTAAATTTTGAACAAAAACAACGTCGCTTGTGCGTAAGTTTTTGGCTAAAAACAAAACCGTAATCATGCCTCAACTACCGTATTCACCGGACCTCTTCCCAAAACTGAAGACACCGATGAAAGGAAAGCGTTTTGCTACGATTGAGGAGATAAAAGAAAAATCGAAACAGGAGCTGTTGGCGATACCAAAAAGCGCGTCTCAGAAGTGTTTCGATGATTGGAAAAAAACGCTGGCATAAGTGTATTATATCTGAGGGGGATTACTTTGAAGGGGACAAGATAGTTGTTGATGAATAAATAAATACTTTTTGAAAATAACGGTTATTTTTTGATCATACCTCCTATATAAAAAAAAATACAAATAAAATGAGAAGTACTTTCCATTGGAAATAACTTCTTAAGAATAAGTTGTCTCCATATAATCGAGAATGAGATATTCTGCAAATATATCGTCATATATGGTTTTTAGGTCACTCTTTTTTTGCAAACTTCGCTCCATTCCAAGAAGTGCAGTGGTCCTCGAATGACCTAAAGCTTTTGTTGGGAAAAGTTTTTTTAAATGGTAACCTTACTAAGTAACGCTCATCTGAATTTCTTTTCGAGCCATTATAAATCCTTACAAGCTTTATCTTCAAGCGAGAGTTGATGAGCGTGAGGGATTTCTTCTTGTTCCCAGAATTGCTTTAGTTGGGAGCTAAGCAATTCGTTGGATATTGGTTTTCCTTGTTCTCTAACTGAACCACTAATAACCCAGCCAAATACGCAGCCAATTGCTGCAAGTTAAATCTTCTGATTGGAAAACTGAGACTAAGCTTAGTTAACTGAAAAGTTTTTAATACCCTGTTAAAAAAAATATATTAATTAAATATTTCTCTTTTTCTCTCTTTCATTAGCCATTACTTTTTTATTTTAATACAATGCTGGTTAGAAAATCCCGTTATATGATTGCAAGTTATTTATTATTCGCTCTTATTTTTTCGTTTCATAGCTATAGCACACATTGCAATATTGCCCAAGATTATCACTTTCGGCAATGAACATCTGAATAGAAATATGATATGTTCGACTTTTTTGTGATTTAGCAGCGAGTAATTGTTACTCTTTGTGGCTCGCTTAAATTTTGAAGAATGGTCTTCGCCTGACATTTTTATCATTTCTATTTTATTAGACTCAACAGATTCTTTTGCCTGCAAGGAGTTGCATTAAGTTATTCTAAGAAATTTAGAATTACTTTGTAAAAATAAAATCTCAAAAGGATTTTGCCATTTGTATCATTTCTATTTTATTGGACTCAACAGATTCTTTTGCCTGGAAGGAGTTGCATTAAGTTATTCTAAGAAATTTAGAATTACTTTGTAAAAATAAAATTGCAAAAGGATTTGCCAATAAATATCCAGCAAAAGAGAAGGGAATATTAACATATTTATTTATTTAATATAGCAGCTAATCCTACATACAACAACAAATATTTTTAAGTTACAGTACTAGTCACGTACAGAAAAAAAATAAAAATATTATATTAAAGAAAACTAAACGCTAAACAAAATTGAATATTTACTAGTGATACTTACAATAATAAATAAAAATAATTTAAAAATGAAGACACTTGATAAGTAGAATAATAAAAAAACATGCAATAGTTACCAACTATTCCACAGAGAAGAATAGTATAAGTTATTTTTTAAAACTCAATGTGTTCTTGGTTAGCCTTAAATTAAGAGAGTTCCAAAGACGCACAAAAAAGACAAAAAATTTACGTTCTGATATTAAATTGCTGTATTTACTTTACTTTACTTTACTTTTAATGGCACGACAGCTCATGGAGGGCCTAGGTCGAGCTTTTTCGCATCCACTCATGCTGTGCGTGTTATATTTGTACATGAATGGAAGGGACCTACAATTTAATGCCGAATCCGAACGGCGAAGTGAAAAGCTTTTCATAGACAATTTTTACTCTTGAAGGTTTAGCCATTGCCTGCCAAGAGGTGGTGCCTTGGAGAAAAATTATTTTTCCTACTTTTTGATTTTGCCTGTGCTGAGATTCGAACCCCGGACACTCTGCGTAGAAGTCCAACGCACTACCACTACACCACAGCGACCAGTGTACACTCGTTGTAAATGACTGACCAATAACAATTTATTTATTCTATATTATTTATTTTATTTATTAAATAAACCAACATTTTTCGTATCATATGGAATGGAAAAGCCAGTTTTGCCCACAACTCGTCCACTAGTTTCGGCCTTGTGGTCATGTATTGACGCAGTTGATTCAGCTTGGTGCGTTCGTATTTTGATTCACTGTAAAATATGATCCTGGGTAAAAGACCAAATCAGAAAAAAGGACTAGGGCACCAAACGTACCTACCTACTCCACCCATATCAGTGAGGTTAACGGGTGGTAGGGAAACTCGTTCTGTGAGATAACAGACAACATTGAGTCTTACGCGCATTGAACTCAACTCTATTCGTGAGACTCCACTCGGAGATTGACTGGAGATCTTTATTAATTGAGTCATTCATAACATGCCTTTTCTTCTAAATCTCCAAAGAGTTAAGGCGTTTTGAACAGCTACTTGAATGAGAAATGGTGCTGTCATCTACAAATAAGTTAATGGGATTCTTCGTTAATGACAGAAGGTCATTAATGAAGATAAGGACAAGGGTAGGGGAGAAGAGAGGACCGAACCATGTGAACTCCAGCATTAACGGCAAGATTTTCCGAAACAATTACAAAGTTCGTGATCCACCTTGTGAAGTTACTCCCGATCCAGTGCGCAATCAGTTTCGACACCAGTGCTTTATGCCACACTCCCTCAAATACTTTTAAAATATCCGAAGCAACCGCCTTGCTCTTACCTAGGCCATGAACACTATGGTACCAGTGCTCGGTGAGGACCGCCATGAGATCGTCAGTAGAGCGATTTCGACGGAAACCGTATTGTCGGTCATTAAGCAATTCATTTTGCTCAAGATAATTGACCAAGTGAAAGTTAGTAAATTTCCATGACTTTGGATACCGTAACACGGATTGCGATGGGGCGATAGTTCGCCCTTTTTAGGAACTGGTTGGAAATTGGGAACACCAGTTGTGTATGAAATGTTGAAAAGATTGCGCAATATATTTATCTTAAGATTTGAAAGAACTCCTTTAACTACTCACGTTCGAAAATTCATTTCCGGCATAGTACAAAATACAGATTCGATAACGGGAAGTGGTTGATCTCTAGCTGTCAGAGAAGAATTATCCGCTGGTGACGAGGCTATCACCTGTAAAAAGAGTTGGAATTGACTGAGGCGTTTGCTTCTTTACAAATTACCAAAAGTTCTTACCATCCCTATGGAATTGTAAGACTTTATGTCTCTAGTGCTGTTCCTGTAGAAATTTTTCGGGCTTTAGAGTGTCATTACAGCGATTTCTTTCCTGCTTACGCAATTGTTCAGTATTGGCATTCTTATTAGATTGCCAGTTCCTGAAAGCGACGTCTTTGGACCTAACTGCTGAGAAAATATCTACAATGCTTTCTTAGCTCCACCTGTCTCTAACGCTAAGAATGTCTCTCTCGTTAACCGTTGAGAAAATGGTCAAAAACGTTGTAAATGGAAACATCCGCAGAAATAAATTGAAGAATGAGAGTTCGCAGTCGTAAAAGTTAAACTACTTTCCCCTGGTCCTGATAACCACATTCGCGTTGTCGATTTGTGTATTTTACCTCTGATTAAAATATTCGAACCCCGGACACTCTGCGTAGCAGTCCAACGCACTACCACTACACCACAGCGACCAGTGTACACTCGTTGTAAATGACTGACCAATAACAATTTATTTATTCTATATTATTTATTTTATTTATTAAATAAACCAACATTTTTCGTATCATATGGAATGGAAAAGCCAGTTTTGCCCACAACTCGTCCACTAGTTTCGGCCTTGTGTGTAATGACGCAGTTGATTCAGCTTGGTGCGTTCGTATTTTGATTCACTGTAAAATATGATCCTGGGTAAAAGACCAAATCAGAAAAAAGGACTAGGGCACCAAACGTAAATAAAAGAACCAATACTACGAAGTTATAATTTTTTGTGAAAAAAATTGTTTTTATTTGTGCGTTTGTGATAACAATAAACAAACTGTCAAATAGATAGTGGGCAATTTCTTGAAAGCTTATACATTTAAGTGGTGATAAATCAAAAGATATTGAATACATGGAAGAGCTAGAGGTGAAGGAAGACAACGAAAAACTGCTCTCAGTGTTATACATTTTATCAAGTAAAGTGAGCGCAGTTCCGTGAACATATGGTTAATCTACTTCTAAATCTATTAACATAAATTATCGTGTGTAATAACTATTCAAATATTTTAAAAGGATAATTGTTTGAAAGTGTATTCCTTTTAAGTGGTGATGAGACTGAAAACATGATTGATTACAATGAAGGGGAAGAAGAGGAGGACAACCAAATACTATTAAAAGAAATTTAAAATGAATATGTTTCGGAATATTTGAATGGTAAGATGTTTAAATTATCAACTAAACTAGCTATTTAAGCTTGTTAAGATTTTTTTTACCCGCATCCATAGGTCGGTATCACACTCAATGTTGCGTGACACATGCACATGATAAATAGTTCCTCGTCCATACTAGGTATTGGAGAGCAATTTACGTTTCCTTCCTGTGCTGCATCAATTGGTTTTCCCAATTTTTAATGTATATGTTCGAGTTTGGTACACACTCTTTTATATAGTAGGTTTCTTTAAATTTTTGACATATTCCAGACTTTATTCTGTGCACCGTATAAATCATGTTCCATTTCATGTGAAAATTTTTCCCAGTTTTGTCTCTTGTTATTTGTTTCTGCTGTATTTATTTTATTTATTGCTATACTGTATCTTAGAGTGTTGTTTCTGCATTTTGTATATGACTCGTTAATCAGATTCTAACCTAGCCTAACCTAACCTTTCATTAGTTTTCCAATTGCTTCTTCTACTGCTTCCAACGGAGTCATTCGTTGCTGTTTTGCATACATAAATCTAATAGTTGTTGTCCGTTCTCATCGTCATTAAAACGGGGTTTGACACCGGCTATAATCATGTTTCTAAGTCCCCGAGGATGATAACTAGTCTTATATTGGTGTTTCGTTCCTTTGAATGAATTATTATGACGGATTTAAGGTCTAATTACACATAATCTACACTTTTGCATTGTCAGTACTTTTAAACATGAATTATAAGAACAGTATAAAGTATGAAATTTGTTTTTCATAAATGTCATTCAATAATTTTAGTTCAATGATTTTCGTTTATTTAAGAAATATATTGAGGATTTATATTAACAATCTTGAAAAATATTTCTGAATGTTAAAGTTTATATTTATGTTAATTCAACCCTTTATAACTGTTGTAATAATTACTAAAAAAATTACTATTGTGTGTTAAAGATACTAAGGCTGTGGTTATATTCGAACATGGCGAACACCATGCAAAGAGAGAGCTTTTACTCACTCTCACAGCGAACACGATATGCTGGGTGAAATGTATACCGAGCACGTCGAACATTCAGGGTCTCAAAGAGTTATTCTACAAAAAAAACTGTTTTTATATGCAGAAAAAAGAAGATGCGAATTTTTTTACTTTTTAAAAGTGAATATTGAATATATTATTCATAAAACTATTGAAGAAAAATCATATTATTTTCATAATTTTTCAGTTATATTATTAATTTGAATCTCCATATTGACAAAATCGTTTAAAGTTTTTTGGTATACCATTTAGTGTTGCCGTTGCGAATAATATAGTATAAAAAAAACTGAGTTTCGACAAAAAGCAACTCTGTAACGAACTCAAATGTAACCACTACACCGAGCACGAAAGTAAAATATGATGTGATCGTCGAACAGCGAACACTAGTATAACCAGCACCTTAGCGTGTATTTCTACTGCTATTTGCTGTTACTTTTTCCACTACTACTTTTGTACTATTACTTTTTCTACTACATTTTCTAGAGCTTTTTACTTTTTCCTGTAACTATTTTCTATCGATTGTTTACTAATTTAAATTTAAAAGTGTTTTATTCTCTAATTCGAAAAGTATTTATCAATCGATCTTTTGAAAGCAAACACTTCATTGACTACAACTACATATTATAAAAGTGGTAGGAAAGTAATAAAAATTTTATAGAAAAAAAGGAAGTAAAAAAGTAAGACAAATAGTAGTAAAAACGCAGTAGAGGAAATAATAGTAAAAAAGTAGTAGTAGAAAAAGTAGCAAAAATACTTTCAAATGATTATAATAGCTGATATATCGTGTACACGTTTTACATTCCGAAATAACACTGCTACATTTAGATAGGAAAATAATGAAATTGAATCAAAAAAGTTATAGAATTGATTTGTTTTCATTCGAATATCAAAATAGCTGTGGTCAGTGAACAGCCTTCCATCAAAATCTGAAAAATCGTTTGATTAATACTTTTAAAATTCTAAAATTCTAAAGTAAAAATGGTTTTACTCCCCTGAAAAATTTTGTTTTTGCAGATAGACACTTTTGAATACTTTTTTTGTTATTTTTATTTATTCGGTCTACGTATCACAATAATCTTACAATTTAGTGTGGTGTCATGTGACAGATGGCAGTACACGACGGTAATGCCAACTTCCCTCAGCAACGCCACCTGTCTTCACACATGGGTACTTATTGATCTACCCTCGTAAATATAGTCATATAATTTATTTCGTAAGATTTGGTCAAATAATTTAGGAAATAAGTGTTGTTTTACAATAGCCCTGTATTTAGTAACTTTGTTCTAATCCCCTTATTTAAAAATTGGCTCTATAGTGCATAGCTTCCAACAGTCCAAAAATGTCACTTCCATAGACAAGCATTAAATAAACATTTTATAGGGTCAACAATATTGTGCAAACAATTAATAAAAATTTTATGGAAATCTATTAAGTTCATATTTACAACTAAGTTTTAAATTAGATATCGCTGAGACGATATCGGCATTATTAATTCCAAAGTTTTGAATAATTTGAATATTGGATAAGTCGTAATTACTTTGAAGCGGAATTGGTGAATTCAGAGAAAACTTGTTTGACGAATTACAAATCGGTCAGAAGTATCTACTGTGATGTATGAAGTGGTATCTGCAAATATCATATTGGATGGGATCCCACTTATGGTAACACTTATGGTAACATACTGCCAAAACCGAGATGGGCTTAACTTTAGCTCAGCTTCAATATTAGAAATATAATTTTTATATACGAATTTATGAAGTTCGTCAAATTCAAGGTACAGTATCCAATTTTGATTTTCCTAATTTTTTAAACGTTATGTTTTTCACTTACTTACTTAGCTGGCACTACAACTGATGATCGGTCCTGGTCGCCTCTATAAAGCTTCGCCACTCGCCTCTGCAATGCGTGCGCTGGCGCCAGTTGATAAGGCCAAGTGCAGTCAGGACGACCTGAACCTGGTCTTTTCAAAGGAGATTAGGACGTCCTCTTCTGCGTGTTCCTTCACCAGAGCGCTTTCTTCCATTCGCTCAACATAACCCAGCCATTTTGTCCAAGACATCGTGACCACTGGACGCACTCGACGAGACTCTCTTTCCAGATTGGAGAATGCTTCACTGACAGCTCACGCGTTGGTGTCAATGATGTCAGTATAGTGACAGAGATGTCGATGTTCGCAGCTCGTATTATTTTCTCCAGCATAAGGTTAAAGAAATCGTACGATAGGGAGTCACCTTCCTTGAAACCTCTTTTGGTACGAAATAGCGCGATGAAGTCTGTCCCAATTTTCACATTGCGGAGTACAAGTGCCCGCTCTTCAAAACATCAGCCAGGCGTCTTATTCTTTCAAAGAATTTTCGGACCTCGTTCCTGTCCCGTTACATTTCGATATCATTAAACTCGCGTCTTTCTCCATCTCATCTTGCGCCTGAAGAGACGTTTCTCCTCCCTCCTTAACTCTCTGTACCGCTCCTTAGCAGCTCGCGTTGCAACTGACTGCAGGGTGGCTCTGTAAACAAGGTTTTTCGCTTCAGTAGCATCGCTACACTCTTGGCCGTACCACATACATATTTCTTTGTTGACGGTTTCCGATAGGAGGAGTGCGAGTTGATTGGCGAAGACTTCGACTGTCTGTTGTGATTGCAGCTTTTCGACATCCAGCTTACTATTAGTTCCAACCCGTGATTTGCTACACATAGACGTGTGCAGACCTTGGCTGCAACCAAAAAGTTGTCTGAGTCGATATTTGCACCACGTATTGTGCGTACGTCTAGTACATTGAAAGCGTGCCTTCCGTCGATCACAACGTAATCAATCTGGTTTCGTGTGTTTTGATCAGGGGACCGCCAAGTGGCCTTATGGAATCTTTGTGTTGGAATCTAGTACTACCAACTGTCATGTTTCGTGCGGCGGCCAAGTCGATCAGTCTCCTACCGTTGTCGGTGGCTTCGTCGTGGAGACTGAATTTTCCGATCGTCGGACCAAAGAGGCTCTCCTTGCCCACCTTGGCATTAAAGTCGCCTAACACGATTTTAATATCGTGGCGGGGGCAAAGCTCATAAGTTTTGTCGAGCAGCTCGTAGAAGTCATCTTTGGTCGTTTCATACATCTCATCCGTCGGGGCATGAAACATATTAGGCTGATCTTGAA
This sequence comes from Palloptera scutellata, assembly GCA_958295655.1. Taxonomy (NCBI): domain Eukaryota; kingdom Metazoa; phylum Arthropoda; class Insecta; order Diptera; family Pallopteridae; genus Palloptera; species Palloptera scutellata. The sequence goes on along the minus strand of OY282449.1, from coordinate 77,872,554 downwards.
CAATTTTGCCTTGATGCCGATAGTAGCTAGGCGTTCGTGGTGGGCGTGAACCTCGAGACTAGATAACACAGTCTCTTCCCAACCACAAATCCAACGACAAATTCGTGTCTCGACGCATGACAGCTGTAGTAGATATCACAGGATGCTCTTTTGGAGCAACCCTGTCCCGTCCATCGCATTTCCTGTACAGCGGTGATGTCAGCCATCGTGTTAGGCGACTTTAATGCCAAGGTTGGCAAGGAGAGTCTCTTTGGTCCGACGATCGGAAAATTCAGTCTCCACGACGAAGCCACCGATAACGGTATGAGACTGATCGACTTCGCCGCGGCACGAAACATGACAGTTAGTAGAACCAGATTCCAACATAAAGGTATCCATAAGGCCACTTGGCTGTCCCCTGATCAAAACACACGAAACCAAATTGATCACGTTGTGATCGACGGAAGGCACGCTTCCAATGTACTAGACGTACGCACAATACGTGGCGCAAACATCGACTCAGACCACTACTTGGTTGCAGCCAAGGTCTGCACACGTATATGTGTAGCAAATCGCGTACGGATAGGTACAAAGAGAAAGCTGGATGTCGAAAAGCTGCAATCACAACAGACAGCCAAAGTCTTTGCCAACCAACTTGCACTTCTCCTTTCGCAAAACACCCCTCAACTTGATGATATATGCGCGCAGTGAACGCACATTTCCCGCTCTATGCGTACGGCTGCGGAAGAGGTGCTAGGCTACCACCGTCGACGGAGAAATATGTGGTACGACCAAGAGTGTCGCGATGCTACTGAAGCAAAAAACGCAGTCTACAGAGCCACCCTGCAGTCAGTTGCAACGCGAGCTGCTAAGGAGCGATACAGAAAGTTGAGGAGGGAGGATAAACGTCTTTTCAGGCGCAAGAAAAGAGATGAAGAAAGACGCGAGTTCAATGATATCGAAATGTTGCGGGACAGGAACGAGGTCCGAAAATTCTTTGAAAGAATAAGACGCCTGACTCTTGGTTTGAAGACCGGGGCCTCTTCCTGCAAGGATGAAGATGGAAATCTGGTGACAGATATCCAGGGCATAATGAGATTATGGAGGGAGCACTTTTCGCAGCTGCTTAATGGCGAAGACGGCAATAATCCCGCCACTGCGGAACCCACTCCGGAAACCCCAATCACTGACGGCGTTGAAGTACCGCCGCCTGACTATGAGGAGGGCTTCACTGCCATTACTCGGCTGAAAAACAATAAGGCTGCAGGTGCAGATGGCCTGCCTGCTGAGTTGTTTAAGACCGGAGGCGAAGAGCTCAAAAAACGCATGCATGAGCTTCTATGCAGAATATGGTCAGATGAAAGCATGCCAAGTGATTGGAATCTCAGCGTACTCTGCCCAATCCATAAGAAAGGTGATTCCACGATCTGCGCCAACTACCGTGGGATAAGCCTTCTTAATATTGCATATAAGGTTCTATCGAGCGTACTGTGCGAAAGACTGAAGCCCATCGTCAACAAACTGATTGGACCTTATCAGTGTGGCTTCAGGCCTGGTAAATCCACCATCGACCAGATATTCACACTACGCCAAATCCTGGAAAAGACCCGAGAAAAACAGATCGACACCCATCATCTATTCGTCGATTATAAAGCCGCCTTCGACAGCACGATTAGGGATCACTTGTACGCCGCAATGTCTGATTTTGGTATCCCTGCAAAGCTCATTCGTCTTTGCAAAATGACACTGACCAACACCACCAGCGCTGTAACGATTGAAAATTGGGACAGACCTCTCCGCACCATTTGATACCAAAAGAGGTTTCAGACAAGGTGACTCCCTATCGTGCGACTTCTTTAACCTTATGCTGGAGAAAATAATTCGAGCTGCGAACATCGACATCTCTGGCACTATCTTCTACAAGAGTGTCATGCTGCTAGCATACGCTGATGATATTGACATCATTGGCAAAAACGCTCGAGCAGTCAGTGCAGCATTCTCCAACCTGGAAAGGGAGTCTCGTCGTGTGGGTCTAGTGGTGAACGAGGACAAAATGAAATACCTTGTGTCAACAAACAAAGAGTCACGGCGTCTTGGACAAAATGTCACTGTTGACAACTACACTTTTGAAGTCGTCAAGGATTTCGTTTATCTAGGATCCAGCATAAACACCAACAATAATGTCAGCCTTGAGATCAAGCGGAGACTAACTCTTGCCAACAGGTGTTACTACGGGCTCAGTAGGCAATTGAGAAGTAGAGCCCTCTCTCGACCGACGAAAATAACGCTCTATAAGTACCTCATCCTTCCCGTCCTAATATATGGCGCAGAGACGTGGACATTGACCATCAATGATGAGAGGCTGTTAGGAGCGTTCGAGAGGAAGATACTCCGTAAGATCTACGGTCCAGTATGCGTGGACGACGTGTATCGAATAAGATGGAACGATGAGCTGTATGAGCTCATAATCACCAGCTTCAAATATAGCGTTAAAGTAATTATCATTATTTTTTATGAACAATGGTAAGTTTTACTATTAACAAATGACTTTGGTACATACATGGATTTTGTTTTCTAATTAAATCAAACAATTCATTATCAATCAATCAATATTCGAATATATTGGCTCGGTATAAATCAATGATTCAGTGAACGCAATAATATGTATATGTATTCAAGTTACAGCGAACAAAACAGCTAATTAACAACTTGAAATTTCCGAACAGTTGAGACGGACAAAAGGTATAATATTATATAATTGAGATATTGAATAAATATCAGGCCTGTATCAAATATGACACCATGGTCCAGAATTTCAGTTACTGTGGTCAATGTTTGATTATCAATATAATATGAAAATGACAAAGTATTTCATGATTTTGTAAAGGAATTACGAAAACATTAGTTAATACTGAGTTGCAAATGAATAAATTGACACCAGCAAATACAATTCGATTAGAGGTGCGCTGGAAGGATATTGCCCAGATAGAGGAAATGGAGAAGAGAAAAGTAGAAAAGAGGAAAACAAGAAATATTGCAACCCACCGAATTTCTTTGCCTCTTTAATAAAACTGAGCAGATCAAGAAGAGGTATAGAGTGAGTTGAACTCACTTCTAAGACATCACTACCCAATAGGCATATCCTTCTTCTGGAAAAGGCGGGACAATAACCGTCTGTGTCTTGTATCATTTTCATCATGCCAAATTCCGTTTGTTTTGAATTGACACACCGCTTTCATTGCTTCCCTTTGAATATATCAGTGTCTACAAACCATAATGGTCTAGGACAAAATTTTAGTGTTTTAACTAAAGTTTTTAGTGCCATCGTGTTCAATCTATTTGGAATTATCTGTAAGAAAGTTAAATAAATAAAAAGCGACTTCTGAGTTGCAGTGCTTTAAACTGATCTTCTGAAAAAATTGCATAAGAGAATTATGCGGTGACCACAGAAGTCAAGGGGAAGCAAATCAAACAAAACATCTAGAGCATCACCAGGAGTGGTATTCATAGCACCAGTGATGGCCAAACACACACTGTTCTGCAGCCTGTTCAGCATAGAGACTTTGGACTCAATTTTTTATTTTCTTTGATTTCGATTGTGTCGTGATTTGAACCCAGGATACTCTGCATAGAAGGCCTGCGCACTGCCAACTACGCCACGGCGACCACTACAATAATAATAACTGGATATGACAAAAAAAAGAATACTTTCCTAATTTAATACATAACGCACATATTGGTTTTAAAAATGTAGTTATTTTAAAAAAGTTGAATTAAACATTTTTTTTTTGTACTAAGTAAGGAACCAAACGTATAATAAAATTCTGTAATCACTTTCAATCATATGAAGTTGGTGTTAAAATTAATGAAATATGTATCAAAAATATTGTCTCTCTTAAAGTTATATTCTATTAATAATGGAAAAACATATGTAAGAGCAAAATATATGCAATTGCTTTTAATGTACCATAATGTAAGCAAAGGTTGAAAAAAAAAAAAAATTTAATTTTGACATGAGTGGAAAAAAGGGTTATGCCACATGTTGTCAATAGGTAACTATCGCACAGTGTCTTTGATTGAACATTGCAAGTTTCTTATCCATGCTTAATCAAAGAGATATACTTAGGCCAGGTTCTTGTAATAACAAAATTGTGACTGATTTGAATACCAGTCAATTTTAAATTAAATATTTCCAATCTTAACTTGACAACGTACATTTATAAACTAAATAGAAAAGAACTCCTATGCAAAAACGAATCAATTTCAGATTGTAATTGCCTCAAACTGACTATTGGATTATTTGATCATGTTTGGTGAAGAAATAATAAATGAATTAAAGTTATTGCTGCGACAATAAAAGGAAGAATAAAATGAAATGTAAAAAATAGTTTGCATTATCAACAGCGAAACAGGTTTTTAAATTAAATTCAAAAGTGTGTTACGGACCACGGACACTTTGTATGAATCAACACTTGAAAACAAAGATGTTCTGCGTTATTTTAAAAATGATCCACTTATGTTGGCTTTCGTTAACGTTTAAATTTTATTAAGGTGGGTGTTTATAAATTTCAAGTGTATTTTTTTATATGACGTTATAAGTATGTAGATGCCTTTAAATGTTTTCTATTTGTTTTATTATCACCATTTATAATAGATTTTAAGTCGTCCAAAATAAATTTCGGTTGAAAATATAAAGTATTCCATAATTAAATCAATAAATTAAAAGCACGAAATTAAAAAGAACGCTCAAACGAACCTGGTGTCCAAAGTAAAATGCCAACATTTTAACTCTATTTCGCATGGCAAAATTAAAAAAATTTTCTCACAACAGGAGATTTTTCTTTACCACTATTTTCATCGAGTAAAAAGTTACTCTTTCACACACCCCAATGTCATGAAAAAATAACAATAAAAAATCCGCCCATATTCACCACATACATACATAACTATGAATCCGTCCACATGCCAGCCTTGACACAACCCGGTTGCGCGTGTGGTGAAACGTTGATCCCGGGCAAACGTCAAAGTAAATGACAGTCCTAGTATCCTAGGACCGTTTATGGTAAACCTGTCAATCACATACTCAGATGCTAAAAAAACAACAGATTAACAAAACTTATACAGACATAGAATGGAAAAAGATTATTTTAATTCATGAATAATTATCTTTCAGATGCTTTGGTATCAAAATTCATTTTTATTGGACCCCACAGATAGAAGATCAATGTATCCCAGAGATGACAAATACAGTTTAGTTATACGGAAGTTCCAACAATCAGACTTTGGAAACTATAGTTGCGTCGCAGATAATGCTTTAGGAAGGACTAAGAAATACATTGAAGTATCTGGAAAGCCTGGCCCAGCAGACTTTATTTCACCTGCTTTAAGTGGATTTTTAGATCACTACAATCTTACTTGGACTATTGAATCTATTCCGCCTTTAGATGAAATAAAATTATTATACAGACGACTTCTGGTTCGTGTATTCTTTGAATATTTATATAAGTTAATTCTTTAACACATCCATTATTTTGTTTGCTTTTTAGATGAACGAAACTTATCAGCACCCAGGCAAATGGCATGAATACCATATTAAACCAACGCCAATTAGGATCGATGGAGCTCATTTCATAATGTCATATGTTATTAAAAATTTGGAGCACAACGCTGTGTATGAAGCGATTGTTCAAGCGAAAAATAAATATGGATGGAATGAGGTAAACACATTATGTATGTACTCGTAGGTATGAAACTACCAGACGTCCTGCGTTGCTCGTCCCGCATTCAATGAAAAGTGTGCCTAAAACTACATAATGACGAAAATTTCTTCTTCACATAATTCTTGATTGCAAATCTATGTCAACCAGTCTTTATTATTTTTTTATTATACATATGTTATTATATCTATTTTTGAGCTTTCTATTAACTAGAATTTTGTTGTTTGAAGAATTCCATGTAACGGCAATTCTTATCGATGATAATTATCATTATGCATTATAATCCATTGTACTAGCGGATTGGCACCTTTGACATGTTTTTTTAATGCTCGTGGTAATTATATAACTCAGTTTACAGGTTTTTAAGTAACCAAAAATAAATTTTCTGGAACAACATTTATGTTGGCGGGAGAGAAATAATGGGTTACTTACTTACTTAGGTGGCACTACAATCGAGGATCGGCCTTGGCTGCCTCTATAAAGCTTCGGCAGTCGCCTCTGCTATGCCAGTTGATAAGGGCAGTCAGGTCGCCCTGTACCTGGTCTTTCCAAAGGAGATTAGGACGTCCTATTCTGCGTGTTCCTCCACCGTGGCTCGAATAAATCACCCTCCTAGCCCGAGCGCTTGATTTTTATGGGCTTGACTATGTCAGTGTCGGCGTACAGCTCATACAGCTCATCGTTCCATCTTATTTGATACACGTCTTCCACACATAATGGACTGTGGATCTTATGGAGTATCTTCCTCTCAAACGCTCCTAACAGCCTCTCATCATTGATGTTCAATTTCCACGTCTCGGCGGCATACATTAGGACGGGAAGAATGAGGGACTTTAGAACGTTATTTTCGTAGGTCGAGAGAGGGCTCTGCTTCTCAATTGCCTACTGAGCACGTAGTAACACCTGTCGGCAACAGTATCTCCCCTTGATCTCAAGGCTGACATTATTGTTGGTATTAATGCTGGATCTTAGGTAAACGAAATCATTAACGGCTTCAAAAGTACAATTGTCAACAAACTCTTTGTTTGTTGAGACAAGATATTTCGTCTTGTCCTCTTTTCCCACTAGACCCACTCGACGAGACTCCCTTTCCAGGTTGGAGAATGCTGCGCTGACTGCTCGAGCGTTTTTGCCAATGATGTCAATATCATCAGCGTATGCTAGCAGCATGACACTCTTGTAGAAGATAGTGCCAGAGATGTCTATGTTCGCAGCTCGAATTATTTTCTCCAGAATAAGGCTAAAAACGCCGTATGATAGGGAATCACCTTTCCTGAAACCTCTTTTGGTATGAAATGGTCCGGAAATTTCTGCCCCAATTTGTGGCGGTCAGTGTCAAAATTTCTTTTTGGAGGAGACGCTCAGAGGGCATCTGTCTAATAATAAAAATAAAACTTAAATTCGACATTGAATTTATCAGTTCGAAATCAATCAGTTCAAATACACCAGTGTGCGAAGCTTAGAAAAGTACCGAATTATAGTTTGGGTGGAACTTTATATATGTTATAGCCTTCAAAGAATTGAAAATCCGATTCAAACTCCACAAGATTTGTTTGATAAAGAATGGCAAAGAAAAACACGGTTCAATAAAGCAAATGCTTTATCTCTGTTTGAAAGAGATCAAGTTTCGTAACAACCAGTCGTGTTTTTACTACGCTCTATACTTCGTTTTAAATTATTTTCTTTGTGAATATGAATATGTGAATATTTTATTTGTGAATATTTTTTTTGTTTTTGTTTTTTTGTTTTAAGTTTGCACATACAGGGTGTTCCCCCATGAATGCCGAGAAGTGTGTTGATTGGAAGGAAGAATGATTGGTAGGTGGAAGAAGGAGAGAGAATGAGACAAGGAATGCAATCAAACTTTCGTTTATCAATGTCATTTATGACCGCATGTAGCGCCAACGAAAGGGATAGGGATAATAAGGAAAATGTACCGTTGCCTGCCAAGACGTGGTGCTGTGTATTGTTGAATTGTATGTTTAAAAAGTGACTTAAAAATCCAGCTAAGTGCTATTATTTGTGATTTAATTTTTATGAAATTTTCACTATTTCAGGCATTATTGATACGTTTTTTATTTTTTATATTTTTTTATATTTCCTACATTTATATTTTATAACTTTAACTTTACTTTTCTATTTTATTCTCGCAGCATTTTCTAGTAATTTACAGTAGTCACTATTTATATTGTTACACTTAAAAATTCGTTGTTTTTTTAACTACTAATTAATATGTATTTTGGTAATTTAATTTCTAAATTGATTTTTTAACTAAAGATTAATTTTTGATTTTTGGGAATGTTCTGTACGTATCGTAAGAGTGTTTGCAAACGTTTAGTGATTTGTTGGCTATGTGATAAGCTGCCTCTTGTAAAATTTGCCGCGTTTTCTGGTAAAACCCTTAGTTTAATACATGATAAGAAAGGTCCTTACTGTTCATGCTCAAAATGTAGATCGTCCAATATCGATCTATATAAAATTTTTAAACAAACTAGGATAGGTTTTGAGAAATCGGGAAAGGGCTATCTATCCTTTACAAAAATTTAAGCATTATGAACAACTTTTTAATAATTTCAAATGCCTTAATGATTTCACGCGGATATCGCGTTCGAACGCTTCCAAAACCGATAAAACCGGTAATGAACAGTTTGTGACTCATGTTATGGACATGTATGAGGCCCCAACTCCTTCTTCGGAGCATGCTATTGTAGTCACAGACTCTTCACCGGTTGCGTTAAGCACTCCGTTTGTGTTAAATGTACCAAATGCTTATACGCCAACAACTATTCAATCTATACATATCTAATCCTTTCCTTTTACCTGAAGAGAGTTTGCCATAGAAGAAATAAACTAGTTGTTATTCAACTTAGGATGTCCTTGTTTGTGTGCCGCTTTGCAGCTGATACCACTGAAGAAGATATTTTGGACTATTTAATACAATATGTCAAACTGACATTAAACGCGATGATACAACTACGTATATCTAATAATAATTTTAATAATTTAACGTTAACGAATTTAATTTTAACTCTTTTCGGGTTAACGAAGTTAATTTTTTGTTTAATGAGCCAAGCTCGGTAAATAAATAAATTAAACCGTAGGGTATACCCCTATTGGCCCAAAGCATTGTGTTAAAGGTAAGACTGAGGAATAAAGAGAGAAATGTATCGATGAACATTCACTTTGAACTTGGTCCGATTAATACCTGGAAAAACATGGGTTCGAGTAACTCGTATGTGGATAACGGGTAACACCGGGTCTTACGTATGTTGAATTTAACTCTATTCACGAGAAACTTCTCGGAAATTGATTAGAGCTCATTGTTAAGTGATCATTCATTTTCTGTCAATCTCCAAAGAGTTACGGCATTTTAAACAGGTTTATGAATGGCAAATAGTGCTGTCATCCGCAAGTAAAGGGTGTCCTAATATGAGCGCACGATTTAATTTTAAATAAAACACACATTTTTTGAGCGAGTGGTGATATATATTATTGCATTGTAAAGTAGACATGTTCCGAATCGATCAAATGGCCCTCGCGTCTCAGACTCAGATCACAGACCCTTGCTCTTTGAATGAAATTTTCGATGACATTTTGAGAATTGTGGCTCTATTTCATCGATGACGCTTCGGATCTCGGCTTTGAGCTAAGGAATTGTTTGTGGTTTATTCGCATGGACTTGGGATTCCACAAAAACCCAAAGAAACAAATTACACTGCCTTGATGGCCAGTAGACATCGGAATTTCAGGACATGATTCGGTCTGGAAATATTTGCTCCAATAAATATATTGTTCCATGCACGGTGTGGCAGGTGGCGTCGTCCTTCTGAAACCACACGTCGTTCAGATACATACCGTCCATTTGAGACCACAAGAATACCGTTATCATGTTTGTGTAAGGAATGCCATTCACAGTCACTGCATTTCCGGCCTCATGTTCACAATGATAACGCATTTGCTTTGTGTAGCGCTCCATTTTAAATAATCGGAACAATCGTAGACGACAGTTGTTAAATTTTAGAGCTGCAACTTGCACAGAAAATAGCAAAAAATCTAAATCGTGCAGTTTTATTGGGACACCCTATATATGGGATTTCTTGTCATTGATCAAAAGTCATTGATGAAAATAAGAAAAAGGTTTAGGAATAGCACCGATCCCTGCGGCATACCGTCTATTACAACACGGATTGAGCATCCACTAGAAAACTCTTGATCCATCGAGTGAAGTTATTACCGACCACATGCGCAATCAGTGAACACGAACATACATGTATTTTCGAAAAATATTTTAATTTTTTGTTGCTATTGCTGAGTTTATATAGAAAGTAATAATACAACAACTTCCAGCACGGCAATAACACAACTTTGTTGTTGCGGTGAAGCAATCCTAATGTCAAAAACATCTTGGTTGTTGTGGTCATAACAGCACTCAAATCAGCTTTTTTTTTGCTAGTAGCTCCACTCAGTGCCATATGCTAAAAATATTCCAATTTAAATTTTAACCTATCATAAAACTTTATACTAAATCACGCTTCTTGGAGTAACAAAATGTATGGAACAAATAAGGCATCTAATGTATACGTTTAAGAATTTTTGTTAAATAAAATTAATGAAAAGAGTAATTGTTCCTCTGATTCTCAACATTATATTAAAATGTTTATATGTATATTGGATAATTCTATACTTGGAAACTAATATGCAGGCTACATTATTCATTATTTTATTTTTTCAAACCTTTATATAAATATTTAAAGCAATATTAACTGTTTTACATGTTTCAAATATAATGTTTCCAATGGATTGTGGCGAGACTACCGAAGACTGTCTATCTTGTATAATCATTGGTAAAATATTAGAAAATATTTCATCATCTATTCTCATTTAATTTTTATAACGATTTGCTCGATATCTCTTATTTTTGTAAAAGTTTTCTGTCAGAAAATTCTTTTTTCTAAATGCCACTCCGGTTTTTTTTGTAGTCCACACTGTTTTTCTCCTTTTCTTTTGCTCCCCTTCCACTAAAATTTCGTTAATTATTAATAAAACAGCAATTCCACTCGATTCAGACATTTTGCACTAGGTTGTTTACAACACAAAGAGTACAACAGTGAAATTGTACGAGACATTGTACAACGTGTTGAAAAGTGTGTACGGTAAAACGGTTCAACTCATCGTCTAACGCGTTGTTCAGCCAGTTGTATCGTGTATAGAGAATGATACACTAAATAAATATTTTACTATAATGTTAAGAATCAGAGGAAAAATTACTTCTTTTCATTGGATTTATTTAACAAAAATTCTTAAACGTATACATTAAATGCCTTATTTGTTCCATAAATTTTAATATAATAAAAGAATAATTCAAAATTTCTATAATGGATGGGTTACTCTAACAAGCGTGATTTAGTATAAAGTCTTATGATAGATTAAAATTAAAATTTTTCGAATTGGATTATACGAGGTATGATCAAAACATTACCGTTATTTTCAAAATTTTTTCAAAAAGTATTTATTTATTCATCAACAACTATCTTGTCCCCTTCAAAGTAATCCCCCTCAGATATAATTCACTTATGCCAACGTTTTTTCCAATCCTCGAAACACTTCTGAAACGCGCTTTTTGGTATCGCCAACAGCTCCTGTTTCGATTTTTCTTTTATCTCCTCAATCGTAGCAAAACGCTTTCCGGGAAAAGGAAAAAGTCAGTCCGCTGAATACGGTAGTTGAGGCATGATAACGGTTTTGTTTTTGGCCAAAAACTTACGCAAAAGCGACGTTGTTTTTGCTCAAAATTTAGCAATTTTGGAACAATCTTCGCTGCCGCACGTTTCATGCCTAAAACTTCCGTAAAAATTGTTTGGCATGAACCGAACGATATGCCAACATCATCAGCAACCTCTCTGATAGTGATTCGACGATTATCCAAAATCATTTTCTTCACTGCGTCAACAACCGATGTTTTCATCGGTTGTTGACGTGCTCGGGCGACCAGGACGAGCATCGTCATTGACATCTTCTCGGCCTTCCTTAAACCGGTTATACCACAATTGAACTTGTGTTCTGCTCATAGTAGACTCAACCCAAAGGCCACAGTCAACATTTCAAATGTCCTTGCGCATTTAATTTCATTTTTTACACAAAACTGAATACAGTTTCTTTGATCCATTTTTTCGAATAGTAAAAAATCTAAGAGCACACCAAAACACGACTAACCTTTTTATCTATCAAAAACAAACTGACAATCCAAAATGGTTGGTATTGCCAACATATATAACAGGCATGTGTACCAAAATAACAGAAAAATAAATGCGAAAATCTAACATACGCAACCAAATTTTAAAATAACGGTTATTTTTTGATCACACCTCGTATTTGAACTATTGAAGTAAATTAGCAATGTTGAAACATTTTCCTGCAAAACATCAAAAAATAACAACGTTAAAATGAAATTTATTTTTTTATATTTTAATAATTTTTGTTGAAAATAATTTAATTTTTACAGTTTTTTTTAACATAATGTTCACCAAAGATAAGCGTGATACATCATCAAATAGTAAATGAATACCGATGACAATGACATAAATGAATTGCCAGTTAACTTTATCAAAGCAAACAGCTAGGTGGTTACCATAGTGTAATGATTTATATACAGTGTCCGACAATTAGTGGTCGTTGTAGCGTAGCGGTAGTGCGTTGGACTGTTACGCAGAGTGTCAGGGGTTCGAATCTCGGCACAGGCAAAATAAAAATAATATAAAAAAAAGCAACAACAACAAAATGTATACACGGCACCACCTCTTGGCAGGCAATGGCAAACCTATAAGAGTAAAAATTGCCTATGAAATGCTTTTCACTTCGGCGTTCGGATTCGGCATAAAATGTGCAAATATAACACGCAAAACATGAGTGGATGCGAAAAGCTTGACCTACATGCGGTCATACTCGACACTGATAGTCGACATTGTGGTAAAGGCGTAACACTTGCCACAATGGATGTCTTTCTGTTGATCGGTGTCCTGTGTGATTGCATTTCCTCCCACATTCTCCCTCCTTCTTCCTCCCACCTATCAATCTTCCTTCCATTCAACACAATGCTTTGCATTCTTCCATTGATTTTTTTTTATCGGACTGCTTGTGGCAAACAATTTTTATAGAGAAGAAAATGGTATGTTAAAAACTTTATAAATTTCTAAGTGGCAACAATACATTTAAATATTTATATTTTAAAAATAAAACTTAAATTTGTTTATAATTTGTACTGGTAAGCATTGAGGGTAATTCAACAAATTAAATGTAAACTATTCCGTAATGTCACACAAAATGGGTCGAGCAAAGCACTGTAGCAAGGAGGAGCGTGATTTGGTGAAAAAACTGTGAAATGAGCTAAAACTATAAGTAGAACCTCGACATTTGTCTTTATTATCTCAAAATTTCATTGCAAGAGAGGTAGACCCCGCAAAACTACAAGTGCAGATGATTAGAGAGGAGACAGGGATTCAAATTTGTGCTCGATCAGTAAGGAGACGTTTGGTGGAAAAATATGTTGGGAGAATAAAATGTCCTAACGTATTATGGACAGACAAAAGCGAAGTGAATCTTGTTGGAAGTGATGGTAAACGTTGGGTTAGACGTCCGAAAAATGCAGAATTGAGTCCAAAATATACTAGGAAGACGTTTAAGCACGGAAGTGGAAGCATCATGGTATGGGTATGCTTCTCTTGGTATGCTGTGGGCTCTCTGAATTGGATAAGAGAAACGATGGACAGATTTCTTTACGTAAACATCCTTCAGGAGGTGATGCTTCCTTATGGGAAATTCCTCTCAAATGGCAAATACAATAGGATAACGACCCAAAGCACACCTCAATCCTTGCGCGAGATTGGTTTTCCTATAATGGATGTCCCGTTATGACCTGGCCTTCACAATCTCCTGACCTTAATCCAATCGGTAACTTGTGGAATATTGTCAAAGAGAAGATTGGCAGTACCAGAGCTAAAAACAAGGACGAATTGTGGCAAAGCTTTCAAAGAGTGTGGTATTCCATACCCCAGGCTACTTGCGTGTCTCTGGTGGAATCAATGCCTAGAAGGTGTAAGGCGGTTTTAATTAACAAAGGCTACAAAATATTAGCATTAGTGAACAATTTGATTCAATATTTTATAAATTTTCTTTTGTTAATTGAAGTGTTCTTATTGATTTGTCCTTTTAAAATGTGATTTTATGTATAACTTTTAAATTTCTTTTTTACACTGAATTGATTTTGTTTTTGTTTTAAGAAAAATTTGAACTTATGGAAAAAATTAATAAAAGTAAATACTTTTAAATTTATCATAAGCCTAGAGAAATATTTTTTTAAGGATTTTGGTTTCTGAAAAAAGTGTTCTTATTTAATTGTCCGACACTATAAATGAAGAAAGATAGTTTTTTCCGTTTTCAACCAAAGTTTCCCAGGATGATTTGCCCTGGAAAACGGAAAGAATTCTCTCAACTGGCAACGCTGACTCCATCTTGTATTGATTGATTTGGTGATTGAGATTTCCCATTTTATGTACTAACTTTTAACATTTTAGTTAGTGTTCAGCGGTGCCATATTAACAGATTTATCAGTATATTATATGTAGTTTTTTCATTTGGCACGCAGTTTTATATTCCCAAATTTTACAGTTTTTGCAATAATATGCAAGAACAGTTTCAAATGTATTTTCGCTATCATAAAAATGTAATCGTTTTTCAACTAAAATTTAATATAACTTTGTTTTAAAAGTATAAATGAAATGTTAATTCATCTGCTTCTGTTTTTATTAATATTATTTTATATTGATTTATGTAACTTAATTTTAATCGAATTGGTTGTTTTAGTTATTAATATTATTATAAACCTATTTAAATATCTTAATTTTTAAATAAAACAACTGGTTTATTTATTTAATATAAATGCCTAAATAAGCAAACCGTTTTTTGTCTAAATTGCTGCAGCACCTTTTTGCATGGTATCTCCCAAACATGCGAAATAGGGAAACTTTTAATATCAATGGATCTATTCAACATGGTATTTGGTGTCTTTTATTGCATACTAATTTTAGTTTTGTTTTTTCGTTTTTATTATATTTATTTTTATATTTTTTTTTTTTAATTCAGTCCAATTTCGCTGGTATAGTTTTTGTAAAAAAAAAATATTGGCAACTCTGTGTGTGTTAGGATCTCAGGGAGGAGGTGGGGGGCTTTTTCCTGTTTGAAACCAGTGTAGAAAACATTAGTAACTATTGTATTATGCATAAATAGCTTATTTTTCATTTTTAAAAATAAATAATAATTTTTATTTGTCAGCTTTTTAATGTACGAAAACTATTTGAATTAAGTTGAATTTTACGACATTATTTTTTATAATTAATAAATTGTTTTCCTTATTTTGCAGATAAGTGATATTCATCAATTTTATACAAGAAACCATGACTTACTTCTTGATATAGATATGGAATATAAAATGGGAATCTCTCATGGACTTAAAAATATATCAACTTCATTAGATTTAGTTTTTATAAGTATATTATTTGGATGGTTGTTTTTTTAATTTTAATCTTTCTATATTCGAGTCAGATAGTATTAAAATTCGTTTGTATGTAAAATGTGCCTTAAACTTAAACATTTTAAAGAATATTTCATGTTTTAATGACATTTCATTCAGTATTTTAAGCATTTTTTTTTTGTCTTGATTCAGATATATCCAATTATAATAATCAGTTATTTCAACGTTATGTAATGAAATTTCATGGTACTAGGCAAGAGCATAAACAAGGAGGAGGTTTTTGAATAATGAGGATCCCTTCTTGGGCCTACGAATCAAGACTATTTTCTTAAATCACATAAGTCCACTAGACAACACGAAATTACGGTGAGAAATCACACATGTAAAGGGTGCCCCAATATGGGTGCACGATTTAATTTAAGAATAAAACGCAAATTTTTTGAGCGAGTGGTGATATTTGAATTGCATTGTAAAGTAGACATGTTCCGAATCGGTCAAATCGTCCCCGCGTCTCAGACACAGATCACAGACCCTGCTCTAAATGAACTTTTCGATGACATTTTGACAAATGTGGCTCAATTTCACCGATGACGCTTTGGATCTCGGCTTTGAGCTAAGGAATTTTTTGTGGTTTATTCGCATGGACTTGGGATTTCACAAAAACCCAAAGAAACAAATCGCACTACCTTGATAGCCAGTTGACATTGGAATTTCGGGAGATGACTCGGTCTGGAAATATTTGCTCGAATAAATCTATTGTTTCATGTACGGTGTGGTAGGTGGCGTCCTTCTGAAACCTTCTCGTTCAGATCCATTCCGTCCAGTTGAGGCCACAAGAATTCCGTTATCATGTTCGTGTAAGGAATTCCATTCACAGTCCCTGCATTTCCGGCCTCATTTTCACAATGATAACGCATTGTTGCTTTGTGTAGCGCTCCATTTTTAATAATCGGAACAATCGCAGACGACAGATGTTAAATTTCAGAGCTGCGCACTTGCACAGAAAATAGAACAAAATTTAAATCATGCTCTTGCTGAAAATGCTTATTCCTCTACTTCATTTGATATTTTGCATATTTGAGGAAATCAGTAATTTTTTTTTTTTTTTGGCATATTTCGAGGAATTTCGTTCTGTCATTGACCAATTTATGGGCGAAGAGACAGCAACCATTCACTATGCGAACAAATTCTCAAAGTTTTAAGCCACAATGAATACTAAAAAGTAAGGATTGCACAACCATAATATCAGGTACTATATATGTACCTTTTCTGTAGTGTTTGCCGTAAGGTAGTGTGATGGACTACTAAGCAGAGAAAAACTAAACTTTTCTAAACGGCTGGCAATCCTAAACCTCCAAGAGTTTTTATTCATTTCAATTCGTTGTTCGTTCAGAATTATTCGAAAACTGGAGATCCATTCTATTCGTGTGGAAATAAAGAGTTTTTCAATAGGGACATGACCATTTTGTATTTAAATACAAATGCTGACTTAAATTTTTATATTTGATCCTGCAATGTCAAAACGTCACCAAAGGTTTAGATTTTTATCATGGTGAAGTACAAGAAAGAGAAACGTTTGGAAATTATTAAAAATTACTACCGAAATTCTGAGTCGGTGGTCGCAACTTTACGAGCGTCAGACAATGAGTGTTAATTATAATGGATAAATTCGAGTCAACGTATTCACTATTGAATGTTCTTGTACCAGTGAGTCATCGCATCGATCGAAGTACTGAAAATATCGGAGCTGTAAGTGCATCAGTTCAAATGAGCCAAAAAATAAGTCGATTCCACGCCTTTCACAGGAATTGGGAGTCTCTCAGTTCCACATTGTGTCGAATTTTGCGTAGAGATCTTGGCCTACACCCTTACAAGATCAAATTAACAAAAAAAAAAGTGAAGCCTCGCGTTCATTTGAAGCGCAGAAACCTCTCCGATTGGGCTCTGCAAAAGTTTGACGAAAATCCTGAATTTCATCGAAAAAATGTGTTCGATGAGGCTATGCCAACAAACCAATAACGTTATGTCTGGTAGAATGGTGGAAAATTTGCCCCAAAGAATCGATCGCTGCAAACGTGCTCGTGGTGGTCATATGAGCGATAACGAATTTTATACTTAAATGCAACATCTGTACTACACCTGGAATAAATTTCAGCCCGATATATAGATTATTCTGTGTTTTATTTAAACACAAAATTATTATTGTGTTCTTATTGGAAAACCCTTTTATCTCGAACAACAGGAAGAGATGCTTTCACATCCTGTGCCTTCCATGGGCATTTAAAGAAAGAGAAGAAGATAGGTATCCCGAATGTATTTGTTTGAAACTGATTTAAATGTTTTTAAGTAGCTGTATCTCTTGTACTACAACTCAAATTCGTTGAATTTTGTGTTCTTACGACAAACGTGCTCACGGTGGCCATGGTGTTTGTACGATGGTGTCTGTAGACAAAAGTAAACAAAATATCAAAAAACTAATTTGAGTTTCTTGAGATATTTACATAACATTTAATGATTTTACGCCTTAAAAATTTTAGTTCTCAGATTTTGCATAATTTCTTTAGTTCTTCCAACGAGCAACATATTAAACTACATTAAGTAAAAAGATAGTTATTAGTTGTGGGCAATGAGACTTTGGAGCATTTTCGAAAACGAAGAATGAGCTTGAATATAATTCACATTCCTAAATCCAGAAATAACTCTTGGAAGTACATAAAGATTGCATGTACGACAAAAAAAAGATTAGTCGATTATATTTAGTAATGCTGGTTCTTCCTAAATACTTGTGTACCGAGAGCGTAGAGAAGCGTTTTTATAACTAGTACTTTTACTCTTAAATTTTTGTCATTGGCTTCGAAAATGAAGAACTTTTTATAAAATAGATATTTTACATTTTTTCACCCGTTACATGATTTCATTTGACATATTACATTTAAAAAATTTATTTTATTTGATATCATTTTATAAAAAGGAGAATAATGAAAATGAGTTAAAATTCAAAAATTAAACGGCGAAATAGAAATTAAATGAGAATGCGCCAATGTCAAAATCAGCCGAAACATCCATGTCCTAGTCACAATTGGCACATGTCAAACCACGCGCTTAACTAGCGCGGAAGCCAGATATGATGTTTGATGGTGTAGCCGCAAAAACCATAGCCTCACAAGCAAGCCCAGCAATATGACGCAGTTCTAAAGCCTTATTTCCATTAATTTTTTGCCGTGATGAACTCACTGTTTTATAATATACCTTCACCTGTCCATAAACTGAAAAATTTAGCCGTTGCATTTGATGGCTGCAGTGTGCTGCACACCACAACATTTGCAGCAGCTAAATCGATTTCCTCAAGCGATAGGAATTTTTATGCATTCTACTTATTTTCTTCGGATGTTTAATTAAATTCAAAAATAACTTTTTAATATATTTTATGAACACGGTATTCACAACTTGCATATATACCGTGTACCATAAAAAAATTAGTTTGACACCGAACCTGAACATCATAGCTACTTCGGTACAAACTATTGCTGTGACACCACTACCCTACAAAAATCTTTTGTATAAAAGATTTAAGTTTCTTTGATTTTCGATTATCGAACATTAAAAATTTCCTTTGTATTGTATTAACATACATAAATTACTATAATAACATACTTAGATGATCGTTCGGACCGCGCAAATGGCTCTCGTTGCCCATGAAAAATTAAAACTCGTTACTGTGTTTAATTTTAACATCTAGAATGCGAGCGATTACGATTTTTGCCGATACTTACAGTTAAATTAGATTATTAAACAATTTTTTTAATTTTAATATTGAAATAAAGAAAAACTTAACTTAACAAACGCAAATCCCATATGTAGATACTGTTACGATTATTCAATTTCTACTGTTTATTAATTTTAAACAGTAAATTGTTGCAACTTTATTAATTCATCACTCAAACATTACTTCAATTATATTACACACTCTTTGTTGTCATTAAGGCTGTGGTTATATTCAAATTTTACTCGGCGAACACCATGCAATTGTTTTTTTTATTTTTTATTGATACATTCAACACTCAGGGTTTACCCCTATGAATGCAGAGCATTGTGTTGAATGGAAGGAAGATTAATAGATGGGTGAAAGAAGGAGGGAGAATCAGAGAGGGAATGCAATCACACAGGACACCGATAAAGGGATAGACAGCCATACTCGGTGTAATTTTTAAACAGCATATCGTGTTCGTTGTAAGAGTGAATAAAGGTTCTCTCTTCGTCTTCGGTGCAACAACAATTTCGTGGTTTTCATCGTCCGAAAAATTATTTCAAATTATAAAGTTTTAAGCTCGTTTTAAAAATTGTAAAGTTTTTCAGCAAAAATAATGATGCCCTTAATAAAAAAATGGCAGAATTAGAAGCTCTATGCGGCGAACTTCACGCAGAAATAACACAACTCAAAAATGAAAATCAAAAACTTAAATCGCAACTTGAAATTAACACAGTTTCAAAGCAAGCTCTAGATAAAGAGCAAACCACAACAACATACGAAACAGATGAAGAAGATCTTGCTCGAGAAACCGACTGGATTGTTAAAAAAATAATAAAAGAGTCTCAAAGAAGCGTAAAGCTACTAGATCTCCAAGCGTGTCACCTGATCCTTACAAGGTGACGTAAAAGCAACCAGATGAAACCAAAAAGCCACCAACCAAACTACGTCCACCACCAATAATGGTATATGTCTCCGACATCTACAATGATATATGAAAAATAATGAAACAAAAAACCCAAAACAAATTTTTAATGTAACTTATGAACAATAACTTGCGCAAAATCAGTACTTTTGATGCCAACGATTATCGGGAAGTAACCCGGGCCCTAAATGAAGCAAAATTTTCTTGGCACTCATATGAAGATAAACAGTACAGACCAATAAGAGTTGTAGCGAAATATCTGCATCATTCATGCGATCCGAAAGATATAGTAAGTACCTCGAAGAAAAGGGCAAAAACTAAGAGACCAAAAAACTAAAAAAGTCCCTGCTGAAACAGACAACAGCAAAAGACAGACGGTATATACAAATCGAAGAAGCGCCAAAGTATCATATGCTGATGCCATTAAATCAAAAAGCAAGCATACCCGATAAAACACAAAATGTCCTTTCAGTTATTCTTGAAAAACTAGAGGCAATAGAAAGTCGCTTAGACAACTTGGAACAAAATTATTATTTTGCTTCTGAATGATTGCTCTCAAAATAATGAAATGGATTGCAAATGGTTTGCTTCAACACAAAAATGAATTAGAATTGCTTTTACAGACAGAAAACATAGACATATGCCTAATAAGCGAAACACAATTCACAAAAGAATCGTACATCAAATTTAGAAACTATAATACATATCACGCTATTCATCCAAGCAATAATGCCAGAGGTGGAAGTGCTGTTATAATTAAAAACAACATTAAACATCACCAAGAAAATAAACTCTCTACTGAAGAGTTCCAGGCAACAACCGTTACAATTGAAGAAAGTGGTTCCAAAATCCAAATAACGTCCGTTTATAGTCCACCGAGACATACTAATATAAAATGTGAACAATATATAGATACTATATGCTAAATGTACACAAACATAAAACTATAATTGGTGGCGACCTTAACGCAAAAAATCTTCATTGGGGGTCCAGACTAAATACCACAAAGGGAAAGGAATTGCTTAAAGCATGTCAAGCCACGGGATTTGATATCGTCTCCACTGATACTGGACAACTGATACAAACAAACTATCAGACGTTATTGATTTCTTCATTGTCAATAAAATTCAAAAAAGACATAATGATGTTAATGGATGGATGCAACATACTACACACGCAACCCAAACAGATATTAACGAACCGACTAACAGATTGGAACTATTTTAAGGCAGATATGAACGAAAATATCGACTTATCCGACAAAATACGAAACATTGAAGACCTAGAGAGAGAAACCCATAGCTTTACGAGCTTGATTCAACATTCGGCATAGCGCAGTATGCCACTGGTGAAAAGCAAGCAATCCGATAATATTTATCCGCCCGAAATTCTAAATCCAGTTTTAAAAAAAAGAAATGGCAACAAAATCACATTTAGCACAAGATAAAAGAAACTTTAATAATGCCACTTAAAAATTTAGACGAAAAAGCAGAGAACTCAAAAATGAAAATACTAAGAAATATCTTACGAGCTTGACATATGACAGCATAATTAGTTATTCTCTCTGGAAAGCTATGAAAAATTATGATAGACCGATTTCGCAAAACCCTCCGTTAAGGAAAAATATCAATGAATGGGCAAAAAGCAACATTGAGAAGGCAAACGTACTTGCTGAATACTTTAGCAACACCTTCAGTCTAGAAGAACTCAGCGCATATAGCCAAATATTAACCTAGACGACGAAATTATTCCGCTGATAAAAAACAAAGAAATAAATGCATAAATTAAGAAGCTAAAGTTACAAAAATCACCAGGATACGTCCTCATAACTAGTGAAGTGTTAAAAAAACTACCACCAAAAGGAGTGGCCACCTGCTGAAGTGGTGATGGTTTTAAAACCAGATAAGGATCAACACTCTCCAGCCTCGTATGGACCAATTTCGCTCTGCTAGTCATCGGAAAATTATTTGAGAAACTCATTTGTAAAAAGCTAGAAAAAATCGTTTGCCAAAGAAATATTATCCCAAATCATCAGTTTGGATTCCGAAAAAAACATTCGACGGTCGAGCAAGTACACAGAGTTACGCACGAAATCGAAAAGGCCTTAGAAAACAAGGAAACTTGTTCAGCTGTGTTTCTTGATATCTCTATGGCTTTTGATGGGGTCTGGCATTCTGGCCTGATTTATAAGCTAAACAACCTTCTGCCACAGCAATACTGTAAACTGTTGGAATCGTATATTGGCGAAAGGTTCTATCGAGTTAAACTAGATGATGCGTATTCAAAACTATATCTTATAAATCGCGGGGTCCCTCAGGGAAGTATACTAGGCCCGTTGTTGTACCTGCTGTATACACATGACTTGCCGGTAAACTCAAGCTGTGTTGTTGGAACTTTTGCAGTAATGGCTACAGGTCCAAATAACAACGTTTCACTAAGATACAAACCGCTCCCCAAGAAGTTGAACAATGGACGAATAAATGGAAACTGGCAGTAAATAGCTCCAAGTCTAACCACGTCGACTTTACCAACAAAAGAGAAACCCAAATTCCATTGTTTCTAAACAGTGAAAAAATTCCAGCAGCTAATTCTGCGAAATACTTGGGTATGAACCAGATGCCAAACTGAGATGAAAGGTACACGTCAAGAAAAAACTAATAGAGCTGAACATTAAATACAAAAAACTAACTTGGCTTATTGGAAGGATTTACAAACAAGTCTTCAAGCCTGTGTGGCTCTATGGCGTTCAAATTTGGGGCTGCGCACAAAATCATATAATAAATATGATACAAAGATTCCAAAACAAAGCACTCAGGGATGGAGTTAAAGCTCCGTGGTATGTGCGAAATGATGACCTACATCGTGATCTTAAAATACCTACAGTCAGGCAAGAAATACAAAAGGTTGCCAATACACATCATGACTGACTGAGTCAACACTCAAACAGCACTATTCCGGCGTTACTTTGCGATGTTACACCCAGACGTTTAAGTAGGTTCAAACCAACGGACCTTTTGAGGCGTTTCAACCAGCAAGGAGATTGACTAGCTCAGATCTACATGCTCACTTTAGATAAGTAGTATTACGTGCAATTTTACATTAAAAAACCTCTTGTTACTCAAATGTGACTAGCTGTTGTTGATTATTAAATAAATAAAAAAATAAAAAAAATGTTCCGAATGCGCTAGATGGCGTAGATGAGTAAATAACTACATATGGGAGTAAACTACTGTAGATCAATGCAAATATACATAAATACTCAATATATTGTCTGTTACATGCATCCGAATACTGTTATTCTGGAAATATCGTCGCAATATGTAAGATATAAGAGAAATGTTAAGTTTAATATGCCGGAGCGGGTCGATACTAGCCGATATTGAGCCCGATTAATCGGTCGGACTCTATTAACTAGAGAATATATTATCTGCTATTAACATCACTTATCAAGCCAAACTTCCTTCTAACATATAAGTAATATCTACCTCAGACCGGGTCACCGACCTGTGGGGAAAGAATGGAATATCTAAGATTTATTGAATACATAATTTCAAAGATTATTTCGCGAGTATTTGTAGGCAAACAAAAATTTTACCCAAAGAGGTCTTTGTTATCTGATGTTCGATCGTCAAGTATAGTGTATTGTTGGGAAGCTCTCTATGAGCTTTTTCATATTTACCTTTGATGTCACCTTCGACTATTTATTTCAATTTTTAAACTTTTTGAACGAGATATAAAGGAAACTCGTTTTTTTATATAATATCTTAACGATATTCCTAATACAACAGCATTCGTATCATTTAGGTATATACCTACAACCAACAGCAGATCACTTCTCGCATGTTTCTTGTCAAACGGACTAAAAATATTTCTAGTCCATGCATACTAGTTCAAGGACTAGTACCATATAATGCTAAATATGATCAGACTGATGTTGTAAACGTTGTTCTAACACTGCCTCAAAATATTGAACATACCAATACTCGATTGATGTGATTGCCATACTAGCGTAGGTATGTATGATAAATTTCATCCCTTCTATTAGTTTGGCTATTTTCCGAGAGATATATCAGGAAATAATTATTTAGTGGGCTTATATAAATTCGTGAATGTCTCATAAGATTAAAAATGTGTAAATTTGTAAAAATTTGTATGAAACGTTTACGTGTTTATACAGTTAGTACAAGGTTTAAGAGGCATTTACGAGTTAACATCAATATAAAATTTGTTTGTTCAAATTTTCGGAAAAATTATTTTCCATAAATTAAAATAAAAACAAACAAATTTTAAATGAAGATACCAGACGTATACCAGAAACATTTTTCAAATGAATACTTGCACAAACAAAACTAACTACACACAAAAAAGCTAGTTCAGAAGAAATTTCTGACCGTTATTGTGCCGAGTAGTTGAAAAGAGAATATCAACAAAATATAAGTATGTAGAGCAGTGTTGTATTTCGGTGTTGTATTTGACAAAAAACCGTTCAAAGAGGCAGTGTCCCAGGCATTAAATGGGAAACATCGTTGGTGTTGTCATCCCATTCCAAAAGTACCTAGAGTAGAAGCAGAAACTTGCAACTTGTGTTAAGAATATGGCATATCGAAATGTGTCAAGCTATAAAGAATATGCCAGATCGAACACCTTAAAGGCGAAGATCGGCAGCCTTCAAGGAGATTGTTTTCACTGCGAACAAGAAGAACATATGGCGCGTGATTGCCGTTTGCGCCGTAAGCGATGTAGGCCACGATCAGACCCTGTTGACAATAACAATAAATAAACACTAGAAACTAAATAATCGTAACATTACTACATAATTATCAGTTTATATTAGCGTTGTGCAAATAAATCCTGTGCAATGTTGAGTGTAAGCCACAAAATCGGCATAAATGTTTTTTTCTTTACTTTTAACAATAAATAAACACTAGAAACTAAATAATCGTAACATTACTACATAATTATCAGTTTATATTAGCGTTGTGCAAATAAATCCTGTGCAATGTTGAGTGTATGCCACAAAATCGGCATAAATGTTTTTTTCTTTACTTTTAATGGCACAACAGCCCATGTAGGGCCTAGGCCGAGCTTTTCGGATCCACTCATGTTGTTCGTTATATTTGCACATGAATGGAAGGAACCTACAGTTTTATACCGAAACTGAACGGTGAAATGAAATGCCTTTCAAAGGCAATTTTTACTCTTGTAGATTTGCCCTTGTTTAACGTGTAGAAGAATTGTTTTTTCCAATTTTTGATTTTGCCTGTGTCGAGATTTGAAGCCCGGACATTTTGCGTAGCAGGCTAACGCACTATCAATTATGTCATTGTACTACAAATTACAACATATCTCACAATTTCTCAGCTGTTTGCCGTCGCAACACGAGAAAACCGTGAAAAAAGTTTAAAGTAGTTCAACTTTTGACGCTTTCTGCGCATTTCAACGGCAAGCCCTGGAGTTTGTTTCATACAAAACACACTGATTCAACTTTTCGCACAAATACGAGAAAAGCTTTGCATATGAAACCATTAAAAAGTTAAATATTTCTAAAATAATGAGAAATAAGGAACGTTTAAAAATTTCTGTCAACATCTCTTTAATATTTGGAGATACGAAATAAAATCTTCAATTTTTTGGATGGTAAAAAAAAAAATGCAATTGGAAAGTGATTTTACTACGATCAGTTGTTTCTCGAAGTAGCGCCAAAGGCACCAAAGCAACTATTGCTCCAGAACACATACTAACTTCTACTTCTCTTTTGCTCCTTTTTTCCTAGATATGTTTCAGAATTAGTCTTAGAATTTACATTAAAACTGAAAAATATGTTAAAAATAAAAAAATGTTTCTATAGACTTTTTACAAATATTTGTATTGGTTTGTTCGTTAATGCAGTAATGCACTTCTAAACGCAATTTCCGTTTGCTGCGTGATCAGCAGCAGAACATCATTACTGCAGCGATGCTTATAAGCGATGCTTAGCGTTGCTGATATGTGATCAGCAGCCAGATATTGCATTTGTAAAGTTTTTGCTTTAGCAAAAGCTGCAGTACTGCATTAACTGAATTTTGTTTTGCTGTTTAGATCTTTGAAGGATATTCCCAAGACATACATAGATATGTATGTTATTACCGGAAGTAGAACGGAAGAAGTAAATTCTTAAAATATAAAATTTAACGTGGCGTAATAGAGTATTTATGTGAATTTATGTAAATGGAGTTGGAATCAGTAAACTTTAATTATATAAAAAGGATATAGTAAATATGTAATGCTCTGAAAAATTTGTTGGTTAATGTTGATATTTTATTTAAAAACGAGATTTTCAGTTCTTCTGAGGCAACGAGAAGAGGCAACGAAGTTTTTATTAACAGGCACAAAAGAAACTTTTTATATTCGGGCCTCGATAATCTAGGAAACTTCAATTTGTTAGCTTCTCTAATATATATTTATAAATACGTAGTACATAAATACAGAGTGCGCCATCTTTTACCATATGTCGGTATGTGAATATTGAATAACTTAAAAAAAACCTCCGATTTCCATATCTGAGGAATTTTTATTTCATTTGGTCCTTTACAATGTATTTGGACTAGTTTTTTAATATCATATCAATCAAGTGGCCGTCGTTATTGACCAAAGAAAAATGCGCCGTTTTTGCTGCGTTTTCCACAAATTTTCGAACGGTGTAACATCTCGGGCGGTATAGCGATGATTTCTACACGACTGTTTGCTTTGAACTCGTTAATGTTCCGAGTCTTGCTGGCGTACACTTTCGTTGCAGAAACTGCATTGTTTGATTACAGAGAGGCGTGGCGTACCGTCAGTAACCGTCCAGACCTTTTTCACACATTTATGGGCAAACATAATGACCCAACAGCCACCAAAATCGATTCCCACCGACTGTTTCGCCTTCTCTGAAGAAAAATGGCCCAATGATGGTTTAGGTGCAAACACCGGCCCAAGCATCACTTTTTGGGCAGCAATGGTGTTTCATGAATCTCGTATGGATTCTCCGTTCGCCAAATGTGGTAAGTTTGCTTGTCAGCGTTGCCAATGAGTGTGAAGAGTGTGACATATGCCTCGTCGGTCATCACAATTCCCTTCCAAAAATCAGGATCAGTGTCACCCATTCGAACGACTGTTTGGCCGTATTCCAAGCGACGTGGATGGTCTGCCGCCAATATTTTTTGAGTCAATTGCACTTTATACGCAAACAAATGCAAATAGTTCTTCAAAATGCGCTGCAAGGGGGTTTCACTGACGCCAAAATGCTGAGCGCGGTGACGATACTGCACATGTGGGATCTCGGCAACACTCTCTCTTACCGCTCAGCCAGTTCATTGGAACGTCTTAGGTGTTGATGAACGGCTTGTTGACGAACAATGTCCCGTGCTAAAAAAAAATTCTAAATCAAACGAAGAATAGTGTTGTCAGACAGTGCTTGGATACGATATGCACGTTCCGTTAACAGAACTGAACGACTATTTCCAATGCACAGCGTCACTATTCCGGCGCGTTGTTTCGGTGTGAAGCGATTCATGGTTAAAATTGTACTGAATTGACGTTTCAAAAACATGGTTAATCAAGTAAATCGGCTGATAAATGTTATAATTATTCAATGTTTACATGCCGACATAAAATATGGCACACCCTGCACATAAGTACATATACAAATATGTACATGCGTAAAATTATTATTATTATAATTAAACCCGAGAAATAAGAGATACATATATTTGCAGATATAGGGTCATTTAAGACTACACATACATATGCCATATACATATATACATATGTATATGTATATTTGCATTATATATAGTACATATTTACCTGTTTTAAGAATTATGATGAATGAGAAACACATCTTAATGTAGTAAAATTGTAAATAGTTTTATAAGATGAATGTAATAATATAGAACGGGGTGCGGCGAATCCTTAAGTGTACGAATCCCACCCCTTAATTGAATATTTCACTTGTGTGGGAGCTAGTCGTGGCTATAACCCAATGTTGACAATTTTCACAGTTATTCTCTAGGCTATTCCAAATATGTGCACCGAATTTGGTTAAATTTGCTTTACTACGAGTACTTCTTTTAACATTGCACTTTAAATATTTTACGCCAGGTGTCGAATTTATAGATTAGTTATATGCAGGGAGGACCATTTATAATTTTGAATTTGATTTTGGTGTAAATAAGAAACCAATAATTTAATGTTCAATGTTGTTTTTATTAATTGTGCAACAGTATTTCAAATGACTTCCTCGGCTGGCCTTGCGGTAGCTCATATGTTCAACGCAAGCCACTTCTCTTCTACGGAATTTGGACGTAATTCTTAGTACTTCCCAACGTTGTTCAAGTGTATATCGATCCATTTCGTTGACAGCAAATATAAAACTAATTTTCCGTCATAATACGCATTAAATTATAGTTGCCACACTCAAAATATCCAGCAGTTCAAATTCCAAATGTTAGATCGACCACCCTTTACATAAAGCAAAAATGCCATACGGAAATTTTTTCTTTACTGTATCCTACTACCTCTTGGCAGGCAATAGCAAACCTACAAGAGTAAAAATTGCCTATGAAAAGCTTTTCACTACGCCGTTCGGATTCGGCACACAGTTGTAGGTTCCTTCCATTCATATACAAATATAACACGCACGACGTGAATGGATGCGAATAGCTCGGCCTAGGCCCTCCAAGGGCTGTTGTGCAATTAAGAAAAAAAAATAATAATAAAAAAGAAAACACAGACATTCACGAATAATTAAAATTACATACATATGTATATTGTTTTGATTGGTCCTTTTGCGAACATTCAAACATTTACATATGTAAGTATAAATCAATCGACTTGCTGTTTATGGTTTTATTCGTTCATAATCATAAAAATTAACATATTTTTTCGAATAACTAATTGATTTATATTGTATTCAAAGCATTCTTCGCACCTTGTTATTATACCATTATACATACATACTCTTATATACCATAAGTATAAGCATTAGTAACATAATTATTCAAAATGTGGCAACATGAATTTATATTTCATTCACGATATATTTCAATTCGCCATTATTTAATTATACAATTTATATTTAAGAAATTGTTCTACATGAAAAAAATATATCGATGTAATAAATTATTAAAATTAATACCTATTATTTTATGTAAGGAATGTATCTTAAGATATAATTTTTATGATATGTATTTTTAAGATATAAAATACCTGAACTTTTTCCCTCTTATGTTTTATACGGAAATTGCAGTTTTATTTTTGAAAGCAATTTGCATATTTCGTCATGTTAATCTACAAACAAATTGTCAGATTGCGATATTTATTTATTTCGATTTTATTTCGATTTATTTATCTAACGAGCAATGTGAGCAATAATGATATATGTACATATATAATATTTCTAATGCATGACAATTAAGTCTTCGGGTGGGATCAATCTGAACAGACTGCGCAAAGTTCATGTAGGTACTAAAACATCCGCGTGTAACATTTATATTTAAATAGGATATGCTGATTAGCCTACTTAATTTAACTATATCATAGAGGATTAGTACTATTTTAGTAACTTAAAAAACCTATCTTTTTGTTTTCGATTTACAAGGATATATGGACTTGTTTGAATAATAAGGTTTTTTTATGACTCCTTGTTCCTTCAATCAATCTGCTTTTATACACGCCGATTGTTGCCAGCCTTTTTCACCGACTTTTTCTTATTCTGTTTTGTTCTTTTAATCCATCGTCGAGAGCTTTTACACACACCGATTTCGGCCACCGATAGGCCCAGATATATATACATGTACTGTACATCAAAAGAACTCATACTTACTCTTCATTGGTTCATAGAGTTTGTGTACACATAAACCAACGATATACGGTACACTACGATAACGGAGAGAAAAAACAAAAGAAGCTCGGCTTAGGCCCTCAATGGGCAATGGCAAACCTTCAAGAGTAAAAATTCCCTAAGAAAATCTTTCGCCGATCGAATTCGGTATAAAATTGTAGGCCCTTCCATTCATGTATAAATTTAACACGCACAAATAAGTGGATGCGAAAAGCTCGGCTTAGGCCCTCAATGGGCTCTTGTGCCATTAAAAGAAAATAAAGAACTAAATTGAAGCAGAAAAAAGTTAATAATTAAGTCTCTGCACCGCTCACCGTTGACCATCTGACCATCATTATTTTTGAAGACATATGGACGGTGACTTTTTATGAATGTAATAGTGTAATTGGTAACTATCGACAATTGTAGCGACCTAACGATATTGTCGATATGTCGAAAACTTTTCTTCAGTTCATTTGTATCAAAATAAAGCACTCATTGAGTTCGAAAGGTGGCAAATTGGCATCAAAGTTCTTCGGCAACTTAATTTCTTGTTTTTTTCTTTCAATTTAATAAATTATTCTAACAAACTGTACTAAAATAGTGTTACAGTTAATATAAAATGCGTTTAGCGGTCGGGAAGGGTGAGGAGACGGGGAGAGTGAGACGGGTCCGATGATTTAGCGCCTCAGAAACTAAAGGTTGAAAATTATTGAAAATAAAAATTGTACATTTTTAAAAATATGTAACTTCTGTAGAACTTGGATATATTTCTTTATTAAGTTTTTTTAATTTATTTAAATAAATTTTTCATTTTAAACGCAAAATAATTTACTTACTTACTTAGCTGGCGCTACAACCGATGATCGGTCTTGGCCGCCCCAGTTGATAAGGCCAAGTGCAGTCAGGTTGCCCTGCACCTGGTCTTTCCAACGGAGATTAGGACGTCCCCTTCTGCGTGTTCCTCCACCGTGGTTCGAATAAAACACCCTTCTAGCCGGAGCGCTTTCTTCCATTCGCTCAACATGACCCAGCCAGCGAAGCCGCTGGAGTTTTATACGCTTGACTATGTCAGTGTCGGCGTACAGCTCATACAGCTCATCGTTCCATCTTATTCGATACACGTCGTCCACGCATACTGGACCGTAGATCTTACGGAGTATCTTCCTCTCGAACGGGAACGCCACACGTCTCTGCGCCATACATTAGGACGGGATGGATGAGGGACTTATAGAGCGTTATTTTCGTCGGTCGAGAGAGGGCTCTACTTCTCAATTGCCTACTGAGCCCGTAGTAACACCTGTTGGCAAGAGTTAGTCTCCGCTTGATCTCAAGGCTGACATTATTGTTGGTGTTTATGCTGGATCCTAGATAAACGAAATCCTTGACGACTTCAAAAGTGTAGTTGTCAACAGTGACATTTTGTCCAAGACGCCGTGACTCTTTGTTTGTTGACACAAGGTATTTCGTTTTGTCCTCGTTCACCACTAGACCCACACGACGAGACTCCCTTTCCAGGTTGGAGAATGCTGCACTGACTGCTCGAGCCTTTTTGCCAATGATGTCAATATCATCAGCGTATGCTAGAAGCATGACACTCTTGTAGAAGATAGTGCCAGAGATGTCGATGTTCGCAGCTCGAATTATTTTCTCCAGCATAAGGTTAAAGAAGTCGCACGATAGGGAGTCACCTTGTCTGAACCTCTTTTGGTATCAAATGGTGCGGAGAGGTCTGTCCCAATTTTCAATCGTTACAGCGCTGGTGGTGTTGGTCAGTGTCATTTTGCAAAGACGAATGAGCTTTGCAGGGATACCAAAATCAGACATTGCGGCGTACAAGTGATCCCTAATCGTGCTGTCGAAGGCGGCTTTATAATCGACGAATAGATGATGGGTGTCGATCTGTTTTTCTCGGGTCTTTTCCAGGATTTGGCGTAGTGTGAATATCTGGTCGATGGTGGATTTACCAGGCCTGAAGCCACACTGATAAGGTCCAATCAGTTTGTTGACGATGGGCTTCAGTCTTTCGCACAGTACGCTCGATAGAACCTTATATGCAATATTAAAAAGGCTTATCCCACGGTAGTTGGCGCAGATCGTGGAATCACCTTTCTTATGGATTGGGCAGAGTACGCTGAGATTCCAATCACTTGGCATGCTTTCATCTGACCATATTCTGCATAGAAGCTCATGCATGCGTTTTTTGAGCTCTTCGCCTCCGATCTTAAACAACTCAGCAGGCAGGCCATCTGCACCTGCAGCCTTATTGTTTTTCAGCCGAGTAATGGCTGTTAAGACCTCCTCATAGTCAGGCGGCGGTACTTCAACGCCGTCAGTGATTGGGGTTTCCGGAGTGGGTTCCGCAGTGGCGGGATTATTGCCGTCTTCGCCATTAAGCAGCTGCGAAAAGTGCTCCCTCCATAATCTCATTATGCCCTGGATATCTGTCACCAGATTTCCATTTTCATCCTTGCAGGAAGAGGCTCCGGTCTTCAAACCAAGAGTCAGGCGTCTTATTCTTTCAAAGAATTTTCGGACCTCGTTCCTGTCCCGCAACATTTCGATATCATTGAACTCGCGTCTTTCTTAATCTCTTTTCTTGCGCCTGAAAAGACGTTTCTCCTCCCTCCTCAACTTTCTGTATCGCTCCTTAGCAGCTCGCGTTGCAACTGACTGCAGGGTGGCTCTGTAGACTACGTATTTTGCTTCAGTAGCATCGCGACACTCTTGGTCGTACCACATATTTCTCCGTCGACGGTGGTAGCCTAGCACCTCTTCGGCAGCCGTACGCATAGAGCGGGAAATGTGCGTCCACTGCGCGCATATATCATCAAGTTGAGGGGTGTTTTGCGAAAGGAGAAGTGCAAGTTGGTTGGCAAAGACTTTGGCTGTCTGTTGTGATTGCAGCTTTTCGACATCCAGCTTTCTCTTTGTACCTATCCGTACGCGATTTGCTACACATATACGTGTGCAGACCTTGGCTGCAACCAAGTAGTGGTCTGAGTCGATGTTTGCGCCACGTATTGTGCGTACGTCTAGTACATTGGAAGCGTGCCTTCCGTCGATCACAACGTGATCAATTTGGTTTCGTGTGTTTTGATCAGGGGCAGCCAAGTGGCCTTATGGATACCTTTATGTTGGAATCTGGTGCTACTAACTGTCATGTTTCGTGCCGCAGCGAAGTCGATCAGTCTCATACCGTTATCGGTGGCTTCGTCGTGGAGACTGAATTTTCCGATCGTCGGACCAAAGAGACTCTCCTTGCCCACCTTGGCATTAAAGTCGCCTAACACGATGTTAACATCGTGGCGGGGGCAATGCTCATAAGCTTTGTCGAGGAGCTCGTAGAAGTCATCTTTGGTCGTTTCATCCTTCTCATCCGTCGGGGCATGGACACAAATTAGGCTGATGTTGAAGAATTTTGCCTTAATGCAGATAGTGGCTAGGCGCTCGTTCACCGCCGTGAACCTCGAGACTAGATGACACAGTCTCTTCCCAACCACAAATCCAACACCAAATTCGTGTCTCGACGCATGACAGCTGTAGTAGATATCACAGGATGCTCTTTTGGAGCAACCCTGTCCCGTCCATCGCATTTCCTGTACAGCGGTGATGTCAGCTCTATATTTTTGGAGGACATCCACCAGCTGGATAGAGGCACCTTCCCTGTAGAGGGTTCGGACATTCCAGGTGCATATCCGTAAATCGTTGTCCTTTGGGCGTTTGCGGGAGTCGTCAACATTAGAGGGGTTCATTATCCGAGGCTTATTTGGAGGTTTCATTGGAGGGGTTCCAAGCCCGACGCACAACCATTCATTCAAGGCCATGAAGAAGCCCGCCGCACACATTAGTTAACTCACTGATGGTTGTCAGATCGCTATCCAGGGGACGCCACGAGGAGGCTGTGTGTCGACTTGAAACGTAGAAGCGCAAGGATCGACCATGGACGCACCTGCGACTATCACGAACTTTACCTTGTGTCCTACGCCCCAGGCCCCCCGCAAAATAATTTATCTTATTATACATTCTCTGATTTTCAAAACTACCTTCCAAACAAGCATGCCTGTTTAATAATTTTAAATTATTTAAGTCCAATTTGAAAACCAGAATATGTAGAAACTTTAAACAGTTGTTTCCTTTTATGAATGGATGGGAATACGAGCGGCGATGTGAAAAGCTGTTCTTAGGCAATTTTTATTCTTGTAGGTTTGCCATTGCCTGCCAAGAGGTGGTGCATGTAGAAAAATGTTTTTTTTTCTATCCTTCTGATTTTGCCGAGATTTGAACCCCTGACATTCTGCATTGGGAAATGTTTATAAATATAGTTTTGATGAGTTTTGTAAAATTGGTGACTAAAATTCGTGTAATTTAACACATTCTTTTCGAAACCGCTTCTTATGATTGAATGGTGATGAAATTTTATCTTCCCTGTAATTGTAAGGTTTCGGTTAAGCTAAAGTAGTGGGTTGCAATGTTACAGTTTTAGTGTTTTCTATCTGCATAGTTTATTTAAATTAAAATTCATTCTTGCCATTTGTCGATAATTGTTGACAACTCCCCGAGTTTATCGATAAGTTGTCGACAATTTTTTAATGATGACTCCTCAGGGCTTTTAGAAATTTGAGAATAAATACTGCTAGATGATAAATTAATTTTTAAAGCAATAAATAAATTGTTTTTTGTATGAGGATTGGTGTCTGTTCAGACTAGCACAAGTATGAACGAATGTGCGAGAGGAACAGGTAGTAAAGTAGGGTAGTAAGAAAGATACTACTGATTTATTTGATATACGCAAAAGTTAAACGAATCGAAAAGATGTCAACTGGAAATATGCTACACTTAACATAACTTACTTACTTAATTAAATGGCACTACAACTACAAGCTTCGCCAGTCGCCTCTGCTTTGCGCGCGTTGGCGCCAGTTGATAAGGCCAAGTGCAGTCAGGTTGTCCTGCACCTGGTTTTTCCAACGGAGATTAGGACGTCCCCTTCTGCGTGTTCCTCCACCGTGGTTCGAATAAAACACCCTTCTAGCCGGAGCGCTTTCCTCCATTCGCAGTCGACTTAGAAAAATGACATTATAGACTTTTGGTTTCATCAGCATTTTTGATTAGAATCATACGTAGATTTTTAATAACTAATGCAAATTTCATGGTTCGTAAAGATAACTTAACCATTTCACTGTTGAGGTGTAAAGTAAGAACATGCATTTGCATGGAATTCCTTGCTCTAGATAATTTTGCCCGTCCTAATCAGGGCCGAAGGACGGTTTATCGGCAATTTGCCTCTCTTTTGTACACAATTTAAAATACATTTTATTTCCTTTTCTATTTAATTTGGATAATATTGCGGCTAGTTCATCAATTATAGTATAAACTATTAAACTTAATTTTTTTAACAAAATAATTCACTTTTCATGCATAATTAACAACATGTTTTAAAGTAATTAAAATTTTGCTGAGTTTATTTTAATTTCTTTTGCATACACTCTTATATGGTAGGTATACATAGGGAAAGGTGTACCAGTTCTCACATTTATACAATTTAGAAAAAAAAGAAAATAAATAGGGGAGGTTTGTGAGGTTGGGTTACTTATTGTTATCTATTTGCTTGAGGCATATCCTGAAGAAAAATTAGAAATCTATGAATTTTAAATCTTAATAAGCTCTACTGTAACAAGCTACACAAGATCTGATGTAAGTTGTCCCCGATTTGTGAAACAGTATTGTGTAAACAAATATTGATACTGTGAGAATTATTAATTGCGACAACGAGGTCACCTCACTTTTACGTAAAGATCTTGGTTTACGTGCTTACAAAATCCAACTGGTGCAGGAATTAAAGTCACATGATCAATAGGCCGAAGGAAATATTGCCATTGATCCACAATTTCATTTTGTATTTGATTTCAAGAAAAAAGTGGAATTGTTTTTATGAAAGTTATTCAAATACCGTGGCTGCTAAATGCCGCTTGAAGAAATTACCTTCTTTCCCCGGGCTGCCTAAAACCGGCCCTGCCCATAGCATTGGAAAGTTTCTTTTATTGTAAGTTTCGGCTGTAGGTACCTATTATCCCAAACTTCATTTTAGGTTAAATATAAGTCTCACAGACATCTCTAAGATGGTTTTTGGCTCTTAAACAAACATGAAAAATAATTATTAACAACAATTTTCTTCAGTCTTCAAAATTTTTTTAAAATTTGGTTCAAAAACCTTTAAAAAATTCATTTAAAAATTAAATTTGTGCCTATGGATTGATATCAAAATCGTGAAAGTTTTTAAACTAAGTAGTTCATAGTCATAGCATTAAAATAAAAAATACTTTAGCTAAATGGAAACTTTAGAACAAACAAGATTTACATATTAAGGGCATTAATACTAAATTCAGATTTAAACAACTCTGCAACTCAACAAATAATATTTCACTTCCTTGCCGAATCTTAGTATTTCACTGCAAATGGCTTGTGAGATATTACATAATGGAATTTAGAAGATTTTAAAGTTAATACCAATCTATAATCATTTGAACAATTTGCCTTGAAAATGCTGCAATGGAATTTACACTCAATCCATCAGAAAGAATATTTTCTCGAACTATCAAATATGCCTGATCCTAAGAGAGGAAGGTTTCTGTTAATTTATTAATTTGATCTTATTTACACTCACCAATTTTGCATGTTTTTAGAAAACTATTGCTTTGAACGTGATCTTTTTTCTTTATTTTTTTTTTGTGTCATTTATTTATCGTAAAGCAACTAAATAAAAAATATAAAATACAACTAGTTTCTAGTGTGAAATTAAGGTCCGAACTCGGGCTTTAATTTTTATTTTATGTGACATTAGGAATAAATTATTAAAATTAGATTATCAAAGAATACTAAAAAAGAAATTTTAAAAGGTAGAGAAACTTATCTAATTTAGTCAGTATGCATTAAAAATGTGTAGTGAAATTAGAATAAACGGAGTATGAGAAAATAGTCAAATTGCTCTTGCTTGATTGCTCTTGGCAGGTTCACTATTACCAGTTCCTTTCCTATATATTTGATATAATTTGAAAAAAAAAATTTATATAGTTTTGTGATCATCTGTTGCGAATAACGCAAAAATTTCAAACTTTGGGTGAAAATGCAACATTTCTTTATGACTACATATTTTAAATTCAAAATTATCGAAGGGAAAACTTAATCCAAAATATTATATCAATAAATAACTCGGTAGTAGATATTATCATTGTATATACTTACAGAAATTGTATCGTATACTTATAATTATAAATTTCATTTATTTTATTTCTTCAACGTCATACTAAATTTAATAATATGTATATTAATTTCTATTGTTTCAGCACCAAACTTTAAATTTAAATAATTAATGAATAGAATTAAATTAACACTTAAACCAGTATTAAATCACATCTTTAAGAAAAATAAATATAAGTACATACATACATAAATACGTACATACGAACACACTGTCAGGTGGCTACCAGAAGCGGGAATATTCTATTCTAATATAAGGTGAATATGTCTCGGAATCTAGAGTTGGTACATCCACACTTCGTTATAATTTGGAATCTTATGTCTCACAAATTGGCCGTATCGCATACAAGAATGATAGGAAACAGATTTTGTATTTGCTTGGTCATAAATTAAATTCATTAAGCATGTATGTATGTATGTCACAGCCTACCTTGTTGTGTGATCTAATTGGCTATTGTATGTTTTCTCTTCACGCAGAGAAATTATAACAAGAGATTCTGCACAGCAAAATGTAAACAAATGTCTGGTATGACGTACCCAAAAAGGGCGAAACTGTGCAATGATTAATCTTATATTCTATCATTCTTGGATTGCATGCATTTTTTGAAAGCAATAACATTTAATTTTTATTAAACCAAATTTTGTATATATTATATATAGTAACGTATGTTGTTCCGGTTTCCACCTGACGATGTTTATATACATATTACAGATATATGTATGTACATAGGTATTTCAAATAATAACTAGTTGCTTAAATAAACATTTTTGATGGAAAAAATAGTTTAATTATCTAGTACTTAATATTAGAATATTTATAGTTCATATAAAAATAAAATAGTTATATAGTCATTATAGTAATTAAGATAATTGTAATATTTAATAAATTGTAAAAATAAAGGTCGTCATATCATTAGAACTTTCTTCTTTTAACTACATACGATTAACACTGTTATTCTTTGTATACATACAATCTGTTCCTGTATTATCAAGCAACAGCGGACCTGACTATAAATATTTCTGGTCCACATCTAGTAAAAAGATTAGGATATTGTAATAATCAGATTGATGAACTATTCGTCGTTTTTGATCACAGCAAGCTAAATCAATTGCACCAACCAATAGCTAGAACTCGGTCTAGAGGGAGGGACGAGCTTTAAGAAAAACAACAATTTCGATTTTGAGTAATAAGTACATAAAAACTACATTTCTATAAAAATAAACGAAAGAAAAATATACAAAGTTTTTGTTTTATGAACTGAAATTTGGGTTAAATTTCCTTCGGTCTTGTGCTTTCAAAAAGTTTGTTATAAGCCAAATACTATAGATGAAACTGAACCAATTGAGTCAGAATTTCTCAAACGTATCACCCATTTTTAATGAAAATTTAGTTTCTATTCCACC
The DNA here is from genome assembly GCA_958295655.1 of Palloptera scutellata. Lineage (NCBI taxonomy): Eukaryota > Metazoa > Arthropoda > Insecta > Diptera > Pallopteridae > Palloptera > Palloptera scutellata. Next base: position 77,834,154 of record OY282449.1, on the reverse strand, counting down.
ACCCAAAGAAGAATTATTTTAAATCGGTAATAAATAAAGACCATTCCAACATTTATGAATATTTATTAGAAAATAAATTCGGTTTTATATAAGGTTTTTTTTGAGTCGAAGAATTTTAAATTTTTACCACTTTTTTCTGTGACAGCCGATTTGACAGTTCTCTGCTGTTTTGAAGTTAGTTTGAATTGGCTCATTGTTCAAATTTATTTTGAAAAACATAGTTCAATTCAAGAAACACATCGAGCATTACTGACCCTGGATAGCAGTGAGTTAACTAATGTGTGCGGCGGGCTTCTTCATGGCCTTGAATGAATGGTTGATGGTTTCTGGTGACAGATGTTCACGGCATAATGAGATGGCGATGACGGCAATAATCCCGCCACTGCGGAATCTACTCCGAAAACTACAATCACTGACGGCGTTGAAGTACCGCCGCCTGCCTATGAGGAGGTCTTAACAGCCATTGCTCGGCTGAAAAACAATAAGGCTGCAGGTGCAGATGGCCTGCCTGCTGAGTTGTTCAAGACTGGAAGAGGTCTCAGACAAGGTGACTCCCTATCGTACGACTTCTTTAACCTTATGCTGGAGAAAATAATTCAAGCTGCGAACATCGACATCTCTGGCACTATCTTCTACAAGAGTGTCATGCTTCTAGCATACGCTGATGATATTGACATCATTGGCAAAAACGATCGAGCAGTCAGTGCAGCATTCTCCAACCTGGAAAAGGAGTCTCCTCGAGTGGGTCTAGTGGTGAACTAGGACCAAACGAAATACCTTGTGTCAACAAACAAAGAGTCACGGCGACTTGGACAAAATGTCACTGATGACAACTATACTTTTGAAGTCGTCTAGGATTTCGTAGTAGAGCCCACTCTCGACCTACGAAAATAACGCTCTATAAGTCCCTTATCATTCCCGTCCTAATGTATGGCGCAGAGACGTGGACATTGACCATCAATGATGACAGGCTGTTGGCTGTTAGGAGCGTTCGAGGGGAAGAAACGCCGTAAGATCTACGGTCCAGTATGCGTGGGCGACGTGTATCGAATAAGATGGAACGATGAGCTGTATGAGCTGTACGCCGACATTGACATAGTCAAGCGTATAAAAATCCAACGGCTTCGATGGTTGCGTCATGTTTGAAAAAAGCGCTCCGGCTAGAAGGGTGGTTTATTCGAACCACGGTGGAGGATCACACAGAAGGGGACGTCCTAATCTCCGTTGGAAAGACCAGGTGCAGGGCACTTGGCCTTATCAACTGGCGCCAACGCGCGCAAAGCAGAGGCGACTGACGAAGCTTCATAGAGGCGGCTAAGACCGATCATCGGTTGTAGCGCCAGTTAAGTAAGTAAGTAAGACGTGGTACAGTGCGCACACAACAAGCTATTGCTGGTGTGCAGCGTAGTATTGATGAGGATTACGATGTGTCGATTAGCCATCTTGTTTAACAATTAAGATTTAATTTAAGAATAAGCCCTTAGCCGTACGGTTGAATGTAAAGCTACCTATATACAGCTACCTATAGGAGTCAAAGAAACAAAAAACTTACATCAGTTACATCACTTCAGATCCTAACAATTTAAAAAAAAAGTTCAGTTGGCGGGTAAAGTGAGAAATTGAATACAAAGAATGTAAATTGAAACTTAACTCGGAATCAACAAAAGTAATATTTTGAGAAAAGTATTGGGAAAATATTGTTCTTATTCATCGGAATTTTCAGAAGGATCATAATAATCGGGAAAATTTTTTTAGGGAGCTTACTCCAAATACGCGCGGTACGACAGATGATAGAACTTTTTCTGTAATGCGTAGTGCGATGCAACACCGTGCCTACGTGGAATCCGTGAGTTCCGCTTGCTGTTCTCGTAGTTCTGGGGAACACACGAACTGCCGGCATTAGCTTGCGCATCTCAGCAGAACATTTACCGTGAAAGTAACGGTAAAATAGAGAGACGCAAGCCACATTTCGACGATGTTCCAAGGAATCAATAGAGCTGGAAACTGTACTGCCTCCTATTAGCTTTATCGCTCTATGTTGGATACGGTCCAGGCAGGAGATCCAGTTGCTTTCGTGAGGCTCCAGCCCATAGGTGAGAATTAAACTACAATTTAGGACGTATATAGGTGGTGTAGAACATGTAGGATAGGTGTAGGAGATCAGTCGGGCAAGTGAAGATGCCTTGAGTGAGGTACACACGAACTGAGCGTTATTTTTTTTTTGCATATTCATACGCAAAAGTGCTTTATTAATTTCGGCTCAAACCATAATAAATTTCGTTCTTCTTGAGCTAATGTGAAAATCTGGGAAAACACAATAACTAACCCGATCGCAATAAGAACAATATTTCCAATTTAACACCGATTACAAGGCTGTTGATCAGTAACTGTTGCCACATCCAGTTTTCTTTTTAAAACTTTTCGCAAGGGCAAACTTTGTTTTTTTTTGTATCCATTTTTAGACTTCCATGGCTTACACAAAGACTGAAGGGCCAACAACTGGTTGACTTTGGGGTTTTCACGTAATTGCTAAACATATTGACTATAATCAATGCTCAGAAACTATTAACGCTATATTACGATTTTTTAAATGGATTGGCATGACATTGAAACACTGTTAGATTCTTGAAAAATTAGTTGCCAGAGAAGTAGAAAAATTACCCAAAAAATACACAGAAAGAATCGTGTCGAAATTATTTTTTAAATATTTATTTTTAGTAGCAAAACCATAGCACTTGTATACCTATATATTGAATGGACTATAATTTGGAATTTGATTTTGGTGTAAATAAGAAAGGAATAATTTGTTTCAAATTTAGTTTTTATTATTCGAAATTACTTTGCTTTACTTACTTTTAATGACACAACAGCCCATGGAGGGCCTAGGCCGAGCTTTTCGCGTCCACTCATGTTGGGCGTGTTATGTTTGTACATGAATGGAAGGGACCTACAGTTTTATGCCGAATCCGAACGGCGAAGTGAAAAGCTTTCGAAATTACAATCCTTCAGGTTAATTGTGGAACACTATTTCATTCAAATGACTTACTCGGCTGGCCTTGCAGTAGCCAATTTTTCAGAACATTTGGACTATATAGAGCTGTACTTGACTGATGGCTGCACCAATTTCGTCCTTAAGAGCCTCAATCGTTGCTGGATAGTTAGCGTAACAGTAACCGGCTAATGTGACGGCTTGTGTGACACGGAACCCAACGTTGTCTAAGTCCATATCTTCTAAAATATGCCACAAATAATCAGTTATCATTGTGCGGTACCATTATCCTTTCTCTGAGCAACAGCAGCAATTTTTCTGGTTGTGTAGGAGTACAGTATCACGTACACATTTCACAAGTTGATGTACAAATTGCGGGGAAGGCGTTTCTCTCCTACCGCATTTTCATTGTAATTTTCTTACACTTCGTTAGGAGATCTCCATTTTGCAAATAAATTCTTAGAATTTCTCAACGTATTTCGAGCATATTTCCTTAACCGCACATATAAAACTAATTTTCCTTCATAACACGAATAAATACATTACAGTTGCTTCCCAAATGTTAGACGGACCACCCAATATAATACACCGAAAAATGTTTTTAATATCCATGAAATTGGCTTTATTTTAAGGATAATTTTTGACATTAATGTTTGAATATAATTTCGGGCATGTGACCGCCACGACTGGCGCGTACATGGCGTAATCTGGAAGTCCAATTTTCACACACTCTTCCCAATAAATCAGGCAATTTGGCAATAAGTGCTCAATTATTTGTGGTTTATCAGCGTAGATATGAAACTTTACATATCCTTAATCGTTCGTCAAATGTGTGGCATGTGCCGCCTTCTTACTGAAATCACATGTCTGCAACAGTCATTCCATCCAATTGAGGCACTCAAATATAACACGCACAATATGAGTGGATGCAAAAAGCTCGGCCTAGGCCCTCCATTGGCTGTTGTGTAATTAAAAGGAAAGAAGGAATAAATTGAGGCACGAAAAAGTTAGTAATCATGTGTCTGCACCGCTCATCGTTGATTCCACCGGTAAATAAAACGCTCCTAGCTGTCATTTTTTCTGGATGTAATGGTGTTTCGAGAATGGCTTGTGGATTATCATCGCGCCAAATGCAGCAAGTTTGTTTACTGACGTAGACATTTAACCAAAAGTGTGGTTCATCACTGAACATAATTTCTAAATGAAATTTTGAATCAATGACAATGTTGCCTTCGGCCTATTCACCAAATGTATGGCGCGAACGATGATCGTGTGGTTTCAATTTCTGCACAAGTTGAATCTTGTAAGCACGTAAACCAAAATCTTTACGCAAAATTATCGTTTACATATTATCGTTTAGAGTAAACGTATTACAAAAACGATCCATAGTTTCTCGAATTAATCGCTCTAATGGACAATTATGAGCACCATAAAATGTAAGTAGTGCCCGATGTGTTTTGGGAATTGAACATTGTTTTTAAAAATAAATTTGAACAAGAACAACGTTTGTTCCGGCGTGAGTGTCTATTCATTATGAATTGCCAAATCAAACTAACTCCCAAACAGCAGAGAACAGTTAAATCGTCTGTCAGAGAAAACAATGCTGCCAATTTGAAGTTCTCCGCATTATACCTTTATTTTACCTATACACTAAATATATACTATAAATATACTTGTATGTGGTAGTATGTAGATTTTCACAACATTTTTGTTTAAGTTCTATAATTTGGCTAAATATAATATCAGCACTTTCTTCAAAGGAAATTAAATCAACCATTGAACAGATTTTGAATTTGCAAAGTGTACATAAGAAAAAAGGGGGAACTGGAGGCGTAGGACACAAAGTAAAGTTCATGATAGTCGCACACTAAGGGTGCGATCATGATCAATCCTTCTCCGACGTTAAAATATCTCCCAGTGAAGCCTAATATAAAGAATCGGATAACGAGATCCCCTAATGTTGAAGACTCCCGCAAATGCCCAAAGGACAACGATTTATGGTTGGCAAGACATGCGTCACCTAGTCTCGAGGTTCACGCCCGTCAATGAGCGCCTACACTATCCGCATCAAGGCAAAATTCGTCAACATCAGCCCAATTTGTGTCCATGCCCCGATAGATGAGAATTACTAAACGACCAAAGATAACTTCTACGAGCTCCTCAACAAAACTTATGAGCATTGCCCACGACAAGATATTAAAATCGACTCTTTTTTCCAGCTATCGGAAAATTCAGTCTCCACGACGAAGACCTCCAAGACGTGCGCACAATACGTGGTGCAAACATTGATCCAAATTACTGCTTGATTGAAGCCAAGGTCTGCATAGGTGTATGTGTAGCATGTGTAGTCCTAATATATGGTGCAGAGACATGGATATTGACCACCAATAATGAGAGGCTGTTAGCAGCGTTCGAGAGTAAGATAATCCGTAAGATTTATGGTGCAATATGCGTGGACGACATGTATCGAATGAGATGGAATCATGAGCTGTATGAGCTGTACGCCGACACTGACAACGTCAACGGTATAAAAGGCCGGCTTCGTTGGGTTGGGATGCGGATGGAAGAAAGCGCTCCGGCTAGAAGGGTGTTTTATTCGAGCCACGGTGGAGGAACACGGAGAAGAGAACGTCTTAATCTCCGTTGGAAAGACCAGGTACAGTGGGTCCTGGCTGCACTTGGCATTATCAACTCGTGCAAGCGCGCGCCTATCAGACGACTAGCGAAGCTTTATAGAGGTGGCGAAGACCGATCATCGGTTGTTGTGTCAGCAGAGTAAGTAAGTAAGTAAGTAAGTACATAAGTAAAAAAAATATTTGGAAAAATAATTTACACAAAGAAAAAAAAAATTTGAATATGTATACATACATATTCAGTGATACATGGTTTATTACATTTACGTTGCGTTTAGACCGCCTGAACGAACGAAAGAATCTTCACTATTCATCCGCTATTTTCGTTATAAAATTTATCAGAAACAACATTTAGGCGTTTAGGTGTGAACGGTTACATACTTCGAACGAGTGAAAAAACTTCGTTCAAGATAATCGGACTGAGTTCGATATTTTTTGGCGAATTCAATGTTGCTGTTGTATAATTGTGAAAATGAAGTAGTTGACGTTGAAGTTGAAGTATTGCAGTGCAATACTGACATAATCTTCTGCATTTATACCGGTGAATGTATCAATAAAAAAAAATGGATATTTTCTGTGCATAACTAGTACTAGAAAATTTAAAGTGATGTTTGGGAGCATTATAATTTCTCATCTATTCCGGGCGAACGAACAAGACGGTTTCTGATGTTTGTTCAAAGACTATGTTTGGCCGGTGTAAACGGTTACGCGAATGAAAATGTATTAGCTGCAATTTCTTACCGAAAGAATGTATATTCTTTCGGGCGGTCTAAACGCAGCGTTACCGTCTTTTTTGTTTTGAGTAGATTTTGGTAATAGGTGTATATTAGGGAGGGTTGATTTTTGAATATTATGTGGAAAGTTGTGTAATGGTCTGGTGAACATTCGGAATCTTCGTTCGTTCGACCGGTGTTTTCGCTATAAAATTTATCAGAAACAATTTTGAGGCGGTGTGAACTGTCAAACTAACTTGACAATAAATCGCCAGGTAAGATGCCACACGAAGATGGCTCACTATGGAAAATCAGGTATTACAGGCTTATATTGAAATTCAGGAACCATCTGCCACTCTTAAGATTCTTATAGCAAACATTCTGAAATCTATGCAAGGGATTCAAAAAAATAATCAAATCAAAATTAAAATCAAGGAAAATAGAAAATCAAGTAATTCTACTAGAAAATTTTAAGTCTCCACTTTAAATTTTGATGCCAAATATTACATCGATTTTATAAAGTGGCAAGAATGTGCAGGACCCCCCCGCTAACAGGACACCTCTACAACGAGGATGTTAAAAATTTTATAATAACTGCCAAAAGGAGACTTGTGAAAATTACCTTGCCACACACTGGCTTTTGAGAAGAGTGTTAAGTCAGTGACAGAAGCGTCATTAGCAGTTTGTGGTGATAAAAATAGTATTGGCTGCATACGAACAACAATAGCATTCAGGAGCATAATATCAAAGTTTAAAACCAAATTCGAATATAAGTTGAAAGCAAAAAAATTTATAAATGCCCATATCAAGGGTGTAACTCGATGTAAGCCACCTCCTCGTAGTGAGTTCTGGGTTATTTTGTGTAATAATTATCTGAATATGAATATAAACCTGATGATTGGAGCTTGTTTATTGATTTTAACGAATGGACGCACCTCCCACCCAACCCGACCTAGAGGCATCCGCATAACGATGAAACTGTGTGGTGTGTCATTTCATTTTTTCGTCTATGAAAATTATAGCTAATTTACGGTCAATGTAGTTCGCTATCATGATATGTGGAAAGACTGTTATTGGCTAGAATTGGATAGACAGGACATCAGTGATATGTGGTTCCAACACAGCTAGATAATAAAAAAATTTTCTACTGAAGTGGAGGTTCTGTAATCGTGTAATTTCGAGAAATGGTTCGGTCAAATAGCCATCTCGCTCATGCTATTTAACGCCGTTAGATTTCTTTTTATTGTAATTTGTTGGTTTATGTTGGTTTATAGAGGAACTCAGGAAAAATATTAACTCGTAAAATGGTGAAACTTCTACCGAAAGTGTAAAAAAATTACGTAGAAAATTCGGTAGAAGAGAAGCGTCTTTCACGCTATTTGTGAATCAATTTCTGAAACGTGTGCATGAAACTGGATCTTTATTGGATAAAAAAACATGTTCTCCTAAACTACGCGCAACCGAAATAATTGATGCTGTTGCTCAGAGGAAGGAAGATGCTTTACAGTGAATGGTGTGCTCTACCGCCCAATGATAACTGATTATTTGTGATCTATTTATATATGGAATATATAATTATATATGGAATATATGGACTTACGACAAAATTTGGTTTCAAAGAAGATGGCGCGCCGTGTCACACAAGCCGTGCAAAAATCTATATTCTTCGCGGTAAGTTTGAAAATCGCGTTATTAACCGTTTCTGTGATGTGCATTGACCACCACGCAGTTGCGATTTGACTCCGTTGGACTATTACATATCTGCGGCCACAAGGAAGCTAAACAGCTAAACCCGAGGAAAAATAAGAAGGTCTAAACTTCAAAATGTGTCAAAATTGCCCACTTACATTTATTTGATACAAAAGCTGGTATGTATGTCGTTACACACGGCGGAATTTAATTATTTTTGTATACTGAACCAGTTGAACTCTGCTCACTATTCACTTCAAATAGAACAACCTTCGAAATTAAAAAAAAAACAAAGATTGTATAAAATACAAAGAAGTAATACAATAAATTTATTTGATAAGCACTAACGAATAAAAAAAATAAAGTTTAAGTATATTTAACTAATGGTGAATTTTAATTCGATGTAGAATGGAAATTTTGCAAAACTTATTCAATCTCCAATTGATGTATCTGAAGGGTGTAAAGTGTATGATTGTTGAAGACTTGACACGTTATTTCGTCCGGGTCTGCAAGAAAGAAGTTGAATTGCTTCGGTCAATCCGTCGTGACTATTCATAGAAGACTGCCAATTTGAATCTGAAATAAAATGAAAATACCATGTACAATCTAAATGTAAATATTGTACTATGTTTGCAAGGGTAGTTCTACTCCCAGACATATAATATTTTTATACTGAAATATACAACATATTAAGATATTTACATAAACATATTTTCCTTAAAAAGCTGTGATTTGGTATTTACCTTTCTACAGCGTATACAAACGTTATTCACACTTTTTTATCATTAGGGAGATACTCAAATTCAAGCATATGCCCTTGCAGGGTGAAAAAGTAGCTGAATTGTACAACTTTCGTCCGTAGAACTAAGAAACAAAAACAAATTTTGATATTCTTTCACCGTGCAAGGGCATATACTAGACTTAGAGAATACTCCTATTCTTTTTTTTTCATTTAATAAGTAGGTAAGTGTTTGCAGGAGGTATTGTTATTGTATTTAAATTTTATTAACTGATCAGCAACTAACTGGCATTATCTTTCTTACGATGGTTCCCCATATACGTCGTTTCAAATATATTTGTATGGGAAATGTAGAGCCTACTTGTCCAAAAACGACAACTTTCTCTCAAATAATTACTCCCAACATACCACCTTTGAAAAAAAAAGTGGAATTATTGCCGAAAACGTTAAGCACTAATGTGCTGTTAAAAATAAAAAATGCTCACAAAAATTTGGAGGTGCTTCATGTTTTCAGCTATAATTTCTACCTTTTTTTTCGGTCATTAAAAATTTGCACATCCATTACTCTTCAAATGCATTTTTTTTGTTGGCTTATTATACACGAGGAACAGTTCATTCAAATATTTCAGATTTTAAAGAAAATTTCACCAAAATTTCATCTTAAATCCAAATCTCTGGTTTTGATTGTTCCGCTAGAGCATGTACTTGATGGCTTGGCATTCAAAGGAACCAATTCGCTAGTTTCCCGAAAATTATTGTATCATTTTACATGGATATTATGAACGTATTCACGAATTTTCTTTATATTCTTTGATTCAATTTACACAGCTAAACATTTGGTTTCAATCCTTCTTTTTTGTTGAACGTATCTATCTTGTAAATCGAGGGATAAGGGTATTTTAACTGTTTATTCCGAATTTGGTTCCATTTAACTATTTCCTTTGAAATTGCCCTTTGAATATTTCACTTATATTGGAAGTAGGCGTGGCTTTTGTGCAATGTTGAATGGTTAAATCGAATTCGGTATGCACGCTGACCATTTATATACATATATATAGGCATTTATATATATATATATATATGTGTTTTTCGGCATTACGGAACATCAGTAATTTTAGTTGCATATCAATGCACAATAGGAAATTTGACCCAATTTGTTGGCCAAAATTCGAAAAACGAAGGTACCGATATGAAACTTTATCCATGTAAGGAGTTTAATTTTTGTAATTTGCAAAGTTTGTTAACAATTTTTATTCATTATTTGCACAATTTGGGAGAAAAAAATTGTGAAATCGGCATAACAATTTGATGCAGGGCTTTCGTTAGTTTCTTGCCGAACAGTGTTTATATAATTTGTTACAAAGTTTTCATGTTTTGTACGATTTATTACGCAGCTTGTTACAACATTTTTGTAAGCTTTTTCGGTTTGCTCAATTGGTTAAAGTTTGTTACACAATGCAATTTATTGAAAAGTTTTTAAGTAAAAAAAATGTTTTTTTAAAAGTATTTATGCAATTTGTTAAATAGTTCTTTTTTGTTAAATAGTGTGTCCGTACTTATGGCCAATTTTTAACAGTAATCCTTTACACGGATATTTTTTAACAAAGGCTCCACACGTTGAGCGCTAGTTTGTTTTTTATAATAAAACACTTTTTGATTTTGTTATTCCTACTATGTAGAATTTTAATAGAGCGGGCTTAAGACTAACTAGAAGCAACGTAACAACATAATAAAAATCTAAGATAAAGTTAAGCTAAGGCTCCTGCCAACATTTATACTGTTGTTTATGCTTGCACTGCAATTCATACCTTCGCTGACGTAGTTGCTAATGTTGTTGTGACATTGTCTTTCGCTACACTTGTTGTCAGTTGCAACACGAGTGCAGTAAATTGTTGTTGTTGTCACGCGCAAATTTGCCGACATAGTGCCAGAAATTCCATGGGAAAGGAATTCTGAATGAACGGTTGCGCGTATAGCCGAACCAATGAGAACCATACCAAACTTGTAGAAATTCAGATAGTTTAGAAAGGACTATGGATATCCTGTTCGAAACAGGAATGCATATTCAGGGTTTAATAATACTTTAATACCAAAAAAAAAGATAACACAGAAAATAGAGTCAAGCAATGCAGTTCAACTGGACAAAATACCATAAATAGACATAGCAATTCTCTATACTCTGTAAACTCAATGAGGCAACAACAGCTCACAAGTACCCGATCCCTAATATTGACGATATTTTAAAGAAACTGGGCAGATGCCAGTACTTCACTACCATTGATTTAGCGAAAGGGTTTAATCAAATAGAAATCGAGGAAGAAGATAAAACCGCCTTCAGCGTTTGAATTCTTACGAATGCCGTTTGGATTGAAAAGCAAAATTTATTAAAGGAATAGACAGAAACTCAGCTATTATTCTACTTAAAAACCATTTCAAACCTACGCAACTGAATGCAACATTAATAGATAACGAATTTTATACAACTTTTAAAACTACTTACAAAGAACTTTTTTCAATAGAAATTTTAAAATTATACGATATTTAAAAAAAACAACATTTGAATAACATTCATACAAGCAGTTTTTAACAGTGAAATTTGCAATTTAGAGAAAAAATATGATAGAAAAAGTCCCAAGATACGCTATAAATTTACGAAAATAACTTCCAAGCCTCGTGAAATTGTTCACATGTCTTCTACACATTAGAAAAACTACTTTTTATGACGATAGTCGACAAATTTACGTAACTTGCCGTAGCCTAAAAAATTAATGGAAGGACTTGGATTACATAAGTAGATTAAAGAAAGATGGAACAGACATCGAAATACAAGAAACAACTTATTTTATAAAAGAAATTAAAATTGGTAAAAAACATCGAAAATATAGAAAAAAAAACGCTGAACATGTAGAAGATACATAAATAGGTCGATGGACGTAAAGGAAAACTAGGTAAATCATTCACTCCAAATGTAGACAAAATTACCAACCTCACATTTGTTAACAATTTCATATCATCCCAAATACAAAATATTGCCGACTAAACCAAAAACAAATACTGATAGTAAAGTATATAAATAAATTTAAAGACTTTCTGCGGAATAAAATAGCGACAATATAACATGAAATTACATTTATGGAACAAATATTCCAAAGAAATAACGATATCTCACTCTTGCGAGACCACATCGATGACATTGGACAAATAATGTTTTCTAGCTAAATTGGCTTCGCCAGTTGCACCAACATTAAAACAGCCGTTGTTTTATAAGACAATAATGTTGTAAAAATCCTCCAAATACCATAATATTCAAAGGTAATTTCATCGAAAATAATATCTGGCCTTGGTTTTGCCTTCGATATTGATCTGCAACGATGTGTCCATCTTGTCTCGGGCTCCTCAATATTTGATGCGAATGATGGTGTGTATGACCTTCTCGAAAACGGGTGGTCCTTGCCATACGGTTTGCTTCATGGCCAAACCATGAGTTACCAAACTGCGTATGGTTCGGTTAAAAACCGGTTTGCATCCCTGGGTAGGAATGTAAGAAAGTTATGAATGAGAATGAACCACCACATAAATTAAATCATTTTGACTATTTAAGATTTCGATTTAATAAGACTATTAAAAAATTATATTTATCATTACCTGGTGTGTTGGATATACTGCGTTCTGAACCGGATGTCTTATGGTTAGGTAATTTCGAAGTATTCATTGGCATGATTCTGGTCTGATACCACGTAACCGTATTTTGATCTGTTTTAGATGCTTCCCAAGGCATTGACCACCTTCGCATTTGACTTTCAGCATCTGTTAAATGATCTTCAATAACTTCCCCAGCAGCAGCTTCTGACCAACGCCGTTGTCCATTCAGCGGAAATAATGGAAAATTTAATGGTGATTTTGTACTGCGAAAGAATGGTATTTTCATAGCCAATAAATGCCCTGGATTTGGAAAAGGGCCTCGTGTATTTTCAAAAATAGCTTGCAATGGGATTGTATCTCGAAAATTTTGCTGTGGTGACGAACCTTAAACAATGATAAAAGAAAACTTATTTAAAATATTTATATTAATATGCTTAATTTTGTAAAAAATTGTGGCATTTTTTATGTTTATAAATCGTTAATTCCCAATAATAATAAATGGTCAACAAAAAGTTCGCTTCAAAAAACAAAAGTTGTAAAGTTTTTAAATAAACTGAAAAACATGTAAAAACTCGTTTATAAAAAAAATTACAAGAAAAACATATTTGTTTTTTCATATGTTTATAGCACTTTGCTAATCGAAATCCATCGAGAAAAGTACGGATCAAATTGTTATCTTTTAAAATCGTTTTAAAATCAAATACGAGCGATTGTAGTGAGATCATATGCAACTTGGGGAAGTCTTATTTTTCTTTTAATGACACATCAGCATATGGAGGGCCTAGGTTGAGCTTTTCGCTTCCACTCATGTTGTGTGTGTTATATTTGTACATATACAGTTTTATGCCGAATCCGAACGGCGAAGTGAAAAGTTTTTCATAAGCATATTTCCTACTCTTGCCTGTCAAGGAGTGGTGCCGTGTAGAAGAATTGTTTATTCACCTTTTTGATTTTGCCTGTGCCGAGATTTTAACCTCGGACATTCTGCGTAGCAGGCCAACGCACTACCAAATACAAAACAGCGACCACACTTCGGGAAGTAAAATGCTGTTTTATTTCGTTTCCACGTTTCCAGAGACTAAGAACAGAATCAATTATTTATAAAATATTTTTTAATAAATAGGTTTTGTACTTGTATATAAGTATTAATACTTAATAGCTGTGCCAGCCAACGCATTTAACACGCGCGAATAAAATTATCAAGTTGTTAACTTCTCTTTTTCATGTGTTGCCATTCGTAATAAATCTGCTCAGTAGCAGTTGGCAGCAGTAGGTGATTTTCCAGCACATCAGCATAGGCATTTTGTATCCTTATTATATGGTTGAGCCCGTCCAAAAAACATTTTTAATTGCATTTATAACTCACTTCTTTCTCCGGCGCACATTTTGAATAATTTCTACTTTGTTTTTGTATCAAACCGTTCTTCTGCTCTCATTATTGACAGTTCTCAGTGGGAATATTAAAGAAATCAGGGATGGTATACAACATGCTAGTTATATATAACAGCTATACGTATTATCTCTGCAGCTTCTTTTTTTCTTTTTTTTATTGATGCATTCAACACAGTGCTATGAATGCAGTACATGTGTTAATTGGAAAGTAGATTGATAGGTGGAACAAGGAGTGAGAATGAGGGAGGGAATGCAATCACAGGAAAAGTTACAGATTATGTTAAGAAATAACTAAACAATGTTTACACCCTAATATTTTCTCGTTTTTAAAACCAGCCGTTTATCTAACTTTCTTCCAGTGTACTAGACGTATGCCTAATACGTGATACAAACATTGACTCAGACTACTCAGACTCACACATCTAAATAGGTAAGAGAAAGCTGGATGTCGAAAAGCTGCAATCACAACGCACAGTCGAAGCCTTTACCAATCAACTCGCACTTCTTCTATCGCCAAACACCCCTCAACTTGATGATATATGCCTGCAGTGGACACACGTTTCCTGCTCTATGCGTACGGCTGCCGTAGATATGCTAGGCTACCACACTCGACGGATCTCCACATGAGTGGATGCGAATAGCTATTCGCATCCACTCATGTGTGTGTTTTATTTATATATGAATGGAAGGGATCTACAGTTTTATGCCGAACTTGTACGCCTCAATGTCTGATTTTGGTATTTCTGTAAAGCTCATTCGTCTTTGCAAAATTGACACTGACCGACACCACTAGCGCAGTAAAAATTGGGAAACACTTCTCCGCGCCATTTGATACCATAAGAGGTTTCAGACAAGGTGACTCTCTATCGTGCGACTTCTTTAACCTTATGCAGGAGAAAATAATTGGAGCTACGAATATCGACATATCCGGCACTCTTTTCTACAAGACTGTCATCCTGCTACATACGCTGATTATATTGGTATAATTGGCACTAAAGCTGCCAGTGCAGCATTCGCCAATGGGAAAATGGAGTCTCGTCTAGTCGGTCTAGTGGTGAACGAAGACAAAACGAGATACCCTGTGTCAGCAAACAAAGAATCACGGCGTCTTGGACAAAATGTCACTGTTGACAATTATACTTTTAAAGTCGTCAAGAATTTCGTTTATCTAGGATCCAGCATTTACCCCAAAAATAATGTCAGCCTTGAGATCAAGTGGAGATTAACTCTTGCTAACAGGTGTTACTATGGGCTCAGTAGGCAATTGAGAAGCAGAACCCTCTCAAGACCGACGAAAATAGCGCTCTATAGTTCCGTCATCCTTCCCGTCCTAATTTATGGCGCTGAGACTAGGATATTGATCACCAATGATGAGAGGCTGTTAGGAGCGTTCGAGAGAAACTCCGCAAGATCTATCGTCCAATATGCGTAGATGACGTGTATCGAATAAGATGGAACTATGGGCAGTAAGCTGTACGCCAACACTAACATAGTCAAGCGTCGCTGTTTGGGTCATGTTGAGAGAATGGAAGAAAGCACTCCGGCTAGAATGGTGTGTTATTCTAGCCACAGTAAAGGAACACGCAGAAGAGGACGTCCTTATCTCCGATGAAAAGGCCCTGTACAGGGAAACCTATGTGCACTTAGCCTTACTAATTAGGTAAGTAAGTAATTGTAAGACTATATAGTTTAAACTGTTTATTTTTTTCTCAATAAATAAAAGAGGTTCGACCACTAGATTGTGTATAAGAGAAAATTATTGCGACTTTGTTAAATTCGCCACTTAATAAAACTCTTAAAAATTACTTCACAATTATGTTACATACTCTGTGGTCGCTGTAGCGTGGTAGTGTTACGCAGTGTCCGGGGCTCGAATCTCTGCACAGGCAAAATTAAAAAGTAGAAAAGACAATTTTTCCACACGGCACCACCTCTTGGCAGGCAATGGCAAACCTACAAGAGTAAAAATTGTCTATGAATAGCTTTTCACTTCGCCGTTCGGATTCGGCATAAAAATGTGGGTCCCTTTTCGAGATGCGAAAAGCTCGGCCTAGGCGCTTCATGTGCTGTCGTGCCATTAATACATAACTAGGAGCGAGTAGCGAATAAAGCTATTACCTTCTCTTGCTCTATCATGAATGTTAGTTTCTTCTTTTTTTAAAGCACAAACAGCCCATGGAGGGTCTAGGCCGAACATTTCGCATCCTCTCTTGTGCGTGTTACAAATATAATGAATGGAATGAATATTTATTTCACATTTTATATGTACAGGGTGAAATGTTTATAATTTGGAATCTGATTTTGGTGTAAATAAGAGACGAATAATTTTTTTCCAATGGGCTAATAACGCTTCCCACACAAAAGATCGATTGTTGCACGGCTTGAGTGACATGGCTCGCCATCCTGTTGGAACCAAATGTTGTCTAACTCCATATCTTCCAAAAGAGGCCACAAATAATCAGTTATCATTGTGCAGTAGCGATCAACTTTCACTGTAACGCATCTCCCTTCCTCTGAGCAACAGCATCAATTTTTTCGGTTGATCCACAAATTGCGAGGAAGTCGCTTCTCTTCTACCTAATTTTGAACGTAATTTTCACACTTTCGTTAGAAGATTCACAATTTTGCAAGAAAATTCTTAGTATTTCCTAAAGTTGTTGAAGCGAATGTCGAACCATTTTGTTAACCGTAAATATAAAACAAATTTTTCATAAATACGAATGACATTATGGTAGAGTTGTCACACTCAAAATAACCAGTAGTTCGCATTCCAAATGTTAGATCGACCACCATTTATATTTTGTTTCAAATCATTTATAGTTAGGTTATACATGACGACATCTGCTATTGTCGGTGACAGGGATTTCCTCATATTCCACATGCTTCAATGAATAATTTATTATTGAATTGAAAATAATTATTGTCTGTTAAACAAAAACCTAATATTTTAAAAAATTGGCTCAATGACTGATTCTGTTTATCGGTATCCTGTCATTGCATTCCCTCCCTCAGTCTTTTAAATGAAGTCAAATTTTTCATTATTATTCTAATCGCTCGATATTTCGGTATTTTGGTGAATAGTTAAACTATATTATGTGATATCATACGTATTATTTTCTTCTTTTAAACATAAATATATTTTCTAATCTGTGTTGTAGAACATATGAATTTTTAATGTTAAAATCTTGTGAAATACTATTTCTCCAATATATTTGGATAACTTATAGTAGTGATGTGGTACTTTTGAATATCGATAATAATTGTTTACATTAATCTAACAACTTTCCCATTCATGTACAAATATATCACGCACAACATGAGTGGATGCGAAAATCTCGGCCTTTGGCGCTACATGCGGCCATAGTCGACATTGATAAACCGAAGTTCATTATGGTAAAGACATAACACTTGGCTCAATGACTGTCTATCTGTTTATCGGTATCCTGTGATTGCATTCCCTCCCTCCCTACGCAAATATAATTATACACTTTTATACTAGCTTGCTGCAAAATATCTTTGCGTCCCTTCAATTCCTGTGCCGTCCAAAAGAATTTTATCAAAAACTGGCCAGATTGCTAAGGGGTCGTCCACCAATTACGTAAAAAGATTTTACGAATCTTTAATTTTTGTTATACGTACAATATGTATAATTCGATAACTATTTTTGGTTTGTTGTAGAATATTGCCTTGTTGCATTATAAAAGGTTTTTTTGACATCTAAAGTGTTAGAATTTTGTTGTTGTAATCTTCTTTATATATTATATATTTATATCTATTGTTATTGATCAAAATCTCAAAAATAAAAAAAAAAAATATTCAAAATTGGTAAATCTCGCGCATTTTCGGGCTGCGATGCATGATTATGATTCATGATTTTTAACTGAAAGTAAAGCTTAAAAATATCGTTTTTTCTAATGTCTCTAGTAAAAGAAAAAAAGAAATACAAAGTATTTATTTTATTTTTTTAATATGGCATCCGTATATATGTATATATATCATATATTCTCATATGACGCTCACCACGTCTCGCAACACTATTTTCATCATAATTTCTAAAATAATAGAGTCTCATACATATTTTATACCGATTTCGATTTCTAACGGACATAAATAAATCAATTTTTACGTAAATGAAACAATTGTTACAATGAATTATTTTTCATAAAGTATATTTCATCTCCTTTAATATGCAGTAGTCATTCAAATAGGTTGATTTGTTTGAAAGCTTAAAAAGTTACGGACAATTAAATATAAGCTGGACAGAAAATAGTTAAAGCGTAATCGTCTTAACGACGTTAAATTTTTGGTTAACAATTAATTTTTACGATAATTTCGAAAAACACGCATGTTTTGATTAACTTCAGTATATACTATAACTAGATTGGTAACAGATTGTGCCTTTTCGAACGAGAGAGTGTTGGTGAACTTGTTTATGAAATACAACACATCCATCCGCTACAGTGCTGCAGTTGAACGTCTGTTCTATATAAGTATACATAGACGTAACACTTTTCTGTGTGTGTTTGGAGATAAAATAAATTTTGGATAATTTTTCCATACAAAAACTTAACATTAACGATTAACTGGTGTTAATTTTTATTGGGAATTAACTAATTATCGTTAACGATAATTGCCTGCTTTTTCACGAATTACCCTACCCGTTAACCCCATTATCAGGACGATCCTAACAAACGATTTTTAAACGATTTATTAAATTAATTTTATACTTTAGGGGGTTTTCGGCTTAATTATCAAAAATCTATACCAGCCCTTGACTTCAGCGGCTTCTTGTACATAGGAATAGTTAAATATCAAACAAACAAAAAAATTAATATGGTGAGTGGCCCGATGTTGACAGTTTATTATTTATAGTTATTGAAGAGGATATTTCAATAAAGTATACCAAATTTAAATTTGCTTTAGAATTCCCTTGAATGAATAATGAATGTCTGTACCAAGTTTTCTTGAGATTCCTAAGTCGTATTTGTGTCCACGGACAAAACGCTTTTGCTTGCTCATGCGCAGGGAAGGTGTTTTTTCTTTTTTCTTTAAGTTCGCTACCGGCGCACAAAAAATTTTCGAAAATATATTTTTAACATACATAGTTTAAGACCAAATACATATACTAAAACCAAAATTTTTTAGTATATATATTGTATTCTACTTTGCAATGGCAGATGAAATTTTGGGCAAATTTCCTTGAGGGTAACACTTAGTACCCAAACACAGTTAAAACTTACAATTAGGTTGATCCGGTATTTGACTTGAACTGGATGGAAGAACAAGTGGCCGTTGATCAGTTAACGAATTTCCACGAGAAGAATCAATTTTATGAGTAGCACCAAAATGTGGCGAAGGCGTTTGAGAGCGTTGCTCAATATGACATCTGAAATAATATAATGAAATTTTATACACATTAATATCAAAAATTATTCATAATTGCAGAGTTTCAATCGATTAAAAAGAATCTTTTGGATTAAATTTAGCATAAATTGTCATTTACATCTTAAAGTTAAGTAAATAAAAGAATTTCTAAAAGAAAATTTTACATATATTTTGATATGGAATATCTTTACTCTAGCTCTAGCGCTAGTTGGTAAGTCCAAGTGCAGACAGGTCTCCTTGTTCTGGTCTTTCCAATGAAGATAAGGCGTTCTCTTGTACTCGTTCCACCACTGAGCTCGAATAAAGTTCTAGTCGGAACGCTTTCTTCCACTCGCTTAATATGACCCAGCCAGCGAAGCCGCTGTATTTTTATGCGCTTGACTACTTCAGTATCGGCGAACAGCACTTGGTTCCATCTTATTCGATACACGTCGTCCACGCATATAAGACCATAGATCCTACGGAGTATCTTCCTCTTAAACGCTGCTATAGAAGCCTCTCACCATTTGTGGTTAATGTCCACGTCTCAGCGCCATACATTAGGATGAGAAGGATGAAGAACTTATAGACCGGTATTTCCATCCGTCGAACGAGAGTTCTGCTTCTTCTGACATCATAATACCCTGGACATCTGTCACTAGTTCTCCGTCTTCGTGGGTAGCAGCTAATTGGCGGGCGTACCTAGGTACCGTAATTTCTTCCCAATTACAAATCTAATCATGACAGCTGTAGTAGATGTCACAAAATGCTCTTTTGGAGCAACCCTGTTCCATTTATTTCTTATATAGCGGTGATGGCAGCTTGGTATCTCTCGAGGACATCTCCCAGCTGGATAGAGGCAACGTCCCTGTAGATGATTCGGACTTGCAGGTGCATATCTGTAAATTATTGTTCTTTGGGCATTTGTGGAGATAGTTAACATTAGGGGGATTCGTTATCCGAGGCATTTTTTAGTTTTAATTAGGATTGGGTTACAAACCCGACGCACAACCGTTCCTTTAAGGCACCAAAGAATCCACCGCACATATTATTTAATTCGCTGACGGGTGTCAGATAGCTATCCAGGGGGCCCCCTCGACTCAGACTACGCTCATGTGTCGACTTGGGATGGAAAAGCGCAAGGATCGAACATGGACTCACTCCTTTGTGTGGCTTTCACGAACTTTACCATGTGGTCTCCACCCCCTGGGAGCCGAAAACATTATACATATAAGAATATAAGAAGTCAGATATGCATGGGTACACTGTAGTCGACTTTAGTTACAGTACATTTTTAATTCACAATGCCTATTTAAATAGGAATTGACACTTTATTTCAAATACGATTTCATAGTTTCATAAATTTTAATTTCAAACGGCCAATATTAAGCATATAAAATAAGCAGACGCAACCCTGAATAAAAATATGTAAACAGTTGATTGTGAATTTACAAATAGGTGATTCACAAGGTGTAATGTGTGAGAGCAATGGTAATTTAGAGGAGACGACACTGAATACGAAATATTGTGAAAACCCCAAATATAAAGTAGGTATAAAAATTAATAATAGTAATTTTCGAGTGATTTCAAATTGAATGATTTTCCTGATCGAGCGATTTTGTCATTCAAGTTAAACTTGTTTAGACATTCATTCAGATTTCAATCCATGAAAGATTTACTTAGGCAGGATTGCCGTTTAAATTTGTAATGTTGCACATGATAGCTCAATAAATTAATTATCATCTGAACACATAACTCGATCGGGATTCTAAAAACGCGTCCGTCTACCGGACTACTATATCTTTGAACAAACAAAATAAATAAATAAATATAATAAGAGTAATACTTAAAAAATTACGAATCCGATTTGAATAATTTTTGTTTTTCAATTGAAATTTTCCCGCTTTATACCGATTTCTAAATACATATGTACATATGTAGTTCTTCTTTTTCGTATTAGCTTTTATGTAATAAAATTGGCTACTGCACTCATCCTATCGGAAAACACCAAACTTGATGATATATGTGCATAGTGGACGCACATTTCCCGCTCTAGGCGTACGGCTGCCGAAGAGGTGCTAGGTTACCATCGTCGACGGAGAAATATGTGGTACGACCAAGAGTGTCGCGATACTACTGAAGCGAAAAACGCTGTTTACAGAGCCACCCTGCAGTCAGTTGCAACGCGACTTGCTAAGGAGCGATACAGAGAGTTGAGAAGAGAGGACAAACGTCTTTTCAGGCTCAAGAAAAGAGTTGCAGAAAGACGCGAGTTCAATGAAATCGAAATGACTGATGGTTTAAAGATGACTGATGGTTTAAAGACCGGGGCCTTTTCCTGCAACGATAAAGACGTAAACCTGGTGACAAATGTTCACGGCATAATTAGATTATGAATGGAGCCCTTTTCGTGGCTGCTTAATGGCGATGACGGCAATAATCCCGCCACTACGGAATATACTGCGAAAACCGAAGTCACTGACGGCGTTGAAGTACCGCCGCCTGACTATGAGGGGTCTTAACAGTCATCGGTGGGCTGAAAAACAATAAGGCTGCAGGTGGAGATGGCCTGCCTGCTGAGTTGTTTAAGACTGGAGATGAACTGCTTACAAAACGCATGAATGAGCTTCTATGCAGAAGCTCAGCGTACTCTGCCCAATCCATAATAAAGGTGATTCCACGATCTGTGCCAACTACCGTGGGATAGCCTTCTTAATATTGCATATAAGGTTCTATCGAGCGTACTGTGCAAAAGACTGAAGCCCAGCGTCAACAAACTGATTGGACCTTATCAGTGTGGCTTCAGGCTTGGTAAATCTACCATCCACGAGATATTCACCCTACGCCAAATCTTGGAAAAGACCAGAGAAGAAAAGATCGACACACATTCGTTATTATACCGCCTTCAACAATACGATTAGGGATCACTTGTACGCCGCAACGTCTGATTTTGGTAACCCTGCAAAGCTTATTCGTCTTTGCAAAATGGCACTGACCGACACAACCAGCGCAGTAAAAATTGAGACAAACCTCTCCGCGCCATTCGATACCAAAAGAGGTTTTAGACAAGGTGACTCCATATGGTGCGACCTCTTTAAGAAAATAATTCGAGCTGTGAACATCGACATCTCTGGTACTAGTTTCTAGAGTGTCATGCTGCTAGCATACACTGATGATATTGACAACTCTCTCTCTCTCTCTCGCTCTCTCTCTCTCTCTCAACAAAGAAGAAATTTTTCACTTCCTTTAAAAAGAAAATGTTCAAAAATTATGCAATATGTCACTTCCTTCGTCGCAGAAGCAACAAAACAATATAGTTCAACTCAAGACATATACGAGTACACATGAATGTAATGTAACAAGTTAACATTAGCTTTTAGCGCATAAACTATCAAAACACATGTTAAAAAAGTAATGACAGAAAGGGAAAAGTGAACTGACATGTGTCAACGGCAACATGACAGTTTCATATGTGTCAACACATAAAAGGAGTACGAATGCATACCTCAAAAAATGTACAAAGAAAAGTGAAAAGCGCAACAAACAAATGTAACGCATAAATATAAATATGTTTTGCAAAGAAATAGTGCTGCAAAAAAAAAATGCTACTACTCGTATACTTGGAATTTGACAATTACATGCATACAAAAATATTATATGCACTCACTCCACTCGCTCCCACTCTTTTGTCGTTGGTTTGTTGCTTTGTAAAATGTCAAAGTAAAAAGTGCATAATTGAAGTTAACGAACACAAAAGACATGCACGGGCGCCACCGCTGTCTCTAAGCATGCATTAGATATTGAAAATGTTGCTTGTTGCTGACTGACTGTGAGCAAAACGCACTTTTTTCGGTCTTAACAAAACGTTGCCAATAAGATTTAAGTGCATTTTTGTTTCGTTTTCCTGTTCTTATGCCATTTATCTATTACTATGCACGTAATTATGCAGGTTTGTGCGATGATGAAGTTGGTTGCGCATGCGTTGATATTTTCTTGTCACAAATGCATATTATTAGAAAAATTACATACATATAGTAGATTGTTTTGTGTGTCTGGACAATTGCCAAATAGTAAATATTGCATTTTTGATTTGCTACCGAAATTTTACAACTTTTAAAGTCAAATCAAGCGGAGATTAACTCTTGTCGACAGGTGTTACTACGGACGCATTAGTCAATTGAGAAGCAGAGCCCTCGCTCGACCGACGAAAATCACTCTCTATAAATCCCTCGTCCTTCCCGTCCTATATATGCTATGCGCGCGCTGGCGCCAGTTGGTAAGGTTAAGTGCAGTCAGGTTGCCCTGCTGCTGGTCTTTCCAATGGAGATTAGGGCATCCCCTTCTGCATGTTCCTCCACCGTGGTTCGAATAAAACACCCTTCTAGCCGGAGCACTTTCTTCCATTCGCTCAACATGACCCAGCCAGCGAAGGCGTATGATTATTATACGCTTGACTATGTCAGTGTCTGCGTACAGCTCATACAGCTCATCGTTCCATCTTATTCGATACACGTCGTCCACACATACTGGACCGTAGATCTTACGGAGTATCTTCTTCTCGAACGCTCCTAACAGACTCTCATCATTGATGGTCAATGTCCAACCGCGTATGTCGAACCCCGTATACTCTGCGTAGCAATCCAACGCACTACCAGTACGCCACAGCGACCATAGTTGAGATGTCGGCTGAAATTGATTCCAGGTGTGTATACTATCATACATGTTACATTTTAGTATTGTATTCAATATCGCTCATATGAGACCGTTTGCAGCGATCGGTTTTTTTATCCAATTTCCCACCAGCCTTCTACACATATCAGCCAGAACGTTTGTAATTTCTCGTTGGATATTATTCCTGAATTCTTCTAACGTTGTTGGTTTGTTGGCATAAACTATCGACTTCGGTAATCGTTACTGAACTTCCCATTCAATACATCAATTGTTTTACCAGCTGTTTGGCATGTGGCTGCATCTGGTTGGAATCACATATCACTGATGTCAAGTCCATCCAATTCTGGCTAAAAACAGTCTTCCAACATGGCACGAGAGTAAATTCCAATCACACTCCGGCATGAAATCCACACCACACGTTCACTTTTTGTGGATGCAATGGGGTCTCTTGCAGCAGACTTGTGTTTTTTGCTGTCCAATAACTCATATTGTGCTCGTTGACATAACTATTAAACAAAAAATGTGTTTCATTGCTGAAGATAATTTTTCAATGAAATTCCGGAAAGAAAAAGACAAATTTCAGGTGAATAATAGGTAGAGTAGCGGACCAAGGACACTTCTTTTGGGACTCCACCTGCAATTGGGAAACTCTTTGAAGTGTAGCTTTTACGTTTAACTCAGAAAGTTTTGTTTGACAGATAGCATGGGTAACAGTTTATTAATTTTGTACAAGAGGCCTTCATGCCAAACCTTGTCAAACGCCTGAGCAACATCTGGAAAAATAGAATAATTTTTTCCCCCAAATGCTTTTTGTATTTCAGATACAATTCTGTACACTTATACCACAGTGCCGTGATTTCTTTAAACTAAATTGGTGAGTGGGTATTATTTGATTTGATATCAGTAGGCGAATTTTTTTAATTAAGTAAGAGTTCCTCAAACAATTTGGAGAGTATGGGCAGCAAATTTATTGGTCTACACGAGCTAAGAAGTGTAGTGTCTCTCCCTGTTTTAGGAACCATTATTATCTGAGATTATCTGCCGTTATTTCCTTAAAGATTTGAAGCAGATGCTTGTCAGCAATTCTTTGATAATTTGTTATCATTGCATTGCATGTATCTCTGGTTGAGGACAAATTGGTCCTTACCGATTCTTAATTCGTGGTGACCACATTTTTGAGGTGCTCAGCAAAAGCGTTTCATTTTTCCACTCTCTCCTTAGTCTCCACTTTACATTAATTAGGGTCATTATCGTACTTGGATCTTTTCTAATATAATCGTTGGATTCCCAACAGCTTTCTTCCGCATTTGGTTTAAATCACATACGGCAGTGTCAATGTCTGGTTGATTTTTAAGGATATATTTAGATTAACATGGGAACTTATGTATTTTCCAAATCTTATCCAATTTGTTTTAGAGTTCGTTGATCGGGTGATCAGAAAAATCGTACGAGGGTTCGGCTTTAATTTGATGTCGTTTAATGATTTTTATGACATTTGGTGTCGATCAAGTTGGGTATTTTCCGGGGGTCTGTGGGACAGTAAGTGGGTTGGCCGTGCGATATTGCATCTAGATTATCTTGTGATATAGCTCACCAGAGTTGCCTGCCTTTTGCTTAAATAAGCCTAGATACCCAAAAGGTGTGCTTCGCATTATAATAACCAGCAGAAATAAATTTGTGTCACCAAATTGCTTATTTCTAATGATAAATGTGGGATACTGTCCTCCCACTGCAACAGCCGTTAAGTTTTAAACAGCTTTCTGAATACAAATAACTGTTGTGTGGAGATTTTGTTTTTAACGAACGAACGAATACAAATGGACTCTCTTTTCGCCCAACATGACTGAGGGACCCATCTGCATAACGCACAGATCGGTGACGCAACCGCTTTACACGAAAATATGTAATGAACCGCGTATATATCTTGACAACTACAGATATATAGTAAATGCGAAGATGATCTAATGCCATTCAAAAGCTGTTAAATTCAGAATTTTTCTTCTTCTTATTAATGTCGGTACATTAATCACCCTTATGGTTGGCGTTGTCTATGTCGTTGTCAATTCTATCTCAACTTCGACATCAACACCACGTCAATACTAAATCGGTATTACTAAGGATGTTGTGATGACGTCGACATGTTATCGCTAATTTAAGAAAAGTAAATGTCATCTCTAAATTTTTTGCGTCAGCTGTTTCATTTTGTTTACAATT
The DNA here is from genome assembly GCA_958295655.1 of Palloptera scutellata. Classification (NCBI taxonomy): domain Eukaryota; kingdom Metazoa; phylum Arthropoda; class Insecta; order Diptera; family Pallopteridae; genus Palloptera; species Palloptera scutellata. The sequence goes on along the minus strand of OY282449.1, from coordinate 77,808,108 downwards.
TGTGTCGAGAAATATTTTTTGTTTCAGATTCAAGCTTCAAAAAAATTTATGAGGCAAAGATCGGAAATCTTTGATTTGCCGGACAGTAAGTATGTACAAGAATCTGAAATGTTAGTGGCCAATATGATATACTATGCCCTTCTATGTATTGCATTTCTTTATTACAGATTTGTTGATTATTTTCGCTTGGACAAATCGGCGTTTAAATTCGTTCTGGAGAAAATAGCGCCTTCGATGAAGCATGGTGTACGATCCACATTCATTTCGAACACATTGAAGCTAGCAACAACGCTATGTTTCTTGGCCCAGCTAATTGTTGGCGATGATTTTTATCTGGGATTCTGTTCTGCAATATTGACAGACACTCGACGTTTTAGAAGCGGTAATATGTCCACTTTTCATAAAATTTGAAATGAGTGAAAATGAGAAAGCTGCCAAAATTGAAATTTTGAGAAGACTGGATTTCCTGGTGTTTTTGGTTGTGTAGATGGAACGCACATAAAGATCTTGGCTCCGATTAAGGCAGAACAAAATTTCTATTACAACAGGAAAAGATTTTTTAATCTAAATGCAATTGTAAGTTAAAACGATGGGTTATTTAAATTATAATTATAAACTTTAATGAATCTACAAGATTCGTGTAATTCAAATTCAGTCTTTTTATTTTTGAGTAGTCTTCATAGGTTAAAAACTTAATGAAATAAGGAACAATTCATTGGTAATTCAGTTAAAACACAAAACATAAACTCAAAATATAAATAGATAACGATACATATAACAAAACTATAAACTAAACTATATTAACTTCGCATTGCTTATGAAGGATTTCCAATTATTTTTCTCTTATTTGGATTTTTAAGTCTTTAGTTCCCTTTCATGTGCTCTTTGCATGAGTTTTAATGTTTTTTTTTCAACCTACCACAGTTTTTGTTGGTATCGCGACAAGTCCTTCATGGTGGTTTCCAATGAAGCTAGAGTGGTGGACATTTTTGTCAACACTCGCTCCTGCATCAAGTCATGCTTTTCTAGAAAGCTCTGGCGTTGATTGGAATCGTCTCGCTTCCTCTCCCCCTGCCAGAAGTGACCATTTCCGACAGCTGAACAGGCGGTGGAAGGCTGCTCGTCCATGTCAATTGGAGAAACATTTTTATCTTGTATTTCAAGCAGTGCTACTCCTTATACTGCACTTTCGGGATTGAGCTGTTTCTCAAATTGAAGTAAATTGGAGACAGCTTCCTCCAATGTGCTTAAAGACATTTGTTTGTAGCTTCTACCGCCTGTTGCGCAACACTCTGCTTTGTTGTGTGTTATTTTTTTTAGTCTTGCATTTCAAGTCACTCCACACCCACAAATAACATTTGTTATTAAAATGGAATACTGTTATGCACTTTTTGTTACCTTTTGCCAAACATCACCGTCTCTTATTGGTGGCCCTGAAGCATTCAATGAATTTGCAAATTTGTATTTGTTATTTTCATGTTGTCCTGAAATTTTGTAAATATTAATGATTTATTTAAGCAAATACCTAATTACAAAATTTTGTTCAAGTCGTTGCCAAAAATTGTACCGACTCAAATTATGTCGTTTCTAGTCAACGTCAACGTCAATATGATTTAGCCGATACCAAAGATGTGTCAATACTTGTCAATTGTTATCGAAATCGACAAGAGCAATGCCAATTAGACGCTGTCAATATTATTCATGTCGACGACGACAACCATAATAAGGGTGAATAAGTTTTAATCGATGTTCATGTGGTGGAAGATTCTAAAGAGGATTCCAACAAAAACTCAGTACTTTTGAACCGACTTAATTTTACTTAGCAATTATGTACATTGATTATTACAGACAGGAGATCCATACTTAAGGATTGGTCCAACAATTGAAGTGAATAGCGTTTTTGCTGAATAAGCGTCGTTAAATTATTTCGGATATCGTTTAACAAACCCTAAAGAACTTTAAGTTTTGTTCACACACAAGTTAATATGCAATTTATAATTTATATTGGAGCCCATGGTCACACCCAATACATGATTCAGAGTCTGAACTCTTTAAATAATACTTTACTGACATAGGTTGCCTCCTCGTAAATGTCATAAACTTTCATTTATCAAGATCAAGTAACATAAGGTTTAATGGGCACCATTTTGAAAAATTTTTTCAAGATCTCGCAGAAATTCAAATTGAAGTTCATTGTGGTAAAGGCAATAACACTTGCCACAATGGCTGTCTATCTCCTTATCGGTGTCCTGTGTGATTGCATTCTCTCTCTCTCATTCTCCCTCCATCTTTCTCCCACCTATCAATCTTCCTTCGATTCAACATAATGCTTTGCATTCATAGGGGTACATCCTGTGTGTTGAATGTATCAATAGAAAAATAATTTTTTTTTGGATTATAGAGTTGTAAGATAAGAACAACTTTACATCATCAGCATACATTATAATTTTGCAATTTCGAGTAACAGAGGAACACCGGAAGTAACAGCAATGCTTTTCGAGACGTCATTTCAGAAGATCTCCTTTTGTTTTATATTACTGATATATGACTCTATCTATCTTAAAAGCAAGGGCGGAAAGCAAATATCAAACCTAGCTTTTTAATCAGAAGGCCATGATTGACTTTATCAAATGCTTTGCTAACATCAGTGGTCGTTGTGGCGTAGTGGTAGTGTGTTGGACGGCTACGCAGAGTGTCCGGGGTTCGAATCTCGACACAGGCAAAATCAAAAAGTAGAAAAAATCATTTTTCTACACGGCACCATCTCTTGGCAGGCAATGGCAAACCTAAAAGAGTAAAAATTGCTATGAAAATTTTCTCACTTCGCCGTTCGGATTCGCCATTAAACTGTAGGTCCCTTCCATTCACGTACAAATATATCACGCACAACATGAGTGGATGCGAAAAGCTCTGGATTATTAACTCCTTGTTCACTACTTGTCCATTTTTTGTCCTCTTTTTTATTTTCGGAAGTTCTCTTTTTACAATAGTCAGTTATGGTAACATAACCATTATACTTATGACCAAACTACGAAATAAATGAAAATTTGTTAACTATCAAGGAATTCGATATTGTTTATTCGATAGTTTCATTAGTAACAAAAATCGATATATATAGAAATGAAGATATGGTATGTGTGTGATGAATGATCTCGGTAATGGTTAGATTTTTTTCAAAAATTCAACGTTCCTGTTAAAGTACATGCTTTTCTGACGGACATAGGTTATTTATCCGCGCACTGCCACGCCCGCAAAAAGAGTAAAATGCCTATAACTTATTTTTTAACGAAATCATTTGTTTTGATACAATTTGCTTATCTTTCCACAAGTGAGAAAGTTTTCTTCTGAAACATCCATCCAAACAGCCATCGTTCCGTGTAAATTATCGAGCCCCGCATAATTTAATTGAATAATTAAAATAATTGAATTTCTTTCGATTTTTCATTATTCATGAATTTCATCGGAAAAGCAGAAGTGTTTGGTGAAGTGCGCTGCTGGATGCACTTAATTGAGTGACAGAAACGTGAATTGCCCCATGCACACATTCTCATTTGCTTTAGTCAACAAAATTACACCAGATGAAATTGAGTAACGAGGCGCATTTTTTCATTTTCGTTACATGAACATTACCCAACCGTGCAGCATTTAGCTGTTCATCTTGAAAACGGACAGCGTGTGTATTTTACCTAGGAGAATGCAGCGCAAAGAGCGGAAACGATGGTGTAATTCTACAAAAGGTATCCGGCAACGTAATCGATCCAGTCTAATCAACTGGCATTGCACCATTCCCAACTGCCATCAATTGCTTTGAAAATTCAACAGCTGATGCATCATTTTGAAATTGAACACGAACAACAAAATTAATCCTCCACCAAACAAATTGGAAATTTCCCGAATATCTCTCATTGTCAATGAATTAAATTTTGCTATACAATCCAAAATACCTGGTGTTTTGGTTTCGTATAAGTCTATTGATACTGCTACCAATGAAGATGCGGTTAACTGTTCTACAAAATTTTTGAATTCTTTGGATTTACCCGGATTACCGCCGCATAACCTTCAATTGAAAGTCAGTGCGATTATTATTATGCTTCGTAATTTGAATCAACCGAAACTTTGCAATGGTACGAGGCTTGCTGTGAAAAAATTGATGGCCAATGTTATAATATCAACTATTTTGATTAGAAAATTAAAAGGTGAAGACCGATTTGCCTTTCAAATTCAAACGTGTACAATTTCCAGTGCGAGTTGCATTCGCAATTACCATTAATAAAGCGCAAGGTCAATCTTTGGAAATTTGTGGTATCAACTTAGAATATCCAGTATTTTCTCATGGACAATTACACGTAGCCTGTTCACGTGTAGGTAAACCATTAGTATTATTCATTTAGTGCCAAGATATTAAGAAAACTAAAAATGTGGTTTACCATAGAGTTTTACAATAAATTTATAGCTCGTCGTCAGCGAATTTCGAGAAATCTTCAATTTGTATCACTCTGTTCTTCGGTCGGAGCTATGACTTTCATCTCTCAATAACAACCAATGTTATAGTACTACATCTAATTTCTTATAGTATTCCCAAAAGGGTTGTATGGCAGGTACTACGCCCATCTACCAACCTCATTCTAATATACCCTATTTTATGCCATTTTCAACCGTTTCTTACATGAATGCTGAAAGTCAACTTACATGATTTGCGTTGACAAAATTACTCTCACACTTGTCCCGAATTCCATTTTCGTCAATAGTTCGTAAGTTACATAAAGAAGTTTATAATGCACGTGTGACAGTATTGCGTCGGCAGAGAATGTGAGCCTATTCACATGTGAATAGGAAAATCAAAATTGCCCGACTGATCTAAAGACATCTTCAAAAATTGGATTTCCAACAATCTTGACAAGAACCCAACACTATAAGCTAAGTAAGGTCTTGCTCCTACGCACCTACTGTTTGTCTGTATAGAAAACGTTGATCTCCTTCATTAACTTTCCCTGGTTTAGTAAGTTCAGAGTTTTTTTAGCATTGGTGATGAAACAGTTGCAGTTTTCAAAACTAAGATCATTCTTGTTATATTCGCCTCTCTCAATGGCTATCAACAGGCTGTAGATGCTTTTGATTCTATATAAGATGCTGTTGACCCCTCGGACACTGTCATAATTGTTAGGGATTTTAAACTTCCCAATCTCAAACGGGTACAATATGATGACAAATCTTATTATTTCGCGTCTAATATCTTCTCAGACAAGGAAATTATTTTTACTGACTGTCTCTTAAACTCTGGTCCTTTCCAATTAAGTGGTATTACTAATAACATTTACCGTCAACTTGATCTTGTTTTCGCTTCAGATGCCAACAATTGCATTACATCAGAGAGCCACCATCTCTGACCCTAAAAGTTTTTTTTCCACTTTCTTAACGTTAAAAGTAAATCAAATATTTGCCCGGCTTCTTTGAAATTGGGTGACACCTACTCAGACAACCCAAAAGATATCGCAATTTGTTTGCCCATTTCTTTAGCCAGTCTTTCACCAGCCATGTGCTAGAACCTAACACCCTGATTACTTTCCATACATGAGTAATTGCTCCCAAACGTCTGTATCATCAATTGAAATACCCCTTGAAGTTGTAAAAGAGAAGATACAAACCCTTAGGAACGAGTACTCCCCCGGCCCAGATGGCTTACCTGCAATAGTTATAAAATAATGTCAAAACTTTCTATCTCACAAACAATTTTTCCCACACTCTGGAAGAGTTCTTACATTACTCCACAAAAACAACAGAAAAAATTAAATTTCCGACTATCGACCAATCGCTAAGCTTTCCTGTATACCTAAGTTTTTCGAAAGCATAGTTTATTATGTAATGTATTTCCATTGTAAATCCATTTTCTCACCTACACAGCATGGATTTCTACACGGCAGATCAACAACAACTAACTTAACCGAATTCGTATCCAGCACCCTGTGTGCATTGGAGGATGGCAAAGAAGTCGATGTAATTGCTACCAACTTGAGTAAGGATTTTGATAAAATTTCGCAGGGTATTATCGTTCTTAAACTCAACGTTTTAGACTTTCAATCGGGGTTTATAAGATGGATAAAATCTTACCTTGAAAATCGGATATATAATGTCATATTTAGGTCTTCCACATCTGAACCCTTTGTTGCCACATCCGGTGTCCCCACCTTGGTCGCTTGACTTTTTTCCTTACAATTAACGATGTAGATTGTATCATCAAAAACTCACAGCACTCTATCTATGCTGATGACATGAAAATTTACCGACACATTCTAATACCCCTTAACTATCGCCTACTATAAGATGACTTGAATAATTTTTCAAAATGATGCGATAAAAATTTTCTCGAGCTCAATGTCAGTAAATGTCAATTTATAACATATTCGAGAAAGCGAATTCCTTCACTTCCTTGTTATATATTTTATACGCGATAACATTGTCCCCTCTGTAATTTCGTTACGAGATCGACACCCACCATCTATTCGTCGATTATAAAAGCGCATTTGATAGGACAATTAGGGATCACTTGTACGCAGCAATGTCTGATTTTGGTATCCCTGCAAAGCTCATTCGTCTTTGCAAAATTACACCAACTAGCACAACTAGTGCACTGAAAATTGGGACAGACATCTCCGCGCCATTTGATACCATAAAGAGGTTTCAGACAAGGTGATTCCCTATCGTGCGACTTCTTTAACCTTATGCTAATTTAAGCGTGCATGCTTCTACGGGCTCAGTAGGAACACGCAGAAGAGGACATCCTAATCTCTTGTGGAAAGACCAGGTATAGGGAGATTTGACTGCACTTGGCATTATCAACTGGCGCTAGAGGACGCATGACAGAGGCGACTGGTGAAACTTTATCGAGACAGCCAAGACCGATCACCGGTTGTAGTGCCAGCTAGCTAATTAAGTAAGTTTGCCTTTCGATACACATCCTTCATTTATTTGTTTAGCTTGAATTGAATTTCTGTAGCTTCTTCTCATTGCGGGTCTGGATTAAGTAATCTTCCTTCTATGACATCTATACCTCCTTGGTGGTAATTAAAAAAATTTCAATTTTTGCCCTTCCATATTTGCCAGTCTGTTTCACCAGTCAAAGGCTTGATGTACACCGAAAAATCCATGAAATTGAAAATTATTTCTGAATATCCTTAAAGATATATAATAAAATTGTATCCTTTTTAAAATCATTACAACAACCAGAGACTGGGCCTATATCATTTTGTATTTAAATATTTAATTAAACTGATAAAAATATAAAAAATATATTAACAAATAAAAAAAACAAAAAAAAAAACCTAAAATTCTAATTGATTATGAACAAGTGATTATTAATTACAAAGTGTACAAACTATTGGTCGCGGTAGTGCGTTGGACTGTTCACTGAGTGTCCGAGATTCGAATTTCGACAAAGGCAAAACAAAAAGAAAAATAAAAAATTTTTCTACAAAGCACAACCTCTTGGTAGGCAATGGCCAGAGTAAAAAAAAATAAGTCGCAAGATTTGCCGCTAAAATGTTTCGTTTATACTACATACTACTGTTATATGTATGTTGCAATAATACTATTCAATGCAAATATTTTAAATTCTTGCAAAGGTATAATTCGCGATTACATTTTCAAATAAGTACTAGTACTACCTGTTCTATACACATTATTGTTATTCTCTATATGGCAAACTTAATGTAATATTATTACGTAAAAAGTTACAGTATCGTTCGAAACCTAAGCAACTTTTTCTTCTAAAGCATTCAAAGATCCATATTTTCGTTTTTGATTCAATTAATTAAAATAAAAAACTTGATTTATATTACATTGTATAAATAAATAATTACAGCAGTAAAAAAAAATGTAATTCCAATTAATTTCAGGCAAAGAAACCTAAGAAACTTTCCGGTATTTCGGATTCAACATATCGTTCCTTTCATTACAAATAAAACTATTTATTTCTTCGAAAAATATCGTACAAAGTAGAATTTAAATGTGTATTCCAAGACTGTTAAAGACTGAATTAAAAAAATTTTCTACGAAGTTTTAACAAAAAATATTTAATTTTGCTCAATTAATTTTAATATTTTTATTTAATCATCGGTTTAAATTTTCCAAAACTTATATTAATTGCACCATAGAATAGAAAATGGTATTATTTTAAGATGATTATAAATTTACTCATCGATACGTACAATAAAGTATGGGGTGACATTATTTTTATACTGTATTTTGGAGTACTCAATCCAGTGAGCGGGTTCGTTACAGAATAGCCATACTCGTTAAAGAAAATATTAATCATTCACAAAGAGAAGATATTCGAGCACCATTTATACAAGCTACATTTGAATCGGTCATTACTAGTGAAGCTGACCTAGTTGTAAGTGTAGCATATTTCCCGCCAAAACACAAGAGATCTACAGAGCAATACATAAATAGCTTTAACAAACTTAGTCCAAGATTCATAATAGGAGGCAACTATATCGTTAAACATTCAGCATTCGGGGTTCGCGGTTAATAACACCTTTCAAAAGTAATGAAATGCTAAACGCTATTAAGGCTGCAAATTGCAATAAGACTTATTGGTCTACTGACCTAAGTAAAGTTCCAGATTTACTCGAATTCTTTATACCAAAAGGAATATATTCAAATTACATCGATGTTGAGCTAACATCTAAACATTGCTGTCGACTTTAAGCATAAATGTTATTGAAAATACGAAATAAACTTACTGAATGGGAGAAGTTTAGACAACATTTACATAATGAGCTAGTTCTAAATATAAGATTAAAAACTAGAGACCACCTTGAGTTAGAAACAAATTCTTTTATTCATATACGTGTAGTAAAGCAGCTAAGGAAACTACTCTAACTAGACGCAGAAAACGACGTATATGGCACAGAAGCAGAAACTTATCCGATAAAATACCTTTCAATCATAATAGCAATAAACTTAACAAATAGATCAAATTATACAAACAGAACAATTTAGAGAGATATCTGTAAAATATGGGACCGGGAATATACACTAATTATTCTACCTTTAGGCTACTAGAGGTATGAAAAAACCAGTAACTCAAATACCAGAAATAAAAAATGACCAAGTTAAATGAGTAACAAGTAATAAAGATAAGGCTGAACTGTTTGCAAAGCACTTAGAGTATTTACACCACACAATATGTCATCAGGGATCGACTCAACAACTTATTCCATGCAATCAGCCGAGTTAAACCTTTTAACTTCTTTAGAAGTTGCAATTTAACTTTTAATTTCAAATGTGGAAAATGAGCTGGAAAAAGGAACAGTTGCGAAGTTTTCTTAGATGTGTCGTAAGCGTTCAATAAGGTGTGGCATCAGGGATTTATAAATATACAAAATTATCAGAATTTGTACAATGCGAATAAATTAAGGTAGCGATATACTTACTTTTGTTTGATCATTGAGCAGTCTTGCTCATGCGGAAATCCCACTGGAGACTGACAAACAAAACAGCACGTGAGGGATGAAAAGGCGTCGTAGCTAGCTGCGCAAAATTGATGTTGAATATTGATCATTGTCTGTGCATTTTCCAAAATAATTAATTCATTGTGATCTCTCATGCGTTTTTGCTCCATATCGCATATGGTTGTATTTTGTTCAACTGTGGAAAGAGTCACAAAATCTTGCAACACTGCCATTATATGTGACTTAACAGTGCTCGTAGCAACGGCTGTAGCTCTGAAAAAAATCAGAGTAATTTATTTAAATTAGAGTAGCTACACGTAAACTTTACTTAGGAGATTTGTGTGCAGGTCGGATTTATAGTACATAGGTTGTCAAAGTGCTAAATGATATTTTCCAAATTAATTCAAATTTTCAATGCTCTTTTAAATAAAAAACTAGTCGGATGCTAAGTTTGCGCGTAGCAGAACTTTATATACCCTAAACACCATCTAAAACAAACCACATTCACCATCAAATAGTAAGATACATTTTTATGGTTTTGTGCATGAAATCAGCCTATTTTGTTATATTTGCCCGATTTTCTTCAAGGGGGAAGGGGACGGGCAGGTTAACTGTGTACACTGAATTTGGTTAAATTTGCTTCACTATTTCCTTTGTTATCGTTCTTTGAATATTGCACTTGTGAAGGAGGTAGGTGTGGCTATTGCCCGATGTTAAGAATTTGTGCAACAGTTGTGCTACAGACTATTCCAATGAAGTGTTCAGAATTTAGTGAAATTGTCTATAGAATTTCCTTCAATATCACAAAAAAAATGTCACTTGTATGGGAAGTATCAATGGCTGATTTTGCCCATTTATTATAATTTAACCATTTCCTGACAATAATAAAAGTCTGTACCAAGTTTGGTTGAGATTACTTAAGTTTTACTCGAGTTATCGTGTACACAGATAGACAGACAGACGGACTATGCAAATACACCTACATACATAAGTGTGTTCATACCTACGACCCCTAATTGTGGGCGTTACAAAATAACGTTACTCGATCAAAACTAGTATACACACTGTGTACAGGGTGTTAGGGTTAAATGTTAGGTTTGACCTATAATTTTTGTGCAGGCTGGACCGCTGTTTTATGCTGCTTGAAACTATTATGACCCATGTTCATATATATTCGTGATCGGAAAACAACACTGAAGCCTAATAAAATGTATTTGCCAGGCATTGATTGAAATTTTCCGTAAATTTTTTTCACATTAAGATAAAACAATAGACTCAAACAGCAAAAGGGGGAATTATTACCAATCTTATTTAATTATCTATTATAATATTATTATAATTTATTTAAATGAAACTCTTTATAGGGTCTATGAATTGAACGGAAATAGAGTTTTCGTTTCAATCCAACGTAACTAATGAGAAACGAAATTATGCAGGTGAAATTTTAGGCGAATATTGGTAAAATTTACATAATGTTTATTTACATATGTCAATGGCATACCAAAAAAATTAAACTGTTTGTCATTAGCTATCAACTCTGACATAAACTTGAAGTTTCATTCGATTTCGACGTTTATCTATTTAAACATGGCGCAACTAAATTCAATAGAAGTGCAATAATTAATTTCATAAATATATATTGAGAATATGAGTGTTTTTAGAATTATGACAGTAATAAGTATAACAGAACCGAGAAAAGAGAAGTTTGAGAGGAAATGGGATACAAATTGCACGGGGACGCATCTTTGTTGTTTGCTGTTCAAATTCATTTTGCCTACTTTGTTTTTAAGCAGCTATCAGCTAAACTGAGGTGAACATGCGCATTGCCTCGAATTGTAGCTAGTCGAGATGCTGCAATATAAAGAACATTCTTTATAATCTGATTGCAAATATCAGATCTACTGAACAAACTTAGTGAAACAAAATTCATCGATTGGAGTTGCTGCACATCTGTAAAGCAAATAATGCTGAAAATTTCATTAAGAGATAAAAAAATTTTATTTTATTAATTAATAGTTAATAGAATTTAAAAATTATCTTTTGGATTTTATTGGACATAATAGTTATATCTTTACTTTTACTTTTGATGGCACAACAGCCCATGGAGGGCCTAGGCCGAGCTTTTCGCATCCACTCATGTTGTGCGTGTTATATTTGTACATGAATGGAAGGGACCTACAGTTTAAAGCCGAATCCGAACGGCGAAGGAAAAGCTTTTCATAGCAATTTTTACTCTTGTAGGTTTGCCATTGCCTGACAAGAGGTGGTGCCGTGTAGAAAAATTATTTTTTCTACTTTTTTTTTTGATTTTGCCTGTGCCGAGATTCGAACCCCGGACACTCTGCGTAGCAGTCCAACGCACTACCACTACGCCACAGCGACCACAATAGTTATATCAAAAAGAGTAATTATCTGCAGTCTATAGAATTGTTCATGAAATGGAGTGTTAAATTTTCTTCAATCAAGCTGGGACTCATCCTCTCCCAGTTTCATTTGCTTTAGTATTTCTACTACTATTTTCTCCTATCGTTTCTACTAATATTTTCGACAACTTTTCAACTAATATTTTCTACTACTTTATTTATTTATTTATTTAGCTTAGTACAGTACAAGCGATTACAATTACAATTACAATTACAATTACTTAAATCTACACTTAATTTAGGGGGAGGAATTTTTTTTTTTATTGATATTTTTGTTATTTATATTGTTATTTATTCAGCTTAAATAATACTTAAAAATAGGTAAATACATGGCTTAGCAAGAAGAGGGAGGGGAATAGGCTTTATACAAAGATTTCTGTAAGCTAAATTTGGTATGGTGAAAGTCAGAAACATTTGGAATGTCGTTGGCTATTCGAAGCATTCTAGACATTGGTTCGTTGCCACCATAATCTGTTCGGTGAGTATTAAAACGAAAATCGGACACAGACCTAAGGTTACGTGGGTTGCTGTATCAGCAGTTTTTCGGCGTATTTCAAGGGACTGTATGTAAATTAGTTTTAGACGATCCTTATATGGGGGAAGTTAAAGGGATCAGACCATGGTAGCCCACACAAGGCAAACCAAATAAATAAGCGATACACTGCTTCAATTCTAAGCGAATGGGTGTTATAATAGACTTGGCTAGCATATTCAAGAATTGGCCTGACAAATGTAAAATAGAGAGTTTTGTGACATATGGGTTTGAGAATTCTTTGGACCAGTGTTTCACAAACCCAAGAGCAGAGTTGGCCCTATTTACAACGTCATCAATACGGGAACGAAAATTTAGTTCCTTATCACAGATAACACCCAAGCCTCGTAACGAAATAACAGAGGGGAAAATGTTATCGCGTATTAAATATATCCCAGGCAGTGAAGGAGTTCGCTTCCTGGAATATGTTATAAATTGACATTGAGCTTGAGAAAATTTTTATCGCTTCATTTTGAAAAATTATTCAAGTTATCTTGTAGTAGGCGATAGTCAAGGGGTATTGGAATGTGTCGGTAAATTTTCATGTCATCAGCATAGATAGAGAGCTGAGAGTTTTTGATGATACAATCGTTAATTGTGAGGACAAAAATCAAGGGACCAAGGTGGCTACCTTGAGGGACTCAGGATGTGGCAACAGAGGGTTCAGATGTGGAAGACCTAAATATGACATTATATATTCGATTTTCAAGGTAAGATTTTATCCATCTAATAAACCCCGATTGAAAGCCTAAAGCGTTGAGTTTAAGAAAGATAATACCATGCGAAATTTTATCAAAAGCCTTACTGAAGTTGGTAGCAATTACATCGACTTCTTTGCCATCCTCCAATTCACACAGGGTGCTGGATACAAATTCGGTTAGAGTATTGGTAGTATCTGGTATTTTCTACTACTAGTAGAAAGATCCATACGAACTTAGACGGAATGTTTAGTTTATAACTACAAGCCGTTTTGGTTTGAGAAACTCTCTGGCATTCAGTTACGTTAAAGGCGAATTTCTGGAGAAGGAATAAACAGACCCAAGAAGAGCCAGCATTTCGGGGAACGCCTTTGAGGAATAATGTAGTAAAATCCTCGTAATTGTCACTGCGAAAGTTTTTGAGCCTATCTTCCCATTCAGAAGGTGTCCACGTTGTACCAAATTGGGTAATTAAATTGCGTGGAACGGCTACAGGGTGACGAGTTTCGACGCCATGTCCTTTAGAAGTAATATAGTCAGCAGATAAACCGGCAGCCGGAAGATCCGTTATTGGAAGTAAGGGGATGTGGCAGCAAGCTGGAGAGACGGGCACAGTGGCATGTCAGCTATTGTTTCCTTCGATTCGGAATGTATTGACGTTGACATGTTGGCTGTTGTTTCCATTAATTCCGCTTGAATTGAGGAGTTGTAGAGGGAAGTTGGAGGCTGAATATCATTAATGATTTCCGCAAGCGTATACCGAGTTGCGGAAAGCTCATCACTGATATCGTTGATTCTATAGATCAGTGTTTGTATTAATGGGTCCGACATTTCACGGGAGACAGTGGTAATTCTAGGTGGTGAAGATGATGAGGATGATTGAAGAAATACATCAATAACTTGTTGCAGCGATTTGATATTTTTGCTGATTTCGGCAATGGACGAGGCATCCTTAGCACCCCAGGTCTAGAGTATTTTTTTAATTTCTTCCAGTAAATTATCTCTGACAGGCTTGTTTTTGGACAATGCACATGTAAGACTATCGAAGCATCGTGCCATTTCTTTAAAGCTTTCCTCATTGGCCAAGGATTGCGTGTTGTGCTTTAAAATGAGGTTATCCTTGTCGTAATTAAGCCTCTTGATGTGACCCACAATATAGTCGTACAAACACTTTAAGAACTTCTACATACTCTGGCAATCGGTACATATAAAATGCTCTTCAAGATGGGTATGATACCAATCTCTGGGGGCATTCATACATACACCACGGAGCTTTCGGTTACAAAAAGCTTAGCACATCACCCACTTTGATGTATTGTCAAAGGCGCTACAATTCGACAGACTGCACTTAAAGCTCATTATCACTGTCACTTTTTACGACTTACCTACTTATCTACTGCTAGTTTATTTAATTTGGTTTGGGGTTAAAATTTTATAGGTAAAAAATTCTGTTTTTAAAATTAGCTTTCTCAAAATTCTACTTTATCAAAATTCTTCTTTCAAAATTCTGTAAAACAATTAAGAAAGAGCATGTCAATAATGTGAAAAATGCGCACTTTGAATTTCGATTTGCGAAAGTAATTGATACTAACCAAATTCCAAGTGGCAAGGAAATTTCACGCAAAGCGGGTAAAAAGAAACACAATATAAGTCCGAATTTAGTACTTAAAAAAATGGGGGTTTTAAAATTGTCTATAAAAAGCGAAAACCATATTGATAAAAATGTAACATGTGGGATTTTAAAAATTGCTGATTTGATTGTTCATAAACTAATATTTAGTTTTACTTATCATCTGCAGGACAAACAATGAGCATTATAATCTATTAAACATTTTGATTCCCCGGAACACAAAAAAAGCAACTTAGGGCAATGATATGCAGATAGTGAAATTTTCGTCGGTTATGTTGCTTAAGCTTTTTGTTTTTTAAACTATGTGCACAAGACGGTATTTTGATCGCCGGTCTCTAGTACGTTTTTGCATACTTCTAGTTTTTAATTACTATTTTTTTTTGCATTTCGAAGATATTAAAACAGTAATACATATATGAACTATATAAACGTATATTTATAATATATGTATATATAATTTTTTATTATTAAAAAACCAAGCAAATATAAATGTAAATAAATGTAAATGTTGCTATTAAACAGTTTTACTTATTTGTTTTTGGCAAATATTTTCACCTAAAAGTTAATTATTGCAAATAATTTTACAACGTAACCCTGTTTTGATCGCGTGATTTTATATGGAAAGCCAAATCATTTGGTGACCGTGGCTGTAAAATTTTTCTCTCTATTTCACTCTCTATTTTTCGTTTTATATTGAAGCAACAACAACTCGTGCCCATGATTTGACCGTGACCGTCTGTATAACAAGGCACTTACTTATTATAATAAGCAGCTAATGCAGCTACATCTACTTAGCGGTATTGAATACTAATTGGGAATAGTGCTAAGTAGTTATTTATGTAACTTGTTTTGCTGTATTACACTTTTTGAAAGCAGAATTTTACATTTAAATGTGTAAAAAAAAATGTTGTGCAAACATGTTTACATGTATACATGTTTTTCTTGGTGGTTTGTGCAAACAAAATTTTACATTTGGAGTATTTTTAAAAACAGAATCTTGAGAAGCAGAAAATTTTTAAAAGAACAAAATTAAGTTCAGACAAAATATTATCATACTTATTTTTCCATAACATTTAAATTTATTTTAGTCGTCAAAAAGCTGAGCATATTTTAAGGGCAGTGTAATAAAAATTGTGTTTAAATAAGTTATGTACAATAGGAAAAGATAAAAGTTATTTAATGTGTCAAAAACCCTTAATTCTAGAAATTATATTTTCGCTATTCCTCTTAGTGTATGTGAAAAATTTTCAAGGTTTTTGTTCGAATTCTCTTGTTATAACTTAATTGGTTGCTTTTTTGAACTATTTTTTTAAGTGACCCAACCTGCAATCAAAAATTTTCTTCGGATTGTCTTTATTTTTTTTTTGTTGTTGAAAATTTCCACCCAATCTATACATGTTTTTCTTGGTGGTTTTAACACCCTTATTAATTATTAACAACTACTTTAAGTCATATTTTCCTGGTATTTAGCGCATAATATTTACTTCTATCTGCATATTTTGAGGTTTTTTCTATGAAAATCTTAATAACTAAGCTTCATTCTTTTCTTCTTTTAATGGCACAACAGCGCATGGAGGGCCTAGGCCGAGCTTTTCGCTAAGTTTAAGAAAAGATACTCCGTAAGATCTATGGTCCAATATGAGTGGACGAATAAGATGGAAATAGGAACTATATGAGGTGTACGCCGCCATTGACATAGTCAAGTGTATAAAAATTCAGCGTCTGGGTCATGTTGAGCAAATGGAAGTAGGCTAGAAGGTGAAGGAACACGCAGAAGAGGACCTTCTAATCTCATTTGGAAGGACCAGGTACAGGGCGACCTGACTGCACTTGGCCTTATCAACTAGCTCAAGCGCGCGGATAGCAGAGGCGACTGGCGAAGCTTTATCGAGGCGGCCAAGACCGATCATCGGTTGTTGTGCCATCTAAGAAAGTAAGTAAGTTAATTTATAAAGTGAAGTGGAGTTCTTATAACTTTTCATGTCTCCACTTTCTCTCTACTTTTTCGCAGTTTGTATATTTAAATAGCACTACAATATAACTGCGAAAGTATATTTCCTCACCTTGCCAAATCATTCCAAGAATTCGTTAAATATGAAGATGGTTGGTTATGCAACGTGGTTTTTTCCGAAAAAATTCGAGTCGTTTTATCACCTGTATGTCCACATTGTTCCAATATCTGAAATATAAAATGTTATTCTATAGACAAATCTAAAAATATCAGAAATTACTAAGTCGCACATAAATGAAATTTAGCTAAATAATTTATATCAAAGTACATACTACGACTACATACTACCTAGTCTTGCCATAAGTTCAGTTACAAGCTTTTCATAGTAGTAGGCTTTGAAATTTTAAATTGTATGATCCCGTTATTCGCATTTTTTGGTACAATGTTCTATTGCAAAACAAATTCAAATCAGTTTGGTTTCAAATTTTGCGTAATTAATATGGAGTGGGGCAATAACGAAAATCGGATCGCGGTGATTGCATTGCACAAATGCGGAAATAGCGCAAGTCAAATATTCACGTTGCTAAAAAAACTCGAAATATCGAAAATGTTTGTTTATCGTATCATCGATCGTTTCTTGGAATCGTCTCAAGTGGAAGACAGGCTGAGAAGTGGTCGACCTCACCTTGTTCGTACGAGTGGAGCCATAAAAGCTGTGCGGGAGCTGATTCGCCGAAATCTCTTAAGAAAGCAAAAGATCATGGCTAGAGAAATGGATATGTCTTCCAGATCCATGTCACGACTAATCCGTGATGACCTCCACATGAAGGCCTTTCGCAGGTGCACAACTCCACGGCTAAAACAAATACGATTGGAAAGATGTCTTAAGTTTTTGTAGTGGCACGCAAGAAACGGTCATGAAAATATACTTTTTACAGATGAAAAAATTTTTACGGTGGAGGAAGTTTTTAATAAGCAAAACGACAAAATCTATGCGAGAACATCTGAAGAAGCTAAATTTATTGTGCCAAGGGTTCAGAGAGGTCATCATCCAACATCCGTTATGGTCTGGTGGGGAGTATCCCATAAAGGCGTCAGTTCCTTGCATTTTTGCGAAAAGGTCGTTAAAACTGGAGCAAAAGTGAACCAACAAGATGTCTCTTATTTCAGCAGCGTCATCAATACCCATCGAAACCATACGGGCCGTTATAGCCCAATGGCCTGATCGTCTAAAGGCGTGCATTAAAGCGAGAGGCGACCATTTTGAATAAGATGTTGATTTTCAGAAACACTATAATTTAATAACAAAATAAAAATCACAACACATTAAAAAAAACTCGTTTCTTTAATTTTTACACTATATTCAAATTGTTATGGCAGGACTAGGTATTATGAAACAATATTTCAGATGTGGGTGCTGCTAGCGAGGAAATTGTGCATATACGAGTATAAGCTTTTTCGTAGATTCATCGCAAACACCAAAGGCATAAATGATATTTTATCTTCAAAGCACAAATATCATTGAATAGTAGTTGGTCAGAGAATTTTCTTGAGTCTCCATTGTATTGGGTCAAGCCTGTTCGTATGGTCCATCTTGTTGCCCAAGATTTAATTGTTCGTGTGTTGGTGTTCTTGGCATGTCATTAGGAAATGCTTTAAGAGCAGGGCGTTTCGTTCCCTTACTTTCAATATAATTGTTTCATCATGAAGGTGGTCCTCGTGAGACATGACGTCGCAATTTGTCACCCTGCAGTCGCTACCACTGATTTTCGCTAAGATGAGGAGGCCACACTACTTAGCCAACCGCTCTGTATGTAGTCAACAGTGTCTCCTTATCTTTAAAGTGATGCCTGATAGTAGTTTTAGAGCGTTGTTTCTCGTTTAGATGGTTCCAGATGTTGTTGGAGTGTGTAAAAAAGGTGAGTAGATTACCAAAGGTGACCGCTAGAATTTTTTAATTGTAGAGGTACCACGACCTATGGCAATGATGTTCAGGCCGCCTCACTTCCCTAGTCCAAGCGGTGAAAATCGTCGCTGTTGAAAGCTAGAGGTTTCTGTCTCTAAAGAAAGAGACGATGGCTGCAAAAACTCGTTGATATTATTGAATAGCTTGTTGATATTTTTGCCAGTTAATAGGATGGTGCAGTTGTCAGCATGAGCCAAGCGTGCCGTTGTGTGGTGGTAGTGGGAGAGGACCACGCTTTGTGTGAGTCCTTGTTTTTGTGGCCTATATTTCGATTTGGCATTCCTATACTCCACAAATAATCGACAATCACCTTTATATGATGTTAGGTAGTGCTAAGTCGTTGACATCTTGAAGAATAAAATCATTGTTCTGTCTCTTGACTTCTTTTACCTCTGGTTATTTGCGTCTGGATAAAATATAGGGTTGTGGTTCCTACGAAAACCGTATTGATGATTTGCTAGTTTCAGGTATTTCGAGTGTGGATAAGAGTAGTCCTTCTAAGGTCTTTGTTACAGGTGAGAGTCGGGTAATTGGGCAGTACGACATCCCTTGGTCACTGGGTTTCCCGGTTTTGGAAACAGTATAAAGCACCCTTCCCGGACGTCTGGGATGATAGTAGCATGACGTGTTTAAATAGTACTATTGTCATGTGCTCCTTTGAAGCTGTTTCTTTTCTTCAGATACAGGCGTGTTCTGCCGTTCAGGTAACGGATAGGCTAACGATTTTGTGTTAATAATGAAAACGCTTCTGAATGCAAAGTTTTGAGAGTGGTAACGTAGAAGTAGGTGGAGCAAGCGGGGTCCGGTCCGTAAATCTTCTTAAGTCTTCCTTATACGTTGTTAGATCAGTAGGTGTTGGTTGTTCAGCTAGTTGTCGGTTGGGGTGGTTATCCTGGTAGTTTGCTAAGAGGAACTGTTTGGTAAGGTTTTGTGTTCCTTCACCTTTAGTAGCAGCGTCTCTTCATGGAGATAGTCTTCGTGGGATATAACAAGGTGGTCAAAAGAGTTTCTTTTTTTTACCCCAAGTATTACCTATCAGGGCCTTGACAACTCTGTTTCTTTCCTTCATACGATTCTGGATATTGGTGGCCGTATGACGAGAAAGTAAGGAGACTATCGAAAGTTTTTTGGGTATTTCATGGTTGTAATAAAGTTTCCTCCTTTTTACTTGTGACATGTAGTTAATTCCTGGTGCGTCTTTTAGATGGTTTTACGTTTTTGATAGCGGTTACCACTTCTTACACAGTGAAAGAAATCATATCGCCTTCATTGCTAGTCTTCAATCTGATTAACTTCCTTATGCCAGGCAGCGACTTAGTGCAAAGCGAATAAATATTATGATACATGAGCAATTGCTCTCGTGTAGCCAATTAATGTATATGCTGTCCTCAGCTTCCAAGATTTCTCTACTGAGATGGTTATGGGAAGGTGGTTTGAGTTAAGTGACACTTCGGTACTCCATAAAGTTTTGGCGCCAGGGATGTGAACCAACAAAATTTTGCAGTATGGTTCGGTTTGGCGGTTCACTATCTCCCTTAACCGCTGGTTTGGTTAAAAAACCTATAAAAATATTTTATAAAAATTGGTTTTGGTACACAAGTGCTTAGACATTTGCTGTCGGTTGTACTTATGAATAAAATAAAGACCATACCATATCCGGAAATTGAACCCAGACTCTTGTGACGAAAATCTAGTATGAAACAATTTGTTGAGTCAATCGTGTTTTGACAGCGAAAATTTATAATAATTAAAATAACTACTTGACTTGTTTTTTCTTGTTACTAGTTTTGCTTACACCAAAAATTTATTTTTTGCAAGTCTTGTGTAGGAAATGTATTGATAAATCGCCATAAAATTCATTTAAAATTTTGTGTTTTTTGAGTATTTTTTGGAAAACTAAAATTTTAAACTAAATTAAATCGGGTTTGGGGATTTTGTATTAGGTGTTTGGGGATTTCGTACCCAACCCGTACTTATAAACCTTCTACATTTTTACTCATGGTGATGCAAGAACGGTAAATGAATTGCGTTATCAGGACATAACGACAAATTTGTTTGGCCTCAATGGGACTATAATAACGTGGAAGACACGTAGTTTCAAAAAGACGGTTCCTCCTACCACACAGCGCGAGAAACAATGCAGTCAGTGTACACAAAAATTCCCGAACGCTTCAACTCTCGTTATGGGTACAAAAATTGGCCACCAAAATCTTGCAATATCACGCTGTTTGATAATTTTCTTTGTGGTTACGTGAAGCCAATGCAGATCTAAAAGATAAGATTCGACACATTATTGATGAACATCGCATCAATTGTGCCGAAAAGTAATGGAAAATTTCATCAGGCCAAAATCTGATTTAATTTTTGTGTGATTTAGATTTCATTTAGTTAGTATTTATTTTACTTCTAACATTGCACCAGCAAGGCAAACGCAATTGTGAGATTGTGCGGCAGTTTTGCATTGCTCGTTCGTTAGTTTCTCGTGCAGTTAAACGGTTGAAGGAGCTGGGTCATGAACGCGATCGTCCAGGAAGAGAAAGAAAACTCACCGCCAATACTCCCAGGTATTCCAAAATCGTTCAAAAGCGGGTGCAGCGTAATTCGTTGGTTTCCATGAGAATAGTTGCTCATGAAACTGGCGTCAATCGTGAATCAGTGCGATTCAGCAAAAATCTAACTAGGACTTAGTGCTTACAATCTCCAAAAAGGCCAGTTACGGATGAAAACAAGCCTGTACGACTCCAAAGATATCGCCTACTTCAACGACGAGACGCAGGAATTGGATGGAAAAAAATTGTCTTCATAGATGAAAAGCTGTTTATTGTTGAACAAGCGCATAACCGTCAAAATGACAGCAGCTGGTCAACAGAGGCCCCGGACCATCATTCCTCATTCAACATCGCCAAAATTCGCAATCCATCATGGTATGGGTTGGGATTTGCGCAAATGTTTAGACACCCTTGGTTTTTGTGGAACAAGGACTCAAAATCAACCAAAAAGTGTTCCGCCGTGAAATTTTGGGGGCAGTGGTACTCCCCTGTGCTCGACATCTCTTTGGCGATAATGATTGGACGTTACAGAAGGCAGTGCGCCAGCTCACAAAGCCAAATTCACACCAGAATGGTGCAGGGGTCATTTTTCTGATTTCATCACATCTCAATAATGGCAACTAGTATCCCCTGATCTCAATTCGATAGATTACAGCGTATTGTCCATTTTAGAGGCAAGAGTCTGTGTGCAATAATTAAAAGAGATAACGTTATTCCAACGCAGGTAAAAATGAAACGTGATGAGCTTGATCTAAAATATTGAAGCATGTACGGGCTCATGGGTGGAAACTTGGCACTATCCATTCACAATAGAATAGTCATATACAACCAAATACTTAAACCCGTGTGGACGTATGGTGCACAACTACCAAAAACACATCCAAATTATCTAAAGATGTCGGAACGAAGTCCTGTGGTGCATTGCCATATGCCCTCTATTACATAAACAACACAACACTGAAGTTCGCTAAAGCTCATAGAGAGCGGCTCAAGAAATATATAAATTCTAAAGTCACAAAACTTCACAACACAGATGACATAGAAGACTTAAACGAACCACGCCGATGATCAAATCTCTGACATACATAAAGTAGCAGAGAATCTTAAGAAATATGTGAACTAAATAAAATTGCTCGTTAGTTATATTTACTAGTTGCAATCCAAATAACGTATTTTGTTAAGTAACTAATTTATCTTTATTACAAATGTACTATTTATTTATTTATTTAATAAAATATCGATACAATTAAAAAAAAAAAGCATTGTTATATTTTTCTTGGGTACTTTTTCGTTTTTAATTACCATAATTTTTGTATGTCCAAAATTGTTGTATACACTTAATAACTGTTATACTGAAAGATTAATTTATGTTATAATTTATCATATAATCATAAAAAGTTAATATTGGCTGTCTCTATCAGCATTCTTATTTTTAAATGGCGAAAACTCTAAATTATAGACATAACCTTAACAGCATCCTGGCTTAGTTTACCACTTTTTTAGTTTTCGATGCAGCACGTTCGGAGCTGATATCGCGTCAACGGCTTGTAAATCAATTTCAAGTGACTTTAAATGCATTCAAGCGAGGTTAAAATTTGAGTGGCATTTAAAACTTGTAAGAGCAATACCTCTAGTTACACAAAAGTCAATAACATCAGGGATTATTTTAGGATCCGTAGGCCAATACGTTGGTTCTCGTGTTGAGATGGTGCTCAGATTTAAACTTTGTATAGCAGACAGGAGCTGTTGCCCTTTTGAAGTTATTAGTCGCCAAGCCCCAAGCAGTGTGCTTTGCATTGTAATCTCCACCACTTATAAATCTGTTGCCAAGTGTCTTAAAGAATTTTTCACTCTTCTTTTTTTATTTTATGATTTCTGGGGCTGTATAAAGCAGATATTGTAATTGGCCCTATCCAATCTTCTATTACAATATTTGTAGTTTGAATATGTTACGTACAAAAGGATGTTGTTTCGTGATGTTTTATATTACGTTTTACCACGTTTTTCATTGCACTTCCGCCGTATGCTTTTCCATCTGGATGCATTGTGTGGTAAAAGTTATAGTTGTTGATTTTAAAATGGCTGGTGTGAGTGAAGTGTGTTTCAGATATCCGAAGTATGTCGACTTAATTTATGTCTAAGAACGATTTAATCTCAAGGATGTGGTGTGGCAGACCATTTGCATTCCAGATAATTACATATTTTACGGATTTTGAGAAGAGTTTGATGTTAGATTTATTAATAAGTTTGCCATGGTGGTAAGTTGCTACATGTGATTTGTTTGGAAGTTGAACAATATTTGTTGCAGTTTTATTTTGATTTGGGGTGTCTCTGACGGCCTGCGCGTACGATACGGTTTTTTGTACTTTTGGATGCTGTCGATTATTTGTCGTTTCTGTCTGTGGGACTGTCGTTATTTGTTTTCTTAAAGGAGGGTATTTTAATTGTTGTAAGGTTTTGTATACAGCACAGCCTTTATAATTTGCAGGATGATTTCCATCACAGAGTACATTTTACATCTTCAGATCTGTTTTATATTAGACAATTGGCGGAGGAGTGACTTTCATTTCAGCACATTTAATGCACCTAGGCTTACGTCTACAATATGCACTTCTGTGACCATATTGCTGGCAATTTGCGCGTTGCGGTAACTCGCGCTTGGGACGCGGTTCAATAACGATTCTGCTATGTAATAAGTTTCAGACGTGTTTGTTTGTATTTTCACCCGATCACCACTTATGTATTACTTTTATATCTTACTGCCCATCTATATGGTCAAGTAGTAGTTTATAAAGAGGCTGGATATTAGCGACCTTGTCAACAAATATCGGAGGTGGTTTTAGGTGCAAAGCTATTTCAAGAATTTCGTATCTATTAGGTGTACGTTCAGGGTTACTAAGTCAGTAAGAGCTTAGCTTTGTTTGTTTCGTATTTTTTGCGTATTACCGGGACTGTCACGTCATCTTTTTGGGCGGGATACCTCAACCCAACCCTCGTTAAGGAGACATTTTTCCGTAGACATAGTACTATTATTTAATGAAACTATGTTACTTGCCTTTTCAATGTTTTGGTGGCTTGGTAAAAGTTCACTTAGTGAGGAGCTTCGTTTTCCCTCTATTGTTTTCAGTTTTTGATAGGTCTGGTTTAAATCGCTCAGCTGTTGTTGTTCATTTGATGTTATTGCTTCCGGCCATGTTGTTGTTGATGATGTTTGTGCTTGAACCTGCGACTGTTGTTGTAGTTGCTGATGTGGCTTTTGTGGCAGTTGTTGATTTTGTTGTTATTTTCAATTTTGCTGCTGTTGATGCGTTGCGACTAACATTTTTGCTGTCGCTGTTGATATATTTGGCGAAGTATTTCCGCTGGGCCCTGACTTGGGCGAATGTTGGACACTCATGGTCGGCAGTTGTGTTTTGAACAAGTTTTGTGCTAAGTTCGTACACAAACCTAAATAATTAATAATACTGGTGGCGCAAGTAGCGCGCTTGAGTGAAATTAAAATAAAATATTGCGAAACGGGAATATTGCGCGGTAATATTTAGAGCGAATTCAACTAAATTTTGATTTAACAAAATTTGATAATTATTTTCTGTTTTTTTTCACAACAGTGTCTAGGCTAACGATTCAGAATAGGTCAATCGTGTCATTAAGACTTTACAAATCTCAATGAAAATTTTTTTTTCAGTATGCAGAACTGCTGTCTAAAAATCGCATATTGAATGAGAATATTATGACTTATTTCTATACAATACAGAAAATTAAATATTTTTTTTTAAATTTTGGTGTATTTTGAATTAAAATAAATCAATAGGATTCAATACAGATTCAATAGGTACTTCAAATATTTCAATTATTTTAAACAAATAAAATATTGGAAATTAATAATATTTCACTTTTTTTTTAAATATCCTAATTTTTTCATATTAAAAAAACTCATCTCCAAAAATTTATCGAAATTACAAAAACATTATTTGCATTGGTTGCAAATGACACAAATTTAAAAATTCATAACAGTTGACCATTTCATTAAATTGCACAAGAAAATGATTCGAACAACTTCACTGGTTACATAGCGAGAACCATTGTACTGTTTTGCTTATGTGTTGTACAACTACTTTAAAAATTCGATAACTCAAGTTATTCAATCTTAGCTTCTTAAAGTTTCCTATCCGTTTTCCATATCAGTGTATCCACTTCAAACTTCATCACTTCAATTTAATCAGATTTCGACACTACTTTGGGGGAGGAAAACACAATTATTTACGGATATACACCTGGAATGTCCGAACCCTCTACAGGAAACATCCCTCTATCCAGCTAGTAGATATTCTCGTGAGATATCGAGCTGACATCACCGCTATATAGGAAATACGATACACTGGAAAGGCTTGCTCCAAAATGGCTTTCCCTGATATATACTACAACAAATATACAAATATTACACGAACAACATGAGTGGATGCGAAAGGCTCTGCCTTTGGAGCTACATGCGGTCATAGTCGACATTGATAAACTGAAGTACATTGTGGTAAAGGCATAACACTTGCTACAATGGCTGTCTAACTGTTTATCGGTGTGCTGTGATTGCATTCCCTCTCTCCTTCTGCCTCCTTCTTCCTCCCACCTATCAATCTTACTTTCAATCAACACAATACTCTGCATTCATAGGGGTTGTTTAATGTAACAATACAAAAATTAAAAAAACTGGTTGTCGCTGTGGCGTAGTGGTAGTGCGGTGGACTGTTACGCAGAGTATTCGGGGTTCGAATCTCGGCACAGGCAATATCAAAAATTAACAACAAAAAACATTTTTTATACACGGCACCACCCTCTTGCCAGACAATAGCAAGCCTACAAGAGTAAAAATTGCTATGAAAAGCTTTTCACTTCGCCGTTCGTATTCAGCATTAAAGTGTAGGTCCCTTCCATTCATGTACAAATATAACACGCACAACATGAGTGGATGCGAAAAGCTCGGCCTAGGCCCTCCAAGGGCTGTCGTGCCATTAAAAGAAGAAGAGATCATGATTGGAACTATGTGTTAGACTTGTGGTTAGGAAGAGACTGCGTCACCTAGCCTCGAAGGACTAAACAACCAAATATGACTTCTACGAGCTTATGGGCATTGTCACCGCCTCGATATTAAAATCGACAAGTGTTAGGCGGTTTTAATGCTAAGGTGAGCAAGGAGAGTCTCTTTGGTCCGACGATCGGAAAATTTTGCTTCTACAATGAAGCCACCGACAACGGTATGAGACTGAGCAACTTCGTCACGGCACGGATTATGACAGTTAGTTAGTTATTAACACTAACTCTCAATGTTCATAACGTCATTTGACTGCTCCTGATCAAAACACACGAACCAGATTGATCACGTTGTGATCAATGGAAGGCATTCTTGCAGTATACTAGACTTACGCACCATTCACCACGGCGGCTCAGACCACTACTTGGTTGAAGCCTAGGTCTACACACGTATGTATATATGTAATAAATCGCGTACGGATATGTACAAAGAGAAAACTGCAATCACAAAGGACAGCCGAAGCATTCGCCAATCGTTTCTCGCACTCCTCCTATCGCAAAACAACCCTCAACTTGATGATATATGAGCGCAGTGGACACTCATTTCCTGCTCTATGCTTTTTGAGTTGTATAAGACTGGAGGCGAAGAGCTCACAAAACGCATGCACGAGCTTATATGCAGAATATGGTTGCATCTCAAGTAATTGAAACAGGGAGAACACACAGTGATTGGCCTTACCACCTGGCACCAGCCCTCGCATAGCAGAGGCAGACTGACGAAGTTTTATCGAGGCGGCCACTTTCCTTTATGGCCCATTCCAACAAATGTATCTGCTTTCTTTAAATCACGAATAGTTCATGGTATACTGGAACAAGTTTATAGTATTTCAGGTTGTTTTCGAAAAAAGTTTACGCACGTTTTTACTTCTGTGGACCCTACCTTTTCGCTGCAAGAAGTGCAGAATTTTGTATTCATCATTACATTTTCATGATGATATTTATATATGAACATATTAATATATATTATTATGAACCATGTTCAAGTCTGAACCAGATCCGTATTGTAAAAATTTTGCAAATTAAAACGCGGTTTCTGATAATAAGCTAACCGAACTGTGACAAAACTTACTGCCATACTATTAGCTAATTTGCTTCCTGCTCCACATAAGTTGTTAAGAATATTAAGGTAATTTATCCAAGCAGATGAACACTCGTTTAATGCGGTTTTTACTGATATAGATGAGCTGCTACAGCTTGTAGACATTGACGCAGATCCGCCACTGCTAAAGGAAATTCCAGTGGATCCTATAGAGTCTGGTGTTGCAGTAATAACAGCTGGTACATTTTCTTCGCTGTCCATTGAACACCTTTTCTGTTTACATGTAGCTAAAAACACAATAGATGATTTAAGCAATAAGTTCGTGAAATAGTTATACATACACATATACAAGTATTTATATGTACATAGTTAGATATTTGCAAATATTTGTGAAAATTTTACCTAAAAAAATTTAGTAAATTATAGCAAATGTGACTACTATATTTTAATATACTTAAAATGTATGTTAAACCAAAGAGAATAGATTGTAGTGAAGAGGACTCATTTCACTCACGGTGTTATTGAAACATTTTATCTGAGGTGACAGCTCGTAGCTAACGCACCGAACTTTACCTCCAGAAAAGTTATAACTGAATTGGTGAGATTTCGGCAAATTAAATATTACGAATATTTTACGTTAAACATTTTGAGTACACCGATTGGATTTAGATCTTCTGATACAAGTATATGTAATACTTTTTATTTATATTATTTCTATAATTTCAATCAAAAACTATTAAGTTCTTATATCTTTTAATTTTTATCAATGTTAATTTTATTCTGCAGTTTCAATTTAATATAGTAAATAAATTAAGATTTTAAATCCGAAATTGGCATTTCAGTTAATATTGCCTATTATAACAAACTCTGAGCTTATCTATAGTCAAGTTGACTCTCATTTGCTCCACAAAATTGAAGAAGCTTTCAATAATATAACACTCTATGCTTACGGCCTACAAAGGTTTGATCACATATCTTTATGGAGTAATCGAATTTTTTGTTACTGTATCTCTGATGATCTGAAACCTAGAAACTGAATATTTCAGTTAAAACGAATTCTAAGTAAATCTGCTCTGTATTTATACGATAAGATTTCTCTGTCTGCAAACTTTTATTGTTCTTAGGTATAAATAACTTAATTGCCGTTACATATTAAAAAAATTCCTAAATGTTCATAATGTTAAGACTTTGCTGATTAAATGTTAAGTATTTATTATTTAAATTAAACTTAATTGCACCAATATTGTATCCCTAGTTTGTTGCTATTAATGTGGTACACTGAAAAAAAGTACTGTACAATTTTTAGATTAGGTTGAAATAGCATATTTGGGCCGAAAGAAGTTGAAAATATTAGGTGGTAGTTTTAGATTTTACTTACTTACTTTTAATGGCACAACAGCCCATGGAGGGCCTAGGCCGAGCTTTTCGCATCCACTCATGTTGTGCGTGTTATATTTGTACATGAATGGAAGAGACCTACAGTTAAATGCCGAATCCGAACAGCGAACTGAAAAGCTTCATAGGCAATTTTTAATCTTGTAGGTTTTGCCATTGCCTGCCAAGAGGTGGTGCCGCGTAGCAGTCCAACGCACTACCAATACACCACAGCGACCTAAAAAATTTCTAAAATATTAAGTGTTAATTTTTGATTTCCCCCCTTAGTTTTATAATATTTTTCATTAACCCGGAAAATGACCGTTTGCTATTTGCAGCATACCAAGACGTGGACACTTTGGTTCGTCACATGCGAAGTAATTAACGTCTTCAAACCTTCCTTATTTTATTATATTGTAATAAAAAAATATTTTTTATTTTGAAGAAAATCGAACACAAAGCCGAAAATGAAAAACTACCTCTCATTATTTTCAAGTTATTTTGATCCAAATCTATGTATGCCATTTCAACTCTCAAATCAAATCTCCCTAGTAACCGTAACCTTCTCAAAGGTACTTATAAGCGGGATATAATGTAACAAGGCGTATTTAAATACGGGTGAAATAATTTCAGAGAACCCGATCACTTTTTTTTAACTGTCAAATATTAAAGTACAAGATGCAAAAAACAAATATAGTCTCAAAACCAAAAAAATTTGACATTTTGATATTAAAGCTTTAACTCTCAGTTGACTTAACCCTGTTAAATTCGCTTTGTACAGAACTCAGCAACAAATCTTGCTTCCCAAAATTTTTATTTTTGTAATTCAACCCGGCGTGTTAGCCGAAACGTAGTTAATATTGCACTGGCCTGCTACGCAGTGTCCGGGGTTCGAATCTCGACAAATGCAAACACCAATAATTAGAAAAACAATTTTAATGCACGGCACCACATCAGATTTAGACACCTCAATGCTTAACCTCCAAGAGTGAACTTTGCATAAGGAAAGCATTCGTATTCGGCGCAAAATTGTAGGACTCTTCCATTCGTGTACAAATATAAAATGCAAGTCATGAATCGATGCGAGAAGCTCGGGCATAAGCTGTTCTGCGATAAAAGAAAGTACACAATTAGGATAATTAATCTAGCATTTTCTGAATGAACATGACGAGCTAATACATGCACATATGTATCGTAAATTCCCTGACGGGTAAAATGCTTATTTCTATCGATTTTTTTTTCAATTACTTGTTTTCATAAATTTGCTTATGACTCGGTTTCCATTAGCACTTTACGCAAGATGTTACTACTTCACTAGTTTTCATTTATAGTAATAAACTTTAAACAAATAAACACTTCTTTTGTTTGTGTTCTTGTGATTGCCTATATTCGCACATATG
Source organism: Palloptera scutellata (assembly GCA_958295655.1). Lineage (NCBI taxonomy): Eukaryota > Metazoa > Arthropoda > Insecta > Diptera > Pallopteridae > Palloptera > Palloptera scutellata. The sequence continues at coordinate 77,778,009 of OY282449.1, read as the reverse complement.
TATCGTAACTAACTTCAGGTTATTTATTAAGCCGCACTAAAATACCCTTTAAAATTCCATATGATAATTAAAAAATTTTCGAACCCAAGGTACAAACACAAAGGCTGCGACAGCGCCAAGATGTCGCCCACAACAACAAAATAACAATAATTCTAATTTTTACAATTTCTACAGATGATTAATGTTATATAGATAAAAAAACAATAACATTTAACAAAAAACTTCATTAATTTATTTATTTAAGAAAGCAATTACATAATTTCACGGTTGAAATTTTTTTTTTTTTCGTTTCATTCTACTGCTTATCAAAATATAATAAAATTTAAGTCGACAACAATGCAAATTTGCACAATCATGCAGTGTAGTAGCCTCTATGTTCGTCTTCATAAGAACGCATGGTATTTAAGTGTTGACAGATGGGGCAATGTCGTTGCCGCATCCATTGTGTTCATAGTTTTACTGTTGGAAATTTATGTGTAATATGTGCGTTAATTTAACGGCGTATTTACACTAACCGAATTGACGAGAAATTTCAAGTTACAAAAATATCGTTCGGAGTGTCGTATACATAAAATATCGACTTTAATAGAATTCGATTTTTAATCGGCTTTTAGTTAAAAATTTTGAAAATTTATAATCAACTAGAGCTGGACAAAATCAGTGTAAACTATAGATTCTTGCCGATCGAAGCCTTCTGCAAAATTGTCAATAAGCATTGACAAACACCGGTTGGACCTTAATTGTCAATCTCGAACGATAGCTGCCTTTTAATTTCGACTTTTAAAGCTACCAATATAACTTTTTTTACATTTATTAATTTTAGCAAATTAATGATTCTACATAAAGCAGTGGAAGAAGCTTCTCAAGCAAAAGCTGTAATCTTTCGAATCGATCGGTCGTGTTCTTCTAAGCTTACTTTTCTTTGTTTTTAACGTGATCTAAAAAATTAACAATTTCTAAACTTTATTGGTTTCGAAACATATACAGCTATGTGCTTTATTTGTGTTTTGTTAATTAAGACAATTTCAAGCATTATAGTTTATTTATAATTTTTTTTAAATTTCATATATACATATGTACATAAATATATTAAACTTATACTTTTGACTTGTGAAAACTAAAGTTTGTTGTTATATTTCAAAATTTGTTTCTCTTTTTATTGTATATTTACCATTCCCCTATTTTGATTTTTCCTCAGTAGTTTTCAGTGCTTTTCCCACTAAAAATATGTATAGTGATAGATCTACTACAATTACAGTGGAGTCAAGTCTGGGGTTTTGTGGTTGTCTGTAGTTTAGTATGTAGGAAAGCGCGCTGAGTGATATTAATTACATTTTGCTTAATTTATGGCCCCTAGAAGTTGCTTGCCTTTACCAGAGCCAATCACCCGAGACTCCGTGCAGTATGTTTGACACCGTAGTCTCCTATAATGATGAATCTTGGTCCGAGTCTATTAAAAATTGTAAGATATTGGTTTTGTTAATAGTATGGCCAGGTGGGCATATATGTATAACACCAAACTTTAGTTCAGCTGCATTATTTTGGATTGCAATTATAGTAGCTTGAATATGATGTTCTCATATTTCCTTTGGTTGGATTTTAACATAGTTCAGTGGTGAAAAATGGGTTTCGGGTACCTAGTATATTATTTGTTCTCAAAAATATTTCTAGTTCTTGCGCTCTTTCATTGAGCCCATTTGCATTCTGAGGAATTGGTTATTCATGATGAGTTGTTTTGACATTTTTGGGTGGTTGGAACAGAGTTATACTATTCTCTATTAATCTGAGCAGCACCATCACGTCAGCGTTGGATTTCGAACCATGTTTTGTTACATTGGTTTTGTCTGATGTCTAATGCAATGGGAAGTATTTCAAACTTTTCGTTCCAACAACGGTTATTTTTTTCATATTCTGGACTTTTATCACTTCGGGACCGAGATTGTTTATGGCTGTAGCTATATCCTGGAAACCATAGAAAATGGAACTCCTCTGATCACAAATTTATAGAATTTTTCTTTTTGAGTTGGTAGATGTGGCACTCTATGTCTTGGAGATTTCCTTTCGGATTTTTAGACTCTGTACGAATCACATTGTTGATTTGGCGGTAATCATCATCTTCTTACAAGTAATCTTGATATGATCTTTGGATAGACCCTTAATTTGAACAGCTACTCCTATTTTTTTAGTACTAGATTTCTAAAACAATTGAAATCCTTGACATTACTCATGTTTATAGGAGGTGGCAGAAGAATTTTGAACTTTTTTTGGTCTTGTTGAACTTTTTTCACTTCTTGTTTCTCTTGAGGAGGTGGTGTATCGTCGCTTCTCCTACGTTTTCTTTTTCAAATGTCTTTTTTTATTTTTAACTTTGGTGAATTCTTTTCTAGTTCACTTTCATCTGTGTGAAATTCTTCTGTATCAGTAGTGGCTAAAGTAGTTACTTGCTGTTTTTATAACATATCATTTTCTTTGTTTAAGTTAGGCTGTGGGGGCTTGGGCCGTAGGACACAAGATAAAGTTCGTGACAGTCGCAGCTGCGTCCATGGCCGATCCTTGTGCTTCTACGTTTCAAGTCGGCAAACAGCCTCCTCGTGGCGTCCCCTGGATAGCGATCTGTCAACCGTCAGTGAGTTAACTAATATGTGCGGCAGGCTTCTCCATGGCTTTGAATGAATGGTTGTGCGTCGGGCTTGGAACCCACCACGTCAAAATATTTCCCCAATGAATCCTCAAACGAAGCCTCGGATATTTAACCCCCTAATGTTGACGACTCCCGCAAACGCCCAAAGAACAACGATTTGCGGATATGCACCTGGAATGTCCGAACCCTCTACAGGGAAGGTGCCCCTATCCAGCTGGTGGATGTACTCCAACAATATAGAGCTGACATCACCGCTACAGGAAATGCGATGGACGGGACAGGGTTGCTCCAAAAGAGCATCCTGTGATATCTACTACAGTTGTCATGCGTCGAGACACGAATTTGGTGTTGGATTTGTGGTTGGGAAGAGACTGCGTCATCTGGTCTCGAGGTTCACGGCCGTGAACGAGCGCCTAGCCACTATCCGCATCAAGGTCAAATTCTTCAACATCAACCTAATTTGTGTCCATGGCCATGGCCATGAAACGACCAAAGATGACTTCTACGAGCTCCTCCACAAAACTTATGAGCATTGCCCTCGCCACGATATTAAAATCATGTTAGGCGACTTCACGAAGCCACCGATAACGGTATGAGACTGATTGACTTCGCCGCCGCACGAAACATGACAGTTAGTAGCACCAGATTCCAACATAAAGATATTCATAAAGCCACTTGGCGGTCCCCTGATCAAAACACACGAAATCAGATTGATCACGTTGTGATCGACGGAAGGTACGCTTCCAATGTACTAGACGTACGCACAATACGTGGTGCAAACAACTACTCAGAACACTACTTGGTTGGAGCCAAGGTCTGCACACGTATATGTATAGCAAATCGCGTACGGATAGGTACAGAAAAAGCTGGATGTCGAAAAGCTGCAATCACAACAGACAGTCGAAGTCTTCGCCAACCAACTTGCACTCCTCCTTTCGCAAAGCACCCCTCACTTAATGATATATGCGCGCAGTGGACACACATTCCCCGCTCTACGCGTACGGCTACCGAAGAGGTACTAGGCTACCATCGTCGACGGAGAAATATGTGGTACGACCAAGAGTGTCGTGATGCTACTGAAGCAAAAACGCTGTTTACAGAGCCACCGAGCAGTCAGTTGCAACGCGAGTTTTCAGGCGCAAGAAAAGAGATGAAGAAAGACGCGAGTTCAATGATATCGAAATGTTACGAGACAGGAAGGAGGTCCGAAAATTCTTTGAAAGAATAAGACGCCTAACTGATGGTTTGAAAACCGGGGCCTCTTCCTGCAAGGATGAAGATGGAAATCTGGTGAGAGATGTTCAGGGCATAATGAGATTATGGAGGGAGCACTTTTCGCAGCTGCTTAACGGCGATGACGGCAATAATCCCGCCACTGCGGAATCTACTCCGGAAACCCCAATCACTGATGGCGTTGAAGTACCGCCGCCTGAAAAACAATAAGGCTGCAGGTGCAGATGGCGTGCCTGCTGAGTTGTTTAAGACCGGAGGCGAAGAGCTCAAAAAACGCATGCATGAGCTTCTATGCTGAAAATGGTCGGATCAGAGCATGCAAAATGATTGGAACCTCAGTGTACTCTGCCCAATCCATAAGAAAGGTGATTCCACGATCTGCGCCAACTACCGTGGGATAAGCCTTCTTAATATTGCATATAAGGTCCTATCGAGCGTACTGTGCGAAAGACTGAAGCCCATCGTCAACAAACTGATTGGACCTTATCAGTGTGGCTTCAGGCTTCATCCACCAGATATTCACCCTACGCCATATCCTGGAAAAGACCCGAGAAAAACAGATCGACAACCATCATCTATTTGTCGATTATGTACGCCGTAATGTCTGATTTTGGTATCCCTGCAAAGCTCTTTCGTCTCTTCAAAACGACACTGACCAACACCACCAGCGCAGTGAAACTTGGGACAGACCTCTCCACTCCATTTGATACTAAAAGAGGTTTCAGACAAGGTGACTCCCTATCGTGCGACTTCTTTAACCTTATGCTGGAGAAAATAATTCGATCTGCGAACATCGACATCTCTGGCACTATCTTCTACAAGAGTGTCATGCTGCTAGCATACGCTGATGATATTGACATCATTGGCAAAAACGATCGAGCAGTCAGTGCATCATTCTCCAACCTGGAAAGGGAGTCTCGTGGAGTAGGTCTAGTTGTGAACGAGGACAAAACGAAATACCTTGTGTAAACAAACAAAAAGTCACGGCGTCTTGGACAAAATGTCACTGTTGACAGCTATACTTTTGAAGTCGTCATGGATTTCGTATTTCTAGGATCCAGCATAAACACCAACAATAATGTCAGCCTTGAGATCAAGTGCAGACTAACTCTTGCCAACAGGTGTTACTACGGGCTCAGTGGGTAATTGAGAAGTAGGGCCCTCTCTCGACAAAAATAACCACTATTATTTGCACTAAAGTAAAATATGATGTGTTCGTCGAACAGCGGACACTAGTATAACCAGCACCTTAGCAGTTCGCCATGGCTTATGCTGGTCTAATTGCATATTCTAGTGTTCTCACAAATTTTTATTGCGGATTTGCAGGCTTGACAAAAAAGAGATCGCCACTACTCGCGTCCGTACATACACGAAACTTTTATATGAGAGCTTAAGTCTAAAAGCTTGCTATATGATATTTTTTTTTACTAGATATATATAAAATGAGTTTTTATATAAAAATATAAAGCTTATACTGTGATCTTTTACTAAACACACATAAACAGATTAAAGTCCTCTACTCTTTAACACTGCAAATCAACTCCCTTTTAGCTGAGCATGGAAACACAGTTTCTCCTACATTTGTTGTTGCGGAAGCTAGGTGCTACACTCCACCGTAGATCTTTCGGATGGGCTACAGGTCACTGTACAAATATAAGTGTTAACTTAAATCTGTTATTTTCACACGATTTCACTAAGTGTAAATGGCACGAATGTTGCTAGATGCTTAAACATATAAATACTACTGTTTTGATGAACGTGTTTTTTCCTCTAGAAATACGCGTTCAAGTGCTTTCAAAAATGAAAAATCCGGTGGTGAACAGTCGGTGTCAGTTTTTGTGGTAGAGGTAAATGTGGACGAGGCGCCAACTGCATCTTCGACGTCTACTCCTGCCATTGCCTTCACAGACTTTTCACCGGTTGTTTTGAACACGCTGAATACTGATACTCTAACTACTACTATTTCAAAATCTACACCTTTGCCTCCACTTAAAAAAGATTTTAATAAGAAGTCTAAAAAACTAGTCGTTATTCAAACCAGGAAGTCCTTGTTCGTGTCTCGCTTTGCAGCTGACACTACTGAAGATGATGTAGTGGAATATTTAACATCTAAAACAGTGTTGCAGTTTTAGGTATTGAGGTTTTTTGGCATGGTTTCACTTTTTTTCATAAAGACAGAAATTCTATCTTCTATCGTTGGTAATACTGCTATGGGACGTGGCGTTTTGATTGCTGTTAACTCTTGTTGCTTTTCCGAGGAAGTGACGCTTTCAACTGCTTTAAACATCGAATTTTGTTGTGTTAAGTTAAGATAAAATTATAACTGCATTGATATAATAAACTCCAGAACTAGCGAAGGACTTTTCCAACTAAACTCGTTGAAATAAATCTTTCATTTCCAATCGCATGCCTTGAAAAAGAAAAACTTAATTCTTTAAATTACAATTTTAAAAAGATTAATATATAACACTGAAAAATTACCTTTCCAAAGTTGATTGGAGCTCAGTGCTCAGTTATGACACCAAATTTTCTGTGTTCGCGCTCAATAAAGCGGTTGATAAATTTAATAATTGTATCCATAAGAGCTTTAGTTTTTTAGTCCCTCAATGTAATCTGAATAAACCGAAATTTCCGAATTGGTTTAATAATGATCTCCGCAAGCTGAGAAACAAAAATACGCATTATTACAAACGCTATAACAAATTCAATAACTTGACTTATTTTTCTAAATATAAAAGTCTTCGCTACAGGTATCAACTCCAGTGCAAAACTTGATATGAAGAATATCTAAATAAAGTTAAAGATTCGCTAAAACAGGCCGCTAAATCCTTTTGGGACTTTGTGAACATAAAACGTAAAGATTCTGTAGTTCCGTCAAGGATGTCATTTAATGAAATTGAATCAGAAAGTGAAGAAACAATTTGTAATCTCTTCTAAGACTTTTTTATGTCAACATACTTTAAAATTCCCTACCAAAGTGATCATTATCCTTATTCGTTATCTCCAGTGGATATTTCGTTTCCAAAAACAATTTCTTCTTTTCTGTTTACGTGGTTTACTTTGGAACCCGAACTTAAAGTTTCCATTATATGAAAGTCGTTTGAAACTAATTTCATTACCATCGTTATACTCATGTAGAATAATGTTGAATTCTACAATTATACTTAAACTTTTTCAGGACAATATAAATAACACTTATCTGTTAAGTAGAATCAATATCAATATACTTAATCCTACACATGCTACATGGAATTATGATTTTATATCCTTGAAAACTTATAATTGTAATTACTTAAAATTTGAATCTTTCAATAATGTCTGTAAAGATTTCAATAAAGTTTATCATTTAACAGATTTTTCCGATTCATCAAAATCAATTAAAGATAAAATTCTTCTAAAAATCAATAATTAACCACTATCCAGCCATTTTGTGCTTAGTGGAGTTCTCTCCGCTCGCGCTTTTGCTTCCGTTCATGCTTCTGTAGAGTTCACTCTGCTAAGGAAATCTGCACGTAATTGGGAGCGTCCCTCGATCCGCTGGGATGGATGTAGGCGTGGAAGTCGTCAAAAGAATAAAAAAAAAATTTTAATAAAAAAAAATTAAATCACCATTACATACAGAAAAAGTCACCGTTTGGTCAATATGTCTTTAAAAATTATGATAGTCAGAACGTTACAGTCAATGGTGAGCGGTACATAAACATGATTACTAACTTTTTCGTGTCTTAATTCGAGGGCATTAAAGTTGCAGACTTGTGGATTCAGCAGAGCGGCACCACATGCCACAAATTTGAAGTACGATTTATTTCACAAAACGAACCTAGCCACCTCTTTCGAGCAATTTGGCGCCATTAGTTGAGTACTTGGAAGCCAACATTCGACTCCTTATTGCTGCCTATAAAGCCTAGTTTATTGGAAGACTGTGTGAACATTGGAATTCCAGATTACGCCTTGTAAGCGGCAGCCGCTGCCGAAATCATATTCAAGCGTTAATGTATAAAAATTCTCTTTAAAATAAGGTTAACTTCATTAATATTAAAAATATTTTTCTATTTCAATTTAAAGTTCTCCACCTCTAAAAAACACCCGATATCTGAGTTTCGTTGGTACATGAACCCTAATACATGAGATACGAAGGGTTCTGTATACATATCTTTTTCCCGAGAGGCTACTCTTAATTTTTTTTTGTAAAGAAATTCTTTCACAATTACATACGAGTATTTTTAATGTAATGTGTAAAAGAAAATGCTATTCTGATATTTATTTTTTTTATGTAATTATATTTAAATAAATGTATGTATGGTTTGCTTTCTTCTTTTGATAGCACAAAGGCCCATGTACGACGAGCTTTTCGCATCTACACATGTTGTGCGTGTTATATTTGTACATGAATGGAAGGAAGAATAACTTTTCATACGCAATTTTTACTCTTGTAGCTTTGCTATTGCATGCCAAGCGGTGGTGCCGTGTAAAAAATTACTTTTTCTATTCTTTTTTCCTGTGCAGGGATTTTAACCTCGGACTCTCTGCGTAGCAGATCACTACCAACTACGCCTTGACACTACCAACTACGCCTTGACACTACCAACTACGCCTAAGACACCTTGTGAGTACCTATATTTGCATATATGGTATGTACGTATACTAATTTAGATTATTTAATGTTCACCTTAGTAGGTTTTATGTAGCTTGGTCGATGATGGTCAGAAAATATCGCTGTCCCTCGCACAATGGAAATGGACCAACGATGTCGATATTTATGTGTGAGAAGCGTTCTCTTGGTGGCTCTTACTTTGCTGGAGTCGAAATGGTATGACGATGCATTTTACTTCTTTGACACGCTTCACAATTGCGAATAAAACGAGCTGCGTCCTTTTTGATACCTGGCCTTTGGCTGACTGTATTCGAGACAGTAAGTCGGCTGTCGCGTTATCACTTCCTGGTATATGGCTAATGTCAGTTATGAACTGGCCAATCAAATCGAGTTGTCGATCTCGACGTGGGGAAGTCTTTTAGACCTTCTGGCGGAAAGCGTAAACTAAAGGACGATAATCCGTGATGATGTAACATCTTCGACCTTCGATCATGTATCGAAAGTGATTCACACCCTGATAAACGGCTGCCAACTCCAGGTCGTACATACTGTACCTTCATTGCGCACTGGTTAGTGCTTTTGAATATAACCCTAATGGTTGGAGATGACCTTCAATGTTTTGAAGCAGCGCGGTGCCAACAGCTGCGTTTGAAGTATCGACGCACAAAGTTCGTGTTTGCATCCATCGAATGCGGTTTCAGCAACAGGTGTCCACAAGCAGTGTGCGGTGTTTTTTCTGTTACCGGTTGTCAGTTTCTGCATGTGTGACTGATACGAAATAGCATGTGGCAAGAACTTTCTATAGAAATTAATCATGGCGATAAATCTCTTTAATTCTATAGCCATTTTTGGTTTCGGAAAATCTTGAATAGTAGCAACTTTTTCGGGCAAAGGGCGAATTCCTTTCGAGTTGATAAAAAGGACTAGAAATTTTAATTCTCTTTTGCCGAATGCGTGTCACGCACGATAATTGCCACAGGATCTCCAGGCTCCATCAGTTTTTTTTCCGTATGCAATGGGCTAGTCCATTTGCTGCTTGACGGTCGACAGATGCCTGCTTTCTACAAAAACTCAAGCTCGTGCTGCTTTTAATTTTTCGGAGAAATGCGCCGTGGTCGGGAAAACACTGGTTGCCCCGTTGTCTCGATTCTGTGAAATATTGTAGATTTTGTTGTAGAACCATATCGCGGTAGTTTTGTGATATGAGGAAATTCTGTGACGGTGCATCTAGTGAGTATTGTAGTAAGTCGTGATTTCAGTCGAGTGAAATTATTGATGGTTGCTTGTAACGTCTGCGATTACGAAAGACCAATGGAAATCGCGGCGTAGACCGAGATCTAACTTAATACACTTCTCTCCAATGACTTTAATGGGAGAACCAACCATTCGCAACATATAGTAGTGTTGCTTTTGGTCGAACGTCGTATGATTTTGGTGTAAGGGGAAGAACACACGCAAATATGCGGTTTACGGTGAGGATGCTGTGAGTGAACGCTGGACCCAGGAATGGTTTGCTCGATTCCGTTCCTGAAATTTTGATATCAAAGATGTACCTCGCTCTGGTTTGCCAGTCACTGAAAGAGGCGATAAAATTTTGCAATTAGTAGGCCAACATCGACATGCAAGCTGTCAGGAGACATGGCAGATTTTTGGGTACCAACATCGTCTTGTAACGAAAAACCGCTGATACTTTTTATATTATCCAATATTAATAATAATACTTATAAATAAATTCAAAGCCAATTTTTTTCTGGTAAAATGTGGACAACTTTTTTTGTTTTTTTTTGCACATCATATATTTAGTTATTCATGATTTGGAAAGATTGGGTATCCCGAATTTGGCAAGTTCATCTTGTCAGCTTATATTTAGTCTTAAATAAGCTTAATGAACGGCTGATCAGACGATCGTTTCGGAACCAGTCATTATTGATTATTGTGTTTCAATAATCAATATAACTTACTCATATTCGAAAAGGTAATCGAGAATTACCGTTACAAGAATTCTTCAAATAATCATCGACGAATCCAATCTACAACCCAGCAGAATCTCCTTATGAAATTTCCTACTGTTTCTTACTGCGGTCCAACCTTCTGATGGAAGTTCTTTTAATACCCGGATGTCCAGAGTCTTTCTTTTGTTCAATACAGTGTTCACCCTAGTGTTGGAACTATAGACCTTGATGTACTAAGTCGGCAATCAGGCTCCAGTCCCTTTCGCTCGAAGAGATAACATTATCCTTTGAAGCCCGGTTTCCGTTTTGGTGGAGCTCGCTCTTCTATGCCCACTTGACATACAGCTTCTGATGATGGTTGGCGTATTGGTTGGGCTTAAAATCCTTACAGGTAGTTGACCGTTCTTTCTAGTTTCAAGGAGGGTTTTTTCGAGTATGATGTTGCTTAAGAATTTCTTGTTGATAGTTTCGAGAACTCACAACTTCTTGTCTCCATTCGTCTGTAGTTCCGATTAATTACCTTTTGTTGGCAGATTCAAGCATGCCAGCTCCTTCTTCAGTTGTTCGAGCTTCACCATTTTAATAAAATCCCACATCTGACTCCAATTGTTACCATTATTTAGTTTCTACTGTTTATTTATTCTCAATAAATAAAAGAGGTTCGATCACTGGATTGTGTTAAAAGCAAATTATTACAACTTATTAAATTTACATTTAAAAATTACTTCACAATTATATTGCACACTCTGTGATTTCACTAAGAAGAACTGTGACTCTCTCTGCATCCCTCTGCTGTAATCATATTTGAGCATTGACTTCATCGCTGTGACGAACATTCCATAGCTCTTCGAAGTTTCCTCATGAGCCCATGTTTCATCGAAGCTTTTTCGGAGTTTTTATGCTAATACATTCCGAAGTGACTAGATGGCGTAGATGTGTAATAACTATGTATATATGGGTGTAAATATATCCGTACCTCAGAGCAAAAGCGTATTAAGACCAAAATTTAAATTTTCCGGTTTTTTGGCTCACATACATATATTTAAATATATAAGACGATTGGACTTAAAATTACGAAAATTCAATTAAAAATAATTGTATTTTAAGCTCTGCCGTAAAATTAGCATTACGTGACTTAATACGCGTTTGCTTGAGGTACGAATTTGCGTTTGGTCATACGCGTATGCAGACCTTGGCTGCAACCAAGTAGTGGAGTGAGTCGATATTTGCACCACCTACTGTGAGTATGTATAGTACACAACGTGATCAATCAGGTTTTGTTTCTTTTGATCATGGGGCCGCCTTGAATATCTAGATGGTGAAAGCTCGGGCTAATAACAGTCACGTTGCGTCCGGCGGCGAAACCGATCAGTATACCGTTGTCTGTGACTTCATCGTACAGACTGAATTTTCCGATCTCCAGACCAAAGAGATTCTGCTTGCCCACCTTGGCATTAAAGTCGCCTAACATGATTTTAGTATCATGGCGGGGCAGTGCTCATAAGTTTTATCGAAGACCTTGTAGAAGTCACATTTGGTTGTTTAGTTATTCTCAGTAGTGGCATGGACACAAAGGCTGATAATGAAAAATTTTGCCCCGTTGCGGATAGTGGCTGGGCGCTCTTTCACGAGTATGAAGCTTGTGACATGGTGACGCAGTCTCTGCTCAACCACAAATCCAAACCCAAATTCGTGTCTCGAATCATGACAGCTATAGTAGATGTCTCTGTTGGAACAACCAAACGTCCATTGCATTTCCTGTATAGTGGTGATGTCAGCTCTATATCTCTCGAGGACATCTACCAGCTTGATAGAGCATCTTCTCTGTAGAGAGTTCGAAAATTCCAGGTGTCAGATAGCAACCCACGCCACGAGGGGGCTGTGTGTCGACTTAAAACATAGAAGCGCAAGGATCGAACATGAACGCACCTGCGACTGTCACAAACTTTACCTTGTCTCCTACGCCTCCAGGATCCCTTTAATAATTAACGTAAACTTCCGTTAACTTTTTCTGGAATTCACGAATTAAAATTAATGACAGTAACTGTTTGGTTAACGCTTTTCGGGTTAACGACGTAAATTTGGTTCCAATATTAATGGCAGACATAGGGTAGCACATAATCGGAAGTATTAAATATTAAAGAAATATTCCGAATATACTTATAGGAAATTTTGGATTTGTATTCCTTATTTACGTTCCTTATACCGACTACAGACTGTACCAAATTTAAAAAAAAAACGAAGTAGACTACTATTTTATTATGCACTATTACGCCAAAAAATTTTACATTATTTTAAGTACTATTATTTTAGTGATGACAAATAAATGGTTTAACAAGATTATTAAATATGTATCTGGAATTTATATTTCAATCTTTTGTAATTTGATTTAATTAGTTTAAGCTATTTTATTAAATAAAGGAGTGATGGCGCGTAAAAAATTAACTTCGAACTCTTTCTCTGAAAATCGCTCTACCGATGACCTGAAAAAAAAGAGAATTTAACAATAGCATAATATTGAAGTGTACTCATACGAGTGGATAATTTTTTTAACTTTCATGATACGACCTCTCAACTGAATGTAGTTAACTATATAAAAATTTTACGTATTTCCAAAACCTTCAAAAACTTTACTTAAATTTTCAAACATAGAGTAATAATAAAGTGAAACAGATAGCACCGACTGCCTTTTTCCATACCCATAAATTAGACAACATTTAATATTTGCTCTTTGGTGTGATCCTATTATCATATACAGTGCTGTGCAAATCAATCATTTGCAACTCTGAACACATAGAGCTAATTCATCGATTTTCGGTCATTAAAAAAGATGCAAGAACTTTGTATGAGGTTTCAAGTCATATATGTATATATGGTAGACGTTTATAAAACAAAAATAAAGAGTATATACTTAACAAAAACAAAACTTAATTTCAATGTAAAAATATATCGTAGTTGGCTGTGCATAACATTTGCAGTTATTAATTTAAATTAAAAATTAATAACAGAAAAATTAATGGATGGAATAATCCGTTTTTTATAAAAGCTGCGCATCATCTCATCGGCATAGATGCGATTAGATTATTTATAAATGTCTTTGAAATGTCCTTCCACTTTTTTTCAACATCTGCAAAGAGCTCTTTCGGTTTCTTAAAATTGTTGTTGCCTATTCGTCGTTTTACGATCTCCCACAGATTCTCGATTGGATTTAGTACTGGCGACTGCGCTTTTAACTTCGCCGTTCGGATTCGGCATTTAACTGCAGGTCCCTTCCATTCATGTACACATATAACACGCACAACATGAGTAAATGCGAAAAGCTTGGCCTTTGGCATAACACTTGCCACAATGGCTGTCTGTCTTTATCGGTGTCCTGTGTGATTGCATTCCCTCTCTCAATCTTTCCCCTACCTATCAATCTTCCTTCCATGCAACACAATGCTCTGTATTCATAGGAGTACACCCAGAGTGTTGAATGTATCAATAAAAAATAAAATAAAAAATAAATAAATAAGTGTAATTGCCAAGTTTCATATGGCAGATGCTTTTATAATGGTGAGACTTCATTATTCCTTCAACACGATGACTCGGACCGGTTTCTTCTGGAGACCATGATCTTGCCACCTCCATGCTTGATGGTTCCTTTTATATATTTCGGGTTCAGCCTTTCACCCTTTGGTCTTCTCACTACTATACGATCCGCAGATATTAAATTTGGTCTCATCAGAAAATAGAACTGTTTTCCTTTGGCAAGAAGTCCAGTTTAAATGATTCCGCGCAAAATTGAGACGAGCCATCCGATTTATCGCTGAAACAAATGGTTTCTTCACTTGTTTGTAACTGCGAAGATTAGCTTCTAGAAGTGGCCACATTAAATTTGAATGTGTTTTTGATTTTTTTTTAAGATGCCTGAAGATTATTCTTTATGAATTTTATTATTTCTCGATCCTCTCGTTTGCTTGACTTGCGAGTTCTTCCACCTTAATGGCTTGACTGCACATTTTAATTTAGTACAAAAACTATATTTATTTGCATCCATTTTTTTTTACAAAATTGTTCAATATACTTTTATAACTCGCAAAGGTTTTATCATTACAATATCAAATAATAAACTGACCTAGTAAAAAAAAATTACAAATTAGCCAGTTGCAAGTTTTTTTGCACAGCCAACTACGATGCACTTTTACATTGAAGTAAACTTTTATTTTTGAATTAGTGAAGTATGTACTTTTTATTTTTGTTTTATAAACGTCTATAGTTAAGTAGGGGCATAAATACTGCTACAACATTGAACACACACATTCCAATAGTAGAATTGAACTTGTATTACCACATGGTTTATGAAAGCTAACCTCAATAACGTTAGTCTGAAACGGGAATTCAAAATTGTGTCAGCTTTCACCATGGAGTGGAACCGTATCGCTGTTATACCACTTTTTAAGGTAGATAGCTTGAACAGAAAAATCTTTTTTACGGATGAACAAATTTTTACTGAGTAGGAAAAATTTAACCACGCTGATAACTTGCACAGAAAAATTTTGTTTACGGATGAAAAAATGTTTACCGTGCAGGATAAATTTAACAAGCAAAATGATAGGGTGTATGCATGGTGATTTAAGGAAGCATCTGAACTGAAGCTTCAGTCATTGTTTGGTGGGGTGTCTCTTACAATGGGGTCACTGACTTGCATTTTTGCGAACAAGGGGTCATAACTTCGGCCAAGGTTTCTAAGAAACCGTTTTGAAGCCACTTAACCATTCCTTGTTCCAAAATCAGCCGTGGACTTTCCCGCAGGATTCTGCGCCAGCCCATAAGGCTAAGACAAAAGAGTTTGTCAGCTTTAATTTGCTCTGAAGAATGTCCTGATCTAAACCCACTGGATTACAAATTATGGACAGTTTTAGAGGACATGGTTTGCCAAATATACCCCAACATTGATTCTCTGAAGACTTCTTTGATTCGTGCTGTCAGCAGTTGTCCCATGCACGAGTAGTGTGCAGCTATTGATGATTGGTCAGTGCGACTTAACGCGTTCGTGAAGGCCAAAGGCGGGCATTTTCAATAAGTAATTGCTTTTTGTATACAATATATATCAATAAATATATTTGAAAAAATTGTTCCAAAAAAATGTATTATTTTTAATTTTATAACATCATATGTATGTAACAGAATTTATGTTTTATTTAAGTATATGACATGAAACCTCATACCAAGTTCTTTATTTGCATTTTTTTTAAATCGATGATTTAGCTCTATATGTATTGTGCTCTATTTGCCATTATTTGTAATGTATATCTCTTTGTCTAATGGTAAGAGTTTTAGGTGAGAGTCAACTGCTTTCGAAAGCTTGTACTCCTCCAACCTAAAACCATGTTTGAATGTGCGAAGGGGACGGTTGCACGTGCTGGTTTGCTTGCTAGCTAGTTCGGGAGATATGGGGGGGATCTTGTACCCTGCACAATTCCACACATTACGAAATAAGATTCACGTGCTTGGTAAACAAAAAAAAATAAAGGTATAAAAAGAAAAATATAAGAGGTATCTGACAGGTTTTGCACATCAATAGATTGTTATAATGCAGTGCATAATGATTGGCGCGGTCGAACTTTATGTACCCTACAAAATTTTTAAAAGTCAATTCATTGTATCAAATTTTATTGTACTATATGTGTATAAGTAGTATTAGTAAGTAGTATTCTTCATTGAAGATTTCACTTGTATAGGAGGTAGGCGTGGTTATTGCACAATGATGATCATTTTCCCCCTGTTATTCTAACTTGATACACATTTTGATTCCATTTTGCCATTTCAGACCAAGTTGTCCATTTCAGAACTTAACCTCTTCTTAATTATAAGGAATGTCCAGTTTGGTTAAGTTTTACTCGATTTATCGTGTACACGGACAGACGAAAGGACATGACTTAATTACATTCAAAATGTGTAATGTTTAGATTCAAAATGTGTGAAAATTGGACCTACAGATTACGTCATGTACGCGCCATCCGCGGCGGCCACATGCCCAAAATAATGTCAAAAATGATTCGGTGTTTTAAGCATTTCAATTTAAAGTTCTCCTGAATCTTGGGTGGAAAGCAGCAGCTAGCACACATTCCTCGTTATAGTTAACTGACTTGAGTTAACGAAAGAAATTTAACCGAAGTTAATCAAAACATTGATGTTCATCGAAATGAACGTAAATTTTATCTATATTAATGCAGTTAAACAGGCTTAATGAACGTTACGTTTGCCAGATAGAATAACAACAATGTATAATATACATATAGAACAGGCAGATCAGACATCATTTCGCTATCAGCCACGGTTTCTCATCAGTGATCTTAGTGGTAGTTCTATACGTTTTAATAATCCAAATAATTTGAAATTGTAACCTAAAATTTGTGTAATGAATAAATATATATATTGTTGTTATTCTCGTTAATTAACGATTAACTAATTAAGGTTTATCTGCCCAGCTCTGCTTGTCTTATTTAAATTTTTGAAATTTTGGATGAGTGCAAACACTTGTCAAACGAACCGTGTTATAATTACAGACACAAAAAATATTGTAGTTTTAATCTAACCCTAACTTTCAATATAGAGATTAAAAGCCTTTTTTGCCACTCTACTTACATCGCAGCATTGCGTATTGCATTATTTTCTTCTTCGGAATTGTAAATTATAGTCAATATACAGTTTGCATATTCAATAGCATCAACGGCTAAATATCCATTTTGACTGCCTTCAGATGTTTCTATAATATCCAATAAAGGACCACCAGACCGATGAGCAACCATTATTATGCCAGCTGCCATGCATTCTACTATTCCGATGCCAAAATGCTCGTTCCACATAGTATGAATTCCGACTTTCGCCGATTTATATATATCTAGTAGTTCGTTATAGGGAACGTTTACTCTGAACTCAACTGAATTTTCCAATGATAAGTGTTTGGCCAAGTCTTGCATATTTTTTAAACGTTCATAATCGTCACCATTTCGACAGGAACCGACAATGTATAATCGTATTTTATTCCACAACTCTTCGTTATTCCTCAGAAAAGTTCTCAATTCGTACATAGCTTGCAACTGTAATGGATGATCCTTCTCAGGGCGAAACTGGCCAACAGATAAAATTATTATTTTTTCACATTCATCACTGCATGAAAGAGCTTTTATGTGACTAACATCGCAAGGTGGGTATACACGATGGGTCTTAAAAGGTACATCCCACAAATCAATAATATGATTCTCAGTCCATGTGGAATTAACCATTATAGTTTCTGAACACCGTCCAACCCAACAGTAAATCTGAAATAAACTTGATATTAAAAACTCGAATAAATATAAGTTTTTTTAACGTTAAAAATTAAATAAGGCTGACGATAATAGTTAGATTATACATCTGTAGATATTTTACGATAACTGTGGAAAAAAGTTTTAAGTCGAATGAATCTGTGTTAGGCCATAGAGGAGTTTTAATGTGGATAGGATAAAAAAGTAGTAGTAGTAAATAGGAATACTACATAATAAAATAAATTAATTTTTGTCTTGAGCTGCTATTTCATGTTGCAAAAATTTTTGTAATTTCTTAATTTTTTGGTACATTTTTTTAAGTGTTCAGGAGTTGTATAACAAAACATCAGCATTAAATCTTTCTTAGCGGTTAAAATCTATTGTTTTAATAACTATAGGCTACAGGTTATCACACAAATACTTTGTCATGCTACAGAAAAAACGAATACAAGGGTCTTGTACAAATTGACAAGTTTCTCGCAAACCACATTAACAGTATAGCTTTATAGCTCGCAAGAAAACTGAAAAATTTTGCATTAAAAATTCATTTTCACAATTCGTACATAAATATGTGAGTATTTACACGATAGTTTCTATGTGCAAACTCGCAAACTTAGGCGTTTGAGAAAAAAAACTCTGAGCAACTGACACTATTGTTTGTTTTTCTATATAAATATTTTAAAGTGAAAAATGGAAAAAGTAAATAAAAGTGGTCGCTGTGGCGTAGTGGTAGTGCGTTGGACTGCTGCGCAGAGTGTCCGGAGTTCGAATCTCGGCACAGGCAAAATCAAAAAGTAGAAAAAATTATTTTTCTACACCTCAACCACCTCTTGGCAGGCAATGGCAAACCTACAAGAGTAAAAATTGCTATGAAAAGCATTTCACTTCGCCGTTCGGATTCGGCATTAAACTGTAGGTCCCTTCCATTCATGTACAAATATAACACGCACAACATGAGTGGATGCGGAAAGCTCGGCCTAGGCCCTCCATGGGCTGTTGTGCCATTAAAAGTAAAGTAAAGTAAGTAAATAAAAGTAAAAAGTAAAAAGATTATTTATTCGTTTTTTGATAAATTTTGGTTTTTTTGCTCGGTTTTGGCATTTTGACAATTTACTCAAAACTGTTTTATACGAAGTGTACAAATTATTTGTAAGGTATTTTCATGTACATACATAAAGTCACACGTAAAAGTATTCAGTTGATTAGCCTATTTCCTTATAAAGGGATTTTAAATAGGGATTTAAATACAAACGCACCGTTACATTTTTTTATCTGGCAATTTCAAAACGTCAATCAAGCTTTACATTTTTATCATGCTGAAGTTAACGAATGAGCAATGTTTGCAAATTATTAAAAATTACTACCGAGTTTGTGGTCGCAACTTTAAGAGCGCTTTAATCGAAAAGTTATCTTCAGCAATGAAAATAATTTTGGTTCATTTTTTTATCTTGTGCTTCAATAGACTCCATTACATTCACAAAAGTGAAAAAGTGTGGTGTGGATTTCATACCGGAAGTGTGATTTGTTCATCGATGAAAATAGTCGCTATATTAAGGTCAGTGGACCGTGCCATATTGGAAGACTATTTTTGGCCAGAATTGGATGTACTTGACATCAGTGATATGTGGTTTCAACAATATGGTGCCAAATTCCACACAGGTGGTCAAACTGATCTATTGAAGAGGAAGTTCGGTAAACGTGAAGTCTCGAGAAATGGTCCGGACCTCGCACATGCTTTTTAACGCCGTTGGATTTCTTATCATGGGGTTACGTTAAATCGTTGATTTATGACAACAACTCGGTTAGAGGAGCTCAGGAACAATATCGAACGCGAAATTGCTAACGTTCCAACCGATATGTTTGGAAGAGTGGTGGAAAATTGGCTCCAAAGAATCGATAGCTGCAAAAGTGCTTCCGGTGGTCAAATGAGCGATATCAAATTCCATGCATAAATGTAACATGTAATCTACCTCTGAAATAAATTTCAGGCCGATATCTCAATTATTCTGTTTTATTTAAATACGAAATTATGTCCCTATTGAAAAACCATTTATGAAAACAATATACTTATATAAAGCTATAATTAATAAAAAATCAAAAACAGCTTTCAAATTAGGTAAATAACCAAAAAATTTATGAAAATTAGGAAAAAAAAACACAACATCAAATATATAACTACTTATGTATATGTATGTACTCGTATATTCTTCTTCATCTTTACTATTAAGGGTGGTCCATCTAAGATGTGGAATTTGAACTACTGGTTATTTTGAGTTTAGCAACTATAATGTCATTCGTATTATGATGAAAAATTACGTTCAAAATTCGGTAAAAGCGCCTTCCACGCAATTTGTGAAACGTGTGCATGAAACTGGATCTTTATTGGATAAAACAACACGTTCTCGTACTCAGTTACGATTTGACTCCGTTGGACTATTATTTGTAAGGAGCCGTTAAATATAAGTGTTACGCTAACTATCCAGCAACGATTGAGGCTCTTAAGTACTGCTTCATACAATCGAAAATGTACTGAAAAATTGGGTTGGTCGTGTGGGCAAGACTAGCCGAGGAACTCATTGTGTTCTACAATTGTTGACAATGCCATGTTAAAGCGAAAATTTTGGGATAAAAAAATGGTAGACTTGGAATAGTGGGCATTCCCATACAAAACTAATGGTTTTTTGAACAGAATAGTACTAAAAGTTGGTACAAAGACGTTAGTAGACAGTGCCATGCTTATCGCAAAATCTGGGTAGGATTGAAAAAGCAATTTATATTTTCATTAAGGGATATCTCGGGAACCTTTTGTTGTATTATATTTTTGCTCGAAAAAAAAATTAATTGATTTTTGACAGAAGTTGCGAGGACTCTGAGGTCGAGCAAAATTGTTTTCATTTTTGTAAACTATGGGCACTATGTATAATTCTCCTTTTTTTTCTTTTAATGGCAAAATAGCACATGCAGGGCCTAGGCCTAGCTTTTTTTTATACTTATTTGTACATGGAGAGAGCGAAAAGCTTTTCTTAGGCAATTTTTACTCTTGTAGGTTTGCCATTGCCTGCCAAAAGGTGATCCCGTGTAGGAAAATTGTGTTTTTCTACTTTATGATTGTGCCTGCGCAGTACCAACTACACCACGCAAAAAAAGTTGCAGCAATGTTGAGCACTTTTGCGGTATATCGATGTCTTTATGTGAACTGATTGGTCAAATATACACGAGTTTCGCGAGAGAGAATAAGAGCAAATATAAATAATAAAAATAAAATATATAACAACACTTGATTACATTCCGGTGAGCGGCACATTAAGTACATACGAGTATTTACGTATATCACGGAAATATGTATACTTATACATATGTACGTGACTGCGTAAATCTATGATATTAAATTTCGATTTCTTAGATTTTATAATAATAAATAAAAATTATTTAACTATCCACCAAGAAGACCGATACTGTTTATTTACACTTTCGATTGTAATCTTTGTTACTGTTTAAAATGTTGGTTTTGCAATGTATGGTACAGTGGGTAGAAGGGGGTTAAAAATTTTTCCTTGTTCCTTGTAGGAACGTGCTCAAATACATTTGGGTTACCCGTGAAACTCTCTATGCCAATGAAAAACTTTGGCTGTAATGAATTTAACTATCCGAAACAACATCCACAAAAAATGCTAACTAAACTAACTAAAAAAATGTGGTAACTCGAATGATTTCTACGAATAATAATATTAATATTAATAATATTATATGTATATAGAGAGTTGTAAAAACCGAAACTTAAAATTTTGCCTTTCACTACTTGACAGGTGTATGATAAAAATGATGATGTAAGCAAAGACGATACTGATGATGATGAAGTTGATTTTGATTTTGGTGAAGAAGCAAGAGATCATATTTTTTAAATGAGTTTCTAAATGAAGAAATGTTAATATGAAGCTTTCGTACAAATTTGCCTTTTTTTATCAATATGCATTTAAAAAACTTTGTTTTGTTATTGTTTTTAATTTGCAAAATTATTTTCAGAATTTTTGGCAAGTTCATCTGTTAGAGTATATTCTATGCATGTATTTCAAAACACGCATGCATGAAGGTTATATGCGTGTAGTGGACGCACATTTCCCACGCTATTCATACTGCTACCGAAGAGGCGCTAGGCTACCACCGTGGACGGGAGAAATATGTGGTACGAAAAACGAGTGTTGCAATGCTACAGAAGCGAAAAACGCTGTTTACAGAGCCACCCCGCAGTCAGTTGCAACGCGAGCTGCTAAGGAGCGATACGGAGAGTATAGGAGACAGGAGAAACGTCGTTTCAGGCGCAAGAAAAGAGATGCAGAAAGAGTAGGATCCAGCATAACCAACAATAATGTCTCTTACCAACAGGTGTTACTACGGGCTTAGTAGGCAATTGAGAAGTATATGGCGCAGGGACGTTGACATTGACCATCAATGTCGAGAGGCTGTTAGGAGCTGTTAAGATCTACGGTCCAGTATGCGTGGACGACGAGTATGGAATAAGATGGAACGATGAGCTGTAAGAGCTGTACGCCGACACTGACATAGTTAAGCGTATAAAAATACTGCGGCTTCGCTGGCTGGGTCATGTTGAGCGAATGGAAGAAAGCGCTCCGGCTAGAAGAATGTTTTATTTGAGGAACACGAGGACGCCCTAATCTTCTTTGGAAATGCCAAGTACAGGGCAACCTGACTGCACTTCGCCTTATCAACTAGCGCCAGCGCGCGCATAGCAGAGGCGACTGGCGAAGCTTTATAGAGCTGATCATCGGTTGTAGTGTCAGTTAAGTAAGTAAATAAGCATGAACGTCAAGTTTGCCATTTTGTACGCGGTTGTAGTTGTTGTGGTTTTTGCCTGTTCTATATACATTGATTTTATTCTCTCTATGAAAAACTTGACGGTCAAAATAATTATTACATTACTTGGCTGAGCGAATTTATCTCCTCTTTTGGTACCATTTACCCCACTGTGCGTAGATGGGGTAGTGATTTCATGTATATCACTTCATAAAAACATTCATAACTTACATAATTTTCACGTCCACAAAAAGTAAAATAATCAAAATTGGCGAAAGCTCTGGGCTATTTTTATAATATTTTGTAGATTTTTAAAAACTAGGGTTTTTTTAAATGGGTTTAAAAAATGTTGTTCTAATTTTTGAAAAGGACAATCAGAAGATTTCCTTTATTCAGTCATGAAATAATGGGAAATAAAAAAAAGGCATATTTTTTTTAGTTACTGTAAAATTTTTACTGTAGTACTGTAAAATTTGCTAAAAAGCATAAAGCTGATTTTTTTATTTTTTTTATTGGTCTTTATCGACCCCTAAAGTTTCAAGCCTATCGGAGACAAGAAGTGTGAATCGTAGCAGTCTTAGCTTGGAATGTCCCCTATATTTGATAGTGATTTCTAATTGATTAGGGGTGAACCAGAAAAATTTTAGAATTTTTACGTATCCATTATACGCAATTGTCAAGAGTTAGGAGTGAAAGTATCTATATATAGTACAATTTGTTTCTATATTAGTTATTTTCATCTTTGATCTACATAAGTCAACATGTCGAGCCAACAACAGCGCCGCAAATTAATACTGGACAATTACTTGACTAATAAGACAAAGTGTAGACTAAGCAATGCAAGGGAAAGCACAGTGAGCTTAGCGACGGTTTATAACGTCATAAACAACTGCAACCAAATTATAAAGCCGCCTTCAACAGCACGAAGCTGTATGATAACCAAATTCGATTGCGTAAGTCTCGAAGATGAGACCTACTTTAAAGCGGACTTCAACTTGTTGCCTGTGAATGCCTATTTCACAACAAAGAACAGGGATGCAACACCCAGAAAATATCAAATTTTCAAAACACTTCATGGTTTGGCAAGTTATTTGCACCTGCGGTCTACGGAGCAAGGCGTTCATTACGACAGGAACAATTAACTCCAGAATTTATATAGAAGAATGTCTGCAAAAACGTCTTCTACCATTTATTCGAAAGCACAAAGGAACCGTTTTATTTTGGCAAAACCTAAACAAAGTCATTACTCCAAGTCAACTATGGAATGGTGTAAGGAAAATAATGTCACAGTGGTTTCAAAAGAGGAAAATCATCCCAACTGCCCGGAACTTCGGCATATTGAAAGATATTGTGCTATAATGAAGCAAAACCTAAGAAAATAAAGAGTTTGCAAAAATGATGTAGAATTTTGAAATCGATGGAGTCAAGCCTATGCAGTAGTCACAGAACGTATTGTCCAGTCTCTACCTAAGAACGTTAAGAACAATTTTAAACAATTTCGCAACCGCTAATAATGTTTGAATCAATTTTTTTGTGAATTATTGTTTAAAAAATGCTTAATAAACTGAACTTTATTTGAGTGAAATCGGACTGTTGGTTGGTTTTGAAGATCTCCACAAAAATTATCACATTTTTCTGGTTCACCCCTTAATTATGCCAGAATTTCTTTTGATCATGCACTGTATCGACACTATTTTTCTTATTTCTTCTTATACTATACCAATCGGATTTTTATTCACAATGATTTTTCTCTACTTATAACACTACTTTTACATATGCTATTAAAATAGTAATTGTAAATTTAATAAAGAATAAAATTCCACTTAAACTATAAATTTCAAAACTAAATTACTTAAAATTCCTATAATATTATTACGATAAGAATGAATTTCGAAAAATATGATAAGGCAATTAACGACATTTGAGTAAAAACCAGTTATAACTTTAATTTTGGAAAGCTCCGCGTTACTTACTATCATCAAATAGTATTAAAGAAATATGTAAAAGTTTTGCCAAAAATTAATCGAGGATGTTTCGGAATCGATTGCAGACTGCCAATTTTTCATGAATTTCTTACATTTGAAAAAAAAAGAAAAATGTTCTTCAATAAAGTTAAATTAAAGGAGCGATTTGAAATTGATTGTGACTCAAACTGCATCGTTTTTTTTTTTTTTTTCGTTTTTTAAAGATGACAGGAGTTTACGAAAATTTGGAATTAAAAAGGAACAAGTTTGCCGAGCAAAAAATTTAATTAGTCCTATTAGTCCCATACGTATTTTATTCCAATATACATATTTCCTTCTTACCCCTCACCTTTAAGAACATATAATATGTACAAATAATAAAATAAAATGTACAAATAAAACATGAATGACCTGAATTTAACTTTCGAGTTTAGAATGAATATTCTGTATTTCACTCAAAAATTAAATACAGAACATGGTTGATAAAGCTGATATACGAACCTTTGCAAAGATGCGATAGTAGATTAATTTAAGCCAAGTTAGAAATGGATTTCGAACGACATAGTTTTGGTTGTTGTGAGAATCATTGTCATGCACTGTATCGACACTATTTTTCTTATTTCTTCTTATACTATACCAATCGGATTTTTATTCACAATGATTTTTCTCTACTTATAACACTACTTTTACATATGCTATTAAAATAGTAATTGTAAATTTAATAAAGAATAAAATTCCACTTAAACTATAAATTTCAAAACTAAATTACTTAAAATTCCTATAATATTATTACGATAAGAATGAATTTCGAAAAATATGATAAGGCAATTAACGACATTTGAGTAAAAACCAGTTATAACTTTAATTTTGGAAAGCTCCGCGTTACTTACTATCATCAAATAGTATTAAAGAAATATGTAAAAGTTTTGCCAAAAATTAATCGAGGATGTTTCGGAATCGATTGCAGACTGCCAATTTTTCATGAATTTCTTACATTTGAAAAAAAAAGAAAAATGTTCTTCAATAAAGTTAAATTAAAGGAGCGATTTGAAATTGATTGTGACTCAAACTGCATCGTTTTTTTTTTTTTTTTCGTTTTTTAAAGATGACAGGAGTTTACGAAAATTTGGAATTAAAAAGGAACAAGTTTGCCGAGCAAAAAATTTAATTAGTCCTATTAGTCCCATACGTATTTTATTCCAATATACATATTTCCTTCTTACCCCTCACCTTTAAGAACATATAATATGTACAAATAATAAAATAAAATGTACAAATAAAACATGAATGACCTGAATTTAACTTTCGAGTTTAGAATGAATATTCTGTATTTCACTCAAAAATTAAATACAGAACATGGTTGATAAAGCTGATATACGAACCTTTGCAAAGATGCGATAGTAGATTAATTTAAGCCAAGTTAGAAATGGATTTCGAACGACATAGTTTTGGTTGTTGTGAGAATATTCACGTTGTTGAACGCGACGCAACATATCCATGCTAATAGTAGGATAATGTACGTAGCAACCTATTTTGCAGGATCCAAGGAAACGAAATAATGGTAAGGTGAAAGCGTAACCCATCGTTTCTATGTAGACGTCTGGTGGAAATTTACAAAGCGCTTCTAGACCCAAGAAGATGGAACCTATGCTCTGACCCAGAAGAGTCAAATAAGGATACCTGTTTGCCTCCACCCAATGTCGCTTTTTTAAATAAACAAAGCTAGTGTTTTCCTCATCCACGCTGATATCAAAGACGTTGCGGGCTTTCTCCAGAATGCTATTTGGGGAACAGTCGACATCTCCTGTGTAAATAACGACTTTTACGTTATCATATTTAGCCTATAAGAATAAAAGATTTAAATTTACTCATATTATATGTAAGTAGACATTTTTGCAGAAGCAATTTAACTTTAAAAAATAAATGGAATGGTTTTTTTGCGATAAAAAGTCTCAAATTACTCTAGTCAACAAGAAATTTACCGATACCGTATACATCATTTTTATATAATTCGCGCGCATTCCGGTGAGTTCAATGCGACATGGAGCCATTGCTGTGCACCTTCTGCAACTGTTCTGTTGCCGGTTAAAAATTTTTAATGCAAAGCAACATTTGAAAACTTCAAAACATAAAATTGCGAAGTACACAAATGCTGCTGACTGGTGGCAGAAACGATTAATCCATTTAATATAAATTGAGCAAATCCTTAAAATATATAAACCAGCATACATGCAATACCCGGAACAAATACAATTTTCAGCTTCAGCGCTTTAATTCTGAAACTGATAAACAAAACTTATTTAATAAAGGCTTAAAAAACTATAATGAACTACCACTTGAACTAAAGAATTGCAAAAATATAAAAATATTTAAAAACAAATTAAGAGAATATTATAATTCGCTACCAATTAGATAATGCATTTTTTTAACGAGGAGGAAAGCAATAAAAGTTCAGTCAGTGCGAGACATTCTTACGCTAAAATCACCTCTCGTCCGGACGGATATTCCTCCCGGAACCACCGTTTGGTATTACGTCGTAAGGCCGTAATGAGCTTAACGCTCAATCGTTAGTTATGGTTCTGTCCATATCAGTCCGGTTGCATCGTCAGTTTACGACTGCCTCCATATTTTTGGCATATTCCGCATTTCCGGTATTTACTATGCGTTCGGCTACGCGCACGTTCTGGATTGGATAGCGTATTCATGCATGGTTGATCCGATAACTTCCCCAGCTTTAGTCGAAGTACCAAACGCTGTCGTTTCCAAGAGTCTGGGTAGATGGCTTCCTTTAAGCACTTGTCAAATGTAGCAATATTATCAGCAATACTTCTTAGGGTTGCAAGTACCTTACTGGCAGTGACGTCTGGTGCTTGCGCGTACCTGTGCTGTTTCCGAGCGAGTAGAACACGTGGGCTGCTCTGCTCTTGAGCCTTTGACCTTTAACATTGCTGTCTTATACGCTAAACCCCAGGCTCTCGAGGAGTATACTGCTGCGACGGTTGGCGGTATCAGCGTTATCCCTCGTTGTGGACCATGCATTAAAGTCAACGTCTATCAAAAGTGGGTGCTTTTCACGCTCCTCTTCCACCAATGCTGTCATAGCTTCAAATGCTTCAACGCTCATACTAGGTGGAGCGTAGCAGCTGAAAAAGTAGATTCCACCTAACTTGATCCATGTGAAGCCCTCTTTGACGGTTGCCATCCTTCCTTGCAGAGTGGCGTTGCCTAGCGCCCAAATAGCTGCCTTCCCTTATTTTGCTTTTCACACAGCCGTTGCGGACTCGTTGCGCTTTTATCACGGGTAGGCTGATGAGAGATGACTGCGTACTGTTGCACCACTTGTATCAATACTAAGTTAACTGGTATCTTTTTTTTTATGTGCTTGTTTGAATTTTTTTTTAATTTTTTTTTTGCTTTTTTTAACTATGAAAATATTTATGGTAAAAGTGGATTTTTCTGTGCATATATTTAGTGTCTCTACAAACGAAAAAAATTATTTCCCCCATTTACGAAATTTTTCCATCTCCGGATTTTTTTTATAAGTAAGCCTACTTTAATAGATGTTTTACTTTGCGTGACTCCAGTGATAGTAATTTGCATCTAGGTGCTCGATTTTTAAAATCGTTCTTTATGTGAAGCCATAAAAATTGCGTCTTTACATAATTTTTTAAATTATGAAAATCTGTGGGGAATCACAAAGTTATATAAACCAGTTTTTTTTGGAATCGCTAAAATAATATAATTAGATGATTTTCGATCGTATTATCGCCTACAACTTTTTTGCTTCTTTACAAATTTTTTACTGCCATTCCAATTATATAGGTTTCGTTAGGCCTACACTAGAGGGCGCTGTCATAAAATTTTTCGTATTTTTTTACGTATTTTCAAAATTAATACATATACAACGTACGCCAGAAAACATATTATTCTGCATATTACCTATTAAAACACATACCTAATTAAGAGATAATGAACTTTAAAACTGATACTGATAACTGAACTCATAGCTACCGACATTTGGTGACGAGAGAAAATAGATGAATGTTATATTATCTGTTTCGCAGATTGCCCGAGGTTAAATCTCGGCACAAGCAAAATCAAAAAGAAAAAAAAACTATTTTTCTACAATCCACCACCTCTTGGGAGGCAATGGCAAACCTACAACAGTAAAAATACATATGAAAAGCTTTTCACTTCGTACTGTAGGTCCATACATGTACAAATATAACACGCACAACATGAATGGATGCGAAAAGCGCGGCCTAGGCCCAGTTTTAAGTTAAATATAACTTATTGTCATAGTGTTGATAAAATAAATAAAAATATTGTGTGCGTCAGTGGGACGCCCTGCAGAAGTTTTCTTCTTCAGAACGTTTGCGTTTTGGGTTTTAGATTCAAAGTTTTATAATCGTTTCATTTCTTATTCTTTTATGTATGTACCAAAAGATAGTTTCATCGGAAATAAAAAAATAAATAAATATGGTGAAAGTCAAAAACATTTGGCATGTCGTTGGCTATTCGAAGCATTCTAGACATTGGTTCGCTGCTGCCATAATTTGTTCGGTGAGTATTAAGACGAAAAGGGTACAGACCTAAGATTACGTGTTAATAAAAATAGTTTGGAGCAACGCGGGACAGTCAATATTTCCAGCTAATAATTGGTGAACAAATGCTGTATCGGCGGTTTTTCGGTGTATTTCAAGGGACTATATGTTAATTAGTTTTAGACGATCCTTATATGGGGGCAAGTTAAACGGATCCGCAAGGCCGAAAAAATCTGCGTTGCACTGTTTCAATTCCAAGGGAATGGGTGTTGTAATAAGGGGACCAGACTTGGGTAGCATATTCAAGAATTGGCCTGACAAATGTAAAATAGAGAGATTTTGTGACATATGGGTTTGAGAATTCTTTGGACCAGTGTTTCACAAACCCAAGAGCAGAGTTGGCCCTATTTACAACGCCATCAATATGGGAATATGGAAAATATAGTTCCTTATCACAGATAACACCCAAGTCTCGTAACGAAATTACAGAGGGGACAATGTTATCGCGTATGAAATATATCCCAGGCAGTGAAGGAATTCGCTTTCTGGAATATGTTATAAATCGACATTGAGCTTGAGACAATTTTTATCGCATAATTTTGAAAAATTATTCAAGTTATCTTGTAGTAGGCGATAGTCAGCATAGATAGAGAGCTGAGAGTTTTTGATGATACAATCGTTAATTGTGAGGACAAAAATCAAGGGACCAAGGTACTTCCGGAGTCCCTTTAGGGACTCCGGAAGTAGCCACAAAAGGTTCAGATGTGGAAGACCTAAATATGACATTATATATCCGATTTTCCAGGTAAGATTTTATCCATCTTATAAACCCCGATTGAAAGCCTAAAACGTTGAAGTCGGTACCAATTACATCGACTACAGTGCCATCTTCCAATGTGTACTTGATATAAATTCGATTTACAATGGAAAACTATTGCATCATAAACTATGCCCTTTTTATGAAGTGAAGTAATGTAAGAACTCTTCCAGAGTGTGGCCAAATTGCTTCTGAGATAGAAAGTTGGAGTAGAGTCCAAATGGGTTGCGCTAGGACGTTTTGACATTCTTTTATAACTATTGCAGGTAAGCCATCTGGGCCGGGGGGTTTGTATCTTCTCTTTTACAACTTCAAGGGGTATTTCGATTGAAGATAGAGACGTTTGGGAGCAATTACTCATGTATGAAAAGTAATCAGGGTCAGGTTCTAGCACATGGCTGGTGAAAGACTGGCTAAAGAAATGGGCAAACAAATTTGCAATTTCTTTTGGGTTGTCTGAGTAGGTGTCACCCAATTTCAAAGAAGCCGGGCAAATATTTGATTTTCTTTTAACGTTAATAAAGTGAAAAAAACTTTTAGGGTCAGAGATGGTGGCTCTCTGATGTAATGCAATTGTTGGCATCTGAAGCGAAAACAAGATCAAGTTGACGGTAAATGTTATTAGTAATACCACTTAAATGGAAAGGACCAGAGTTTAAGAGACAGTCAGTAAAAATAATTTCCTTGTCTGAGAAGATATTAGACGCGAAATAATAAGATTTGTCATCATATTGTACCCGTTTGAGATTGGGAAGTTTAAAATCCCTAACAATTATGACAGTGTCCGAGGGGTCAACAGCATCTTATATAGAATCAAAAGCATCTACAGCCTGTTGATAGCCATTGAGAGAGGCGAATATAACAAGAATGATCTTAGTTTTGAAAACTGCAACTGTTTCATCACCAATGCTAAAAAAACTCTGAACTTACTAAACCAGGGAAAGTTAATGAAGGAGATCAACGTTTTCTATATAGACAAACAGTAGGTGCGTAGGAGCAAGACCTTACTTAGCTTATAGTGTTGGGTTCTTGTCAAGATTGTTGGAAATCCAATTTTTGAAGATGTCTTTAGATCAGTCGGGCAATTTTGATTTTCCTATTCACATGTGAATAGGCTCACATTCTCTGCCGACGCAATACTGTCACACGTGCATTATAAACTTCTTTATGTAACTTACGAACTATTGACGAAAATGGAATTCGGGACAAGTGTGAGAGTAATTTTGTCAACGCAAATCATGTTAGTTAACTTTCAGCATTCATGTAAGAAACGGTTGAAAATGAGGTTGGTAGATGGGCGTAGTACCTGCCATACAACCCTTTTGGGAATACTATAAGAAATTAGATGTAGTACTATAACATTGGTTGTTATTGAGAGATGAAAGTCATAGCTCCGACCGAAGAACAGAGTGATACAAATTGAAGATTTCTCGAAATTCGCTGACGACGAGCTATAAATACATGAAGTTTAAATTTAAAGTTTATATTTATTGTAAAAATCTATGGTAAACCACATTTTTAGTTTTCTTAATATCTTGGCACTAAATGAATAATACTAATGGTTTACCTACACGTGAACAGGCTACGTGTAATTGTCCATGAGAAAATACTGGATATTCTAAGTTGATACCACAAATTTCCAAAGATTGACCTTGCGCTTTATTAATGGTAATTGCGAATGCAACTCGCACTGGAAATTGTACACGTTTGAATTTGAAAGGCAAATCGGTCTTCACCTTTTAATTTTCTAATCAAAATAGTTGATATTATAACATTGGCCATCAATTTTTTCACAGCAAGCCTCGTACCATTGCAAAGTTTCGGTTGATTCAAATTACGAAGCATAATAATAATCGCACTGACTTTCAATTGAAGGTTATGCGGCGGTAATCCGGGTAAATCCAAAGAATTCAAAAATTTTGTAGAACAGTTAACCGCATCTTCATTGGTAGCAGTATCAATAGACTTATACGAAACCAAAACACCAGGTATTTTGGATTGTATAGCAAAATTTAATTCATTGACAATGAGAGATATTCGGGAAATTTCCAATTTGTTTGGTGGAGGATTAATTTTGTTGTTCGTGTTCAATTTCAAAATGATGCATCAGCTGTTGAATTTTCAAAGCAATTGATGGCAGTTGGGAATGGTGCAATGCCAGTTGATTAGACTGGATCGATTACGTTGCCGGATACCTTTTGTAGAATTACACCATCGTTTCCGCTCTTTGCGCTGCATTCTCCTAGGTAAAATACACACGCTGTCCGTTTTCAAGATGAACAGCTAAATGCTGCACGGTTGGGTAATGTTCATGTAACGAAAATGAAAAAATGCGCCTCGTTACTCAATTTCATCTGGTGTAATTTTGTTGACTAAAGCAAATGAGAATGTGTGCATGGGGCAATTCACGTTTCTGTCACTCAATTAAGTGCATCCAGCAGCGCACTTCACCAAACACTTCTGCTTTTACAATGAAATTCATGAATAATGAAAAATCGAAAGAAATTCAATTTCAAATTATGCGCGGCTCGATAAGTTACACGGAACGATGGCTTTGTTTCAGAAGAAAACTTTCTCACTTGTGGAAAGATAAGCAAATTGTATCAAAACAAATGATTTCGTTAAAAAATATGACAATAAAAATATGAAATAAAAATACATTCCTTATTGATGTGTTTTCAATTTGAAGTGAATGCGTTGAAGGGTTCAAAAGTTATAGGCATTTTACTCTTTTTGCGGGCGTGGCAGTGGGCGGATAAATAGCCTATGTCCGTCAGAAAAGCATGTACTTTAACAGGAACGTTGAATTTTTGAAAAAAATCTAACCATTACCGAGATCATTCATCACACACATACCATATCTTCATTTCTATATATATCGATTTTTGTTACTAATGAAACTATCGAATAAACAATATCGAATTCCTTGATAGTTAATAAATTTTCATTTATTTCGTAGTTTGGTCATAAGTATAATGGTTATGTTACCATAACTGACTATTGTAAAAAGAGAACTTCCTAAAATGAAAAAAGAGGACAAAAAATGGACAAGTAGTGAACAAGAAGTTTATAATCCAGAAAATAAAGTCGTATACTTTAAAGAGCACATTCATTCGTTGTTTTATTCACTAAATGAAATGTCAAAATACACAGTTTAAATTTTAGCAATTCTTCTTTTATAAAGAATCTTTTATTGTTCCCCTTCATAAAAATGGTGTTAAATCTAATATCTCAAATTATACCTCTATAATAGCTAAATTAAGTGTGATACCTAAGTCATTTGAATTAATTGTTACTACTCAAATTATGTACTCTGTCACATTGATCAACAAATCGTAATATAGGTTCCTTAAGGGTAGATCTACAACGACGAACCTTTAAAATTCACTGCATGTGTACTAAATGGATTTAGGTTTGATATTTGCTTTCCGCCCTTGCTTTTAAGATAGATAGAGTCATATATCAGTAATAGAAAACAAAAGTATCTAGAAGATACACCATTTTGCAAGTATATTTTTAGTATTTCCCAACGTTGTTCAAGCGTATACCGACCTATTTCATTAACCACAAATATAAAAAGGAATTTTCCGTTATATTACGAATGACATTAGTTAGATTGCCTTTCTCATCGCCTTTAGTCGCTATATTTAATATTATTAGATTGTGATCATTACAAAAATCCAGAAATTATTCCGCTGGACAATTGCAAAGAACATGGAAAGTAGTTTCCTTCTCATCGAGGCAGCTTCTGCAGAAGTCGTTAGTGGGCAGTCCTAATTTATTAACATGTTTTCTAATCAGACAATATATATGTTGCCAATGAGGATCTTTTTAGAGAGCCGCGAGAGTCTGACCTCTTCGAGTTGCATGATGGCTAGATTTATTTTGTGTGGGACCACGTGTACGTGTCACTCCTTGGGCTGCATGAGGAGTAGTATTTCCCAACGTGCCTAGCCATGCTAATTCATCGACTTCGCAATTACCCGGAATGTGACCCGGTACCCGTTAATGGTGTTCCATGAAACGGTTTCATTTAGAGATAGGCGGCGGTGATTGCAGGTGAAGATATAAATATTACAAGGTGATAGGTCACTTCACTTCAGCCAATCAGTTACTTCTTTAATATCGCCAATATCTCTGCTTGAAATGCGCTGCAGTGATCCGGGAGGCGAAAAGATAATTAAATGTCCAGACAAGACTGTTTTCAAAGATGCCCCTTCCCACCCTGCAATCAAGTTTAGAACTATCAGTAATAAACTGAGTGGAGCTCTCAGGCTGGTCTACCCTCTCTCCCATTCGTGTTTGGTGGGATTTTATTATCAAAAGAGGGATTAGCGAGAGTGTAGTCGACCTTTTGGATATTGCATGTTTTGAGCGTCGAACACATGCGTCCAAAATGGTTTGTCTGTAAGTATCTCCTATTTCTTGTTGTAGTTCGCCAATTCTTATTGTAAGGTCTCCGATTATTATTAGGCTAACGACATTGATTTCATTAAAATTGATTTATAAAATACATACATATAATGTCTAGCATTCCGCTTGCTTACTTTTCCGCTTTTGATTACTTCTTCCATATTACCAAACTCATGCAATATTCCATTTTTAACTAGATATTTTTTGATACCGTATATGCACCAGCCTATCGCTCTGGCAATTGAACACTTCTTTGTTCCATTATATGTACGAGTACGTGTAATATAAATATTTCCTGCGATGTTAAAAATTTAAAGTTAAAAAACATATTTTCTGTATTAAAACCTAAAGAATTAGAATTATGTTTTTAGAGATTTATTTACACATTATTGCAAAATTTATATAAAACTTAAAACGAGTTTCTCAAACAATATGGGTATTCAATCAAAGCCTTGATAAATGTTTAGTCAGAATAGGCTCCTACATTTCCCAACACATTTTCATGAAATTTTGCATTTAAAATCTTTAAACATTTGTTTAGGTTATTGTCCATTTCAAATTCTTAATTTTTTTAGTAGTTCTCTGAAACTAAGTATAAGATACTTTAAAATAATGAATGAAAAGATTTTAGATCTCTACTGCATACTAGTATATCTAACACAATACTTTACCTTAAAGTAACTTTTTATAGTAAAATTCCATTATCTTTTGTTGCCTTCGAATTTTTTTTTTCTAAATATTTTTTGTTTGTGATTTCTGCAGCGTAGCGGTAGTGCGTTGGACTGTTACGCAGAGTGTCAGGGTTTCGAATCTCGGCACAGGCAAAATAAAAAAACAAAAAAACAAAATTAAAATAAAATTAAAATAAATTTCAAACAAAAAAAAAAAAAAGCTACAACAACAAATGGCAAACCTACAAAAGTAAAAATTGCCTATGAAAAGCTTTTCACTTCGCCGTTCGGATTCGGCATAAAACTGTAGGTCCCTTTCATTCATGTACAGATCTAACACACACATCATGAGTGGATGCGAAAAGCTCTGCCTCTGGCGCTACATGCGGTTATTGTCGACACTGATAAACTGAAGTTCATTGTGGTAAAAGCGTAACACTTGCCACAATAGCAACGTATCTCTTTATCGGTGTCCTGTGTGATTGCATTCCCTCTTTTATTCTCCCTCCTTCTTCCTTCCATTCCACACAATGCTCTGCATTCATAGGGGTACACCCCGTGTGTTGAATGAATCAATAAAAAAAATTAAAAATTCACTACTCATTTGTCTCTATCTCGTTTTCCTCACGTAAATATAACATGATATGCATGTGCATGATCTACATACTATTATCAATATGAGTGTATGAGTGAGATAAAAGAAAATGTAAGATTGAAGACAAGTTGGTAAGATTGGTTTTGTGACGCGTATTCACAGAATGCGTAAGAGTTTACCTTTATGAAGCCAAAACAAATAAAGGAATATGTCAAAAAAGTAGTTTGCCAGTGACGGGCAGCGAAGCTGCGCATAGCCCAGCAGCTAATTAATGCTTTTGATTTCACCGTTCATATTGGGCAAAAAACTGTAGGTCTCTTCACTTCGTACATAACTCTCACACGATAATAAATTTGAGGATCATAAAATCTTCAAATAAACTCAAAAAAGTAAAAAAAAAAAAATATTTGTCTACACGGCACCACTTGGAAGGCAAACCTAGAAGAGTAAAAATTTCCTATGAAAAACTTTTCACTTCGCCGTTCGGATTCGGCATAAAACTGTAGGTCCCTTCCATTCGTATGCAAATATAACCCGCACAACATGAGTAGATGCGAAAAGCTCGGCCTTTGGCGCTACATAAGTTATAGTCGACATTGATAAAAAAAAAAACTTAAGTTCATTGTTGAAAAGGCATAACACTTGCAACCATTACTGTCTATCTCTTTATCGGTGTCCTGTGATTGCATTCCCTCTCTCATTCTCCCTCCTTCCTCCCACCTATCAATCTTCCTTCCAATCAACTCTATGCATTCATAGGGGTATACCCTGTGTGTTGAAAGCTACTTTCGGGGTTACAATAGATTTTTAAGGTCGCAGTACACATACCCTCTAATCAATCAATCAACCAGATAATTATGCTCATGCTATACCATATTACGTTCATAACACAAGGGAACCCGAGATTTGGATGTAGACAGGAGGGTCATAGACCTTCCGGAACCCTCAGTCAGTTAGACCATTGTACTTCGTCCCGATAGGGTTACAAATGAGCCAAATTTCGGTATTTCTTCCATTCCACACAAATTATAGAATACCTAGTCAGCATACCTGAAGAGCTCGAACTGCACACCATAATACACGTTCTCCTCCACCACCAGCATTACAGTATGGATGGAAGATTCCAACTTTCACAACATTTCCGGTAGAGCCGGTCAAATTAAATTTACGTTTTCTGATCCATTTTCTAAGTGTAAACAATATCAATGAGAACAACAATAATGACGACAGCAACAAACAGATACTGTGAGAGTACTGAATTAATACCATGTCCAATCTAGAAATTATGAGGGCTATTTACGTGTGGAAAAGCATTTCCTGAGCTGTTGTAGAACCAGATAATTAACTTAAAGCAATAACTGGAATAAACTGCCAACGTCAACCTTCAACTTTAGCAGAAAAATACTTATATCATCTGGTGGAATACAGCGTGACACAGATGAAAATTCGTAAATTTGTTCATACCTTTTAACAAGCAAAACAGATTGGATGCAGTGACAACACGACGACGTATGAGTCCAAAAAACAAAAATCTAAAGACCAACAAATTTAATTTTTCCGCAGTTCAAAAGACAATATTTGAGTTAATAGTGCGAGCATATTAGAGCGAATTTCATCTTAATTTAGAAATTTCACCAAATAAAAAGTACAATTTCAGACGAAATTTAGCGAAATGCACATGAAATGTGGACAAGGCTATCTATCTATCTCAATTTTTTAATATTTTGTAAAGAATTATTTTTATTTTCATGCTCTTTGTCGGTTGAAAATTAAGCAGAAATGACAAATAGTGATGAAAACCATTACATACTTCTGAAAAATATTCGGATATTTGAAAATCAGAGAATGTTGTTCACACCGGAAATGAAAATATTATAGCTGGGCATATGTATGTAAATGCTGCAGAATCAAAAACATAATCACAAAGGATATTTTTTATTTTTTTTAGAGTTGATATTATATTTTTTTTATATAGTATGTACACTAGGACATAAAAAAGTAGTTCATGTATACAAATATTTTATGACTGTTTACTATGCTCGTAAGGCTTTGACTAAGTACGCGAAACCTGTTTTGCTGCATGCGGAATGGTGTCTAGCGTGTCTAAGCTCAATGAATCGCTGCCAGTTGCCATTCAAATGACACATTTCAAAGTTGGCAATACTGTAGAGACGACCTTTACATGTATATAATATTAGCTGTGTTCTTGTTGACGCGTATACCAGCTTATAAAAAGTTTGTACTAGAAATTAATGCTCTTAATGCTTATATCGCGACACTATGCATTACTGCGCCGGGATAAAAAAGTGTCGAAGGCAGAAGGTTGGTAAGAGATTTTCCTAATTTAAGCATATTTTAACGAAAATATTTATTTGAAAAAGTTTAATATTGAATACAAAAAAAAACATGCCCAGAAAGTAAAAGGGGTTCTTTTTGTATTTAGGGCTGTTTTAAGTAGTAAAATTACCCTTATTTATGTCAGAAATTTATTCAATTTGAACTTAGTGGTGCCAAGTTTAATCCTCAAAAAATTAAGCCGGGATACGCGTTTCTTTTGTCACTACGATAATTTTGTTTTATATGCGTCAAATTACATTTACAATTACAGGCATGCATTGGTGTTTCTTTAAAAATTTTATTTTGTTTCTTTGTTACATTTAACACTTAGAATGCAGAGTATTGTGTTGATTGGAAGGAAGATTTCATCTCTGTTGATTGGGGGATTGATTGCCCCCAATCAACAAAAATTTTCTACGTCTCCGACATTTACATATAAAACTATTTAATTTTACTTATACCTACGGTCTAGTGTTGTACATTTTTCGTCGAACTCTACGGTCTTAAGTCGGTTTTTGTTTAAATGTCGCGCATTGCCTGTCGTTGTTCAAACATATTAATTGCATAATCCAACTGGCGGATGGTTACTACGGTGCCGACTGAAGTGAAAGCGGGTCGGGTTGCTTAAAGCGTCAAGTAGTGCGAACACAACCACGTCGCTTCTGCGTTCAATCGCTCCATATCCAGGATGTATTGTTTGATGCTCTCAATTGGCTACTTGCAGCGATTCTTGAGTGCCTGATGTGCCTCTTGACTAATGGTACAACGGCATTCTTCGAAGAGGCTATTCTTTACATCTTCGTATGTCAAAGTACCATGCATCTACAAAAATCTGGCGATTCCACACAGACTACTTGATTGCAGCCACATCTGTGTGTAGAAACTCGTGTCGCGATGTTACTGCAGCGAAAAACATGGTATGTACATATGTAGTGCCATCTTGTAGTCAGTTGCAACGCGAGCTGCAAAGGAGCGGTAGAGATAGTTGAGGAGGGTGGAGAACGTCTTTTCAGGCGCAAGGAAATACAACCAGAAAAATGTGAGTTTAATTATATCAGACCAAGTAAAGCTGACTGCACTTGGGCTTACCAACTGGTATCAGCGCGCGCATAGCAGAGGCGTTGGCGAAGTTTTATCGAGGTGGCCAAGGCATATCATCGGTTGTATTGCAAAGTAAGTAAGTAAATATGGTTGAGATATCATTTACACTCTATAAAAAGTTGTATCTGACAATTCTAATTAGGTTATATTTGGCAATTCTAATTAGATGCTTGTCTGTAAGTTTGGGTAAATAAGTAATCATTAGGTTTTAAGATTATTTAGTTTGCAAGTGTTTGTTGTTATATACATATATATTTACTTTGGCAAATTTCTGAGATGAAGTTAATTCCTTTACAATTTAATCTTCGAAACGCCGGAAGTCTGTTTGAAGTTTAACGCTTGGTCGTTGTAAATACGGTGCGTCATGTTTAGCTTTGGAAACAAATTTTTTATGGTAGTGTGGCATCTACTGTTATTGTTATTACTATTCAAGTTTTTAATAATGGATTATATTCGCCCAATTTGGAACTGTTTAATAAATGTTTGCAGTTGTTTGCATTGTAGGGACGAATTGGGCAATCAGGTACTTATAGGAAACCATAAGTTTTGGATTTCACAAATAATATAGCTTTCGTTTTATACTAGTTTTATCATGAGCCCAGTGAACGTACTCATCTTCTGGCCGATCCTGTACATAGCAGTAGTCCCGCGTTGAGACGGTCTAATTCTGATAACTTAAGCAATGAGTTTTCCCAATCATTACCCAAAAAAGACGACCAGAATGCACTTTTTCGTTTGGTTCAGAATACGGCAGTGTAAGTCATGCATATGGATGGTTGGTAACAGAAGTGCCATTAACAAAAATAAAAATGGCAAAAAAGTAATTGATTTTAGAATACCATTTATATTATACTTTAAACAATATTGTATCGACTGGATATCTTCAGCAGAAATTAAAATCACTTGTGCGCCAAACCATCGATATGTGTACATATGTAAATATCATTTGTTGCTATCTTGCGTTCGAAAATGATGTGTTTAGGCTATTTATACACAAAAGTTAAGATATTTGTAAAGTTTGGCTTGATTTATAATTCTAAAAGAAAATATTTTGATCTAAGAAGAATAGCTTTTGGAATGATATTTTCATGTTTTAATTATTTCAGCAATATGATTGATGTAGGTGCAATGGATTCCCATAATCTGGAACACCAGGAAATCAATGATAAAATAAAAATATACTCACAGCGACTGCAACAACAATGGAGTAATATTCCTTATCCGGGAAAAGTTTCCACAGGTATATGAATTTATACCAAAATATAATTTACACAAAATGTAGAGTTTTCTCTACATCTTTTATGATTTTAGAATCGTTCCAACCTGATTTTCATATGGTTATGAGGAATTCTCTTTTTTTTCTGCTTAATCCTACATGACGACCGATAAACAAATATATATCTGTTTCAAGTTCCTTTTTCACCTTTTTTGTAGTTCCTTTTTGCTAAGTAATAAATGCATTTGGGGTTTTGTATGCATTATGACTTTATTTAATTTTTACTAATTCGATTTTGAAGTTCATATACTTATTTCAAATTTGTATTTTGGGGATCTGTTCATAACCTCATCTAAAATTTTAAGCAAATGACAATTTATAAAAATTAAAAGAAAAAATCGGAACATATACTTAAAAGCGATTTAAATGCACTTTATAAATTGTAGTGCTTAAATAATCAAAACCAAATATATGATAATTACAAGGAAATATTACCACCTCATAGGTGGTCTATCACGAATGGATAACGAAAGGATTGAAAAATTAGATGTAATAAAGTATCTGTGGTCGCTGTGGCGTAGTGGTAGTGCGATGGACTGCTACGCAGAGTGTCCGGGGTTCGAATCTCGGCACAGGCAAAATCAAAAATAGAAAAAATAATTTTTCTACACGGCACCACCTCTTGGCAGGCAATGGCAAACCTACAAGAGTAAAAATTGCTATGAAAAGCTTTTCACTTCGCCGTTCGGATTCGGCTTTAAACTGTAGGTCCCTTCCATTCATGTACAAATATAACACGCACAACAAGAGTGGATGCGAAAAGCTCGGCCTAGGCCCTCCATGGGCTGTTGTGCCATCAAAAGTAAGTAAGTAAAGTATCTGGGAATAAAAATTGATAACAAATTGCAATTCAATGAAAACGTCGACCTACAATATACTGGATCGCAAAGAAAATATACTTGAGATGCAAATAAAAAATTTTGGTTTATAGATCTATGATTGAATCCCTCTTCATCTACTACCTCACGATCTTTTTCATAGTAAGATTAGATTGCAGAAAATGCAAAATAGAGTGATGAGACTAATTCTTAAACGCTATAATACACCTATTATTAAAATGCTTAAAAGTTTGAACTGGTTGAGTGCTAAACAACAAATGTTTTACTTCACCATGAAATTATATGATCATCTGCCAGAATATTTACGAACCAATATTAAGTATACTAATGAAATTCATTAAAAAAATACTAGATTATGTACTCGTAAAAAACAATTTCAGTTACCATTAGTTAAAAACGAATCGGACAATAAAAACTTGCTTTATTAGTTGGCACTACAACCGATGATCGGTCTTGGCCGCATTGATAAAACTTCAGCATTTTCCTTGCCAACGGAGATTAGATCGTCCTCTTCCTCATGGGCCTCCTCCATTCTCGAATAAAACACCCTTCTAGCCAGATTGCCTTCTTCCAATCGTTCAACATCACCCAGCCAGCGAAGCTGCTGGAAATTTATACGCTTATTCCTTCTTATTTAATGCACTCGTCAACGAATATTGGACAATAAATCTTACGGAGTATCTTCCTCTCGAACACTTCTCTCATCATTGGCGGTCAACGACCACGTCTCAGCGCTATCCATTAGGACGGAAAGAATGGGGAACTTCTATATAGTTATTTTCGTCGGTCGAGAGAGGGATATGCTTCTCTATTAATACTAGTATTGCTGAATCCTAGGTAAATAAATCCTTTTCGTTGTGCTGGTGTTGTCGGTCAGTGTCATTTTTAAAGACGAATGAGATTTGCAGGGATACCAAAATCATTCATTGCGAAGTGCAAGTGATCCCTAATCATTCTGTCGAAGGCGGCTTTATAATCGACGAATAGATCCAATCAGTTAACAGCGATGGCTGTTAAGACCACCTCATAGTCAGACGATATTACTTTAACGCCGTCCATGATTGGGGTTTCCGGAGCAGAGTCCGCAGTGACGGAATTATTGCCGTCATCGCCATTAAGCACCTGCGAGAAGTGCTCTCTCCAAGAGGCCCCGGTTGTCAAACCCTTAGTTAGGGGTCTATTTTTTCGAAAAATTTTTGGACTTTGGTCCTGTCTCGTAACATCTTGATATCATTAAGTTCACGTCTTTCTGCTTCTCTTTTCTTGCGCCTGAAAATACATATCTCTTACCTCGTCAACTCTCTGTATCGCTCCTTAGCAGCTCCTGTTGCAACGTGCTGCAGGGTGGCTCTATATACTGCGTTTTTCGCTTCAGTAGCATTGCGATTCTCTCGGGCGTACCACATATTTCCCCGTCAACGGTATATCATTCACATATATCTTCAAATTGTTGAATGTTTTGCGATAGGGGTAC
This sequence comes from Palloptera scutellata, assembly GCA_958295655.1. Classification (NCBI taxonomy): domain Eukaryota; kingdom Metazoa; phylum Arthropoda; class Insecta; order Diptera; family Pallopteridae; genus Palloptera; species Palloptera scutellata. Next base: position 77,735,454 of record OY282449.1, on the reverse strand, counting down.
GAGTCGATTGGTAAAGACTTCGGCTGTGCGTTGTGATTACAGCTTTCCGAAATCCAGGTTTCTCTTTGTACCTATCCGTACGCGATTTGCTGCAACAAGTAGTAGTCTGAGTCGTTGTTTGGAAATAGTATTGTGCGTACGTCTAGTGCACTGGAAGCAAGCAATCCGTCGATCACAACGTGGTCAATCTGATTTCGTGTGTTTTGATAACGTTGTCGGTGGCTTCGTCGTTGAGACTGAATTTTCCGTTCGTTGGACTAAACAGACTCTCCTTGCCCACCTTGGCATTAAAGTCGCCTGATACGATTTTAATATCGTGGCGTGGGCGATGCTTATAAATTTTGTTGAGGAGCTCGTAGAAGTCATATTTGGTCGTTTCATCCTTCTTATCCGTCGGGGCATGGACACAAATTAGGCTAGTGGCACAAAGCAGGATAGTGGCAACTATCACGAGCTTCACCGAGTGTGCTCCTCCCCCAGATCCGCTAAAACTTACATTTATTACAGAATACTTAAAAGCTATAGCAAGCAACTTTCTAATGATATTAAATTGATTGATTTTGAAGGTGGGAAGATGGGTGCCGCATGAATTGACTGAAAGACAGCAAGAAAATCGAAAAACCACCCCTGAAATGTTACTCGCCAGCTACAAAGGAAAGTCATATCTTCATCGAATTGTTACTTGCGATGAAAAATCGATCTATTTCGAGAATCCCGAACGTAAACGATCATATGTTAAGCCCGGCTAAATCGACAGCAAAGCCAAATCGCTTCGGTAAGAAGACATTGCTCTGTGTTTTCTGGGATCAGCGAGGTGTTATCTGGTTTGACCTTCTGAAACCAGGTGAAACAGTTACTGGTTAACGTTACCAACAATTGACCGATTTGAACCCTGCTTTGCGCCAAAAACGTCCAGAATATCAAGCTAGGGAACACAAAGTGATTTTTCCTGAAGACAATGTATGGTACACTTCGAACAAAACAGATTAGGGAATTGGTAGATTCGTACAGCTGGGAAGCCCTCCCCATGCGGCTTACTCACCAGACTTGGCTCCATCTGACTACCACTTATTTTCATCAATGGGGCACGTACTTGCACTTCCATTCATACGAAAATGTGAAAAAATGGTTTGACTCAAAAAACGAAAATTTTGTTTTGCGAGTCATTCACAAATTGCCAAAGAGATGTGAAAAATGTGTAGCTAGCAATGGCCATTACTTTGAATATTGAATGTATAACCATTTTTCTGAAATAAACGTGTATTTTCTTAAAAAAAATATCGGTTTCATACTTGTACACCTGGTAATATTAAAATTAATTTGTTTTTTGTTTTCTAGAATAAAAAAAAATAAATTTTGCGAGCGCACATATCTTATCAAATTGTATGCATTTGGTTCGTTTTTCTTCTTTAATGGCACACATCAGACTAAGGACAGTCTAGGCCAAGCTATTCGCAACCAATCCATTTTGTGCGTGAGTGGCCTAAAATTTATTGTTGAATCTGAGCGGCGAAGTAAAAAGCTTTCCTTGAAAATTTTTTTTTTTAATGCTTATCCCTGTTTGTCAGGATGTAGCCCCGTTTAGAACAATTTTTATTTTTTTGTTCGCGATTTTTAAACCCGTGAACTCTGCATAGCAGTTTAGCACACTACCAACTACGCCACTGCGACCACAATCGTTCACAAACGAATAATATAAACTTAATTCGTCCGATTGTTGGTAGCAGTTGGTACTGTTAGGGACTAGTAGGCAGCGTATCTGGGTTCTCATCTCGGCACACTAAATAATCAAAAATGTTACTAACTGGTCGATTGGATTTGGTATGAGCACGCCGGGCATTCAGGTGACAATGAGTTATTCTATAAAAAACGAGCAAAAATGTATGTACAATAGTACGAAAACATGCAAGCCTGTACATTATTATTTTCATTTGCAGAAAAGCGAAGTTGTAAATATATTTAGATTTTAAAAGTGAATATTAAGTATATTATTTATAAAACTATTGAATAAGTAAGTGTAAAAAGTATTTGTACAACATGTTAGCTATATTCACGATGTGATGCAAATGTTGTTGATACGACTCTTGCCTTGAAGTTGCCACATATTCGCCACTACCTTAATCGCTTTTTTTTATAATCAGCCGGTCCAACAAATTATATTTGCATAATTTATTGCACATTCAATTGAATGATTTTTTTAGAGTTTGGTTTTTGGAAATTTAAAAAACATAGAAATTTTACAAAAGTGAATGCAATTTTTATTTGAATCGATAAATTAATTCCTGCCATTTACTTTTTAAAGATAATTTCACTTAAATGTTGCCCGTGGCCACGATTCAAGTGGTCCATTCTGAAAGTCCAATTTTGGCACACTTTTTCACACATTTCGGCTGGAATCTCACTAATGACGCGTTCAATGTTGGCTTCCAAAGCAGCATTCATGTTTGGCTAGTCCCTATAGACAAGAGATTTAACATAGCCCCACAAAAAATAGTCTAACGGGCTCATATCACACAATTGACCAATTGACTGCACCAAAACGTGAGATTAACTGCTCTTCAAATTCGCCTCTCAATTGATTCATGGTTTCGCATGCAGTGTGGCATGTGGCACCGTCTTGTAACTACATGTTAGCCAAGTCCAATTCTTGCATTTCCGGCAAAAAACATCTGTTATCATCGAACGGTACCTTTCTCCATTGACCGTAACGTTGCGGCCTTCATCGTCTTTGAAGAAGTACGGCCCAATGATGACGCCTGCCCATAAAAGGCATCAAACAGTGAATTTTTCGGGGCGCATCGGTAGCTGCTACATTGCCTCTGGCTGGACTTCACTCCAAATATGGAAATTCTGCTTATTCACGTATCCATTGAAGCAAAAATGAGCCTCGTCACTAAATGGACGTAGCTTGCGAAACACTTTTTTTACAGCGCATGAATTTTGATAATAAATTTCAATAATTTGTAAACGTTGTTCAGGCGTAAGTCTATTCGTGATGAAATGGCAAACCAAACAGCATTTTTTACTTTGGCACATGTCAAGGATCACGCCTGAACTGTCAGAAATATAAACGTCAAAAACCAAGTAGCAAAAAAATCAACCTTTGTTATATTTCACTCTCCTTATTGAAAAAATCGTTGAAAGTATTTTGGTATACCATTTTAGTGTTCCGTTGCGGACGAAATAGTATTAAAACAAACATTAATTTAGACCAAAAGCAACTCTGTAATGAACTCAATGTAACCACCAGACCGAGCACGATAAAAATGTGATGTGTTCGCTGTTCGGCGAACACTAGCATAACCACTAAGTGCCTTGTTATACAGACGGTCATGGTCAAAAAATTATTTGGTCGATATGAAATCACGCGATCAAAACAGTTTTATGTTGTGGAATTATTTTCAATAATTCACTTTTAGGAGCAAAATAGTACACGTTTGGTGAAAATGTATGGGGAAAACAAATAAAACTGCTTATAGCAACACTTTATATATCATCGTTTTAATAACTACGAAGCGCAAATTACTAAAAGTATGCAAGAACATACTAGTAACCCGCGATCAAATGCATAACATTGCCTTAAGCGAAAAATTGAAATAAAACCAAAACGCTGGAATGTTACCGAAGTGAATACGAAGTACGACGATAATATGTTAATGATATTAATGCTTTTAAAAAAGTTACAGCGGATAAAAGTTCCAGTACAAACTTTGTGTAAATGATTTATTATATTATAAAATTTCGAAAGACCTCAAAATTATATATATTTTCATTATCTAAACTAAATTCTGACGTGACTTTAGTCGGTTGTAACGCTTGCGACTATCGGTCTATCCCACAAGAGGGCATTTTTTTGTTGCACTGAATCACTCAGAATAGGTGGTGTCACACTTAATTTACTGCCCCCATAGAAGGTGGCTCGGCCTACTGCTCATACTTATAATTTCAGAATTATTTAAATAATTGGCAAGTAGTTAATTATTGTATATTATTTTTTGAAAAAGTGGCAATAAAAAAATTATTTCTATTAAATTGAGAGCTATAGCTAACTTTTGTAGTAGGCGTGGCAGCTCATCTTAGGCTAACTAGGAACAGAATTTTTATTTTTTTTATCTTCTCTACTAGTTTGTATTATGACGGAAATTTTGTTTTTATTTGCGGTTGACGAAATGGGTCGATATACGCTTGAACAACGTTGGAAAATACTAAAAATTTACTTGCAAAATGATGAATCTACTACCGAAAGTGTAAAAAAATTACGTTCAAAATTCAGTAGAAGGGAAGTGCCTTCCACGAAATTTGGGAAACGTGTGCGTAAAACTGGGTCTGCGTTACAATGAATGGTGTGTGCTACCACACAATGATAACTGATTATTTGTGCCCTATTTTGGAGTTATATCGAGTTCGACAACATTTAGTTCTAGCAAGATGGTGCGCCGTGTCACACAAGACATGAAACAATCGATATTTTGCGTGGGAAGTTAGAAAACCGCATTATTAGCGGTTTTGGTGATGTGTATTGGCCGCCACGCAGTTGCAATTTGACTCCGTTGAACTATTATTTGTAAGGAGCCGTTAAAGATAAGTTTTACGTACCATTCAGGAACGATTGAGGTTTTTAAGGAAAAATTGGTGCAGCCATCGGTCAAGTATAGCTCCCTACAATCGAAAGTGTACTGAAAAATTAGGTTGATCGTATGGATTATTGCAACCCCAGCCGAGAAAGTCATTTGAAGGAAATAGTGTTCCACAATTAACCGGAAGGAATGTACTTACGAATAATAAAAACCGCATTGAAAAAGTTATTTGTTTCTTATTTCCACTAATATCAAATTCCAAATTATAAATGGTCCACCCTGTACTTACTAACTTTAATAAAAGTTTCTTAAATAAAAGTTTCTTTCTTACTGGTAGCAGAAAATATTATAATCTTTGCTTTAACCTTTTATTCTGGGTTCAGGGGCTGTAAACCTTTGAGTATAAAATGTGGTGTAGTTGGAGTTGTAAACATATATGAAAAGATATATCATTTTAGGCTGAAGATCATTCCTCGTCTGAAAACAGACCCTCTTCCTACTCGAAGTATTATTGGATGGTTTTTTTTTCAAAATCTTTAACTTTCTTCTTACAGGTCTAGTTTCTGTAATGACGTCTTGAAACTTAAAAGTAATCTGTTTAGCAAATCCATAGTGCAGTATACTCTAGAAAACTTTCGAAAATATTTACTCTCGTCTCAACGGCCTCTTCCGATAACTGATTTATCGGAAGTAATGCTTTTTGTACAGTTGTGGAGTCACTAATTCAAATTTTTTGTTTCATTTGAGTCATCGGATGCCGTTGGTAGGGCGCAACATAGAGTTATGCAATTACTTTATTATTTTATATAATAAATAAATTGACGACTGGTGTTGCTATCATTTGTATTACTGAAACCTGATTTAAGTATATCCACATACATATGAATGTATGTACAGGGTGCGCTATCTTCTATGTCGGTATGTAAACATCGAATAATTTCAACATTTATCAACCTATTGACTTGAGTAAACATGTTTTTCAGTACAATTTTAACCATGAATTACTTCACACCGAAACATCGCGGCGAAATAGTGACGCTGTACATTGATAATAGACATTCAGTTGTGTTAACCGAACGTGCATATCGTCGAAAATATCGTGGCCAACAAGCACCGTCCATGTCGCTTTGATGACAGATGAGGCCCATTTCACACTATCTGGCGCCATTAACAAGCACAATTGCCTCGTTTGGGGAACGGAGAATCCACACGAGATCCATGAAATACCATTGCATGACCAAAAAGTGTGCTTGGGCCGGCGTTTGCGCCAAAAGCAGTCGATGGGAATCGATATCGGTGGATGTTGGCCCTTTATGTCTGCCCACAAATGTGTGAAAAAGGTCTGGACGGTTACATGTTTCAAGAAGACAGTGCACCATGCCACACTGCAAATCAAAAAATGCAGTTTCTACAACGAAAATTCGCTGGACGTGTGGTGTCAAAAAATGTCGACATTTACTAGCCACCCAGATCTCCAGATTTGACCCCTCTGGACTTCTTTTTGTGGGGTTATTTGACGAGCTCAAGGACAACATTCGTGCCGAAATCATCGCTATAACGCCCGAGATGCTCGAAAAAGTGATGGGGAAAACGCAGCAAAAAGGGCACATTTTTTTTGGTCAATAACGGCAGCGGTTTGATTGATGTTGTATTCAAAAACTAGTTCAATAAATTGTAATGGACCAAATTAAATAAAAATATATGTTTTAAGTTATATATTTTAAGTTATACAATATTCACATACCGACAGAAAAGATAGCGTACCCTCAGGGTGCCACCCTGTACATATGTATATTTTGCTTCTTGGTCAAATGATTTGCATATAAGAAGAAATTTCATATGTAAATACAAATTTAATATCGAACATATTGTTGAATCTATTTTCTGGAATTTTCACATAATGGTCTGTGTTTCGAAATAAGTATATTCAATTAAAGATAATTGTTTTATATATTTTTTTATTTTGATTAATTCCTTAAATAGGTTTTTGAACAAAATAAGTATCAGAAATAAATTCATCATACCAAAAACCATTAAATTATAAATTACATAGCTATATGTACAAAAAAAAACTTTGGGTATTTTCGGTACGCTTATTTCGAAAATGGCCATAGTTTTTGCCTCAAGTCTATTGTGAACAAAATATCTTTGAAAATATGAGAAATTTCAAAAATTACTGTTATTATTTTGGATGCGAAAACTTTATCAAGAACATATTTAAAGGATGACAATTGTTAAGTGTATACAACAATTTTGGACATGCTAAATTATTGTAACTAAAAAAGAGAAACAGACCGAAGAAAAAGAACATAATGCATGAGTTAAAATATGTTCCTCCGATTTTTAAGTGGGCACCCTTGGCACGAATATACAGCGCAAGTAGCGCTAACTCACAGAGCCAAAACGACACAAGTATGGTGCAGAGCTCATTTTCCTGATTTTATCACATCTCAAAAATGGCCACCACATTCGCCGGATCTCATTCCGACGGATTACAGCGGTTGGTCCATTTTAGAGGTCAGCGTCTGTGCTAAACGTCATAAAAATTAGCAGTCTCTGAAACAGTCGTTGCGTCGTGAATGGGACCGAATAATAGTGGAGCAGCTGCGGTGCGGCCCATAGCTAAACATTTTTCCAAGCGTTTGAAGCTGTGTATTCGTGCCACGGGTGACCACTTCTAAACCGGCTGAATATATTTTTGTTCATGCATTATTTTATCTCTTCGGTCTGTTTTTATCTTTTAATTACAGCAATTTTTTATGGTGAAAACTGTTGTGTATGTATGATTCAATGAATGATTTCTTAGAATAGCGTAATTAAAGAAATGGTATTGATTATGTTTTAGTTCTTTAATGTTGTTGGTTTTAAGGACAGATTTTTGTTGAATTTAAGCTTTTTTATTTCTTTACATTTAAAATTCGTGTTTAATAGTAACAAAATTTATTTATTTTAAAATAAATTTTTTTTTTATAAGTTTAATTAATTTATTTTTAAAGGCAAAAATAACACTGCCGTTTTGGTGCCAAGTTCAGATAATGTTTTTTAGGGAATTTTCGGTACGCTGATTCCGAAAATGATCAAAATTTTAAAATAAATTTTAGCCACGTAAACCAATAAACTTTAATTGCGACTATGTCTAAATACGACTATTTACAATGAGATTTATATTTATAATATTTTCAAAAAGCCATCATTCATCCAATACCAAGGAAAAGTTACAATTTGTCCCACTGTGTGATCATTGAAGTTCAGTATCATTTTGTTTTAATTACAGAGAACTCAATTTTTTAATACTTGATACTAACATATATATGTATTTTATTTAAATTTTAAGGTCTACTAAAGGATGTTCCCAATTCTGAATTCTACTTAATAAAGGTGACAAGCACGGATGATTTACTACAGGCAAGTGAAGGTTTTAGTTCTAACAACCATAAAAACCAATAATAATAATAATAACTGACAGTCAGCAAGCAATTTAAACATTTTTTAAAAATATTTTGCTTACCAAACTTACCAAATTGTCATAAATTATTAAAATTACTATAAAGTGTCAAAAAAAATTTAAATAATATATGAAAAATACAAAAATATCCAAAGATTTTGGCGGGAAATATATTCCAACATTAAATGTTAATCAAACTGGCATTAGACCCTGACTCTGAAACTCTGAAGATTGGCTTATTTGTAATCAATTATTAAGCAATAATAGATTTAGAGTTGGCGTGGTTTACTTAGTTGGTAGTTTTATACAAATCGCCGCACAATTAAAAAAATTAAAAAAAATTAGAAATTCATGTTTTTTACACGGTACCACCTCTTGGCCGGTAATGGTAAACCTCAAAGAGTAGAAAGCCTAAGAAACCTTTTCACTCCGCCAATCGGATTCTATATGCCGCATAGTATTTTCAAGAATAAAAAAGAAAATCAAAATAAAACTCAATTAATCTTTCAGCATATGATTGAGGTAAATTTCTCTATATTGACCTATGGTATCATTTTAGCTTAAATATGTTATTATTTTTCTTTTCAACCTTAGCTGCATAATTGCCCAAACGTTCTCTATGGGATTTGCATCTGGAGAATGTTATGGCCAGTCCAGTGTAGTTATCCCATTAATTTCTTTGCAGGTTCTGCACAAGTAGTTGTCCTCCTATAGTACCTAATCTTGAATTCGGAACCCATTTTTCAGTAGAGTCCACGCTTATATATTGGAGTCATATATGGGGCACCCATATTTCTGGAAAAAATTATTAGTCTACAAAATCCATGCTTTGCAAACCATTAAACGTGTAGCTTTCCTGTGTGTTTTACTGATCGCTGCACCAATTTATTTTCTTTAGTATTAGATGGCTAATTCCTTTAGGTTTCAAAAATGAAAACTCGACTGTAAAAACCACATTGCTCCAATATTCTCCTGGCCCACTCCTGTCTTTTTTTATTTGATTATACATGTCAGAAAAGGTTTTGATAAGGTAGAATGATATGCGATTTGGAAATCCTCCAAATGACTCCTAAATGTGTTCAGTGATACGTTGACATTCTTTTGAATCAGTTTTTGTCGAGCAGCTACCAGATCAGCCTAAAAAATTTTTCTCTATTCATTCAACCCTCCTGTTCCGAAGTTACTTGGCACCTTGATTTGGCAAGTCATTTACAGTCTTACGCTCAGAGAAATGTTTATTTAATTTTTCCACGAACGATTTAATTATTTAATTTACTTTGCGGCTTTTGCGTATGACAATTCGCACCCTTTTGTGTAAGAGCAAAGAAAATTAGTTTCAAATCGTTTTGCGCAAGCGCAACTCATAGCCAAAAATTGCCAAAACTTTGGAAATGCAATAACGGTTGTTTTGAAGTTTACATTGCGCGATTCATAATATAATAATGATTGTTCACATCTCTGGTGCCGTTTTCATAATCTTCACAAAACTAAGTAGAGATTAACAGGTACACCTATTCCCATGTGAACACAAAAATTTTTAAAAATTAGCCATTGTTTCGATTCGAAAAATTCATCTAACACAATTTTAAATGTCATTACTCTTCGCTAGCATTTATAATAACTGACTAGTAATTTTTATCGGAAGTTTAACTTAGCAGTCGCAAAAAACATGACTTAAACAAAATTCAGTAGTGCACTTACGATGAAAATGTTTTCTATCTAACTAAGTATAAGCTTTGAAGGCTGATATCAAGTTCATAGAACTATCGTTTGCAATTAAAAAATGCGTTTGTGTTAACTATAAACTCGCGAAAAGGGCTATGTTTGTAACCTAATGGTAATGTACGAATCCAAGCCATAACTATATAAATTATAACGAGACATTGCGGTTGCAACAAATACAAAATTGCATTAAGAGCATATTGCATTTTTGACTCAATCGCAAATTGCTTTTATTGAAATATGATCCTTTGGTTTTTTAATTAAAAACACATGCCGGCCAAATATGCTGGCGCAGCAATACAATTCCAATGCCTTTTGTACAAATCAGTATAATTATAAATATGTATTTTACTACATACTCGTATAGCCTAATTTTAAATCAGTAAAGTTCACTTATTATTCAACAAGTCACTACTGCAACTAGTTTCTGTGCTAGGTGTAGAAACAGAAAACAAACTGTTGTTCTCGTGCCCATCTACTTTATGGAAAATTTTGGGTAAATCATATTCAAACAATGTCAAAAAATTATCTTAAAAATAAAGCCAATTTCGTGGATATGATATTAAAAACATTTTTCTGTGTTTTATTTCAATTTAAAGTTTAAAAAAAAAACAGCCGCGACAAAAAAATACTAAATACACACAAAAAAAAAAAATACCTACATCTTAGCTACATCTCAATTAATTGGTGCATTTGTGGACACAATATTAAATCTCCATATTTATTATTGGCAGAGTCAAATTTATGTGAAATATTGTTTAAGTTCATGAAGCATGTACATACACAGTCTGTTCAACAAAAAACGTTTTTCTCCAACAGACTGTATGTTACATTTATTTGAAAAAGTGTTTTATTTTTGAAAAATACATATTACTCTGGTTTTCGTAAGGAAGTTTAATATGTGGTCCAATCTCCTGCATTGTCTGTAATTGCTTGACATCTTTGGCGACAACTGGCAGCTTGAATTTCAACATATTCCACGGAAAGAGGCCTCCACGTACTTTTGGGCAATCGAATAAAATGTTTTGATGATTTTATTTTCTTTTTGGATATCTTAGCTTTCATTAGAGCCCACACATTCTCTATGGAATTTGCATCTGGTGACTGAGAGGGCCAATCCAAAGTTGTAACAGTACGTTCCTCTTTCCACTTAGTGCATAGTTTACTTCTGTGTTTCGGGTCGTTATCTTCTTGTATTATCCAATCGATGTTATTTCTCCCATATAATAATTCAGCTTTAATAGACAATCCTTATACAACTTCAGCATTCTAACGGCATTTAAATTTTCCGTGAAGCACTTAAGAAAGCCTTGGGCAGAGAAGCATCCATAGGCATGAACCTTCTACGGATGTTTTACACTTCGTTGAATAAATTTTTCGCCATTTTTCAACCAAACATGTTTAATTGGATTTAACAACACAAAAGTGGATTCATCTGTAAATATTACTTTGGTCCAATCTCGATCGATGTTTGTGTAAGCCCACTGAAGACGCTTTTCAACATGCTTTTGTGAAAGCAATGGTTTTGACAAAGTACTCTACGTTTTATGCCTGATTGCTGAAGCCTAGTGAATCGCAATTTTTAAACTTATTGAACCACTCGTTGCTCTGTGTTTTGCCTAGAGCGTGCTGGCCGTAAGCTTCCACAAGCATTCGATGAGATTCCAAAGCAGATTTGTTCAATTGGAAACAGAAAATCAATGATGTCCGCATATTGTAGTTTGTAGGCACAAAATTCGACATTTTGACGAGCGAAAAAAAAATGTTGTATGAAACTTGATTGTTTATGAACTGAATATTGTTGACAGAACTAAATGCGAAGAAATGGCGCCAATGATTTGGTTTGCCAGAGCGTATAGTTTTACCTAGCGACACAGACCTGGTATATTGGCTAGTATGTATATTCACATATGGCTCTTCTATTTCTTTTTTAAATAAACTAAACTATTTAATTTCTATACTTTACGTTATTGAACACTCAAAAATTATCTTTTTATCCCTAAATAAAAACTATTACTATTTGAGAATATTCTTATTTCTATTAATTACGTGTGTTATCTATTCTATTCAGAAATTGTAATGTAACATTAAAATGACATACGATTTTACCTATAAATACTTTTAGTTTTGCATTTCTAATATAGTACTTTATACCCTTGGGGCAAAAACAAAGCTTACACGTGATGAAAGAAGCTTTTAATATATATTATAAAAGTTGATTTTTTAATGGCTTCGTTTTTGTAAATTCAAAAAAAAAAAACAGAAATTTAACAAAAGTGAATGAAATTTTTATTTGGATCGATATATAAATTTCTACCATTTACTTTTTAAAGATAATTTCACATAAATGTTGCCCGCGGCTACGCTTCAAGTGGTTTATTCTGAAGGTCCAATTTTGGCACACTTTTTCACACATTTCGGTAGGAATCTCAACAATGACGCGTTCAATGTTGGCTTCCAAAGCAGCAATCGTGTTTGGATTGTCCCTATAGACAAGAGACTTAACATAGCCCCACAAAAAATAGTCTAACGGTGTCAAATCAACCGATCTTGTTGGCCAATTGATTGCACCAAAACGAGAGATTAACTGCTCACCAAATTCGCCTCTCAATTGATGCATGGTTTCGCGGGCAGTGTGACATTTGGCATGTGGCACCGTCCTGTTGGAACCACTTGTCGGCCGAGTTCAATTCTTGCGTTTTCGGAAAAAAAAGCGTGTTAATATCGAACGGTATCTTTCTCCATTAAACGTAACGTTGCGGCCTGCGGCCTTCATCGTCTTTGAAGAAGTACGGCTCAATGATGCCGCCTGCCCATAAACCGCACCAAACAGTGCATTTTTCGGGATGCATTGGTAGCTGCTGAATTGCTTCTGGGTTGTCTTCACTCCAAATATGGCAATTCTGCTTATTCACGTATCCATTGAGCCAAAAATGAGCTTAGTCGCTGAAGACAATTTTACTTGAGAAAACAAATTTTTATAGATCACGAATTTTGATAATAAATTTCAATAATTTGCAAACGTTGTTCTGATGAAATGGCAAACCAAACTGATCATTTTTTACTTTGACACATGTCAAGAATCACATAAATCACGTAAACGTCAGAAGAAAGTAGCAAAAAAGTCACCCTTTGTAAACCATATCAATATATACATAGTATAGTACATACATGAATTATGACATCGATTAACTCAATTTTCAATATTCGTGTGAGATGAAAATGGTGTTTTTTTTTTACTCTGTTTTACAATATAAAGGCTTTATGTAAGGGTCGAAAAAAATATTATTTTGGTAACTAATGATATTTACTAACATAAAACATAATAGTTTATTTTTCGTAAAATCATCTGATAATAGTTTTTTACACATGATCAAATTCTTTTTATGGAATAAAAATCGGATTCAGAGTTTTGAGTATCGGCTTATATGAAGCGGTCCCAGTGTGAGCGGCACAAATTATTTAAAGCAAATAACAGAAACAAAATTGGACCCAGATGGCTTCCTTGCGGAACACCAGATGGTATTGCAATAATATTAAATACAGAATTTTTAGATATTACTTTTTACTTTTTACTCTTTCAAGTACGACTTTATCCATTTTAATTACAAGGGTTTCTTGATTAATAAATCAATTATCAAATGTCTTACTAAAATCAATTTATTTATGTATACGTCATTATGTAGGTTATAAGAAAAACCAGTTATAACATTGGTGAAAAATTCCAGAAGATAAGAAACGGTTGATCAATCTTCCCTTTAAAAAGCCGTTTTGCGATGAGGAAATTAATGAATTTATTGAATGGTATATTTGCAATGTTATAATGACTTCGAAAAATTTGGGTGTTGAGTTAAGTTTAGCAATGCCGCAGTAATTTTCAACATTGTATTTACTTAGTACCACTTTTTTATGTACGGAAATTATAAACAAATGTTTCTAATTTTCTGGAAAATATGCGTTGCAAAAGGGAGAATCTGAAATTTTAAAAAGTGGCAGGCGCAAGTTTTCATCACAAGTTTTTAGTACTTATGGACTTCGAATGATCTAGTACGTCTTCAGGACGGATAACCGGACTCGTGAAATTGTTATAAGCGGCATTTTAAAGAGTATATAAGTTAACGTTTAAACTGTCATTTGAATGTAGATTTGGCCGCCGTGGAGTAGAGGGTAGTGCATTGGCCTACTACGTAGAGTGTCCGGAGTTCAAATCTCGGCACATACAAAATCAAAACGAATTAAAAACAATTTTTCTACACAACACCACCTCTTGGCAGGCCATGGCAAACCTACAAAAGTAAAAATTGCTTATGAAAAGCTTTTTACTTCGCCATTCGGATTCGGCATAAAACTGTATGTCATGTACAAATGTAACACGCATAACGTGAATGAATGCGACAACTCGGCCTAGGCCGTCCATAGGCTGCCGTGCCATTAAAAGAAGAAGAAGAAAAAGAAGTAAATCTCAAAAAGTTTGCGAACATATTTGATACAATCATCAGATTCTTGGTTCATAAATTTCATTGTGGACGGAGAGACAATATTTTTACGTCTGGTATTAAAAAAGTCAACAAAAAGCAATAGCGTTGGTACCTATGTCTTAAAGATCAGTTTGAACACCAGATCTTGTAAATACTTTGAAAAATAAACCCGAGCAGCTCCCTTTGTCAGTAGTAATTTTTTGTATAGGAACGCATAATTTAAAGCTGTCATATACTTAAAATATTGTTAAATTCCACTTTAACACTCTACGACAATTCCACTTTAACACTCTAGACACTTTTGTCGAAGGCCGAAAAAAAACCTTAGTCAATTTTGAAAAATCTGTGTTTTTAAAGCAGAATTTGTCCGGAAGGATTCAAATTTTCGATGTGGTGATTGATATTATTTAAATCGAAGTTCAAAATAAGTGTAGGGTGGTAACAGTTTTCATGTTCGGCAAACGCTCAGTACTCGACAGTGACATTTTGCATCAATAACACAAATCAAGTCCAGAATTTTACCTATTTGTTTACTGAACTATTTAACTGAATAACTCCGACCAACATTTTATAATTTTGGCGAACTTTTAAATAAAAGGCCGCTCTTGTAGACAAAAAAATTAACAAAAAAAAGATTTACATTTCCAAGCTTATGATAAATTTTAAGTCATTTACGCCTGATTTAAAAATTTCTTCAGATGGATATAGGGTATTCACACCAATTAAGACAACTACCCAGTTTTAGAAACTGGTAGTTATCATAGAAAATTTTTGAATTAAAAGTACTTGGCATAATCTAGGTTGCAGGATTTGGATATCCAAAACTAAATAAATAACGGGAAGCTTCGTGTTAAGGCCACGGACTCTGATAAAGTATTAGAAGATATGTTGTCAGTTTTTTGGCGCAGTAGAACAGGGTGATGCGTACTACATTTTCAGTAAACGGTTTAAGTTGTTGAATAAACTAACGAACCACTACTCCTTCCGGCCAAAAATATTGTTTGTCAATTTGTTCAAATTATCCATCCGGCACATTAAATTTAAATGAGGAAATATTTCGCTCATTAAAGTTAAACTTATATACTGAAAAGCCCGATAGTGAGATTTTCGAATCAGGTCTACATGTATGAAACATTTAATTTTTTTAAGAAAATGCACGTTTATTTAAGCAAAAGGGTTATACATTCAATCTTCAAAGTAATGGCCATTGCTAGCTACAAATTTTTCCCATATCTCTGGCAATTTGTGAATGCCTCGCCAAAAAACCTGTTCTTTTTTTGAGTCAAACCAGTCATCGAGCCATTTTTTCACATTTTCGAACGAATTGAAGAGCTGCTCAGCAAGTGCGTACCCCATTGATGAAAATAAGTGGTAGTCCGATGGAGCCAAGTCTGGTGAATACGCCGCATGGGGAGGGCTTCCCACCTGTGCGAATCTACCAATTCCCGAGTCTGTTTTGTTCGATGTGATGGTGCATTGTCATCAAGATAAATCACTTTGTGTTGCCTAGCTTGATATTCTGGCCGTTTTTGGCGCAAAGCACGGTTTAAATATGCCAATTATTGTTGGTAGCGTTGACCAGTAACTGTTTCACCTGGTTTCAGAAGGTCAAACCAGATAACACCTCGCTGATCCCAGAAAAAACAGAGCATTGTCTTTCCGAAGCGATTTGGCTTCGATCGTTTACGTTTGGGATTTTCGAAATATATCCATTTTTTCTTTTCTCTTTCTTTTGTACCTGGCGAGCAGCATTTCACAGGTGGTTTTTCTTGCTGTCTTTCAGTCAATTCATGCGGCACCCACCTTCCCACCTTCAAAATCAATTCCATGGATTTTAAACGTTGCGTTGAAATACATTGTTGGGTCACATTTAATTGTTCTGCAAGTTGTTCGGCAAAGCAGATTTGTGCAATTGGAAACAGAAAATCAATGATGTCCGCATATCGTAGTTTGCAAGCACAAAATTTGATATTTTTGCATGCGAAAAAAAAAATGTTGTTGTATGAAACTTGATTGTTTATGAACTGAATATTGTTGACAGATCTATGTAAATGCGAAGAAATGGCGCAAATGATTTGGTTTGACAGAGCGTTTAGTTTTACCTAGCGACACAGAGATGTCATTACCGGTAATGTCGTTCACGGTAGTATCATTTGTAAATTAGGAAACAAATACGAATTTCTTTGCTTAGTCATTAATCAAAATATTTGGAGTAGATGGTTGATCTCCAACTACTTTATTACCACGCAAAACCATATATTCTGTGTTTTTCTTAGGCCGTGGTTATGTTTAGATTTTGCTCGGCGAACACCGCACCGAACAAGAGAGAGTTTTTACTCACTCTCATAACGAACACGATATGCTGGGTGAAATGTACATCGAGTACGCCAAGTATTCCGGGTGACAATAGTACGAAAACATGCAAACCTGCACATCATTATTTTTAGTTGCAGAAAAGCGAAGTTGCTAATATTTTTAGTGTTTAAAAGTGAATATTAAGTATATTATTTATAAAACTATTGTATAAGTGTGAAAAGTATTTGTACAACATGTTAGTTGTATTCACGATGTGATTCAAATGGTGTTGATACGACTCTTGACTTAAAGTTGCCACATGTTCGCCACTACCTCAATCGCTTTTTTTATAACCAGCCGGTGGTTGTCGGTCTTAAATTTTACATTATTTGCACAATTTAATTATTAATTTCACTTGAAAAAGTT
Source organism: Palloptera scutellata (assembly GCA_958295655.1). Classification (NCBI taxonomy): domain Eukaryota; kingdom Metazoa; phylum Arthropoda; class Insecta; order Diptera; family Pallopteridae; genus Palloptera; species Palloptera scutellata. Next base: position 77,718,511 of record OY282449.1, on the reverse strand, counting down.
TGAAGTTTTTTGGTATATCATTTTAGTGTTGCCGTCGCGGACGAAATAGTATTAAAACAAACCTGATTTTCGACCAAAAGCAACTCTGTAACGAACTCAATGTAACGACCAGACCGAGCACGAGAAAAATGTTTCACGAAATGAAACTATTTGCTACCGGTTCCTTTAAAGACGATGCATTTCCTTATTTGTGGATGATTCGTCTCCCTTCGGTTGCACAAACTGCAGTTATAGTTTCCCAAGGTACTGTTCCCGAAAAAAACACGTGTCGCCGATATGATCATCGAGTTAGGTGAGCTGCACGAAGTAAGCTCAAGCAGCACCTCGGCTAATGAGTTGCAAGCCGAATCTGCAACGGAAAAGATCGATTCACAATCGCTAGACGCCAACTATTTTATATCTCAGTTTCATGATTCTTTAAACAATAACCATAAAGCCAACGGTACAAACCACCAGAATCGGTCAAGCAATTTAATCAATGTTGGTACCACTGAACATTCAGCGATAAACCGTCGAATTGTCCTCCACCATGCAGCTTCCGAAGCACATCCCGAACTGCAGGCAGCTATCAGCACTTATAGTAAGGCTTTGCGTAACCGACAGAGATACTAATGCACAATACTTAATCGAAACAGGTGCATTCCGTCATCAAGCCGATTAAAAAGACTTCGCCCTTTGTTCGTAAAATTGTTTGCTGTTAATGGCTCACTCATCACCGTCCATGGTCATGGTTCACGAGAGCTTGATTTTGGTCTTCGTCCCCTTTTATATGGATATTACATGTAGCCGATGTATCTTCCCCAATAATCGGAGCTGATTTTCTCCGACATAATGATTTGATTATTGACATTAAAAGGTCACGTCTAATTGACGCTCAAACAAACGCAAATTCTAAACTACTCGTTCCAATTACTTCCAATCAACAGAAGTGCTCCATTCACTGATATCATATTACCACATCCCAATATTACACTGGCCCTACAACCGAAGTTCGGTCTTGGCCGCCTCTATAAAGCTTCGTCAGTCGCCTCTGCTATGCGCACGCTGGCGTCAGTTGATAAGGCCAAGTGCAGTCAGGTTGCCCTGTACCTGGTCTTTCCATCGGAGATTAGGGCGTCCTCCTCCACCGTGTCTTCCATTCGCTCAATATGACCCAGCCAGCGAAGCCGCTGGATTTTTATACGCTTGACTATGTCAGTGTCGGCGTACAGCTCATACAGCTGATAGTTCCATCTTATTCGATACACGTCGTCTACGCATACTGGACCGTAGATCATACGGAGTATTTTCCTCTCGAAAGCTCCTAACAGCCTCTCATCATTGATTAATGGTCAATGTCCACGTCTCTGCGTCATATATTAGGACGCGAAGGATGAGGGTCTTATAGAGCGTTATTTTCGTCGGTCAAGAGAGGGCTCTGCTTCTCAATAGCAACCCCTGTTGGCAAGAGTTAATATCCGCTTGATCTCAAGGCTGACATTATTGTTGGTGTTAATAATGGATCCTAGGTAAACGAAATGCTTGACGACTTGAAAAGTATAATTGTCAAAAGTAACATTTTGTCTAACACGCCGTGACTCTTTCTTTGTTGACACATGGTATTTCGTTGTGTCCTCCACCACTAGACCCACTCGATGAGACTCGCTTTCCAGATTGTAGAGTTAGCGCGTTGGTGCCAATGATGTCAATATTACCAGTGTATGCTAGCAGCATGACACTCTTGTAGAAAATAGTGCCAGAGATGTCGATGTTCACATCTTGAATTATTTTCTTCAGCATAAGGTTAAAGAAGACGCACGATAGGGATTCACCTTGTCTGAAACCTCTTTTGGTATCAAATGGCGCGGAGAGGTCTGTCCCAATTTTCACTGCGCTGGTGGTGTTGGTCAGTGTCATTTTGCAAAGACGTATGAGCTTTGCAGGGATACCAAAATCAGACATTGCGACAAGTGATCATTAATCGTGCTGCCGAAGGCGGCTTTATAATCGACGAATAGATGGTGGGTGTCAATCTGTTTTTCTCGGGTCTTTTCCAGGATTTGGCGTAGTGTGATATCTGGTTGATGATAGATTTACCAAGCCTGAAGCCGCAGTGATAAGGTCCAATCATTTTGTTGACGATGTGCTTCAGTCTTTCGCACAGTATACTCGATAGAACCTTATATGCAATATTAAGAAGGTTTATCCCACGGTAATTAGCGCATATCGTGGGATCACCTTTCTTATGGATTGGGCAGAGTACGCTGAGGTTCCAATCACTTGGCATGCTTTCATCCGATAGAAGCTCGATAATCTCATTATGACCTGGATATCTGTCACCAGAGTTTCATCTTCATCCTTACAGGAAGAGGCCCCGGGTTTGAAATTATCAGTCAGGCGTCTTATTCTTTCAAAAAATTTTTGACCTCGTTCCTGTCTCGTAACATTTCGAAATCACTGAACTCGCGTCTTTCTGCATCTCTTTTCTTGCACCTGAAAAGACGTTTCTCCTATCTCCTCAACTCTCTGTATCGCTTTTTAGCAGCCGTACGCAAAGAGCGGGAAATGTGCGTCCACTGCGCGGATATATCATCAAGTTGAGGGGTGTTTTACGATAGGAGGAGTGCGAGTTGATTGGCGAAGACTTCGGTTATGATTGCAGCTGTTATGATTGCAGCTTTTCGACATCCAGCTTTCTCTTAGTTCCTATCCGTACCCGATTTGCTACACATACGTGTGCAGACCGTGGCTGCAACCAAGTAGTGGTCTGAGTCGATGTTTGCACCACGCAGTATGCGTATGTCTAGTATATTGGAAGCGTCGATTACAACGTAATCAATATGGTATCGTGTGTTTTGATCAGGGGACCGCCAAGTGGACTGGTGGATATCTTTTTGTTGGAAGCTAGTGCTACTAACTATCATTTTTTGTGCACCGGCTAAGTCGATCAGTCTCATACCGTTGTCGGTGGCCTTGTCGTGGTGACTGAATTTTCCGATTGTCGATTCCAAAGAGATTCTCCTTGCCCACCTTGGCATTAAAGTCGCCTAACACGATTTTAATATCGTGGCGGGGGCAATGCTTATAAGTTTTGCAGAGGATATCGTAGAAGTCATCTTTGGTCGTTTCATACTTCTAATTCGTCGGGGCATGGACACAAATTAGGCTGATGTTGAAGAATTTTGCCTTAATGCGAATAATGGCCAGGCGCTCGTTCACGGGCGTGACCCTCGAGACTAGATATCGCAGTATCTTCCCAACCACAAATCCAACACCAAATTCATGTCTCGACGCATGACAGCTGTAGTCAATATCACAGAATGCTCTTTTGGAGCACATTCCCTGTATAGTGGTGATGTCAGCTCTATATCTTTGGAGGACATCCACCAGCTGGATAGAGGCACATTCCTTGTAGAGAGTTTGGACATTCCAGGTGCATATAAGTAAATCATTCTCCTTTGGTCGTTTGCGGGAGTTGTTAACATTATGGGGTTCCTTATAGGAGGCTTCATTTAAGGATTAATTGGGGAATATTTTAACGTGGTAGGTTCCAAGCTCGACGCACAACCATTCATTCAACGCCACGGAGAAGCCCGCCGCACATATTAGTTAGCTCACTAACGGGTGTCAGGTCCTATCCAGGGGATGCCAGGAGGAGGCTGTGTGTCGACTTGAAACATAGAAGCGCAAGTATCGAACATGTACGCATCTGTAACTGTCACGAACTTTACCTTGTGTCCTACGCTCCAGGCCAGCCAGGTAATTCTTGGTTACATTTTCAAATATGAGTAGCTTACATACTATATATGTATTATTGAAACATAGATTTACTACTAAGCTCGCTGATGAGTAATCATGGCTGGTTCCGAAACGATCATCTGAACAGGCTGGTCTATATACATTGTGGTTAATCCCTCTATGGCGAACCTAACATTTATTGAGCCTTTTTAACACTAGATAGATATAATCTTAAAGATTAACTTGCAAAATCCGGACACAAAAATAATAAATTATAGTACCAACACAAACTAATTTTTTTCGATTTAAATGAATGAATTCAGAGCATTGTGTTTATTAGAAGGAAGATTTATATGTAGAAGGGGATGAATGAGAAAGGGAATGCAATCACAGGACACCGTTAAAGAGATGGACAGCCATTGTGGCAAGTGTTATGCCTTTACCACAATCAACTTCAGTTTATCAGTGTCGATTATGACCGCATGTAGAGCCAGAGGCAGAGATTTTAGCATGTTGTGTGTGTTATATTTGTACATGAATCGAAGGGATCTACAGTTTCATGCCAAATGCGAATGGCGAAGCGAAAAGCTTTTCATAGGCAATATTACTTGCCATTGCCTGCCAAGAGGTGGTGCCGTTTAGAAAAATTGTTACGCTGGACACTCCGCGTAACAGTCCAACGCATTACCACTACGCTACAGCGACCACTTTATACCAAATGTTAGGCACATGTGCAAGTGAACTCTTCAAAGATATACATAACAATACAAAAGCAAATAAGTTTGAATGAGTAGTACTTATAAATTTCGGTTTTGTTGGGGATTCACTTATAAAAACCTTTCATAATTATTTAAATAACTTATTCTATTCTAACTCAATTTAACTTAATTAAAATTTTTTTATTTCAGATTAAAAGTGCATTGAGTAAAACTCAAATTGCTCTATTGGACATAAAAATAGATCATAAAGAAGCTATTGTGGTACCTTTTCGAATTCCTTAAATATAGTTATGTCAAAGTAAAGTAAATTTGTTACAATAAATATTATTCTTCGACGGTTTACAATATAAAATTTAAAACTGAATTTATTTATAATATATTTTCGTTTTACATATTGACATCAATACTATCCACGAACGAAACAGGATTGTTCCAAGGTGAATGATGCAATTGGTGTTGTACATAATTGGAAAACCACTACGCCGCACAGAGCTTCGAGCAGTAGACAAATACTTGTTATCATAAATCAGTAAAAGGTGTATCATTTAACAGAGCATCCTTCCCCTAAAATAATTCATTAATAGGGTTATCCAATAGTCCAGGTGTAAAACCGGTCATTTCCCCACTCTCACTACCCCAAATCAAGCGAAATTTTTTTGGCGCAATGTCTTCTCCTTGTCTTCTCTAATAGTAATAGTTTTAAGGTTGACCCATTATTTAAGTTCGACGCGGAAAATGTTAGTAGTTGTTAGTGCGCTGGCCTGCTACACAGGTGTTCAAATCTTGGCAAAGAAAAAAAAAATAAATCACGGCACCACCTCTTGTCAGGAAATGGTAAACTTACAAGAATAAAAAATGCCTATGGAAAGCTTTTCACTTCTTCGTTCAGATTTGGCATAAAACTATAGGTCCCTTCCATTCATGTACATGAAACAGCCTTCCATGGGCTGTTTTGCCATTTAAAGAAAGCCTTTTTTGCAATCTAGTCATTGGTCTGCAAGTCAGAATTATGTTTATACCCCTTTTACATATATTGTTTAGACCACTCTTGCATATGTTCAGGAAAGGGAAACCGGCTATTCTCTTTTGTTATGAGCTCTTGCGATATTTTGACATAAAATACGCATGAAACCACAGTACACATGAGTGTTTGTGTATTCCTTCACCACTCATCTCTCTCGCCTATCAAAAAGTCAGAATACCTGAATGTAGTAGGCATCGTACAAAAACAGTCATTGAGAATTGAGATGAAAGAGGAATTTTCAAGCAAAAGGTGAATATTAATTTCAAAAACAGTGTCGCATTGCCAGTGAGAAAAATGGTGCTTTGTGTAAAACTACTATGGAATCAAAAACTTAATTGTTAAAAACTAAACTTTGTACTTGTTTTTTCAGAAAAGTTTTAACGACAATAGATACATTTCGAATATAAACCGGGACGCTCCCAAAATTGTCGAAACCCGAGTCATGTTTCTATAAATCGAGGTGAATAGTAACCCAACCCTATTCATTAATAAATAATTAAAGGAAAAACATTCAAAAGAGAACTAAAATAATGCTATAGAATATTGTAACACGGCCAACATGGCAGTATGACAATGTTACTACCAGAGAAAGTTCTAGGAAAATTAATAGGTGTAGCATTGTAAATGCAGCTACAAATTCGTAGCTGTTACGACGGATTCTAAAATATTTTTATTCAAATATCCAAAAAAAAAGATTGTGTGCGTCAGTGGGACTCCCTACAGAACTTTACTTTTTCAGAACGTTTGCGTTTTGGGATTTCTGGTTAGGTTTAGTAATCTTGTAAAAACCAGAGTCTATCGCAGACATTACAGGCGTGGCCGAAATAATTTTTAACGGTCATTGTATAGTTCAGTTTGATGATTCTCTGATCCCAGGTGTGCTACATCTGGATTAACTTAATTTAGATCGTTTGCATTTTCAATGCATGCAACGCCCTCTGCAAAATCATCATCTCCATTAAAATATTCATACCCTAGGCAAGCGAATTTATTTACTACATCATTATAATTATAATCTTAAAATCATCATCATTATTATTATCATTATAATAATAATCATCATCATAAATATATTCAGGTTGTATGATCTCAACTCGTGCCCGTCTGAGAACTTGCGAATGTTATGAGGTTGACTATAATCTTGGCAAATCTTGACTATGTTTTTTTATGCTGACGCGAATTGTTTTCTTTCCACGTAGGAACTATTTTCAAGTAAATTTTCTGCCCATCTATTTACCTCAATGATTGCCTTGTGCTATATAATCTGAAAACCTTGGCTCTAATGAATTCATTTATCATTCAAGCGAGTTATTTTTCAATGAAATTCGAATTCTGTTGTGCTTTAAGTTGCTTGCGTAGTCTACACTCTCGTGATCTCTCGGTGCTGTTTTTTGAGTTTTTTTTTCACGAGGCACGTAGTGAATGGATATGTGCTACCCATAATTTATGTATCCTAATTTTTTTTCATACATGAATGATAGAGGACGCTGCTCTTCATTTCCGTGGCAAGCGGAAAATCATGAACAAATTTGTGTTTTTTGGGAGGTACTGGAGGTAACCAATTCCAAATGTAGGAAGATGGTTCCGCTAGTATAGCAGCTTCGGATGTTGAGTTTCGGCATAGCTTTCGCCATGACACACGCATTCACTGCATAACTTGTTATATGTAAAATGTTAGAAGACGAAGCAGAAATAGAGGAAAGGTAAGGAAAGCGAATTTGGATGAATGAACGGTTCAAAAAGCTTATGAAATGCTCTCACACACAATTTGCTGCAAGAGGTACAATTTTTTTCCAGTTTGTTGTGTAAACTTCATTTTTATATTTACCATGTTTCAGGAGGACTTCTTTTTCATTATTATTATTTACTATTATTATTAGAAAAAAATATATAGAAGTTAATGAAAAGAGGTAAGAGAGTTTCCGGACAAGGGAGGATTTCGAGGAAAGTTGAAATCGTGAAGAAAGAAAAAAAGTAGCAGCAGTTTTTTTTTTTTTTTTTTTTTTTTTTTAAATATAATCAACTCACTGGGGGTAACCCTATAAATGCAGAGCATTGTGTTGATTGGAAGGAAGATTGATAGGTTGGAGGAAAAAGGAGGGAGAAGTGTTTATGAACGTTTGCTTTAAACTTGCAAGGTTCCTAATAATTATGAAAAATTGTTGCAGGGAGCTTATTCCAAATACACGCGGTACGACAGATGAACGAACTTTCTCTGTAATGCGTAGTGCGTTGGAACACCGTGTCTACGTGGAAGGCGTGAATTCCGCTTGCTGACCGTGTAGTTCTGTTGAACACATGAACTGGCGGCATCAGCTTCCGCATCTCAGAAGAACATCTACCGTTAAAGTAACGGTAGAACAGTGAGACGCAAGCCACGTTTCTACGATGTTCCAAGGAGTCAATAGAGCTGTCATCTGCAAAAGAGCAATAGGATTTTTCGTTAATGACAGAAGGTCATTAATGAAGATACGGAAAAGTGTAGGGGAGAGGACCGAACCCTGCGGCACTCCAGCATTAATGGCACGATCTTCCGAAGCAATACCATCTATCACAACACGGACAGAGCGGACCGCCATGAGATCGCCCGTAAAGAGATTTCGACGTAAACCGTATTGGCGGTCATTAAGCAATTCGTTTTGCTCAAGATATTTCACCAAGTAGATGTTAACTACACTTTCCATGACTTTAGATAGCGTAGAACAGATTGCGATGGGGCGATAGTTCGCAGGGTCTGTAGTCTTGCCCTTTTTAGGAACTGGTTGGACATTGGCAACTTTCCAACAAGACAGAAATACACCAATTGTATATAAAATGTTGAAAAGATTGCGCAACGGTCGCGCCAGCGTTGTCACACAAGCTCGCAATACGTGGACTGGAATACCATCGGGTCGCGAAGCCTTGTTTATGTTAAGATTTGCAAGAACTCTTTTAACAAATCAAGTTCGAAAATGTATCTCTGGCATAACACAAGGTGCAGATTCGATAAAAGGCTATGGTTGATCGCTAGCTGGCAGAGAAGAATTCGAAAATGTTAGCTAAAAAGTTCGTTTTATCAACCGAGCTAGTGAAGAGGCGATCACCCGTAAAAAGAGTTGGAATTGACGAAGTCGTTTGGTTCTTTACTCTCTTTACAAATAACCAAAAATGCTTACCCCTATGGAATTGTAAGACTTTGTGCTTCAAGCGCTATTCGTGTAGAAACTTTTCGCGCTTTAGAGTGGCATTACAGCGATTTCTTTCCTGTTTACGCAACTGTTCAGTATTTGGCATTCTTGTTAGATTGCCAGTTTCTGAAAGCGACCTCTTTGGACCTGACTGCTTGTCTGCAAGTCACATTAAACTATGCATTGTCCTTGGGTTTAATGCCGTTTTATTGGGAATGATTTGCCTTTTCGTAAAGCCACGTTAATCGCTTTGGAGCTACCGTCAAAGGGCTGTGGATTCTAGAATACGGAAAGGATGCTAAAATGGTACAGTGGTCCGAGTTTCCAAGAGGTGCGTGGACAGTTACATCATATTTATCATGATGAGAGGTAAGAAATAAGTCAAGGATGTTTTCGGCTTGCCCTGCGATACACGGAATGTGTGTCGGTTGGGTCACTAGTTGATTCAGGTCGTTCGACTCGGGAAATAACCTTTTATACAGATCTTCGGGTGTTGTGTGACTTGAGTGGCACAACCAATCCGAATTGTGAATATTAAAGTCACCAGCAACCACAATTTCACTGCACGGGTATGACTCCAAAATAGAAGCGATCGAATTGGAAAGGGAATCTAACTTATTAAAAGTAGAATCCCTATCAGAATTCGGGCTTTTATAAAGAAAACGAAGTGCAGCAAATGAGACTGAATGCAAACTTAACCCACATGGAGCTGAACTCAGCATCCGTCATATGTTGCTGGCACTGGTACGCGACATCCTCATTAATAAGAAGGGCAAGACTCCTGTGGAGAGAGAATAATGACACCAGCCGATACCCTGGTACGTGAAAATCCAGTGGATCTGCACCCTCACATACCTGAGTCTCACCTAGTGCCATTACATGGGGTTTATGGAGGTCTATAAACACATATACAGAGAAAAAGTTTAATCTGAGTCCGCGAATATTACAAAAAGCTATACTAAAATTTCCCAACATTAATAAACCTAGTCAAAATTAAAGCAAAACAGGAGGCAAGGATGCAATAATAATAAGACAACGATAGAGAGATAGACAGACATTGTGGCAAGTGTTATGCCTTTACCACAATGAACTTCAGTTTATCAATGCCGACTATGACCGCATGTAGCGCCAACGAAATGGTTAGAGAGAAGGAGAAATAAATCAACAGGAAAGCAATTCTGCTGACTGTGGGTGCTGTTTTGTTATTGATTATTGTTGTTCCCGTTATGTTATATTTATATTATATGTGTATTATTTAATTTATTAGTTATTGTTTAGAATTGTTATTAGTTATTTATTATAAACGCGCGGCGTGTTGTTGAAATTAAACGGAAAACAAAACTATTGTACAAAAACAAAAAACGGTGGGGACATCCGCCCCCCTCGACGATCACATCACAACTCTTAATGATCAAATACAAGTTTAATAGAATTAAATTCATTAAGGGTACCTTTTCCAACTTAATTTTCCTCCCATGGGGTTACTGGCAAATATATGGTAAACTACGTCCTATCTTTTCGGCTTCGTACTTAGTAATAATCTTTCTCTAAAAATGTCGGTAAATTGCCAAAAGTTGACAAAAATACCCCCGCTATATTCCAAAATTATCGACAATAAAATGGATTTGGCTAGGGTTACCAAAAATAAACTTAAAACTAATGAAAATTAAAATTAGGACTACAGGCCTAAACAGTTCATAAGATTAAATCTTTTTCGTAAAATTTTTAACATAAATTCGTAACTAAAAAATATTAACTAAAACTTATTATAAAAACGGTGCAAATCATGGAAACCTTAAACAATATGACAAAGATTTTTTTGACTTATTCGACTAAATGTTAAGTAGTTATTAAATAAGTACTTGGAGCTCTATCTTTTATGTTGGTATGTAAATATTGAATAACTTAAAAAAAAACCGATTTCTATATACGAGTATGAGGTATTTTTAGTTAATTTGGTCCTTTACAGTTTCTTTAAACTAGTTTTTAAATACAACATCAATCAAGTGGCCGCCGTTATTGACCAAAGAAAAATGTGCCCTTTTTGCTTCGTTTCCATCACTTTTTCGAGCATCTCGGTAATTGTGCTTGTTAACGGCGCCAGAGAGTGCGAAATGGGGCTCGTCTGTCATCAAAATGTCCTTCCAAAAATCAGGTTCAGTGTCAACCAATCGAGTGACTGTTTGGCGGTATTCCAAGCGACGTGGACGGTCTGTCGGCAATGTTCTTTTAGTCAATTTCACTGTATACGGAAACAAATGCGAACCATGCTTTAAAATGCACCGCAAGGTGGTTGCACTGACGCCAAAATCCTGAGCGCGGTGACGATAGGACACATGTCGGCAACACTCTCTTACTGCTTCAACCAGTTCATTGGGACGTCTTATTCGTTGATGAACGGCTTTTCGATGATATTCCACTGTCTCGTGCTTAACAAAATTCGACACCAAACGACGAATAGTGTTGTCAGACGGTGCTTCTTGGTCACGATACTGCGACTATTTTCAATGTAAAGGGTCACTATTTCGGCGCATTAAAATTGTACTGAATTTACGTTACAAAAACACGTTTACTAAAGTCAATCAATTGATAAATGGTAAAATTATACAATGTTTACATACCGACATAAAGGATGGCGCAATTTGTACATATGTATGTAGATAACTGATTAAATGTTCAGAATGTTTATTTACTGATTTGAATAAAATTTAATAATTAAATGTTTAAAACTGCTTCTTTTAGAGATACAACGTAAATTGGTAGACCTAATGGCGCTAATGAAAAAAGCCGTGATGAGTTCAGGTATTTAAATTTTGGCGGAGCTAGGCAACTAATTCTAGTGGAATGTCTAAATTGCAATTTATCATATAAGTATGCAGGAGACTTTGTTAAAATACGTTTATGTAAGAATATACAGCTCTTAGTCTTAAGGTAATCAGAGATAGCACAATCAAGTAACATCGAGCTTATGAATCTAGTTTGTTATACACAAGTAAAGCGTCACTATACTTAAGTAGAGAGACTATAAGTATAATTAGTTCTATTACCAATTTTTTCTTAGTTTCAAGAAGCACTCACCAGTTCTTCTAAGTCTACTTAAGGTTGAAAAACCTTTTTACAGCACTATTCACATGGTCAACACAACTTAGATATGAGTTCTAATGGAAGCCAAGGTTGACAATCTTATTAACAAACTCTAACGTAGAAGTACCAACATATTAAGACGGGAAAACAAAATTAAAGCCACTAGGTCTTCATTCATTTTAGAGCACAAATTAACAAGCCCGTTTGGACTAGGTAAGCATTTATAGTAGATAAAATATCATTATGAAAATACACAAAATCAGGGGACCTAAAATTTACGCCAGTGGAACACTAGACTTGACTGATATGAAATGCAAGATCGCATTGCCTACGTTCACGTGGTGTAAATGTTTACATACACCGAACGAATGAAAAAAACGATAGGACTTAGTACTATCTTTTTTCCCGAATCCAAAGTTGCTGTTGTTGTGTAATTGTGAAAATAAAGTATGAAAGGAAACAACAACTGGATTAATAAAAACGTAGTTGACGAATAGTGCAATACTGACAACATATGGTTATTTTCTATGCATTTTGCTAAATAAATTTTAAGTAATGTTTGGGAATATTATATTTTGCCATATATACCGGGCGAGCGAACAAGATAGCTTCTGATGTTTGTTCGGCCGGTGTAAATGGTGCGCAAATGAACATTTATTAGGTATAATTTCTGCACGAAAGAATCTTCAGTATTTTGGGCGGTCGAACCGCATCGAAGCTGACATTCATTCATTGTCATAAGATATTCTTACATCATCCAATATTTTCACCATAGCTTTTCTATCTATGTATATCCTGAAGCATGCTAGAAGTAAATACATCTTCAGCCTGTATGTATTAGGATAGGAGTAAGAACAGGTTTCCGAGCTGCTTTAGTTCTTGTACCCATAATTGAAGAATTGATGATGGTGGTTGATTATGATATAACCTTTTAGACACACCAGTTTTGTAGCCAGAAAATCAAGTATACTTTTAGAGTTCACAAAACAGCTTGAAAATTCAAACACTTCGTTTGATATATTTTCGTTTAAATGCTCCTTGAGAGTTAAACTGATATTAGTCTGCGAGACTTCAGGCTTGATAAATCCACCATCGCCCAGATATTCACAATATGCCAAATCCTGGAAAAGACGAGAGAAAAACAGATCGACACTCACCATCTCTATTCGTGAATTATAAAGCCGTCTTCAACAGCACGATTAGGGATCACTTGTATGCCGCAATGTCTGATTTTGGTATCCCGGCAAAGCTCTATCGTCTTTGCAAAATGACACTGACCAACACCACCAGCGAAGTGACAATTGGGACAGACCTCACGGCTGGCTGTTGCTTGTTGAATTTCCTATGAATTGTTGTGCAATTTGCTATAGGTGCATTTCCGCTGACTTAAGGTGTCAACAACCGTTATTGTGCTGCCTTCATGGTTTGGTGGGTGCTTGTTGGGTTGTTGTTGTTGTAGCGTGTGCTGTAACTTCTCCCCCTTAGTATGAAGCGTAGACCAGAAGAGTTGTATATTCTGGGGATAAGCGACATCTTAATGTATATCTTTAATTATATATTTCTTATAAAAATAATAAGTAGCAAAGCTGAAAGGACATAGGATGTGCTTTGATGTATGAATAAATTTCTTATGTTTACATCTTACTTACTTACTTACTTAGCTGGCGCTACAACCGATGATCGGTCTTGGCCGCCTCCACAAAGCTTCGCCAGTCACTTCTGCTATGCGCGCGCTGGCGCCAGTTGATAAGGCCAAGTGCAGTCAGGTTGCCCTGCACCTGGTCTTTCCAACGGAGATTAGGACGTCCCCTTCTGCGTGATCCTCCACCGTGGTTCGAATAAAACACCCTTCTAGCCGGAGCGCTTTCTTCCATTCGCTCAACATGACCCAGCCAGCGAAGCCGCTGGAGTTTTATGCGCTTGACTATGTCAGTGTCGGCGTACAGCTCATACAGCTCATCGTTCCATATTATTCGATACACGTCATCCACGCATACTGGACCGTAGATCTTACGGAGTATCTTCCTCTCGAACGCTCCTAACAGTCTCTCATCATCGATGGTCAATGTCCACGTCTCTGCGCCATACATTAGGACGGGAAGGATGAGGGACTTATAGAGCGTTATTTTCGTCGGTCGAGAGAGGGCTCTACTTCTCAATTGCCTACAGAGCCCGTAGTAACACCTGTTGGCAAGAGTTAGTCTCCGCTTGATCTCAAGGCTGACATTATTGTTGGTGTTTATGCTGGATCCTAGATAAACGAAATCCTTGACGACTTCAAAAGTGTAGTTGTCAACAGTGACATTTTGTCCAAGACGCCGTGACTCTTTGTTTGTTGACACAAGGTATTTCGTTTTGTCCTCGTTCACCACTAGACCCACACGACGAGACTCCCTTTCCAGGTTGGAGAATGCTGCACTGACTGCTCGAGCGTTTTTGCCAATGATGTCAATATCATCAGCGTATGCTAGCAGCATGACACTCTTGTAGAAGATAGTGCCAGAGATGTCGATGTTCGTAGCTCGAATTATTTTCTCCAGCATAAGGTTAAAGAAGTCGCACGATAGGGAGTCACCTTGTCTGAAACCTCTTTTGGTATCAAATGGTGCGGAGAGGTCTGTCCCAATTTTCACTGCGCTGGTGGTGTTGGTCAGTGTCATTTTGCAAAGACGAATGAGCTTTGCAGGGATACCAAAATCAGACATTGCGGCGTACAAGTGATCCCTAATCGTGCTGTCGAAGGCGGCTTTATAATCGACAAATAGATGATGGGTGTCGATCTGTTTTTCTCGGGTCTTTTCCAGGATTTGGCGTAGTGTGAATATCTGGTCGATGGTGGATTTACCAGGCCTGAAGCCACACTGATAAGGTCCAATCAGTTTGTTGACGATGGGCTTCAGTCTTTCGCACAGTACGCTCGATAGAACCTTATATGCAATATTAAGAAGGTTGATCCCACGGTAGTTGGCGCAGATCGTGGAATCACCCTTCTTATGGATTGGGCAGAGTACGCTGAGATTCCAATAACTTGGCATGCTTTCATCTGACCATATTCTGCATAGAAGCTCATGCATGCGTTTTTTGAGCTCTTCGCCTCCGGTCTTAAACAACTCAGCAGGCAGGCCATCTGCACCTGCAGCCTTATTGTTTTTCAGCCGAGCAATGGCTGTTAAGACCTCCTCATAGTCAGGCGGCGGTACTTCAACGCCGTCAGTGATTGGGGTTTCCGGAGTGGGTTCCGCAGTGGCGGGATTATTGCCGTCTTCGCCATTAAGCAGCTGCGAAAAGAGCTCCCTCCATAATCTCATTATGCCCTGGATATCTGTCACCAGATTTCCGTCTTCATCCTTGCAGGAAGAGGCCCCGGTCTTCAAACCAAGAGTCAGGCGTCTTATTCTTTCAAAGAATTTTCGGACCTCGTTCCTGTCCCGCAACATTTCGATATCATTGAACTCGCGTCTTTCTTCATCTCTTTTCTTGCGCCTGAAAAGACGTTTCTCCTCCCTTCTCAACTTTCTGTATCGCTCCTTAGCAGCTCGCGTTGCAACTGACTGCAGGGTGGCTCTGTAGACTGCGTTTTTTGCTTCAGTAGCATCGCGACACTCTTGGTCGTACCACATATTTCTCCGTCGACGGTGGTAGCCTAGCACCTCTTCGGCAGCCGTACGCATAGAGCGGGAAATGTGCGTCCACTGTGCGCATATAACATCAAGTTGAGGGGTGTTTTGCGAAAGGAGAAGTGCAAGTTGGTTGGCAAAGACTTTGGCTGTCTATTGTGATTGCAGCTTTTCGACATCCAGCTTTCTCTTTGTACCTATCCGTACGCGATTTGCTACACATATACGTGTGCAGACCTTGGCTGCAACCAAGTAGTGGTCTGAGTCGATGTTTGCACCACGTATTGTGCTTACGTCTAGTACATTGGAAGCGTGCCTTCCGTCGATCACAACGTGATCAATTTGGTTTCGTGTGTTTTGATCAGGGGACAGCCAAGTGGCCTTATGGATACCTTTATGTTGGAATCTGGTGCTACTAACTGTCATGTTTCGTGCCGCGGCGAAGTCGATCAGTCTCATACCGTTATCGGTGGCTTCGTCGTGGAGACTGAATTTTCCGATTGTCGGACCAAAGAGACTCTCCTTGCCCACCTTGGCATTAAAGTCGCCTAACACGATTTTAACATCGTGGCGGGGGCAATGCTCATAAGCTTTGTCGAGGAGCTCGTAGAAGTCATCTTTGGTCGTTTCATCCTTCTCATCCGTCGGGGCATGGACACAAATTAGGCTGATGTTGAAGAATTTTGCCTTGATGCGGATAGTGGCTAGGCGCTCGTTCACCGCCGTGAACCTCGAGACTAGATGACGCAGTCTCTTCCCAAACACAAATCCAACACCAAATTCGT
Source organism: Palloptera scutellata (assembly GCA_958295655.1). Lineage (NCBI taxonomy): Eukaryota > Metazoa > Arthropoda > Insecta > Diptera > Pallopteridae > Palloptera > Palloptera scutellata. Next base: position 77,702,398 of record OY282449.1, on the reverse strand, counting down.
GTCTCGACGCATGACAGCTGTAGTAGATATCACAGGATGCTCTTTTGGAGCAACCCTGTCCCGTCCATCGCATTTCCTGTACAGCGGTGATGTCAGCTCTATATTTTTGGAGGACATCCACCAGCTGGATAGAGGCACCTTCCCTGTAGAGGGTTCGGACATTCCAGGTGCATATCCGTAAATCGTTGTCCTTTGGGCGTTTGCGGGAGTCGTCAACATTAGAGGGGTTCATTATCCGAGGCTTGTTTGGATGTTTCATTGGAGGGTATTTTAACGTGGTGGGTTCCAAGCCCGACGCACAACCATTCATTCAAGGCCATGGAGAAGCCCGCCGCACACATTAGTTAACTCACTGATGGTTGTCAGATCGCTATCCAGGGGACGCCACGAGGAGGCTGTGTGTCGACTTGAAACGTAGAAGCGCAAGGATCGACCATGGACGCACCTGCGACTGTCACGAACTTTACCTTGTGTCCTACGCCCCAGGCCCCCCTTGTTTACATCTATATGTTTTTTATTTTCAAATGATAATCTTTAAGTTTTGTTAATTTAATATGGTTTACAATTTTTCCGGAAGCTATGTTCACAATGGATGGCAAAATAGTCTCCAAATAATCGAAATATATATTTTTCGTATCATCATAAGTCATTTCGTTGATAGTTATTTTACAATTGTTGTAAAATAGAATATTACTGCCCGTTATATTTATTGTTTTATTGTTATTACAAGTTAAAAATATTTTTGTTTGTGGAACGTTAATAAGAGTATGTAATTTGGTTCTGGTTGTACAATTTCTTCTATATCACCTCCTTCCTTAAAATTACATATTGCATTTTCTTTTTTAAAAATTTTTCCTAAACATTTCGAAGTGTGTCCATTTCTTTTAAAATTTTATTCTTTACAATAATAGTATTCTTCATTTAAAATACATTTTGAATCAAAATATCGGATTTCATTTTCATTAAATGTAAAAAATAGCTTTGTAATAATAATATAAGTTTGGTTTTGTTAAGGGGAATTGGAATGATATGGTATTTTAATATTAAATATTATGTTAGAGTTGTTGTATTATGCTTGGAGTTCATAAATATGTTCTTTAGTGGAAATGTTAAAATGTTGTTGCTGGAATATCTGTATAATTTCATCAAATTCTTCCGTATTTAGTATCATTTTAGCAATTTTGTTAACTTTCGCAAATATTAGAGCCTCAGCAATGTTATTTAAGTAAATGATTTGAAAGCAAGTCGATGTTAAAATTGATTTGGTTGAGATATTGGATTTGCAAAATCATCTTTGTGTTCATTTGCAATGAACTTGATATTTGTTTTTGCATTTCAGTTAGTGCATATTCTATTTGATTCTGTTGCATATTTACTAGGTATGATCAAAAAATAACCGTTATTTTCAAAAAGTATTTATTTATTCATCAGCAACTATCTTGTCCCCTTCAAAGTAATCCCCTCAGATATAATACACTTATGCCAGCGTTTTTTCCAATCCTCGAAACACTTCTGAAACGCGCTTTTTGGTATCGCCAACAGCTCCTGTTTCGATTTTTCTTTTATCTCCTCAATCGTAGCAAAACGCTTTCCTTTCATCGGTGTCTTAAGTTTTGGGAAGAGGGAAAAGTCAGCGGGGGCCAAGTCCGGTGAATACGGTGGTTGAGGCATGATAACGGTTTTGTTTTTGGCCAAAAACTTACGCACAAGCGACGTTGTTTTTGTTCAAAATTTAGCAATTTGGAACAATCTTCGCTGCCACACGTTTCATGCCTAAAACATCCGTAAAAATTGCTTGGCATGAGCCGAACGATATGCCAACATCATCAGCAACCTCTCTGATAGTGATTCGACATTATCCAAAATCATTTTCTTCACTGCGTCAACAACCGATGTGCTCGGACGACCAGGACGAGCATCGTCACTGACATTTTCTCGGCCTTCCTTAAACCGGTTATACCACAATTGAACTTGTGTTCTGCTCATAGTAGACTCGCCAAAGGCCACAGTCAACATTCCAAATGTCCTTGCGCATTTAATTTCATTTTTTACACAAAACTGAATACAGTTTCTTTGATCCATTTTTTCGAATAGTAAAAAATCGAAGAGCACACCAAAACACGACTAACCTTTTTATCTGTCAAAAACAAACTGACAATCCAAAATGGTTGGTATTGCCAACATATATAACAGATATGTGTACCAACATAACAGAAAAAAAATGCGAAAATCGGACATACGTAACTCACGAAATTTGAAAATAACGGTTATTTTTTGATCACACCTCGTATGTGCTCAGTTAAGTTCTCGAATCTAGCTATGAATTTAGTGTTTAATATTGCTTGGGTTTCGTTCGAAGTTTTGATATCTACATGAATTTCCTCTATAATTTTGTTAAGGTTGTCAGCATCATTGCTATCCATATTCCCAGTTATGCACTTAATTGCCGACCCTAAACCATTGAAAATACCTCTTTATTTCTTACTGTTTGCAGTAAGGAGTTTAATTTGTTTTCTAATTCATTGAGTTTACTTTTTGTAGTGTTGAATGAATTTTCCAATGTGTAATATGTTGTGTATTTATATAAAGAGCTACTTATTTTATTTATGTTTTCCTTGTACTTATCTAGGTTTACAATATGTATTAAGATTTTTATGTGTTTTAATTTTTATTGCGTTACCTAAATGAGTAGTAAATGAGTAATTGATTGTCCTCCATTTTCTTAACACACATGTTTTGTCCGGTGACCAGCGATCCTGTAAACCAGTGTGAGAATTTATTATTTAGATTTTATTTTCTAATTTATTTATTAGTTTTCATGTTTGTATTTTTTTTTTATTATTCTTATTTTAGTTTTATGGAGTTTCTTATTGTCTGTAGTATAAGTGTAAATCTGTTGATCTTTTTCTATTTTCTTTTCTGTAAATATCTGTATCGGCTTCTATTGATTCTGGTTCCTCTCTTGTTAGGATTAATGTATTGATTCGTTGAAAAATTTGGTTTGAAAGGTGTTAATTTTCTTTCAATAATCGTGGTTGTCATTATATTCTATTGTTTTGTTGAATGTGTGTGTTCTACCGTAGAATACCTCTGCAAGAATGTCTTCGTGTTCCATTTCTAATTTGGCTTCTCAAATTTTTTGGAGGACTATTCTGTATGATTCTGTTAATGTTGAGTGCAACCTTTCTACTGGGGAATTACCTGAACTTTGTGAAAAAGCTGTAAAATGTGTTTCAATATTGCATTGCTTACAAAAATCCTGGAATATGTTTGCAGTAAATTCTGATTCTTGATCAAATACTAATTTCTGCGGAATGCAGAATGATAGAAATGCTATTTGTTGCTGGTAATCTATAGGCTGCTGCGAACTTAGAGAATTTATCGATAATAGTCACAATGTATTTTTTGTTTATAGTATATAAGTCTATGTGAAGTTTATCCAGTGGTTTAAGAGGTGTAGCGGGCTTATTAAATTTTGGCTTAGGAGGACTTCTATCGTATCTGAGTGTCTGACAAACAGATCAGTTGTTTATTATTTGGGTTATTTTATGTTTCATGAATGGAAAGTAGGCTTGTCTTTTTATGTGTAGAAAAGATTCGTTAATACCACTGTGGTTATTTTTTCTGTGATAGTCTTGTATAAGTTTATCTGGTTGGTCATTGTCTGTAATGTCCTCTAATTTTTCCAAACATCTAAGAAGCCTAGAGAGTTTATTATCAGAAAAGTATTTTGAATATGTTTCTTGTACCACTCGGAATATTTCATCGTCCGTAAAAATAGCTGTGAGTCTGTTTGGTGCTAAATGTTTCCTGAAAATATCAAACATACTCGTAATTTCTACAGTGAATTCTAATGAATTATGGTTTTTCTTTGTTTGTTTTTAAATATATTTCGGATTTTTGTTGTGGGTTTTATTTCAGATTTGGAAAGGACTAATTGTAGATTGAATTCATTCAATGGTCTTTCGGTAATACTAATACCATTACCGAGGTTGTCTTCCGCAGAATTAATCGTGCTGCCGGAAGCTGCTGCTGACATGTTATTAGGATCGTGAACGTTAAGCTGTTGGTAGTTTATTTGAATTCTACTGAGGACATCCGCGTTTGTGTTATGTTTCCCTTTTTTATACACGATCTCATAATCAAATTCTTCTAGTCTCAAACGCCATCTTATCAATTTCGAGTTGGGTTTTTTTAGACTCACAACCCACGTTAATGGCTTATGGTCTGTGATTATTTTGAATTTTCTGCCAAATAGGTATGGCCGGCAATATTTGGTTGCCCACACTAATGCGAGGAACTCTTTTTCTATAGTTCAATAATTGACTTCCGTATCGTTCAGCGTTCTACTCGCATAACAGATCGGTTTGTTGCTACCGATGAGACCCTGGGAGAGAATGGCTCCTCGCGCAAAATTACTTGCGTTTGTGGTTAGATTAAACGGTTTTGTGAAATCGGGATACTGGAGTATGGGGTCATTCGTCAAAATATTTTTACAAGCTTCAAACGCTTCTATATATTTTTCGTTCAAAGAAATCTTTCTTCCTTTTTTAAGGCATTGCGTGAGTGTCTTAGTAATTCTTGAAGAGTCTTTTATAAACTTGCGATAGTATCCTAAAAGGCTTAAGAAACTTTATATTTTTTTCTGTGTACTAGGTATTGGGAAATTTAGCAGTAATTTTGTGGTCGCTTTGGTGTAGTTGGTAGTGCGTTGGCCTGCTACGCAGAGTGGATTGGATTTGGCATAAAACTAAATTCATGTAAAAATATGAGACGCACAATATGAGTGGATGCGAGAAGCTCGGCCTAGGCCCTCCATGGGCTGTTGTGCCATTAAAAGAAAGAAAGAAGAATCATTTTGTCCGGGTTAGTTTCGATTCCGTTGTTTGAAACGATATGACCTAAAAATGCGCATTCTTTCTAAGGAACTCACACTTATTTAATTGTATTTTTAAGTTTGATGCTCGAGGAAATGTCGAAGAACAATTTAGAATCCAAAGGCAGACACAATTTCCTAAAAAATTCTTGGTATGGCAAGCTATATGCAGTTGCGGCAAAAGAAGCAAGTCATTTGTTACAGTGGGCTCTATAAATACCGAAATATACATCAAAGAATGTTTGAAAAAAAGGCTTCTTCCTTTCATAAGCATCATATCACTACGGCAAGAAAGCTCTGGAGTGGTACCAAAGTAATAACATAGTTTTTGTACCAAGAGAGGCCAATCCTCCAAATTGTCCGGAGCTAAGACTAGTGGAGAGATATTGGGCTTTTGTGAAAAGAAACTTAAAGAGCAAAAAAAGTGTCCCTAAATATCGTAGATTTTAAAGGGAGATGGGCAAACTGGTCCAAAAAGGTGTCTGAAACAACTATCAAATTTCTAATGGAAGGCTTACCAAAAAAGGTCCACGAGTACATAAATAGTGGTTAGAACTATAAAAGTTATATTTTTCTGTAATTTGTGAAATATTATCAATTACAAAAAAAAAATCATAACTCTAAGATCAACCGTTTAAAAATTATTGAGTTTTATATATGTTAAGATTTTTTCGATCTCACTCCTTAATTGAGTTTTGAAATTTTCGATGTGTTCCTGCAGGCTAGTGGAGTATATTATTATATTGTCTAAGTAAACAAGACAAACAACTCCAACTAGGTCTTTCAAAACCTTGTCCATGACGCGCTGGAAAGTGGAAGGGGTATTTTTCAGTCCGAAATGTATTCTAACGAACTCGTAATGGCCTCCTTCTACTGAAAATGCGATTTTTTGAGTGTTATTTGGATCCATCTCGATCTGGTGGAAACCACTGGTGAGATCGATTGTGGGGAAGAGCATGCATTTTCCAAGTTTATCAAACATTTCTGTCTGATTGGGCATTGGATATTTATCGGAAATAGTTTTGTCGTTTAGTTTGCGGAAATCAGTGAGAAGGTGCCATTTTTGTTTTCCGATAGCATCTATTTTTTTTTGGACTATCCAGATAGGGGCACTCTATAGTGAATAGTTAGGTCTTATTATTTTTTGACGGAGTAAGTTATTTATTTTATCTTTGACATCGCTTTTGTGCGCAAAAAGATATCTATAGGATTTTACATAGATAGGTGAGTCATCGAGGGTTTTAATGGAATGCTTTACTTGGTTCGTAAATGATAGGTCTTGATGTTCCTTAAAGAAAATTTGTGATGTGCTGTCACATTTTAGTTTTCAGATATGAGTAATAGGTAGGTATATATATTTTTCCAAACCGAAGAAGCTTCAACAGAGCCATTGCATCTAACCCCTCTACTATTACAGAGATTGAAGAAGCCATTCAAAATCTATTATCTTTTCTCAAGTGTCTCTCAAGATTTGCAACATATTTCGGCTTGAGTTTTAGTTAAAATCCAGCTCAAATCTCTAGTGCATCGCCAATACATATAATATTCAATTAGAAACTTTAGCTGGGCTGCCAGATTGCTTCCAGCACTTTTCTTGGTCTGATATTAGAAAACAAAAAAATATTTTTTTACGATTTTGACAATTAAGTTTATTTTGTATTTGGTTTATATGTTATTGTTCCAAATATGACAGCATAGGCGAATCATAGAGAGGCAAATGTAAATCAAGCTATGATTGAGATTGGAGAATAAATTAGAGAAAAATCTCTAAAAAGCTATGGAGGTAAGAACATATTAAAATACAAGAATATACATATACATATATGAAATGAATGAAATTATATAATATATATAAATTTGATTAGAGTTCTCGTTTCATTCAAAAGAAATTATTAATCTTTTCTTGTGTATAAAATACCAACAATCAGTAAGTTGGGTTACTGCAAGGCCAGCCGAGTGAAATACTTACTTAGCTGGCACTACAACCGATAATCGGTCTCGGCCGCCTTGATAAAGCTTCGCCAGTCGCTTCTGATTTGCGCTCGCTGGAGTCAGTTGATAAGGCCAAGTGCAGTCAGGTCCTCCTGTACTTGGTGTTTCTAACGGAGATTAGCACTTCCTCTCCTGCGAGTTCCTCCACTGTGGCTCATTAATGACATTACTCTTGGTGTTAATGCTGTTTGCTAGGTAAACGAAATCCTTGACGACTTCAAAGGTATAATTGTCAACAGTGACATTTTGTCCAAGTCGCCGTGGCTCTTTGTTTGTTGACACATGGTATTTCGTTTTGTCCGCGTTCACCACTAGACCCACTCGACGAGACTCCCTTTCCAGATTTGAGATGGCTATACCATTAGCGTATGTTAGCAGCATGACACTCTGGTAGAAAATAGTGCCAGATATGTCGATGTTCGCAGCTCGAATTATTTTCTCCAACATAAGGTTGAAAAAATCGCACGATAGGGAGATACCTTGTCTGAAACCTCTTTTGATATCAAATGGCGTGCAGAGGTCTGTCCCAATATTCATTGGGCTAGTGGTGTTGGTCAGTCTCATTTGGCAAAGGCGAATGAACTTTGCAGGGATATAAAAATCAGATATTGCGGCATACAAGTAATCCCTAATCGTGCTGTCGAAGACGGCTTTATAATTGACGAATGGTGGGTGTCGATTTGTTTTTCTCTGATCTTTTCCAGGATTAGAAGTAGTGTGAATATCTGGTCGATGGTGAATTTACCAGGCCTGAAGCCACACTGATAAGGTCCAATCAGTTGGTTGACGATGGGCTCCAGTCTTTCGCACAGTACGCTATATAGAACCTTATATGCGATATAAAGAATGCTTATCACAAGTGAATTGGGCAGAGTTCAAATCACTGGGCATGCTTTCACCCGACTATATTCTGAATAGAAACTCGTCCATGCGTTTTGTGGGCTATTCGCCTCCAATCTTAAATAACTCAGCAAACAGGCTTATTGTTGTTAAGACCTCCTTTAAGCAGCTGCGAGAAGCACTGCCTTCGTACCCTAGACATCTGTGATCAGATTTCCAAATTCGTCGTTGCAGGAAGATGTCCCGGTCTGCAAACCATTATTCTGGTGTCTTATTTTTTTGAAGAATTTTTTTACCTCAAATCATCGAACTCACTCTTTCTGTTTCTGTTTTCTTGCGCCTGAAAAGACGTTTCTCCTCCCTCCTCAGCTCTCTGTATAACTCCTTAGCAGCTCTCGTTGCAACTGATGGCAGGGTGGCTCTATATCCTCCATTTTTTGCTACTGTAGCATTGCGTCACTCCTGGTCATTTTTATATACTGCTTTGTCAAATAACTGCTCCAGTTTTTCTTCACCTAAAATCCAAAAAGCCGTAACTACACATTTTATTTTTTACAGGAGGAGAATTAGAATTAGTAAAAAGCAATTTTTTCTTCTCTTGCTTAAAGTACAAAGAGAGATTTATTTATGAAGGAACATTTTTTTTTAATACTTTTCGATTTATGTTTGCTACGGCCTTTTGGATTCGTTATTTCTAAATCAAAAAGCCGTAACTTAAATGCAAAATTTTTCGCGTAACATTAAACATATTATATTAGTATTTTCCATAATTAATTGAGGAATTAAGAAGTGCTTTTGGTAAATTCATTATAATTTTTAAGGATATTTGGGAGATTAAAATTTTACGAATTTTGTTGCAGTTCTTTGTGCAAGAATAACATAATCCTCTTTAATATTATCTTTATAATAATGATTCCAGTTTAATCATATGCCAAGGTACGTATCATATTATTGTGGGATCTCCAGCTTTTCTGCCTATAATTGGTATAAGATTAGTACAGTTGTATATATGTATGTATGTTGTTGTAAAAAAAAAAATATATGAATGAGCATTGCTTCGGAAAGGAGTCATAGTCAAGGAAGTATTGAGGATCTAGATGATGAACTTTAAGAAGAAGTAGATTTCTTCATGAAGCTTTTATTAAGTTGAGATGGTAAATTTAAGTTTATTCGTTTCTTTTTTCATTCAACGTCGTGTGTAGTTACATCTATTGCTTTATAAAATTCATATACTTGAAGTTACGGCGTTTTGGATTTCGTTAATAATAGCGTTATTTTTGGGAGTAGTATTTTTAAATTTTGCAGGCACGTGTAGTTTGGGCCAGTGCATCATAATTAATCAAAAAGTAGAAAATTTGAAAATTTGTGTAGTTATGGCTTTTTGGATTTTATGGTATGTGACGTATTATTAAGCTATGCTGTACTTCCATTGGAATTGAAGTTGTTAGTTAGTATTGATCCTTCATGGATTGTAAACCTACATCACGCAGTTTAATGAACTACAATTTCGCATTTTTATAGATGTTAAATAATGTTAATAGCTCAACAATTCGCAGAAGCTTCTTAATGAATATGGTTTCCATAACTTTGGTCGATTAGACTTAGCATCTTTGTTAGGTTTTCCAGATTTTATTATCATTATTATTTTTGCCACTTTCCATTGTGGTGGAAATAAACATCTTTGTAGCATAGCTGCAGATTGTAAATACAGTGTCCGGGTTCAAAACTCGGCACAGGCAAACTAAAAAAAATTCTCTACACGGCAATAACTCTTGGCAAGCAAACCTACAAGATTAAAAATTGCCAACAATAAGCTTTTCAACTAGCCGTTAGGATTCAGCATAAAACGGTAGGTCCCTTCCGTTAATGCACAAATATATATGTATATCATGCAATATCATGTGGAAGCGAAAAGCTCGACCTAGTCCTTCCATGAGCTGTTGTGCCATTAAGATTATCAAGAAGATAAACTATCGAAACACTTTTACAAAGCAGAGAAATCGGATACGAAAAAGCAAAGCCTTTGATTGATGCAATAGTGAAATTTATTTATTTATTTATATATATATAAATTATAGATTGAGTGATATAATACAACCTGCAAAATGTATACAACTACGTTCAACTCTTTTAAGTTACAGCATTGTCATGTCAACGATTTGGGAACGCGATTCAAAAGACATACTTTTACTTTACTTACTTTTAATGGCACAACAGCCCATGGAGGGCCTAGGCCGAGCTTTTTCTCATTCACTCATGTTTTGCGTGTTATATTTGTACATGAATGGAAGGGTCCTACAGTTTAATGCCGAATCCGAACGGCGAAGTGAAAAGCTTTTCATAGCAATTTTTACTCTTGCAGGTTTGCCATTGCCTGCCAAATAAATATTAGATACAATAATAAAATCTATTGCCAATTCGGTTTGTCGAAAATTACAGAATTTTAAAGTGCTTATAACTTAAAATAAATGAATAAATGACAACTGAAAACATTAAATCCGATGGGAGAGATAATTGAATTACCTAATGAATATGAACTGGAGGTTGTAAATTTTTTTTTTCAAACCCGGGTTCTGAGCAAAAGAACCATAGCTAAGCCCTATCTAATGAAACAGGCTTTTCCAAAAATGTATGCTTATCTCTGCGCTGTGCAAACGCTTAACTGCAGTACATCTGTATGCGATAGCTTGTTCAGTTTTTTAAATATAGAGTACAAAATTTAAATATACCTATACAATGTATTCCAATACTCATATATATCGATAATTTTCACTTACTTAAGCTTTCTTCATCTCTAACTCCACAATAGATAGTTTAAGATAGATTATCAATATTATTATCATCAATTGGTTTTGTTTTTTTATACACAGAATTTTGAAAAGAAGAATAGTGTTGCTATAATTTTTGAAGGCACAATTTTGTTTTCTGAATTTTGGTCAGTCAAAATGTCGACCCCAACCCTATTTTAACTGTTACCATAACATCAAAGTTAGACTAATAAAACAGATTTCATATTAGTGTCATGTTGAATCTAGTATATTACCATGACATGAGTAAGTGAATTTCACATTCAAAAACTATAAAGAACAAAGCATGGACTGTCAGTTTAAAATGTTACAGTCCTACAACATAAGGTTGCATGTTTGATATGAATATGTACTTTAATAATACGAAAAAAATCCAAAAGCAAAGTTATAGAGCGGCCGAACTTTATATACTCTACACAGCTCTCAAATAAAACACCTTTTTGCATTCTACTGTGGGTTTAATGGTTTATACTTGAATTTTATTTTTTTCACTTGCTGTATACAATTTGGGAAGATTATTTCAATTATGTGTATCGAGGTTTGTTCAATCGCTTTAAAATTTCCTTTAATATCACTCTTTGAACATTCGACGACTTGCATGGGGGTAGCAAGTCCACTTGACCGATTTTGCCCCTTTCAGAACGTACCCTCTTTCTAACATTTTGGCATTAGATAGCAAAAGTTATAAGTAGAAGTTGAACATTTCAAAAATTTGGCAGACCAATCACAACTATGACTTTTAGCTAAATGAATGTTTTGTGCTTGGTTGTCTCTATGTACACTAAATTTTTGTAAAAAATATATGAATCAATGATAACTTCAAATAATGAATTGTCGAATGCCGGTGTCTCACTTTTATTGTCAGATAGCATTTGATTACTGAAAAATTTATTTGAATTTTCAACAACCAAGAATATTAGTAATAAAATTTTCAATATTTCTTATTACAAATTACCAAAATCTTGAGATGTCATTTGACTTCAATTATAAATTTTGGGTGGGAGCTAAGAACGATATACAACAATTAATTAAAAGACAAAATATACTGAAGAAAAGGCAGCCCATTGTAGATCCGCTAATAACGTACAGACTATTTTCGGAATTGTATATTCTGTACGTGGAACTCGTTAATAAATTGGGCTATATATATCATCATACATTTCAAGTGCAGAAGAGGAAAGTGGTCAGAGTTTTAGTTGAAAATGCTACACGAAGATTACTGGAACTTAAGAATGAACTTAAAAATCTTGAGCTTAGTGAATATGTGTATTCGGATAAGGCTCTCATTGCTAGAAAACTAACTCCGTACGATTTGGTTATATGGCGATCTCCTCATTTCTTGTATCGACGCCCACCTGAGATACAAAATATATTTTACGAAAATAAAATATTTATGGACGACATACAAAAAGAAGAAGAAACACACAAAGAAAAGATGAAGCTCAGAGAAGCCGTCACACTTATACAAGCTCACGAGCGAGCAAGAAGAAACCGCGTTTATAAGTCGGCCATTAAATATGATAAAAATAATTTAAAAATCACTGGGTGCAAAAAGATCAGATACTCGTTTACTCACAAACCTGATCAAACAATGAGTATCCCCGTCAAGCGAACAATATTTAACGCCAATTTTGTTAAGCCTTATTGTCAAGAATTGTTAAATGCTGATCTGGACCACCGATCTGTCGATGGTTTTTAATTTAGAGAAAAAAAGAAACATTTACAATTACTGACTAAACTATATTTTTCAGAAATCGATGAAGAAGAAATAAATAGAATTCGGAATAAAGCAGCTTTGAAAATCCAAACTTTGTGGAGAGTCCATAAATCGAAAAATATGTTTAAAAAACGAACAATTTTTAAGCAAACCTTGTATGGAATGAGGTTCACAAGAAGATTCGCGAAACCCAATCAATACGCAGATTCTATAATCGAAACTTATAAAAATCAGATGTTGCAACAAAAGCTGGATGACCATTTTGTAAAATTGATGATGGATGAAAGAACAAGATTACTACAAGAGAGAACCCCTTGGGTTATGGAAGATATTTCTGATCATATTCGTGCTTGGTTTAGAGAATTGTTCGTTTAAAGAGAACTTGTTAGATATTTACAATTTAACCGCCATTTATTTTTAGTTACGATAAACTTAACGATTTCCATCCATATCCAGATGCTATTAAATCTGGAACTGTTCTAGTACTGACTGATGAAACAATGGACCCAGATGAATTAAAATTAAAATTGGACGAAAAAAATCTGTCGAAGGAGGAAAAAAAGAAGAGGGCAGAAAAGGAAAAGTTACAACGGCAAAAACAAAAACAAAAGAGAAAGAAAGAAAAAATTAAAGAAGCAAAACGTAGAAAGAAAATGAAAGATGCAGGCATTTATGACATAGCCTATGCAATTTCATCAAATAAAAACATTGGTATTTTATGAACATATTTTGATAATCTAATTTAAATGATAATTTACATGGGTTTTTACAGAAAACATTGAGAAAACCATCAAACAATATTCCATAGACTGGCAAGCTATAGATGAATATTTAATTAGAAATCATGAAGCCATTAAAGAGTGGGTTACTGAGGATGAGCTTGCAATAATTCACAAAGAATTAAGGGGTCTTGTTGATGAATATATGCGGTAGGTTCTTATATTATCAGCTAGTGTGACAGTCGAAGTTGTATTGTGTTTCTAGTTACCTCGATCTTTTCCCATCGCTTCACATCTTCTAGAATAAGACTCCCGTATATTTTTGTTCATTGCGTTTCATTCGATCACATTTCTCAGAGGTTGCAATCATTGTTGCGCGTCTTGTTGATACTTGTTAGTATGCATTTCCCAATTAATTTTAGCCCATGTTTTGCCCTAAATGGCCCCAACTTTCTTTTAAGATGCAAATATTTGTAGACGGGTCCATGTAGATACCATTTTGTTGCCTTTTTCAGGACACAAATATCTGTGTTAAAAAATATCTTGATTTAAGGCATTTGAGTCAATAATAATCTTCCATAGTAATAAACTACTAATAATTTAATGATTTGTATTACCAATCCTAAAGAATCGAGTATGAACTGTTGCGACGTGCCTTCACAATGGACTTAAAGAAAAAGTATAAACCACAAAAGCAAAAAAAACAAAAGAAAAAAAAGGGAACAAGAAAAAAAAAAAAAATTAAAGATATGACGGCTGACAGAACCATTGAATCCTTATATAATGAGCTTAAAGACGCTGGAATAATTGAAAAATACAATCACAAGTCATTCGAGGAATTCATTGCAGACTTCAATTTTCTCGCTGATGATTTTAGAGATGAAGACAATTTAACGTAAGTTTTTTTGGCTGATCATTATGTGGCTAATTTTTATTTATTTTTTTAAATTAAGTATATTTGCCAGTGTTGCCATACATTTTTGGAGATTATAGCTAAAACTAATGTTTGTAGCCAAAAAAGGAAGCAACATTGTTTTTATGGAAACATACACTTCAAAGTTGTATTTGTACTAAACATACGGGTATATATTCTTGCACATACACCATGTCACAAAAGTCTATAACATTTGTTCATTAATTAAAATGAATTTAATTGTATCTCTTCTCCCAATCAACCTTCCATTTCAAATTCATTGTGATCAGTAATATTGACCGCACTGTGTACGGTTTGAGTTTCGTTTGGTATTAAATAAACATTTTTCGCAAAACAATTGAATTCAATTATTCACATGGAATGGAAAAGAAGTGAGATTAAAATTCAAATCAAATCTAGTATTTGTTAGTAGCACTGTTAATCTTGGTTTCCATGTAACTTACTTTACTTTTAATGGAACAACAACCCATGGAGGGCCTCGGCCGAGCTTTTCGCATCCACTCATGTTGTGCGTGTTATATTTGTACATGAATGGAATGGACCTACAGTTTAATGCCGAATCCGAACGGCGAAGTGAAAAGCTTTTCATAGCAATTTTTACTCTTGTAGGTTTGCCATTGCCTGCCAAGAGGTGGTGCCAGGTAGAAAAATTATCTTTTCTACTTTTTGATTTTGCATGTGCCGAGATTCGAACCCCGGACACTCTGCGTAGCAGTCCAACGCACTACCACTACACCACAGCTACCACCATGTCCATGTAAACTTGTCTTTGAATTGTGTTGATCATGTGAATAGTGTTGTAAAAAGGTTTTCCTAACTTTGCGTAATCTGAGAATGACTGCTGAATATTTACCTCTTGTTACTAGAAAAAGATTAGTAATTAGTAAAGATTATGCTGAATTTGTATATAAGTAGTAAATTAGATTCTCAATCACTTCATAAGCTGGAAGTAACTTTTAGTAATGCCACTCGATATGTTTACTGCCTTAAAAAATTTGAGCATATTTCGATTTGGAGAAGGCAAATATTAGGATTGAATTTGATGGAATACCTCGGGGCTAGAAATTGTATCTATCTGCATAAGCTAATTATGACGAGAAATCCAAGATATCAATTTGATAAGGTACAATTTAGCAGGTCCAAAGAGCCAAGGCTCTTTTTCATTAACACCATTACGCTTTGGACTCTTTACCAAATCATTTACGTTGTGTTGTTAACAATGGCGAATTTGAGCGCTTATTTTTCAATATTACTCTAACCAATAATAATTAAAACTAAAAAATAACTAACCAATTATATAATATAATCTTTTTACCTGTTTAGTTTTTCAGTATAAAACAAAATACACCAGATTAAGTAATACTTTGTTTACAAAATAATTATTGTACGAAAAATATTTTACCTTATGTACATTTTTTCTAATTAAATAAAACTGCTGTATAACAGTATCGTCTATGCCCTCAACATTAGCTCGATTTTGCCTTACTATTATGGTAGGTGAAGAGATTTTTAAAATTTTTGCAACATATATGATAAATTTATATTTTAGTGAAAGCATTTGCCGTGTGTGTAATTACCCACCCACAAAATACCGTGTGAGTATAACTACCCACCATACCCACATTATTTGCAGGGCCTGTAAGCAATGATTTTTACAACGATGAATGCTTTGTTCAATGATCAAATTTTGAAAAACTTGCGACGTTAATATCACTGTGCTACTTAGTCCAAAACAGAGACATACGATACACCTATTAAGTGACTTTCGTATAGGTGTATAGATTTCAGATCTAATTGGCGTTTGGCTGGATTGGCTCTAGTTTAGGAGAATCGTCCGCATCACTTTTTCTACTATCCAATATGACTACACCATGTAATCACGTTGAAATTTCCCAAAGCGGTCTGGAACAAGATGAAGAGAATACAGAATAAACAATAAAAAATATGTTTTATGGTTCAAAGTTTTTTGAATTTGCATTAAAATTTAAGTTAAATTCATGGTTTTACATTTAAATTTCATATTGAATTGTGGGAAAAGTATTTTTGGTTTATTTCTTGAGATTTCAAAGAAAAATTACTTATAGTTTGACATACTACTGTGGGCAAAAAGTAGTAAGACTTTGTTCATAATATCAAATTTTTTTATTCATTCTTCCAAATCTATTTCGTCCCCTTCAAAGTAAATTGGGGCCCCCCCGGCATTTGGCACAGATGTCACCGACAATCATACCAACCTTAAAAAAATAATATTTTGATGAATGGGTTTCCGCGCGAAATTTAAATTAAAAAGTCTTACTACTTTTTGCCCACAGTAGTATATAGGCGAACAACTAAAGAAATCAATGAACAAGTTGAGTTTTCTCTACATTTTAGTCGAAAACACTATTTGAATGTATTTTTTTTTTTGTGTTACTGTGTTTAGCAAATTTGTTGGCCATAATCACAGCTACAACTTTGCCGAAGACCGTAAAGAGATATTCCAAACGGTTTAGCGCCTATACACATGTAAATGTCTTTATTCTTTAGCTGCAAACCTGACTTAATTAAGCAAAATTCAAATACGGATTTCTCCTAAACTAGAGCCAATCCAGCCAAATAGATCTGAAATCTATACACCTATACGAAAGTCACTTAATAGGTGCCCCGTATGTCTCTGTTTTTGAGTGTCAATTTCAAGCTCAGTGTATTTAGCAGTTTCGACAAATGGTTTTGACATTCACAACTTGGTTTCACAACTGTGAAAAGAATAAATTCTTAATAATTATTGTCGACCGTGACAGTTTGAGCCTCATTGGGTTCAGAGCAAAAAGTTTGTTGGAAGATGGAAAATATATGAATAATTAAAATACTACGTGTGACATTTTATTTCTCAAATTTTTCTTAAATATGCTACTCACAGCGAACATCAACATAAAATCATTTCAGTGAATGAATTCAGAGTTGCATCCGAGTTCTTGATAAATATCGACGTAGTTCCGGCGAAACTGCATTATTTCATTGGTTTAATTTGGCTCATGTTACACGATCAATGTTTTGCTGCCAATGTTTTTCTGTTTTTACTCTGAACTGAAAAAATTCTCATTTCTGATTAATTAATTAATAAATGACAAGGCCAAATTAAATTGCAGCACTCGAGATGTGCTACACATTATTTGGATGTTTTCCTACGCGAGGGAAACATCGACATCAGACTCATACAAGAGCTTGGTTAGAGATCTTGAAGTCAAAGGATTCCATGGCAACAAAAACTACAATATATTTTACTCAAAAACAGATCTCAGAGAAGCTCAGAGACGAATGATAGAGTATGCAACTCTTTTATGTTTCCGATCTCGGATAACTTTGAGGTTGGGAGGAGGTTGTACAGACAACAACTCTCTAAGAGTCAGAATTGGAGGGTGTCCAACCAGAAGTCGTCTCAGACCGATGCTGGATTCACTTCGATCTAAATCTTAAAGAAGAAGAAGCCAGCTCCTTAGAGAAATCCTAGAAGAACTGACTGGGGGTTTTTAAGTAGACATGTCCTGTCAAAAATTCGTTCCCATAACAATAATTTAATAAAATCCTGTAAAGAACCTGGATGAAGAGGTTAGTGCTTTCGAAGCTGCTATGAAGGCTGGCTTTAAGCCCTCCTGTCCGATCACTTACAGTAAAAAAAAACACGCCTCCATGGTGGAATAAGTCGACTCAGAGAAATGACTAGAAGGCTTTTTATCTCGTGCTACAACCACAAATACTTTCAACCATATAAAGAGTGTCTCAAAGAATATAAGAAATCTATCAGAGAAGCTAAGAATGCAGTTTGCAGAGATTCCCCTAATTCTATTGTCGAGACAACTAAAGACTCGGCCTGCTTAGATAGACTCTTACGCAAAGAACACTCCTGCCCATCCTTTCTAAGGATGGGCAGGGCCCATCCCCTTCTGCGTGTTCCTCCACCGTGGTTCGAATAAAACACCCTTCTAGCCGGAGCGCTTTCTTCCATTCGCTCAACATGACCCAGCCAGCGAAGCCGCTGGAGTTTTATACGCTTGACTATGTTAGTGTCGGCGTACAGCTCATACATTATTCGATACACGTCGTCCACGCATACTGGACCGCAGATCTTACGGAGTATCTTCCTCTCGAACGCTGCTAACAGCCTCTCATCTAGATGCTTACCTTCGAGATAAGTTGGATGGAACGTTCATCTTCAAATCACAACATGCCTGCCTGAAAGGCAAATCAATAGAAAAGCTTTACATTAAGGTAGTCAGCACTATGGAAAGATCAATTAAACACAAATAATTCTCTTTAGTAGCTTTCCTAGACATTGAAGAGGCCTTCAACAATTTCAATACAGATTAAATTTTTGCTGCTCTAAACAAGTTAGGTTCAGACGCGAGTCTAAATGAATGGATCGAAAACATGCTCAATACAAGGAAAATTATTGCAGAAATAGAGCTACCCCGCAGGTAGGAACAAATGATTTTTACCACTAAGACATAAGGACCTACCTTCAATATAACATTAAATGGCTATCTGAACAAGCCAAATACCTAGGTGCTATTTTAGACCCCAAACTCAGCTGGAAACTCAATATAGAGCACAGAGTAAAGAAAGCGAATATAGCACTCTATACCAAACTAAACTGAGTAGAATACAAAGATATTCTCGTTACAAGAACGCTAGCACTAGTTCAGCTGAGGCTTTTAACATACTCACTGTCTTATTACTAATAGACATAAAATCAATCGCCTTATGTGGCGCAGTCAGACTCAAAGAAGTAGGAAGCTGGATCACAAGAGCATAAGGCCACAGCAAGATTCTCTTACAAGTTCCATTGCTACACAACATCAACACTGACCATATTACACCTACCCTAAACTTCAGGAAAGACTTTTCTAAATCCACAGCGGATTGAAGGAAAAACAAGGTAATTGGGGCTTTGACGTGGAGCTCTACACCGACGGGTCGAAAATAGGCTGTGGTATAGGAGCAGGTGTCTACTCAGAGTCCCCCCAACTCTTCTCATCCATACGCCTTCCCAACGAATCCAGTGTATTCCGGGCTGAATTAATGGCAATAAGGGAGGCGTACAGATTACTTTATGACATCAGGAATAATGGCGCCAAGATAGCTATCGTATCTTTACATACAGTCAAGCTGCTATTAAAGCCTTAGATTCTTCCATTATAAACCCCAAATTAGTTCTACATTGCAGGGAGGATCTTGCTCTACTTGGGCAAGGGCTAGAAATTACTCTAATATGGTTTCCAGGCCATAGGAATATCGAGCGTAATGAAAGGGCAGACGAGCTAGCTTGATTGGGTTCGGACTTTGACATCGTTTAGCAGTTTAGGCCACTCTTGCTTCTCACTATCTCACTAGAGCTGGACAGAAGTGGAAACGACTAACTACCTGCGCCACGTCTAGGAAAACGTGGCCAGAATATAATAACCTCAGGACAAAACAACTGATACAGTGTTGTCGCCTCAATATCTCACATTACCGCTGTTCTCACATGCCACTGAAAGGTGGTAGAACATGCAACAAGACTTATTCTTCCATTTAATACTTCCTGTCGTAGCTGCCAGGAAGAGTGGGAAGAGACGGGAAGTCTCTTTCACTATTTATATGCTTGTCCAGGTTTGGCAAGAGCAAGACTTCACTCATTTGTCAAATCATTCCTCCAAAATATTAATGAAATCTCAGAAATCGAGATAAAAAGCCTACTTATATATTTGAAGCTCACAAAGTGGGCATAATTCCCTAGGGTTCAGATGCAGAGACTTACATTAAGTACGATCTCATCTTTTACCAAAAGACAAATAACAACAAATGAGGAATGTGGTAGTAAAACGGTGATTTGCACTAATTATGTTTTTCAGATGAAAACAACAATTCAAACAACAACAGCAACTGTTGGAGGTATATTTAAATAAAATACTTTATTTTATTATAGTTTTCCAAAGGTTATTTTTATTCCAATTATTTGAACAGCTTGCCACGATCACATTCTTTATAAGACTGAAAGATCAAATACAATATTTAAATGTAAACAAAATTTGTCTTCTTAGGCTTATCTAAGCGAAACTATATCGGAAACACGCGACAGACAGTCGCCAACTATATACGTACATGCACATAATCATAGCCAGCCACTACAAAACACACAAAAAATATGTCCATGCCCTTATTAGTATTTCCTGTGATCAATGCGTACTGCTGCATTTTGTACCCTATAGGAAACTCTTATACATAAAGTAACCCAAGATGAAATTCCTGTGCACTCAACAGTAACCGATAGCCAAATATATTTGCCAAGCCACCATTGGGGAAAGGGGTTCGGGTAAGGCAACAAATTTTGGAACCAGACTTATTTCACGAAATTCATCTCTCGGCATCAAACGGTTAACAGAAGAAGAAGGTTTAAGGTTTAAGTTTATAACATACAATTATATAAATTCCTTCTTGTTAATTACCGATAATTGCCTAATATTGTCGACAAAATTTGCAAAAATATTTATTTATTTTTCATGCTGGTTTGTGGAAATACATACTTACTTATGTTATTGTTTGTGAGTTAATGTAATTGATACATATACATTTTAAAAAACTCTTATTTAATAACAGTTTGTTTCTTTGCAGTTTACATTCATTAGGAAACATTAAAGCGCCAAATTCATGCATTTATTGATTTCGGTCTACGGATTACATTAAGTAATCTTAATTAATTAATTAAATAACTAAATTTCGAAATAGTTATACCATGTTCCCATTCAATTGATCCCAAATTGCGCAGTTTCGGTGATATGCTCAATTTCGGCATATGTATAAATAATAGTCAATAAACAACGGAAATAATGCAGTTCTGAAACTGAGAAAAATTCGGA
The DNA here is from genome assembly GCA_958295655.1 of Palloptera scutellata. Lineage (NCBI taxonomy): Eukaryota > Metazoa > Arthropoda > Insecta > Diptera > Pallopteridae > Palloptera > Palloptera scutellata. The sequence goes on along the minus strand of OY282449.1, from coordinate 77,681,638 downwards.
TGTAACCCGGAATTCATTCACTGAAATGAATATTGAACTGAATTTCTGTTGATGGTTCTTTGTGTATAGCATATTTAAGAAGAAGAATTTAATCTAAAATTTTATTTTATTTGTTTTAAATAAAATTTAATTATATATTTGATTGCTTTATTGATTTTTAATATCACACGTATTTTAATTATTAATATATTTGCTATCTTCATCCACTCCATTGTCTCTGCAAATTTAAATTGTAAGCAATTAACAATTGTTGCCTTTCCCCGATGCACTTTTATCTTGCTGCTAAATATTACGACTATCATTTTGATTCTCTTGCATTTAAATGGCAAAGACCGCAATAATTAAATTTTTGTCCGGAATTTTACATAGAAGAAATAATGAACTCTCAAACGAAACGAAGTTGTGAATGTGAACGGTTGCAATTTCGTTCGAAACCATTTGCCGAAACTGCTCAAAGGCGATTGCATCTTACGAGTCAATAGAGCTGGAAACTCGACTGTCTCCTATTAGCTTTATCGCTCGATGATGGATATGGTCCAGGAGCTCAGGTTGCGTTAGTGAAACTCCCGCCAATAGGTGCGATTTAAACTCCAATTTAGGACGCATGTATATACAGTGGTGTAGATCATGCGGAGATCAGTCGGATTAAAAATTTTTTTACACCGCCTAAGAAAGCCGAGACACTTGGCTGCTTCTTTTGACACGTCAAAAATATGTTTATTCTAACGAACATCACATTGGATGGTCATGCCCAGAACATCAAGAGTCGCTGTATCCACAATACCTACCCCACCCATATCTAGGAGGTCAACGGGAGGCTGGGAAACACGTTTGTAAGATAACAGACAACATTAGGTTTTACGCGCATTGAACTCAACTCTATTCGTCAGACCCCACTCGGAGATTGACTGGAGATCTTTATTGAGTGAAAGATCAATTTCCAAAGAGTTAGGGCGTTTTGAACAGGCATGTGAATGAAAAATTAGAAATAGAAAGTTCGTGATCCATCGTGTGAGGTTACTCCCGACGCCATGCGCGATTACATTTGACACCAGCGCTTTATGCCACACTCTTTCAATCGTCTTTGAAATATCCAGAGCAACCGCCTTGCTCTCACCAAAGCCATGTACACTGTGGTACCAATGCTCGGGGAGTGCCACCATGAGATCGCTCGTTTTGTTCAAAATATTTGACCAAGTAGAAGTTAACTACACTTTCCGTGACTTTGAATAGCGTAGAACAGATTGCAATCGCGTGATAGTCTTGCCTTTTAGATACTGGTTCGACATTGACAACTTTCCAACAAGACGGAAATACACCAGTTGTGTATGCAACGGTAGCCAGCGTTGTCGCACGTGGGCTGGAATGCCATCGGATCCCGAAGCCTTGTTTATGTTAAGATTTGCAATAACTCTTTTAACTAATCGAGTTCGAAAATGTATCTCTGGCATAACACAAGATGCAGATTCGTTGAAAAGGTCCACGACATGATTCTGGCTGATCGCTGAACGAAAGTGCGCTAAGTAGCAGAGGCCGTTGGAATGTCGTACGGAACGGTAATTAATGTTTTACATTATAGGTTAACCATGAGAAAGGTGCCGCTATTGCTTACGGTGGACAACAAGCGGATACGGAATTGTCGCTGCCAAATTGCATGAATTGAACTACGAATTGCTGCCGCACCCACCGTACTCGCCCGACTTGGCTCACTACTTCTTTCGCTTCCCCAACATGGAAATGTGGCTCGGGGGGAAAAAATTCAGCTCAAACGAGGAGGTTATCGTCTTGACAGATGCGTATTTTGAAGAGTTTGACAAATCGTATTTTTTGGAGGGGTTAAAGAAATGGCAGAAACGTTGGAAAAAGTGTTTTGTACTAAAAGCTGATTTCGTTGAATAGAAGAAAAAAAAAATTTTTGAAAAAATTGCCTCTTCATTCCTAACACGGGTAGTTATTGATCTACCCTCGTAGGTACAGATATATCTGAATGTACGAGCTCGAGCACATCTTTACTGCGATAACTTAGAGTTTTTGGAAAAGGTTGTCTACATATTTTTGCCTAAAGACAAGTATCAAAAGTAAAATTTTTTGGTATTTCCTTCATATTTAATCCATGTACCATAACTTTTTCAGACAATTCAAACATACTTTTTGCATTAAGATGACCAAGACGATTTTGCGAAAGTTCCAAATCATTACTGCTTGTAAAAGAACAAATGCTGTAATTATTCTACATGTCTTTGTTATAACACACAAAAAGTCAACACATCTTTTTACCCTTTAAGACCTTTATAGCTAATTTTTACATTTTCTCGAAAAAAATTAACTACATATATTTCCCATCTCGACACATTTTGAAATCGAAATGATATTGAATTTTAAAGTGAGAACATACAGGACATTTTTCAATATGACATTGTCTCCAGTGGTAGTTCCAAAGGAAATCTCCTCAATTCCAACTGAAGTAATGACGAAGTCACCCGCGTAATATGTTTAAATATCTTCTCGTCACAGCATTTGTAATGCCTTCTACATGCAACTCATATAGCATAGCACCTACTATCGACCATTTCTTACAGTCCCGAGCAAAATTACCATTTTTACCTCATTTGTAATACTTGACATTGTCCTTCTTTTTGTTGTAGTCCTACTTACTTTACTTACTTTTAATGGCACAACAGCCCATGGAGGGCCTAGGCCGAGCTTTTCGCATCCACTCGTATTGTGCGTGTTACATTTGGACATGAATGGGAGGGACATACAGTTTAATGCCGAATCCGAACGGCGAAGTGAAAAGTTTTTCATAGGCAATTTTTACTCTTGTAGGTTTGCCATTGCCTGCCAAGAGGTGGTGCCGTGTAGAAAAATAATTTTTTCTACTTTTTATTTTGCCTATGCCGAGATATGAACCCCGGTCCCTCTGCGTAGCAGTCGAACGCACTACCACTACGCCACAGCGGCCACTTGTAGTCCTACTTCTTTTCAGTATTCCATCCATTATCGTTTTTCAAATTCATCCATCAACTTATTTTTTAAGGCATCTAGTGATGGTAATTCATCGCGAGACTTAATTGCTACCACAAAAGATTCAAAATAATGGAATAATGTGGTTGCTATAGAATAGTGGTAGTGCGTTGGACTGTTACGCAGAGTGTCGGGGGTTAAAATCTCGGCACAAGCAAAATCTGAAAGAAAAAAAAGGAAAAAATAAATTTTTCTACACTGCACCACCTTTCGGCTGGCAATGGCAAACCTAGAAGAGTAAAAATTGGCAAAGAAAAGCTTTTCACTTAGTCGTTCGGATTCGGCATAAAACTGTAGGTCCCTTCCACAAGATGAGTGGATCCGAAAAGCTCGGCCTTTGGCGCAAAATGCGGTCATAGTCGACATTGATAAAACTGAAGTTCATTGTGGTAAAGGCATAACATTTGCCACAATGGCTGTCCATCTCTTTATCGGTGTTCTGTGATTGAATTCCTTCTCTCCTTCTTCCTCCAACCTATCAATCTTTCTTCCAAGCAACACAATGCTCTGCATTCAAAGGGGTACACTCTGTGTGTTGAATGTATCAATAAAAACAAAGAAGTAGTACATTTGGAATTAATATACCTATCCACTTCAGATAATTTTTCCACTATATCATTAAACAGGTTTAGATTTTGTGACATAGACTGGCTAAATATAATAGTTGACAAAGCCTTTGGATCGACATATGTTCATTTATCCAATTCCGCTGGTTTAGATTTTTCCATCTCCCAGTTTTTCAATTTAATATAACGACAACATTTTTCTTTCTTTTTTATCTCTTATTCTTTTTATTATTGTCCTTCTGGGCCCTGTTATGATCTTTATTTTATAAGATTTATTTTATTATGTAAAAGGGACTTGTATTCTCATTGATTCATAGGTGATAAACGAAGGAAAATTAATGAAAATTCAATATATCAAAAATCTAATATATAAAACTGATTTCACATAAGTACAACGTTTTTCATTACAAGTAACTATGTATAATATCATCTTCAACAAAAATGTCAAGTTTTTTGAAAACTTGACACATTTTTTGTGAAGTCTCTCATAAATAATTTAAGTATAAATATTTATCCTTTCAGAAGAGACAATATCACATTTATTAAGCTACATAAATGGTAGTTTTATGTTTATATTGTTTTGTTTGTATTAATTTATTAAGTTTTAATATTATATATAGTTTTGTTTTACAACTTATTTCACTTGGATTTGTTTATTTAGTTTTATCTGCTTCGACTATTTGTTATAAAAAACTGTTTTTAACTCCTTTCAAAACTATGGATTTGGGTACTTACATTTATATTGTAAATTGCTTACAAAAAAGTGCATGTGCAAATAAAATTTGCTTGTGTTTAGTTTCTGCATTTACTTTTTTTTAACAAGTAAGTCCAAGTAAAAAGGTTGCATGTAAAAACTCTATCATTTGAAAGAGAAGTCATTTGTTTTACGAATGGGTCGATGTGTTGCACTAAGGCTGTGGTTATATTCAAATTTTACTCGGCGAACACCATGCAATTGTTGTTGCTCGAACACGAAAAAAGAGCTTTTATTCACTCTCACACCGAACACGATATGCTGGGTGAAATGTACACCGAACGCTCCGAATATTCAGGATGTCAATGAGTTATTCTACAAAAAAAGGAACAAAAATGTATGTAAAATAGAAGGAAAACATTCAAACCTGTACATCATTAATTTCATATGCAGAAAAGCGAAGTTGCGAATGTTTTTAGTTTTTAAAAGTGAATATTAAATATATTATTCATAAAACTATTGAAGAAAAATCATTTTATTTTCATAATTGTTCAATTATATTATTAATTTCACGCTCCATATTAATAAAATCGTTAAAAGTTTGTTTGTATGCCATTTAGTGTTGCCGTTGCGAGCTATACAGTATTACAAAAAAAATGAGTTTCGATAAAAAGCAACTCTGTAAAGAACACCAATGTAACCACTACACCGAGCACGAAAGTAAAATATGATGTCGAGCTGCGAACACCAGTATATCCAGCACCTAATACATAATACAGTTTCAATCACTCCCGTTTTCAAAAATAAAAAAGTTGGCAACCTTGCATAACAAGCAGTTTCAGCTACAAACAAAACCTATTCCTCAAAAAGTTCCTCTAACTCTTTATGCCTACTATTATTTTTGTAAAATATAAATAATACCATATTATGCACCACAAGTAAAAAAAATTTCTAATTTCATACAATTGTGATTTACAGCATTTTAGGTCCTGCTAAAGGTGATATAAAATTGGTTGTGGAGGAATGCTTGCTTGGTATGGGAGAATTTACTGTTGATAAGCCAAAATCGCTTTGCTTGGTTGGACCGTTAAACAATGGGAAAAAATTACTTTGCAACATAATTGCTTCTGAGTTGGGCAAGTAGAAACATTTACAATTAAAATTACTGTACTTTCTCTTGTTCACAGCAAAAATTACATAACTGTAACGTACTTATTTAGAAGTTTAAAGTATACATCGTAGTGGTTCCAAATTTGTCTACCTTGTATCACCTCTTGTTAGGCGATGGTAAGCCTACAGGAGTAAAAATTGGCTAAGAAAAGTTTTCACTTCACTTCGGATTCGGCATTAATTCCCATTACTTCATAAATATATCACGAACAACATGAGTGGATGCAAAAAGCTCGGCCTAGGACCTCCTGTTAAAAGAAGAAAAAAAAATTTACATTAGGGGGATTTCATTTTTTTGTTTTGTTTTTACGTGCAAAAAAACGAGCCCGGGATAGTGCTGAGATTAATTTTAAAAACGACCGAAACGATTCAATTGCGCTTACGGGGGGTCGCGTATGGATTATCATGAAAGTAAGTAGTTAACATTTTAGGGCAAATTGCTACAACAGTACTTCTTTGTTCAATTTATTTCAGTTTTACTCTAACCTCCACACTTGTTTTCATCTTATTTTGGGAACATAAACAACGCTTCAAATGAAGCAAAAATATGAGCCTAAGTATAACATACATAAGGTAAACTAGTCCGTACTGTATCTTCCTATAATGTGAAATAGGAACGTGCTTTTCTTCACCGGAATATTTTTGTAGTAAAATTGGTTCTAGTCTTAAGCCGTTGTTATTTTCAGATTTAGCTGATTTTGCACGTTGAAATTGTTGTGTCACTGTCACCGAACACGAAGGGAGCTTATACTCACAACGAATACTATACGCTCGGTGAAATGAACAACGGCACGCCAAGTATTCAGCGTTGCAATAAGGTATTTTACAAAAAGGGAACAATAATTTATGAAAAATAGTACGAAAACATTAGTACATTCAAACCACTGTTTTTATGTGCAGAAAAGGCTGCAAATATTATTATTTATTTTATTTATAAAACTATGAAAAGTACTTATACATAATAATTATATAAGCGATATTCACGGGTCTTAACTTTATTAACTTCATTTGCCATTGAGCATAAAATATTATCAGGAACTGCATCGCGGCCGAAAGCAACTTTACAACGAGATCAAGGTAACTACCAGGTCGAGCATGAGATAAAAACGTGATGTGTTCATCGAACGTCGAATACCATCATAACCACGGCTCTAGGGATGAGACTATACACTTAAGTGCAAAAATTAGTTAGTCTCACAAATATTTAAGAAACTAGATTAAAACTGCACTATATTACGCACTTTGAAGACTGCTTATACTTTTCTGATTACGTTGTGTTTAGACCGTCCAAACGGATGAAGATTTTTTCGCGTTGTACCTATTAAATTTTTTTTCGCGCACCATTTACAAAGGCCGAATAAACATCAAAAGCAATCTTTTTCGCTCTCAACAAGCTTTATGCAACAACGAAGAACTTCGTTTCACATCGGTTGTAAACTGTAGTTTTGCACGAAGTGCTATCAGATAGTAGCGGGATTATGCAAAAATATTTATATAACAAATCTGGCGGCTCCTTTCAACAATAATTCTTGTTCTCTTAATAATAACAGCTTAGCCCTCCATCCTAGGCCAAGCTTCTCCATCCATTCATGTTGTGCATATTATATTATATGGACTGTGTCGGAAGAAAACTCCAAACTTTTTGACTTAATTTTCTTGCAGAATATAATTTTTACAAAATTTAAAAAAATACTTAAAATGCTTTAAAAATTATTGATTCTCAACAAATTTCGTTTCTTACATTTTTAAATTACGAAAATGTCGTGTATCGATCCGCACGCCGTCAAAAACATTGTATACAGTTGGTGCACTGAAACTGGTGTTTCATACAGAAAATTAGCCAAGCGACTTTGTGTGTCCGTAAAGTGATATTGTACTAATGAATATTGCACTATTAACGATTTAACAAAATTGGCCGAAAAAAATCAAAATGAAAAACAAGTTCTACAATTAATTTTAAAAAAAATGTATATTGTTTAGAGATTTTGCTAAACGGACAGGTACAAGTGTGGCAATGGTACTGTAACATGTCGAAGATGACGAAGCTGAGGAAACAGCAGAGCATATTCTGTGCCAATGTGACGAGCTCGCAGGTCTTAGACTTCGTCACCTTACTATTGCATACACAACTACGGTTAAAGTTGGCTATATAACTCCCAGGCATTTTTAAATGCTACAAGCTTAGGAATTTTATCTTAGGATCTTCAATTGGCTCTTCACAATTGACCTTTTCATAGGCTTGAGTGATTTGGTGCCTTGTGCCCAGCCCCTAATCTAATGGTACAGTAAAGAAAATAAATAGCTGTAAAATTTAACTTAAAATCGCTACAATGAACACAATTTTATATTAAAGGCGTAGGTGACGTTGTTAATGACCAAGTTTGGAAAAGTTTGGTCAGAATTTAGCTATCGAACATTATGTGCAATCCACCATAGAGGTTCTGGGAAAAAAAAGCGAATATGTGGAAAAAAAACCCATAAAATACATCGGAACTACGTCCAAAAGAACGTTATATAATATGGGACAGATGCTAATGGCCTTGAAGAATTAAAAAAAATTTAAAGAGGCAAAAAAAGCCATAACACGAAGAACTATACATACAAAACTTAATAAAGAGTGTCAGACAATGAATTCAAAAAAAAATATAATTGAAAAAAGAACTAAAACTAATATAGTATATATTCTTCAAAGTATATGAAACAAATATTAATTTTCTATCAAAGTCATCTTTCAAATAAAGTTTGCAGTTTATTTTCTATACAGTCCTTGTTTGTACACGAGTGGAAGGGACCTACAGTTTTATGCCGAATGCGAACGTCGAATTGAAAAGCTATTCACTTAAACCATGAAAATGGTTGCGAAAATCTCGGCCTGGGTCCTCAATGGGCTGTTGTGCCATTAAAATAAGAAAATACAGAAATCTGAACAATATTTTCTATGTCATGTATTTTTAAAAATGTCCTTTAAATTATAGGACGTATTTGGAATTTAAATAGACCATTTTAAATATTTTACCTTATCTATTGTATAAAATGTTGCATACAAAATCTACAAAACATTATTTTCAAAAGGCCAATAAATTGGAAAGTACTCACAAAAGTTTCTACTCATCTACATCAAATCGGATAGTATTTAAAATTTAGAAGGTTTGGCCAATTTTAATTTGCTAATTTCAAAAGAGAAATCATAGGTTAACACTGATAATGAAAAGTAAATGTTTACAGGATAACCTGAAAGCTAGCATTAACACAACACTTGGATTAATCTCGTTGGCTTTCACTTGCCAAAAGTAAAAACACGTTCAACTTCGTTCATAATTTATTATCAAGTAATAAAGTAATGTAAATTATATATGTAGACTAAAAATATGGTAATATAAGAAATAAAACAAAACAATAGCATGAAAGATCGGGCTGCTGTGCACATAATTTATACTACTTTTTCAACAAATCTTTATGTAATTTGGTACAAAAGCAGTCTTTAAATAAGAGAAAATAACATAGAAAATAAAAATGACGGTCTTAGGTTTCTGAAATTTACCGGCACTCGCGATCGATTATGTGTAAACATCGGTGTCTAACTGCATATATACTTTTAAACAGTCTTTCGAATTAACTCCGAACCCTGACCCAATCCCTGAACCAGCACAAGGTTCGACTTCAAGTATTTTTCAAGATAATTTTAAACGAAAACCACCAAAGTACAAAAGAAGAAAAATTCCTAATACACGACTAAAAAAATAAGCTATGCCAGATTTTGATCTTATTATCGCGAAACAGATTGAAGTATAGAAAATATTTGGTAAAGTACCAAAAGGACATATTATTTTGGAATAGTGGGAGTCACAAAACTGAGCTACCTTTATTATTTGAAGCTTCACAAGTGATCTTAGCAGTGTTTCATTGACACAAGTGAGGGCAGAAAGGGCAAGGCCAATCTTGGAGTACGGTCCTCCAATTTGGAGTCCTCAATATAACTGCTACAGGAATAGATTGGAATCTGTTCAAAAACTGTTACTTTTGTTTGCGTTAAAAGTAGAAAGTATTTAGAAGAAAGTTTTTTGGAAGAAAATGTTAATGCTATGACAAATTTTAACATTGTACAATGAGAGTTTTCCAACTGATGCATGCGACAGGAATCTGGTATTGGTGTCGATGGTGTCTCTAAGTTTACTATCAACCACTGAAGAGGAATACTGGCGTAATAAAAGTTCATCACCAAAAAGATACTGTCGTCTAATAGTAGTATGCGGCAGGCAATTCAATGTTAAACACAATTTAGTGTTTACAATGCTAAATGGCAAAACGGATCAAACAGTTACAAATACTCCTTCAGGAGCCGTAAACTGCTTCAGGAGCCGAAATAAACAGTTTGGACACAATTTGAAGAATAGCCATGATAGTGAGGCTTGTAAATTGGGGATTTCATCATTAAATGCTCGGATAAACTTAATGGAATGCATTTGAAAAGTGTTCTGCGTTCGAAGAAAAAATAAGATTGTAAAACAAGAAAACAATCATCCAATTCAGACGGCATTCAGATATAAAATTTTGCGTGGGATACGTCTAAACTATTTGTTAAAAAATATAACTGGTACTTCAGACCTGCTACTGTCCATAAAATATTGATACATTGAAAAGACATAATTGAAGCAGCAGGACAACTGGTATGCTCTCCGAGGAAGCAGAAGAAGCGTGTAATAAAGATTTTAGGAAGTATAGGTTAATGTTTTCTACAAAGTGCAATAGAACTTCAACAAATACTGATGTTTTGCATCGTATGTTGCGTCATCTGATCCTTTCATAAGTAGTATTTATAACACGTCAACCTCATAAGCAGCTTTTGGAACTAGATGTTGTAGTTAAAGAATAAAATGTTTGATTATTTTTGACTCATTTCGTTTATATAAATGAAAATATTTAGAAATCTTGACTATATAAATATATAACTATAGATCCCCTAGGGACTGGCCGATTAAAACTATTTTTATATTTTCTTAGCTACCTTATATTAACTAAGCAAACAAAATTTAATTAGCATAGGAGCACTCCTACTATTTTTGCCAACAAATATATGAAGCCACTGTGCGACGGAGGCGAAAGAATTTTTTTCGTTAGAGCTTCAGCAGGTGAAATGTGAACATCGGTTTCGTCCTCCTGGAGCCAGAAAACGAAAAATAAGTTCTCGTCAACTAGAACTTGCATTGTGGGGAATATGTACTTTTGCAAACTCCGCTTAATAGATCCGATAGTGGTTATCTCTAAAATTTATTGATTTGATCTCATACGGAGTGCGTCGAATAAAATTGTCTGGTACAAAAATGATGAAATCTTTTGAACCAGTACTCCGATTTTTTTAAACTAAAGTATTTTATTTGCGGTTTTTAGATTAAAAAAATAAAAACAAGAAACCACAAATTATTAGTTTTTAATAAAAAGTTTTAGTTTTCAGGAACCCCTTCCATTAATGTTTTTATGGTAGTGTCCGACATCCTCACAGCTGCTGCAGACCACTTTCTTGAAAATTGAAGGTTTTTGGCCACTTTTTTTGTTACCTTCATCTCCCTTTTTACTAAAGACCAGCACCTCTCAATCGGCCTTAGTTCTGGACAGTTTGGTTGATTGGCTTCTCTAGGCACCAAAATCACTTCATTCCTTTGGAACCACTCTAAGGCCGTTTTGCTGTAGTGACATGAAGCGAGGTCAGGCCAAAAAACGTGGACACTTCATGTTGGCGTCAAAATGGAAGCAATCTCTTTTGCAAGCATTCCTTCAAATATATTTCGCCGTTGATTGTACCCGATGTCACGAATGTGCTGCTCCTTTTGCCACAACTAAAAATTGCCTGCCAAACAAGGAATTTCTTTGGGAATTTTGTAATTTTTTTTGGCTTTGAATATTTCAGAGACATTTCCTCGAGAATCAGCTGTGTGTAAAACATAAGTTTTATCGTCCATTATGCAGCATTAAAATTTCTTGACAAATTCTCGACTCAGCATTTTCGCTCGTTTTTTTGCGGTTTCATTCTTCACGGCGTTCATATCCGAAACTTTTTGAACTATGTACGTCCTCGGCCCAGCTTCCTTCTTAATCCTGCTCACGAAAGATTCTGAGCAATCAGCCTTCCCCGCTAATTTCCTTCCCGAAATGATTGGATCTCTCTTTAAAATGTTCACAACGTTCTTCGCCTTCTCACAGCCATGTGGCCCTTTCTTTTTACCAGAACCTTTCTTCCGATCAATACGCAGTTCTTTCTTAAAACGTTTAATAACGCGAGAAATGGTTTTAGGGTTACCCCTTTGGCAATTTTTTTGAATTACCAGTGGGGTTGCTTTTGAAAAATATTAATATTTTGTCGCACTTCCACTTCGCGTGCCATTTTCGCGTTAAATAAATTTTTATTGTCGTTAACTGACACATAATATTTTCTGACATTTAATTCAAAGCTAATAAGATAAAAATTTTTGATTTTGAACCTTTCAATAGCACAGTATGGGAAGAAATGTAACGGACAATTTTATTCGACGCAGTCCTTACAAGGGAATGGTACAATATTTTTCGTCTTTAGAGAGTCTGGTAACAAGTTCTTACCATGAAAGTTTCATTAATAAAATATTGAGTCTGTCTGAGTTATACGAGCACATAGTAAGTACATTAACATAGTGAGTAGCGGAGAGGACGCTTACGATTTGGCAAATCGTTTACAATTACAAGTCGAAATTCTGCCCGCTTGGATCATAAAATTCCAAAATTTTAATCAAAGGATCCGTTTTACCCTATTTTCACACACAATTTTTTTTTAATTACACAGCCCTTATGTTGCTTTGTATAAATACAAACATAACGCAAAACTATCTTTTCAAACCGGATAATGTTTTTTGGTGAACAGAAGATGAAGATGAACAAAATTTAGAAGTTTTGACCATTTTTATACTTTTCGCTAAATCTCTTAAAACTTCCAAAAAGTTCACACGATGGATCACGAACTTCCTAAGCGGCCGGTCTATCCGTGTCGGTCCTCTACCCTACACTTTTCCTTATCTTCATTAATGTCCTTCTGTAGGTAGGTATTGCGGAGACAGCGACTCTTGATGTTCTGGACATGTCCAATCCAATGTGATGTTCGTTGGAATAAACACATTTTGACGTGTCGAAAGAAACAGCGAAGTGTTAGGCGGTGTAAAAAATATTTTACTCCAATTGATCTCCGCATGATCTACACCACCTGCATATATACACCCTAATTGGAGTTTAAATCTCACCTATGGGCTGGAGCTTTTTGAGAGATAAAGCTAATAGGAGACAGTAGATTTTCCAGCTCTATTGACTCCTTGGAACATCGTAGAAACGTGGCTTGCGCCTCACTGTTTTACCGTTACTCTCCCTGCAACAATTTTTCATAATTATTAGGGCCCTTGCAAGTTTAAAGCAAACGTTCATAAACACTTCTCCCTCCTTTTTCCTCCAACCTATCAATCTTCCTTCCAATCAACACAATGCTCTGCATTTATAGGGTTACCCCCAGTGAGTTGATTATATTTAAAAAAAAAAAAAAAAAAAAAAAAAAAACTGCTGCTACTTTTTTTCTTTCTTCACGATTTCAACTTTCCTCGAAATCCTCCCTTGTCCGGAAACTCTCTTACCTCTTTTCATTAACTTCTATATATTTTTTTCTAATAATAATAGTAAATAATAATAATGAAAAAGAAGTCCTCCTGAAACATGGTAAATATAAAAATGAAGTTTACACAACAAACTGGAAAAAAATTGTACCTCTTGCAGCAAATTGTGTGTGAGAGCATTTCATAAGCTTTTTGAACCGTTCATTCATCCAAATTCGCTTTCCTTACCTTTCCTCTATTTCTGCTTCGTCTTCTAACATTTTACATATAACAAGTTATGCAGTGAATGCGTGTGTCATGGCGAAAGCTATGCCGAAACTCAACATCCAAAGCTGCTATACTAGCGGAACCATCTTCCTACATTTGGAACTGGTTACCTCCAGTACCTCCCAAAAAACACAAATTTTTTCATGATTTTTTGCTTGCCACGGAAATGAAGAGCAGCGTCCTCTATCATTCATGTATGAAAAAAAATTAGGATACATAAATTATGGGTAGCACATATCCATTCACTACATGCCTCGTGAAAAAAAAACTCAAAAAACAGCACCGAGAGATCACGAGAGTGTAGACTACGCAAGCAACTTGAAGCACAACAGAATTCGAATTTCATTGAAAAATAACTCGCTTGAATGATAAATGAATTCATTAGAGCCAAGGTTTTCAGATTATATAGCACAAGGCAATCATTGAGGTAAATAGATGGGCAGAAAATTTACTTGAAAATAGTTCCTACGTGGAAAGAAAACAATTCGCATCAGCATAAAAAAACATAGTCAAGATTTGCCAAGATTCTAGTCAACCTCATAACATTCGCAAGTTCTCAGACGGGCACGAGTTGAGATCATACAACCTGAATATATTTATGATGATGATTATTATTATAATGATAATAATAATGATGATGATTTTAAGATTATAATTATAATTATGTAGTAAATAAATTCGCTTGCCTAGGGTATGAATATTTTAATGGAGATGATGATTTTGCAGAGGGCGTTGCATGCATTGAAAATGCAAACGATCTAAATTAAGTTAATCCAGATGTATCACACCTGGGATCAGAGAATCATCAAACTGAACTATACAATGACCGTTAAAAATTATTTCGGCCACGCCTGTAATGTCTGCGATAGACTCTGGTTTTTACAAGATTACTAAACCTAACCAGAAATCCCAAAACGCAAACGTTCTGAAAAAGTAAAGTTCTGTAGGGAGTCCCACTGACGCACACAATCTTTTTTTTTGGATATTTGAATAAAAATATTTTAGAATCCGTCGTAACAGCTACGAATTTGTAGCTGCATTTACAATGCTACACCTATTAATTTTCCTAGAACTTTCTCTGGTAGTAACATTGTCATACTGCCATGTTGGCCGTGTTACAATATTCTATAGCATTATTTTAGTTCTCTACTCCTCCCACCTATCAATATTCCTTCCAATCAACACAATGCTCTGCATTTATAGGACTATCATCTGTGTGCTGGCATTATTAAAAAAAAAAAAAAAAACTACTAATGGATAAAGAACTAGAGTTTCACCCGGGAGGTTGAAAACAAACAAAAAATCAACAACAAAAACAAGTCATGGTACACTTAAATAGTTGTTCGTTAAATTTTGTTTGTTTTAATTTTAAATTTTTGGCAAGTTCATCAATTAGACTATATTCTATACACGAATTTTATACAGTCTTCCATGAACATTAAGATTACCATAGAAAGAGTAATAACAATACCGCAGGCAGATTAATCGAAAAAATTTAAACAAACAAAATTATTTACATTTTTCAAAGGAATACTTACACAAACAAAACTGACTACACACAAAACCGTTAGCTCAGAATAAATGTTTGAGCGTTATTGTGCTGAAAAGAGAATAACTACAAAGTATAAGTATGGTATATAGAACAGTAGCCGTATTCACGATCTGTAGTTTCTGTAGTAATTTTGGTAAAATATATCAAATTTTACATCAGATCGTGAACGACATCATTGTAAATACTTAGTATTTGCAAAAATAGCTGATCTTGTTTACATTTTGTTAGTAGAATCTATAAAGTGAGATCACTATGAAGAAAATACAGAATACTACGCAATAGCGTGTTGCGATTGCAAATTTGGTAAATTGGTTGTCCTTTCAGTTGCATGTATTTGTTTTTGTAAAGTTAAAAAATTTACCACAAAAACAAAGAATACAAGACCAAAAACTACAAATCGTGAATATGGCTAGTGTTGTGTGTCTGTTGCGAAAATACTGTTCAGTAAAAATATTTGAGATTCTTGTTATGGTATAATTCTCGAATACCTTTTCAAATATTAGTAGCTTATTCTTGAAAACATAAAGAAATACCACTAAGACCACTGACGAGGAATCATGGCTGGTTCTGAAACGATCTTAGTTAAAGTTGAGGCATGAAAAAGCACAAATTTTCGCTCAAAATCTTAAAGATGTATTTATTCCTAATCTTGATGAGCCTTACTTTACTTTTAATGGCACAACAGCCCATGGAGGGCCTAGGCCGAGCTTTTCGCATCCACTCATGTTGTGCGTGTTATATTTGTACATGAATGGAAGGGACCTACAGTTTAATGCCGAATCCGAACGGCGAAGTGAAAAGCTTTTCATAGCAATTTATACTCTTGTAGGTTTGCCATTGCCTGCCAAGAGGTGGTGCCGTCTAGAAAAAATATTTTTTCTTTTTGATTTTGCCTGTGCCGAGATTCGAACCCCGGACACTCTGCGTAGCAGTCCAACGCACTACCACTACGCCACAGCGACCACCATCTTGATGAGCCAACAGTGGAAATATTAGATGAAGTATCCGAGCTCTTAGCTCAGCCATATCAACTGGATTTACATATCTCTAATCACAAAAAACGAAATGCTGTCAATTATAAACAAATTGAAACCTGCGAAGGCTCCACTATATG
This sequence comes from Palloptera scutellata, assembly GCA_958295655.1. Taxonomy (NCBI): domain Eukaryota; kingdom Metazoa; phylum Arthropoda; class Insecta; order Diptera; family Pallopteridae; genus Palloptera; species Palloptera scutellata. The sequence goes on along the minus strand of OY282449.1, from coordinate 77,665,629 downwards.
ATCTGATTGCTGGAAAAATTCTGAAGGAATTACCAGAGCAAGCAATAACCTTCCTAACCCAACTCTATAGTACAATGCTGTGTTGAGAACTAGCTTTTTCCCACTACAGTGGAATGTTGCACAAATAAAAATGATCCAAAAACTCGAGAAAAATGCATGGAGATGCAAAGTCATAACGGCCTATAAGTCTGCTACCAATCCCTTCCAAATCGCTGTTTATGAAAAGGCTAAAGGCTAATCAAAACATCTCATTCCTGATCATCAGTTCGGTTTCCGTCAACGTCATGGTACAATTGCACAAATTCATAGACTTGTTGAACAAATAAACGCAGCCTTCGAAACTTAAAAATACTGCACCACGGCTTTTGTAGACATCACAAGCTTTTTACCTCGTGTGGCACGAGGGGCTTTTATATAAAGCTAGAAAAACTCTTCCAATAAACTTTTACACGTTCTTGAAATTACTCAAACCCCTAGAATGCTAAATAAAATATTTTTGTGGCTTAAAAACTGGAAAATGATGGCGAACGAAACCAAGTCGGGGCAAGTCACATTCACAACACGGCACAATACTTTACCAATTAAATGCAACACAAATCCCGCAAACAAATAATGCGAAGTACCTAGAAATGCATCTGGATAGACGTCTCACATGGAAAACGCATGTCCCTATTTACGAAGCGCAAAGCTCTAGGTCTTTAATTGAGAAGTATCTCTTGGCTACTCAGTCGTAATTCGCAACTATGTGGCAAAAACAAACTGCTACTTTACAAGACTGCCCTTAAACCGGTATGGACCTACAGCATACAACTGTGGGGTATAGCCGCCAATTCAAATGTCGAAATATTGCAACGCTATCAGTCCAAAATGCTTCATATGATTGTAAACGCTCCCTGGTATGTTACATCGTGATATATAAGTCCCTTCCGTCAAAGATGAAATTAAGACCAAATCTAATTCATACCAAACTAGCATCTTGTTGCTATTGCGAAACATTAATAATATGTAAATGTAATGTAACATAATAATAATAATAATAATAATAAATTACATAATAATAAAAAAGAAATTAAAAGAAGTTAAATTTAAATTTAACAAATGCGTAAAATATGATGTGTACAGGGTGAACCATTTATAATTTGGAATTTGATCTTGGTGTAAATAAGAAACGAATAATTTTTTTTCAATGTTGTTTTAAATATTTGGACGTATAATCCTTCCGGTTAATTGTGGAACAATATTTTATTCAAATAACTTCCTCGGCTGGTCTTGCAGTAGTATTGCAGTACAAATTTTCAGGTCATTTTCCACTGTATGGGGCTGTACTTGACCGATGGCTGCACCAATTTCGTCCTTAAGACATAGTTGTTGGATGGTTAGCGTAACACTTATCTTAAACGGCTCTCCACAAATAATAGTCCAATGGAGTCAAATCGCAAATCGCAACTACACAATCACAAAAATGGCTAATAAAGCGATTTTGAAATTTTCCACGCAAAAGATAGATTGACGCGGCGGTATCTTCTTGTTGAAGCGTATCTTGCTGTCTAAATCTATATCTTCTAAAATAGGCCACAAATAATGAGATATCATTGTGCAGTAGCAAACACCATTCTCCTCCTTGAAACTCAGTCCGTTGGACTATTGTACTTTGCCCAGATAAGGATAGGAGAAGGGTTACGTGGGTAAGTCTAGGGCAACGAGTTCATATACACTCGTTGGACCTACAGCTCGGGTGAAGGTTTAGGGTTTTACCCACTAGGCTATTGAGGTCTTCATCGAGAGTGTATGGTCCTTACTTACTTACTCACTTGATCGGTCTTGGCCGCCTCGAGAAACTGTTCTGCAATCGCCTCTGCTATGCCCACTTTGGCGCCAAAGGCAATCTATTTAAACTGGAAATTATATTTTAAAAGAGAGGAGAATGTTTTCAAATTCTGGCTCTGCTCATGGCATCGGTATTCCTCCTCTTTAACTCCAATATCGAAGTAACTCCACGCAAACTTTACGAACTTTATGTGGGCTAGTTTTCCATAATATGCCCGATATTTGCTTTCGGGCATATTATATTCTTTCGTAACTTTTCTTGACAAATGGACGGTGTTATTTACACAAGACTTGCATGAAGAACTCATACTTTTTGTAACAATAACTCCCAAAATTAAGTAAATTAAATAATACAATCAACTGGGATTTTTTAACACTAAAAAATTACGAACAAGGTGCAATTCGTTATTATTCTTGTTCCTCTGTGTAATTAATTTAAAAAAGTGTGTAAAACACAGATAAGAAAATTTGAATTCCAAAAATTCCCAAAATCACAAATTGAGAATTCATTACTTACTTACTTAGCTGGCGCTACAACCGATGATCGGTCTTGGCCGCCTCCACAAAGCTTCGCCAGTCACTTCTGCTATGCGCGCGCTGGCGCCAGTTGATAAGGCCAAGTGCAGTCAGGTTGCCCTGCACCTGGTCTTTCCAACGGAGATTAGGACGTCCCCTTCTGCGTGATCCTCCACCGTGGTTCGAAAAAAACACCTTTCTAGCTGGAGCGCTTTCTTCCATTCGCTCAACTTGACCCAGCCAGCGAAGCCGCTGGAGTTTTATAAGCTTGACTATGTCAGTGTCGGCGTACAGCTCATACAGCTCATCGTTCCATCTTATTCGATACACGTCGTCCACGCATACTGGACCGTAGATCTTACGGAGTATCTTCCTCTCGAACGCTCCTAACAGTCTCTCATCATCGATGGTCAATGTCCACGTCTCTGCGCCATACATTAGGACGGGAAGGATGAGGGACTTATAGAGCGTTATTTTCGTCGGTCGAGAGAGGGCTCTACTTCTCAATTGCCTACAGAGCCCGTAGTAACACCTGTTGGCAAGAGTTAGTCTCCGCTTGATCTCAAGGCTGACATTATTGTTGGTGTTTATGCTGGATCCTAGATAAACGAAATCCTTGACGACTTCAAAAGTGTAGTTGTCAACAGTGACATTTTGTCCAAGACGCCGTGACTCTTTGTTTGTTGACACAAGGTATTTCGTTTTGTCCTCGTTCACCACTAGACCCACACGACGAGAGAATTCATTAGTCATTTAAATTTTAACAAAACTCTTTATCGAGTATATTGAGTTTGAAAACGCAAAATCAAAGAATAGAAGAATCGAATGGTGCTCGTAATCGAGTACAGTTAACAGTAACTCAGCTTTACTTAGTTTCTGTACACATATATTTTTCAACGACACCAATTATTCTAAATTACAGGGTCAGCAAGATGGCGACAATCACGACAATATTATTAACAATCGTACCAACGATCTGGGGAATGTGCAAGTAAGCCCAATATATGTATGAAGAAGCGGGTTATACTTACTTACTTAACTCGCACTACAACTGATGATCGGTGTTGGCCGCCACTATAAAGTATCGCCAGTCGTCTCTGCTATGCGCGCGCTGGCGCCAGTTGAAAAGGACAAGCGCAGTCAGGATGCCTTGCATCTGGTCTTTCCAACTGAGATTTGGACGTCCCCTTCTGCGTGTTCCTCCACCGTAGTTCGAATAAAATACCTTTCTAGCCACCACGCATACTGGACCGTAGATCTTACGGACTATCTTCCTCTCGAACGCTCCTAACAGCCTCTCATCTTGTATACTACAATATATTAGTCACTTTCACACTCGCCAGTACTAACAGATATATATACCCGATTAACTAGCCTAACCTAATATCGGTTAGCGTTACTGATTAGTTAAACGGTATCTATTACCAGTTAGGTTATGATTGGTGATCTTACTTAATTAAACACCAAGGAATCAATGGCATCAACCGTTTCGTGATATTGGCTCGAGTCTTCGAGGTAACGGAATTTGTAACGGAATATTTTCCTTGAAAACCTTTTGAGTGAGTTCATTGAGAAACGACCTTTAATAATTTTTTTAAATGGGAAACGGTATATATCTCTATGTACATATATTTACATATACAATATAAAATACATAAAACAATTTACAATCCATTTTAATGTGTTTTTTCAATTTTTTATGTAAGTTAATTAGTCAAAAAATCATAATTTAAAAATTTTTTTTAATTTGTACGAGGTCAAAGAAATATTATTCGACACCAAAGTTAGAACTAACTTTTACTTGCAATTTAAGTTTATACTTTTATGCCATAAGTAACCTAGCCAAATAATTCATTGCGAAGGTGCATTTCCCGCAAGCTTTAATTTAATGCTGACTCATATAGTTTCAGGACGTGTTTGTATCTTTTCTGATGAAACAATATGTATGTATGAATGCCATTGGCACGCAAGAAGTGGAGCTAGAAACAGAATCACTTTCGGTGCTGTGCAGTTCAGCAACGCTTTTCATTTGTGACATACTATAGAATACATTACTGTAGTTTTTTTTAGCATTTAAGTTAATTTTTGTTTTTATTTGTGAGACAAATTGACTAAAGGTATGTTTTAAAATAATTCGTAGAAAAGAAGAAAGAAATTATTATTATTGTATACATTAGAAACAATTTAATTGCTCTAAATTTGCAGAAGAAAAAGAGAGCAGATGCGTCCAGCAGTTTTTTTTAGAAATTAGGATAACCTTCTGCGAATTGGTTTTTTTTTATCGAGGAGGAAAGGGTTGAAAGCCCCAAGGTCCGCGGGGGTTTCCATCCACCAGAACCACTTCACCGTCATGGCAGGTACCCCTCCCGGGGCCACCGTTTGTTTGTCGTCCACAATGCGGAGTGCCTTTATAACTGGGTACCACAAACCCATTTTTCATCAAACTTTCAAACTCTCTAGGATACGCAGGACAGTATAGGTATTTCCTGATTTTGAACATGTACATAATCCAGTCAGCCAGTTCGGAATGACTTGGAAGGTCAATATTCCTTTATCGGACTGCTCTCCGAACCTATTTCCATCGTTTGCTTCTCTATTGTTGGTCTACATAGATTCGGCGCATATCAGCGAAGTATATATCATCACCGAGTCGACGAACGTAGATATTAGCTGTAGTCTTCCTTCACGTGGTCCGCCAATGTTTGGCAGAATTCGCGGCAGGGCGCAGTGCAATGTAACTGTGGTGTTTCATATGTTTGTTTCTAAATTAATCGTCAAAAAACAGCACTGCACCAAAAGAGATTCTGTGTCTTAAAGCTATGTATGTTTTTATTTGGGAATCCATAAGCATATCTTAAATTGGGGAATTGAACTGCTCTTTCGCACTGTAGTCCACACACTTACTAAATTTTTTATTGCTTTACTTTAGTTTTAATGGCACAATAGCCCATGGAGGGCCTAGGCCGAGCTTTTCGCATCCTCTCGTGTTGTGCGTGTTACATTTGTACATAAATGTGAGGGACATACAGTTTAATGCCGAATCCGAACGGCGAAGTGAAAAGTTTTTCATAGGCAATTTTTAATCTTGTAGGTTTGTCATTGCCTGCCAAAAGGTGGTGCCGTGTAGAAAAATTATTTTTTCTACTTTTTGATTTTGCCTGTGCCGAGATTCGAACCCCGGACACTCTGCCTAGCAGTCCAACGCACTACCACTACGCCACAGCGACCACCAAATTATTTATTACCATATTAAAAATTATTTCTTTTTTCAGATGCTGTTTTTATGAATTTGAGTACTGAAAAAACAAATGCGTTTAGTGAAAACCTCAATTATTTTCTGCATGTGGTTATGAAAGTGGCAAAAGCTTTTCAACCGACCATAATTTTTATTCCGGACGTGCACAGAGTTTTTTGGAAGAAAATTCCGAAGGATATCAATCAGGATCTCAACTACAGGTTACTCCAAAAATCATTGACGAAAAAAATTCTTAAGCCAATCAAAAAGGAGGATAAGATTATGCTTCTAGGAACTTGCGATTTACCCTGGTCCGCAAAACCGAAATTAAAACAAGCTTTCCAGAAAGTATTACTCATTCCAAAGTGCGATTATGGTACCAGTTTTTTGCTGTGGTTGGAATTGCTTTCACAGAATGCTGGTGATGAAAATGTAGATGATTATATATTTTCTGTATTGGCAAAGGTTCTTCAAAGTTATAACTCAGGAGATATATTCAATAATGTAGCCGAAACACTTAACGTGGTCAGACGAATGAAATTGAAATCAATACCGCTGAATCCGTATGAGTTCCTTAATTATTTTCTTGAAACTTCTCCTCCGGTATTTCCACCAGAACAGAAGGTAAAATAAATATAAATTGTATAACTACGTCCCTATTTATTTTATTTGTATTTTTTTATATATATTTTAGATTATGGATAAATTCAACAAATGGTTTAATAAAGCTAATAAATTGTGTGTGTTGAGAAGAAAATTCAAAAAGAAAAAGGAAGCAAAGCAAAAGAAGAAGTAAAGAAGTTTGTGTTTCGTATATTTTCAGTTACATTTTCGATATCGTAAAATAAAGAAAAATCACAATGGATAATTCCTAAAAAAGTAGGGGCAACTATGTACATAATTTATATACATATATTTACTAGGGGAGAGGTTTATAAGTTGCTAGTATTTTTTCTAAAGCTGGTAGCTCTGAGTAGAATAGTAAAACATGTAATGTTAGCTAACCCTTGGAAAAAGGCAGTCTTAGCTACAATGAAGATACCAAGTAGATGGGATTCATGAGAAAAAAGTTGCAGCTTCTTTTCCTAAAAATTTCCCAAAAATGCCATTTTCGAATCCAATAATTGGATTCGGCCGGCATGTGGTTCCAGCACGCGAAACCATGAATCAATTGAGAGGCGAATTTGTTGAGCAGTTAATCGCACGTTGTGGTGTAGTCAATTGCCTTCCAAGATCGTGTGACTTTTTTTTGTGGAGCTTTGTTAAGTCCTTTGTCCAAACACGATTGCTGCTTTGGAAGCCAACATTGAACGCGTCATTTGTGAGATTGTGTGAAAAATGTGCCAAAATTGGCACTTCAGAATGGATCACATGAAACGTAGCCGCGGGCAACATTTAAGTGAAATTATCTTTAAAAAGTAGATGGCAGGAATTGATTTATCGATCCAAATAAAAATTTCATTCACTTTTGTAAAATTTCTGTGTTTTTTTTTTTAATTTTCAAAAAATAAACTCTTATCACCCTTTAGAAAATCTCAATGAAAAAATGCAAGAGGCATTTGATATTTATTTGTTTAAAAAAAATACTTACAAAGAAAGAAATTCAAATAGAAAATTCGTTAACCGTTATCATCACCGGAATCGTAATTTGGGCAAAAATAGAATGTGTTTGTTTTCTCAATGCAAGTGGAGTGGACGAATTGTCGACAGTTGTGGCATCGGTTTGAGTTCTTGGCTATAATTTTGGGCGGCATTTGTTTATAGCAAACGAGTCAAAACTCTTCACTGCCCTCATTTGATGATAACAGCTTCTTCTTTAATAGTTGTCGCGAGGCTTTTGTTGGTGATTTGTCTTGGCTCTTTGAGTTTATGCAGCATCTCACTTCTCTTGTCCAAGTACATTTCCAAGTCCAAGTAAAATGACACAATTATTGGCGCGAGGAAACACAAGAAAAAACGGAGAAAAATAGAGCGGCAACCTACAAACCCATAAGTGCGACAAGTTAACGCAATTTCTTCTGTTGCCCAAAAAGTTGTATTGCATTTAGCCCAATCACCATTAAATTCTTAAACGAAGTACATGATTTACTTAAAATTTAAAAAAAAAATCACAAAATTCCCCCAAGAAATAAAACATTTACTTTTAATTTTTCACCGGTGGACATAACTGTCTGAGGAGACTGGAGATATCAAAGACCGCAACCGGTCGGGCCGTCCACGTACAGTTCGCACGCCGCAAGTCATCAAAGCCGTCAAATCAAAAATTCAGCGAAATCCGCTCCGAAAACAGAAAATCATGGCCTGTGAAACGAATATCACGTAAAAGTCCATGAGTCGAATTATTAAGAAAGACTTGGGATTTGGTGCCTTCAAACGTCGCACCTGACATTTGTTGACTGCAGCTTTGGAAAAAATAGGGTAGAAAAATCCAAATGTCTTTTGGTGAAGCACGCTGATAACTTGCACAGAAAAATTTTGTTTACGGATGAACAAATTTTTACCGTGCAGGAAAAATTTAACAAGCTTAATTATATGCACAGTCATCTAAGGAAGCATCTGAATTGATCCCACGGGTCGAAAAGGGTCATCACCCAGCTTTAGTCATTTTTTGGTGGGGTGTCTTACTATGGGGTCACTGACTTTCATTTCTCCGAACAAGGGATCAAAACTTCGGCCAAAGTTTACCAAGAAACCGTTTTGGAAGCTGTTTTGGAGCCACTTAACCATTCCATGTTCCAAAACCAGCCGTGGACTTTCCAACTTGATTCTGTGCCAGCCCATAAGGCTAAGACGACCCAGACCTGACTTCAAAACAATTTGCCAGCTTTCATTTGCTCTGACGAATGACCATCTGGCAGGCCTGATCTGAACCCATTGGATTACAAATTATGGACAGTTTTAGAGGACACGGTTTGCCACAAAAGATACCCCAACATTGATTCTCTGAAGACTGCTTTGATTCGTGCTGTCAGCACTTTTCGAATGTACGAGGTGCATTGATGATTGACCAGTGCGACTTAAGGCGTGCATTTCGAATAAATAATTGCTTTTTGTGGACAATATATATTAATAAATATATTTTAAAAAATTGGTTCAAAAAAATTATTTATTTTTAATTTTATAACATCAAATGTGCGTAACAGTATTTATGTCCCTACTAAGTAGTTATGAGCGTTTGCTTTAAATTTGCAAGGGTCATAATAATCGGGACAATATCTGCAGGGAGCTTATTCCAAATACGCGCGGTACGATAGATTAAAACTCTACTGTCTCCCATTATCTTTATCGCTCGATGTCGGATACGGTCCAGGAAGCTCCAGCCCATAGGTGTGAATTTAACTCCAATTTAGGACATATATACCTATAAGTGGTGTAGATCATGCAGAGATCAGCTGGAGTGAAATATTTTTTTAACTGCCTAAGTAAGCCGATACACTTGGCAGCTTCTTTTGACACGTCCAAAATGTGTTTATTTCAATGAACATCACATTGGATGGCCATGCCCAGAACATCAAGAGTCGTGTCTCCCCCATATCTAGGGGGTTAACGGGGAGCTGGGAAACTAGTTTGTTAGATAAAAGACAACATTGGGTCTTACGCGCATTGAACTCAAATGTATTCGTGAGACTCCACTCGGAGATTGACTGGAGAGTCATTCATAACATGCCTCTTCCTCTCAATCTCCAAAGAGTTAGCGATTTTTTTAGCAGGCATAGAAATGGTGCTGTTATCTGCAAACGAGTAAATATGATTCTTGTTTAATGACAGAAGGCCATTAATGAAAACAAGAAAAAGTGTAGGGGAGAGAAGCGAACCCTGCGGCACTCCAGCATTAATGTCACGATCTTTCGAAACAATGCCGTCTATCACAACACGGATAGAGCGACCGCTTAGAAAGTTCGTGATCCATCGTGGGGAGTTATTACCGACCCCATGCGCAATCAGTTTTGACACTAGTTCTTTATGCCACACTCTGTCGAACGCTTTATCCACTTTGAAATATCCAGAGGAACCGCCTTGCTCGCACCGAAGCCATGAACACTATGGTACCAATGTTCGGTCGACCGCTATGAAATCGCCCTTAGAGCGATTTCAACGGAAACCGTATTGGCGGTCATTAAGCAATTCGTTCTGCTTAGGGTATTTAACCAAGTAGAAGTTAACTTTCAACGACTTTTACGAACTGGTTGGACATTGGAAACTTTTCAACAAGACGGAAATACACCAGTTGTGTATGAAATGTTGAAAATGGGATGGAATGCTATCGGTCCCGAAGCCTTGTTTATGTCTAAATTTGGAAGAATTCTACTCGCGTTCGAAAATGTATCTCAGGCATAGCACTAGATACAGATTCGATAACGGGCAGTGGTTGATCGCTACCTGATAGAGAAGAATTATCTACGAAAATATTAGTTGAATGGTTCGCTTTATCAACCAAGCTAATGACGAAGCGATCACCTGTAAAAAGAGTTGGAATTGACGATTCATTCCCTCTTTTGCTTAGTTCCTTGTTATACAGACGGTCACGGTCACATCATGGGCACAAGTTGTTGTTGCTTCAATATAAAACGAAAAATTGAGAGAGAGATAGTGTAAAATTTGACCGCCACGGTCACCAACTGATTTGGCTTTCGATATGAATTCACGCGATCAAAAGCAATAATAAAATTTTATTCGCAAAATAGTACGCTTTTGTTGAAAATGTATGCAAAAAACCAATAAAACTGCTTAATTATTTGGTTTTTCGCAAAATAAAGAAATTCATGTAAATATACGTTTATATAGTATACACTTATATTAGTGTTTTAATAACTACGTGCAAATAAAAAGTAGTAAAAAAGTAAGCAAAATCGTACTAGTGTCCGGCTATCAAATGACCGTCTGCAGAACATACTTTGGGAACAGACTTGAAAAACAAATTTAACAAGTGACGTGACCGACGATTATTTGACCGTCTAGACGGTTGCTCTTCGCTGTTCGGCGAACACATCTCATTTTTCTCTCGTATCTGGTGATTACATTGAGCTCGTTGCAAAGTTGTATTTGGTCGAAATGCAGTTTTTTATAATACTATTTTGTGTGTAGTGGCAACACTAAATGGTATACAAACAAACTTTAAACAATGTGTGAAGTCAACAAAGCTAAGACCATTTGCATCACATCGTGAATACCGCTAATATGATTCGCACAACCAAAATTTTAATTTAATATTCCCATGTTAAAACAACCTCTCATTTATTCTTAAGACTATGAAGCATTGATTTCTAAAAATCATAACGATAATTACCTAAAAGCCTCCCAGAAAAGAGGGTGTTAACACCATGAAGGTGGGAGTGAAACATTTAAAAATATTAGCTGCATTTTATTCGCACTCGCTCCTAGTTATGTATAACTAGCTGCGATAACTGTATAGGAAACAACAACTAAAGCTGAGAGCTATTATACATAACTAGCATGTTGTTTACTACCCCTGCTTTCTATAACAGTCTTAATCTGACCTGTCAATAAAACGGATGAACAGTTTCATCAAAAATCAAAAGAGAAATGAGTCAAAATGTCAAATACATGTACCATATGCCTTTATGCAAGTAAATTAAATCGGCTATAATGAACATTTATTTCAAAACAATGACCTTCATAGATTATATGATTATTTCAGAACCCGCTTCGGTTCCTTATCAGTAATTTTTGCGATAAATCCTTTATTTCAAAAATACCTATGGCGAAGCTTTATAGAGGCGGCCACGACCGATCATAGGTTGTAGAGCCTCTTCTTTTATTTTAATTAATTCTGTTCAATTTGTTTGTCTTCCATTTTTGCATTTATGGTGCAGCTCAAGCTTGAAGTTAACTGAACTTTCGAACTGAACTGCAGCTGGTACACATTATGTTCGCGAGCAATGTTTTCTTCTTCTTCTTTTACGACACAACACCTAAGTTGAGCTTTTCGCCTCCACTCATGTTATGCGTACATGCATGGAAGGGACAAACAGTTTTATGCCGAATCGCAGCAGCGAAGTGAAAGGGCAATTTTTACTCTTGCAGTCTTGACATAAGAAACACGCATCCCTGCTGAATTTTTTGTGAACAAAACTTGGCAGCACTAAATATAAATTTATGACATATATACAATTTTGACCCATAAAATAGGCTAAAATTCAAAAAGGGAACCTTTTCTTTTTGATACAAGTTTTTGTTTTCCTGTAGCTTTTCAAAAAATATTTCCGTTAGAATAAAATATAATATTTAGATTAGAGAAAATCTCAAAGAAAGTTTTGTTTATCATTTTACTGTCAGTCTTCTTCTTATTTGCTTTCTTCGGCACTCACAATAAGATAAATGGCACCATTAGTACACACAAATACACCGCTGTCAAAAATAAAAACTATGACTTGGTTACACTTTGTTTTTATCGCGATTCTTCGCAAGGACAGATGTTGCCACGATATAAGCATATATAGGATACATTAAAAGAAATTTTGTTTAAATCGGTTTACGCGACTAAAAAACACAGCTACCGAATAGTATCAATACTTTGAGTTGAATCGGATGTAAAAAGTGTACTAAATCTGTCTAAAGTGTACTGACAATTTTATACAAAAAAAAAAATGTTATTCTTTTTATTTTTCTAATTTACAAATTTAATTTAAAAAGACTCATCCATCGAAAAAAATAAAAATTTATTTTCATGTTTTATTTATAAAACAAATGAAGTAATATGTAATACAAAATAATAAAATAAATACTTCAGCCAGGAAGAAGATAAAAATTCAATTGTAGTTACAACAAATTTAATTATCTTTTCTTTCAAAATTTATTTATGCTTAATTTTGAAAATTAAACATAAACCAAATAAGTCGAAACTTCAAGTGGAAGGAAGCAGCTAGCAGCCATTCTTAGTTATAGTTCACGGAAGAAATTTATCGAAAGTTTATCAAAACGTTAATGGTTTTCGAAATTAACATAAAAGTTAAACGTTAATCAAAAATTTATGGCCGTTAATTAACAAATATAAATTAAAAAAAAAAATTGGTGTTAAATACGATTTTAGATGTTTTTACTGCATTTTTACATTTTTAAATGTAAAATTTTTAATTTTAATGCATGTTATATCGAAATTTTTTTGATTTTTAGCGCTTCAAATTCTTTGACTATATATAATTTGTGATATATCGTTTCTAGATTTAGTTTTCTCTCAAAAATGGTTATCAGGCAAAACTGAACTTGTAATCAGATACTGAATATGGACAGTGGTCGCTGTGGCGTAGTGGTAATGCGTTGGACTGCTACGCAGAGTGTCCGGGGTTCGAATCTCGGCACAGGCAAAATAAAAAAGTAAAAGTAGAATAAATTATATTTCTACACGGCCATCATTTCTTGGCAGGAAATGGCAAACCTACAAGTGTAAAAATTGCTATGAAAAGCTTGGATGCGAAAAGCTCGGCCTAAGCCCTCCATGGGCTGTTGTGCCATTAAAAGTAAAGTAGAGTATAGTAATATGAAGGAATAACCTTTTCTAATTATTTGAAATTATGAAATTTTGCTGATATATACCTAAAAGGAATTGGACTTTTTGGGACAAAAATTATAAAGATCAGATGATTGTCACTCCCTTAACATAGGAAACTAAATATACGAGTAGTGTATAATAACAATTTGCTTCACAACAAGTATTTTACAATATTATTTTTTTTCTGTATATCACGTCTGGAAGCGAATTTCATAATTTAATTTTTACTAACTACAACAAGGCACAATTTTTGAGGAAATTATTTTGGAAATCTATAGCAGGTTAACAATCATCGTCATTAACTTTTGCAATGAGACAACTTAGATAAAACCAGTGAAATCAAACTGGAAGATGATATCTTCTCAATATCTGCCCCAATACTAACGGCTTACTAATTCAATGACAACAATTTTTCAGCACGTATCGATAAGGAATTTATATTTTTTTGTAAAATTATAATCCTTTCGTCTTACCTCAAATTAATAATATACCATTTTAGAAACATGTCTTTATTCATAAAATTGTTACTTTAATTAAATTTAGGCGATAACTGCAATGTTACAACTCAGTAATTATATTATTTAATATACTTAGAATACATATTTATAAGAAATATACCGGAAAATACCGAGTCCAGCTGATTTTTATGTCGGGATCCATTACCATTGAGACGAAATTTCAAGTATTGTATTTGCTACCTATTGTACTAGTTGCAAATTATAATTGTAGAATTACACTATGCATTCACATGGGCATATTCGTAGTATAAAGCATATTTTACTAGGATAAATAAAAATAATGTTGAAGTATACAAAATTACATAAATAATAAGATAAGTTAAAAATAATGTGTACATTCTTAAAATATATTACAAGAAATTTATTCTAAGACATTTAATATTAAAAACTTATTTCTAAATATTCGTTTTAAACGCTTAATAAACATTAGATAATAATGAATGAATGTTTTTATCATTTTTTATCACTGTCGATTTTGTTTTTATCCAACGATGATGACACCATACCTCCTCCATTTGACGGATACAACTTGTCCAAATAATTTAGAGATTCGTTTAAAAATGTCTGTAATAATGTAAAAAATTCTAGTTGTTAACATTGGTATTATGTACTGTTGGTTACTGAAATAAGAAAATAGATAAATGTAAGTACCGACTAACATTAAACCAACTGGTTAAACCAATTGATTTCATGTTAGTCGATAAACTGGTTTACTGAACACCACAACTAGTCCGACATTAAGTTTCTTTACTCATCGTAAACTGGTTTCTTTAACATTTTGTTGTCCTAGACACACAACGAAATACCTTGTGTCAACAAACAAAGAGTCACGGCGTCTTGGACAAAATGTCGCTGTTGACAACTACACTTTTGAAGTCGTCAAGGATTTCGTATATCTAGGATCCAGCATAAACACCAATAATAATGTCAGCCTTGAGATCAAGCGGAGACTAACTCTTGCTAATAGGTGTTACTACGGGCTCAGTAGGCAATTGATAAGTAGAGCCCTCTCTCGACCGACGAAAATAACGCTCTATAAGTCCCTCATCCTTCCCGTCCTAATGTATGGCGCAGAGACGTGGACATTGACCATCAATGATGAGAGGCTGTTAGGAGCGTTCGAGAGGAAGATACTTCGTAAGATCTACGGTCCAGTATGCGTGGACGACGTGTATCGAATAAGATGGAACGATGAGCTGTATGAGCTGTACGCCGACACTGACATAGTCAAGCGTATAAAACTCCATCGGCTTCGCTGCAGGGCAACCTGACTGCACTTGGCCTTATCAACTGGCGCCAGCGCATAGCAGAAGTGACTGGCGAAGCTTTGTGGAGGCGGCCAAGACCGATCATCGGTTGTAGTGCCAGCTAAGTAAGTAAGTAAGTAATGTGCAACTGAACAATTTTTAGGGAACTGAAAAATGAGAGACGAAGTTTCCCTCTCTGATACCTGGCTGCCTCAGAGAGTAATAGTGGCCTTCTCACGGTATGGGGCGCTGCAGTGTTGGACCCCGTTATTTCCCCTTATTCCTCATGGATTGCCAAGCTTGACTTCGGTCCGAGAAAGTAATCGCATAGCGAGAAGCCCAGAATACTTACGAGTATGAAGAGCGTAACAAGTCCCAAGCCAAGAGACGACTGTGCTAGTGAGAAGTAAGTTCTGTACCAACCACAGTATTCCCTTACTAGACATTGAAATCAACATCAAAAATGCAGCAGAAGCCACCATCAGCCATAATGGAGGCAAGCTGGCAATACCAAGGGAAAAGTCCGAAAGCGGTGTTTTGAAATCGCGGTACTCGAGACGCTGAGGACAAAATAAAGTATCAAAAAATGATGTAGGCATCCCGAATCCGAAAAAACACGGTGAAGAGAAATCGGTCACAGGATGTGGTCGACCAAAGAGAGCTAAGATGTCGAAGAGCGCCAACATTATCAATGTTACCGAAGTAACATCAAAACAATGTGCATTTAGCGATATGGTTAAGGACAACTTACTGTTTGCGCTGATAGACGATGGTACCAACAGCGGCAGGAGAGTTCCTGAGAGATAGAGGCTAAACTCTTCAGAATTGTGATAGAAAAGAACGTGATCGGAGCTCAGGTCGTGGCACTCTTTCTTATTTCGATTCTGCAGGGGTCTTCCGCGGCAGATCAAGTGCGAAGACAACTCTTCTAGAAATGTTCTTGAGGAATGCGTTGCTTGAAGCTCAAGCTGAAAACCCAGCATGACCTTCGTGGTAAAGTACAACGAAGGCTGCCTACCAATGCTAGAAAAAGCTGGAAACAAACTAAGGTTTGAGCTGAGGGAAGCCAAACTCAAAATTTTCAAATTGGCCAATGACGACAACCTAGAAGAGGTCGCCGACGCTAACATCCTGCTATACAAGCTGGAGTTGGCCGTAGACATCCAACTCTCCGAAGTTGAAAGTAATCCAAATTAATCTGCAGCACTCGAGATGTGGGTTGGGAGGTGGTATTAGACGTTACATTTTGTACAAACAACTTTCTAAAAGTCAGCAATTGGAGGGTGTCCAACCAGAAGTTGTTTTCAGGCCACTTCTGGATACTCTTTGATCTAAATCTCAAGAAGGAGAAGCCTGCTCCTTATACAAATCCTAGAAGAACCGACTATGGAGTTATCAGTAGATATGTATGGCTGGTCAAAACTTTGTTCCCAAAACAATAGTTCAATAAAATCCTGTTAAGATCTGGAAGAAGAGGTTTGTGCTTTCGAAGCTGCCATGAAGGCTGGTTTTAATGTCTCCTGTCCGATCATTTACAGTAAAAAAAACCACGACTCCTTGGTGGAATAAGTCGACTCAAAGAAATAACTAGAACAATCTTCAACATCTGCTATAAACACAAATATTTTTAACCATATAAAGACTGTCTCAAAGAATATAAGAAAAGTATCAGAGAAACAAAGAATGTAGTTTGGAGAGATTTCTGTAATGCTACTAACTTTAGAGCCGATATGTGTGAAAGAGTGGTGGAAAATTGACTCCAAAGAATCGATCACTGCAAATGTGGTCGCGGTGGTCATATGAGCGATATCGAATTTCATACTTAAATGTAACATGTGTGCAACACCTGGAACTCTTTTATTTTATTCGTACCTTAAAATAAGATTAATTGAGAACTTTATACTTACTTAACAAAAAGCATTTTTTTTATTGTGTCGTGTTTTTATGTAGTCTGTAATCGGTTTTCCATTCATGTACAAATACAACACGCACAACATGAGTGGATGCGAAAAGCTCGGCCTAGGCCCTCCATGGGATGTTGTGCCTTTAAAAGTAAAGTAAGTAATCGGTTTTTACAGTGCCTGCGAAATCATCGCATACTTTAGTGAAGTGGGTAGACATATCTCCAAGTAGAGCGTAAGTCAAAATAAAGTACGCAAAATCACGCCAATATGTAGCACCAAAAGATACCTAAAGAAAGCTTCTCCTGTAAAATCTTATTTTTGGCACTTAAGAAAAAATTGGGGTAAGGGCTCGGTATGAGTTTGTGAGCGTGTACAGGGTTGTTCATTTAACATTTGGAATTAGATCAACTGCTTATTTTGAGTGTGACAACTCTAATGTCAATCGTATTATTACGGAAAATAAGTTTTATATTTGCGATTAACGAAATGAACAACGCTGGAACAACGTTGGAAAGTACTAGACATTTACTTTCAAAATGGTGAAACTTCTACCGAAATTGTAAGAAAAATACATTAAAAATTCGGTAAAAGAGAAGCGCCTTCCGCGCAATTTGTGAAAAATGTGCGTGAAACTGGATCCTTATTGAATAAAACAACAAACAAAAATGCTGCTGTTGCTCAGAATTTGCACGAAGAACCAACCACCTCATCTCGCCATCATTCTCAGAAATTGAACATTTCACGCACTTCTTTGTTGCGAATTTTGCATAAAGATCTGGGTATGAAGTCGTACAAAGTTCAGTTGGTGCAACAGCTGAAACCACATAACCATCCTCATCACATAAAAATCAGGAACGCTAGGAAGATGAGCATTCTTACCGAAAAATCAAATCTTTTCCGACGAAGCTCACTTTGACCTCGGTGTTTAACGTTATTAAGGATAATTGTCGCATCTGGGGCACGATTGTCGAAAAGCAAATGCACTCTCTACGAGTAACTGTTTGGCGTGGTTTTTGGACCGGCGGTATCATTGGGCCATTTTTCATTGAAATTTTTTTTTTATATATTCATCACAAAGGCTGTACTCCTATTGATGCAGAGCATTGTGTTGATTTAGAAGGAATATTGATAGGTGGGAGGGAGAATGAGAGAGGGAATGCAATCACATTACACCGATAAAGAGATAGGCGTCCATTGTGGCAAGTGTTATTCCTTTACGCCAAATAACTTCAGATTTTTTATCAATGCGATTGCGGCCACATGTAGCGCCAAAAGCTGTGCTCTTCGCATCCACTCATGTTATGCGTGTTATATTTGTACAAGAATGGAAGGGTCATACAATTTTCTGCCGAATCCGAACGGCGAAGTGTGCCAGTGCCGAGATTCGAACCCCGAACGCTGCGTAACAGCCCAACGCACTACTTCTGTGATTCTATGCTTTGATGTACATAGAATAATTACTACGTCGACATGAACGCTGTTATTCTTCTTCTTCCGAAAAAAGTGATATGATTTAATCTACATTTGTTACGATCGCATGATTAGCATAACATTGCCACTCACACACTCATTTGCCTTTGTTTGTACAAAGAAAGCAGAACATTTTTGTACCTATATTAAAACTTAAAACACAAAATTTCTTTGCTTATGTTTTGACAAAGATCTTTGCATGAAAGTACAGTTGCACTTCGCCTTCTTTTCTTTTCATTCATATTTAGCATTTACGAGTGTGTACAATTTTACTATTATTTTTTATAAAATTTCTTTGCCATTTCTTTCCATGCTTTGGCAAATTTTTTTGCTTGATATTTCGCAATCGAGAACGTACCACAAGCAACATTAAACAAAAGAAACTTTCTCTTTCGTCTTTTTGCTGTATTTTTAACTCTCTTGCATTTCAAATAATATTTACTCTTTTTGACATCTTTATATGTTTTTGGTTTTTAAAAGTCTAATTTGCACGTTTTTACCATTTTTTACACAAAAATCTGGTAAATGAGAGCGAAAACAAATTTTCCTCCGTGTGAAAATTGTAAAGTTTGAACCAAGACTAGGTGTCAGCAATATTCGCCAGGGCAACAACAATAGAGCTTTGTTATTGCGGCCATAATGGCGGTATAATTATAATATTAAAATCAGCTTTCCACCACAGAGGAAGAAGAGGAGTAAGTTGCTAGTAACTCCTTGGATTTTACCAGCAAAACTTCTTCTGGCAAAACTGTCAATATGATTCTACAGGGTGACAATTAAGAAGTGTATACAACTTTCTTCGCGGTATAGAAAATGTATTATAATTTTTCTGCAATTTTTTTCATTCTTGTATTATTCTATGAATTCGAGAGTACGTCTGATTTAATTTGTGTATGGTCTAGAATTCATTTAGTTATTTATTTTACGACCCCAAATAATCGGTTAGCTATTATAACATTGCACCAGCTAGGCAAGCGCAATTGTGAGATTGCGCGGCAGCTTCGCATTGCTGTAGCGGGTGCAACATTCAACTCATAGCAAAAATCGAATTAGGTGTTCGGTTTAATTGTCTCCCTGTAAAATTTCAAATTATCAGCTGACGATAATAAACAACGATCAAATATAAAATTACAAAAATATTTCATCGGAAAAATATTTCATCATATAAACTCGAAAATGCCTCATAAGTGTCGAAATGTATTTGAAAAATATGACAGTTTAGAAGGTTTAATACTGGGGACACATGAAATCAAATTTTCCTCAAATGCTGTGAAATGTTGTCTGAAATGCGGAATATTGCTAGGTATGCAAGAACCGTCAAATGAAATTTAGGGCTTCAAACGAATTTCAGCGAAATGCACTTGAAATGCGGAAAGGGTTGCAAACAAATAGGATAATTCGAGATCTAAGTATTAAAATTTTTTTTACACCTTGCAAAGAATGGTTTTTGATTACATAACAGCTGCTCTTTGGTTGTTAAGAAAGTGAAAATGTTTGATTTCTTAGTTTCCTTTTCATTTCTTTCTTTTTTGATAAAGGCTTGTTAGGAACGTTGATCATACGCAAAACATAGACGATGAAATCAGAAAACGCATTTTATTGCTAGAAATAATCAAGAAGTAGATTAATATTGGAAACGAATAAGTTAGCAATCCACATTCCCATGCAACTTGAGCATAAATATTTAGCAAAGTAAATAGGGAAAAGACAAATTTTTTTTTTGTGTTTTCGATAAACTTGTTTTTAGGACTCTGGACTTTCGTTGGGTGAAAACGAACGTTGGTTCGTTTCCCGTCTTGGTCTGGTGGTTAATTCAATGCGAATTCTGAGAAGGTACATATATTTATTTTGACATGTCAAGACGTTAAAAATTCAAAAAAAAATTGTTGAAAGCTTGGGCCTAATAATGAAATGTTGATTTCGATGAAATCAAATACTTACATAGGTATTTTTTTTATTTTTATTTGTAGTTAATCTTTCCGAGGGCAGTGCGTACCTGCACATACTTGTGTATCTAGAAATTTCATATACATAGTATGTATACCTATATATACCATATCGTGCATATACATACCGTATGTATGCACATATGTAGATAGTATGTTATAAATAATTGTTACTGAGCAAAAGTATTGTTTTTGAACATTAAGTTTAATTGAACATTAAGTTAAGTTTAAGAATTTAATAATATTATATATAAAAAAAAATAGATAGGGGAAAAAAATATTGTTTAAGGTTGCACTACTTGGTACGATAATTTGAAAGTCTGCGAACGACTGTTCTCCCCCAACTCTTTGCCAGCACTTATAAAGTTCAAATCCGATTTCTCTCTTTTCAGAAATTCATGTGTGCACGCACATACATAATTAAGTATCCAACTAAATAAACAAAATTTGTTGAAAAGAAAAACCTTAACATTCGCACCAACTCTTCGTCTCTGCCAGTTTTTCTTTGTCTCGAGGACTGCCCCAATATTATGAGGTTTGACTGTATTTACATTTTACAATTTTTGTTTTTTTCCATTTATTTCATATATGCATTACGTAAGATTTTCGAAAAGGAAATATTTTAAAATACCTGAAAGGCGTGTAAGACTGCCATGATTGCTGGTGAACCAAATCCGTGTGTAATGAGCGAGAAATGCGTGAGATGTCGTTGCATTGATGGTTCCAGTAAGTGTTGCGACCTTGTACCATATTGTGTGGTACGATCTTGGCTTAGGACTTGCATCAGTTCTTTTGTTATCTAAAATATAGAAATATGAAAAGTCAGTTGCCGTAACATATTTAATTACTTATTTTGATACATGTAAATATGTACATACACTAATATACATATAATAATAATGATATGGTATAACAACCAATATCCAAAAATTAACTCAGCTGGCAGTTGGAGGCATTTCTCTTCTTTATTCTATGAGTCAAACAGTCCTTGCAAGTCAAAACTAAATTTATTGTATGTGTAACTCACATTTTTTCTCTGATTTTTGGCGAAACTGTTCTTCAGTTTTAGGTTATTATCACTACTTCGTAGTTTAGATTTCTTTAGAAATTAAAAATAAATTGCAGATTTGAATTGATACAGTTAAGCGGGGATTACTGTATATTGGATATTACATTTGTTTTTAACTCCAAAAACCCAACTTCTGATTTGCCTTACTACACTTATTTGCATTTTGTGCATATGTAAATACTTGTAATATTTGGATTACTAAGTGGTCGCTGTTGTGTAGTGGTAGTGTGTTGGACTGCTACGCAGAGTGTCCGGGGTTCGAATCTGGGCGCAGGCAAAATCAAAAATAGAAAAAAAAAATTTCTACACGGCACCACCTCTTGGTAGGCAATGGCAAACCTACAAGAGTAAAAATAGCTATGAAAAGCTTTTCACTTCGCCGTTCGGATTCGGCATTAAACTGTAGGTCCCTTCCATTCATATACAAATATAACACGCACAACATGAGTGGATGCGAAAAGCTCGGCCTAGGCCCTCCATGGGTTGTTGTGCCATTAAAAGTAAGTAAAGTAAGTGTGTTCACTAACTACAGAATTCTACAGAAGACAACAACTAATTTATGAAGAAGTGGGCTGAATTAATCAGGAGAATACGATACAGTTTTTCAAAATTATGTATTGGAAGATTCTTTTAGAAGAATAAATCGTGGATCCATTTCTTTTTCCAATGATTTCCGCGAAAACACGGAATAAAAATCAACTTAAAGAAGAAGAATTTACAAAGGTTTCCTGGCAATCAAGATTCATCTGGGCGTATAATTTCCCTAACTTGCGAAATTGAACTATACTTCAAAATTACGATATACTGGATGCAATTCACAGACAGAAAATGCATATACTATAAAACATAAAATGCAAGATATATGTATCGTCTCAAAAGCAATAACTGATTTGTTATTCGAAACTTATATTTTTATATAAAATTTAGTTTTAGTTTAGTTTTGGTCAAAACCGTAGTTCATCCAAACGAGTAGTTTGTAAAATAAAATTGCTTAAAAATCTAAATAAGAATACGAATGGTACTAATATGTGTGGTATTGGTAACGAGCAGAGCTGTGTAGAAAATCGTTAGTTAGTTATTCGTTAATTAAAGGCGTTAAATTTTTGTTAGCAATTACCTTTTACGTTAATTTCGATAACCATTATTGGTTTGATTAACTTCCGTTAAATTTCTGCCGCTAACACGAGTTCGTTAACTATAATTAGGAATATCGGCTAGCTGCCGTCTTCCATCCCAAGTTTCGGCTCATTTGGTTAGATAAGGTCGATAAGGTATAGAAAATTATGGTGCATGATCTCAACCAGCAAAAAAAAAATCAAGAAGAACAAAAGGTCGCTTGAAAGAGTAATTCACGATTTCGTTGGTAACTGGCTGAAGAGAAACTTCACGGAATTGGTGACTGTCTTTTCGAGCTAGAAAGTGTTGGTTAACTTGTTTATCAAAGTATATATGGTAATACAAACATCTTCTAGAGTGCTGCAGTCAAAAGTCTGTTCTCCATACATAGCCGTAACACTTTCTTTTATTTCCTTATCGGTGTCCTGTGATTGCAATTCCTTGCCTGTTATGTCTGGCTATTCGTTGTCGTTGGCTATTCGAAACATTCTAGACATTGGTTCATTGCTGCCATAATCTGTTCGGTGAGTATTAAAACGAAAAGCAGGCACAGACCTAAGGTTACGTGGGTTGGTGTTAATAAAAATAGTTGGGAGCAACGCGGGACAGCCAATGTTTCCAGCTAATAATTGGTGAACAAATACTGTATCGGCGGTTTTTCGGCGTATTTCAAGTGACTGTATGTTAATTAGTTTTAGACGATCTTTATATGGGGGCAAGTTAAAGGGATCAGACCATGGTAGACCACACAAGGCAAACCGAATAAATCTGCGATGCACTGCTTCAATTCTAAGGGAATGTGTGTTATAATAAGGAAACCAGACTTGGCTAATATTTTCAAATGTCCTGACAAATGTAAAATAGAGAGATTTTGTGACATATGGGTTTGAGAATTCTTTGGACCAGTGTTTCACAAACCCAAGAGCAGAGTTGGCCCTATTTACAACGTCATCAATATGGGAACGAAAATTTAGTTCGTTATCACAGATAACACCCAAGTCTCGTAACGAAATTACAGAGGGGACAATGTTATCGTGTATGAAATATGTCCCAGGCAGTGAAGGAATTCGTTTTCTGGAACATAAATTGACATTGAGCTTGAGAAAATTTTTATCACATCATTTTGAAAAATTATTCAAGTTATCTTGTAGTAGGCGATAGTCAACGGGTATTAGAATGTGTCGGTAAATTTTCATGTCATCAGTATAGATAGAGAGCTGAGAGTTTTTGATGATACAATCGTTAATTGTGAAGACAAAAATCAAGGGACCAAGGTGGGTAGCTTGAGGGACTCAGGATGGACAACAAAGGGTTCAGATGTGGAAGACCTAAATATGACATTATATATCCGATTTTCCTGGTAAGATTTTATCCATCTAATAAACCCCGATTGAAAGCCTAAAGCATTGAGTTTAAGAAAGATAATACCATGCGAAATTTTATCAAAAGCCTTACTGAAGTCGGTAGCAATTACATCGACTTCTTTGCAAATACAAATTCGGTTAGAGTATTGGTAGTATACTATTGCAAGCAAGCCATCTGGGCCGGGGGAGTACTCGTTCCTACTCGTGTTTGTATCTTCTCTTTTACAACTTCAACGGGTATTTCGATTGAAGTTAGAGACGTTTGGGAACAATTACTCATGTACGAAAAGTAATCAGGGTCAGGTTCTAGTACATGGCTGGTCAAAGACTGGCGAAAGAAATGGGCAAACAAATTTGAAATTTTTTTAAGCATTTTGGTAATTGTGAATGTCAGAAACAGGACGAGATTATAGGTAGGCATGTCATAGTTTACTTCTTTTATTACGAAGTTCTCGCAAATCCTTGTTGTACCAGTAATTGAAAAGTTTTTCTGGGGAACAAAAGGGACAGATTGTTGAATGCAATTGAAAATTTCACAATAAAACTGAGTAATTGCAACATCGATAGTTATATGTTTGCACTCAAATATAAGCTGAAAGTTAACTTAAGTTAAACTATTTAATTCTTCGAAGTTCGCCTTACGAAAATTGAATCTGTATTAATGCTCCGAGTTTAGTACTTTATTAACATTGTCGTAGGAATAAGTAATTGATAGAGTTGGGTGATAGTAATTTAAATTTGAGAGAAGATGGTGGCTCTCTGATGTAATGCAATTGTTGGCATCTGAAGCGAAAACAAGGTCAAGTTGACGGTAAAGCTTATTAGTAATAGCACTTAATTGGAAAAGACCAGAGTTTAAGAGACAGTCAGTAAAAAGAATTTCCTTGTCTGAGCAGGGATTAGACGCGAAATAATCCGATTCGTCATTCGATTGTACCCATTTGAGATTGGGAAGGTTAAAATTCCCAACAATTATGACAGTGTCTGAGGGGTCAACAGCATTTAATATAGAATCAAAAGCATATACAGCCTGTTGATAGCCATTAATAGGTTGAGAGGGACGAATTTAACAGCAGAATATGTAAGGTAACGTTTTTAGATAGTTACTTTGACGCAAATATACTCAAAGTAGGCCGTATGTGAGGAGTTAACAAATGCTGGGTAGAAGCGATTACGTACTGCCACAAGGACGCCACGACCGGAGAAATTGTCTTGTTTGTTGAGACCGTCGTCTCGGAAGACCTCAAAATCAGCGGTAAATAATTCTCTATCTTTGTAATCGGAACAGGTAAATATGTCGTAGAGAAACTTTTGGGAGTTTAGAAACACTTTGGAGATTTTAGTACGTAGCCTTCTTACATTCTGGTAGTAAGTATATAGATATATAGATACAAATTGGGAAGGGCTTGGGGGAAGTGGGTTAGGAGCGATAGTAATTTTTAAAGTTAGAACGTGTTCTTTGAAGGTGCCAAAGACTTTTAGAGGTTAAGTGTGAGGCGAATGTAATTAAATCATTATTTACCTTAAGAGGAGAGATATCAAAGCTCTCATGAAAGAGCTTTGAGATTTTTCTCAGCTCACTTGGATTAGTAGGGAGGCCTTCTTGATTTATTGATACCAGAACGCTTGTTTTAGTAATACCATCTATGCAAATAGAATCTGATTTAAAGTGCAGATAGACAAGATATATACGTACGTTTTCGTAAACTCTGCGATCTCTCAAACGAAACAGATTAAACCGGTTATCGTCATTGTTATCTGTAAGTTTTTTGGTAAGTTTACTTATAGGTGGGAGGAGTGTTTTCACTTGGGGATATTGAGGAGGAAGATATCGGATTAAGAACGTGAGAAAGAAAAACTTTGGGTAATTAACGGTGGGAAGAGTGCTAACAGAATTTGCCGTGTGAAATAGAGAAGGAGAGGGATTCGACGATAAGTTAAAGGATACGCGATTACGTTGAGTAGTTAGGCGTTTAGTAGTGGGTTTAGCAGGGCGAAGTGTGCTTTGTGATTTAGTAGATGTATTATTAGGAGTATCTGGATTGATTGTGAAGAAAAATAAGGAAAAATATAAGTTTTAAATTTCCAGTTCGGATCAAAGGTTATTATTTTCAAATTATTTTCAAGGCTAGCTGAGCACTTAGCGGTTGGCTTATTAGACTTAGAATTAGGCTTACGAGTATTAATTGATTTTTTTGATGACTTAAATTTAGGTTTAGGTAGTGTTTGGTTTCCTTTTGTATCAACTATTTTCCCCAGCAAGGTAACACTTCCCTGCGCTGTTAGTAACATGCATTCAAACTTAGACAGAATGTTGAGTTTATAACTATTCAGTTATATTGATGGTGAATTTCTGGAGAAACAATTTACAAACCCAAGAAGAGTCAGCATTTCGGGGAACGCCTTTGAGAAATAACGTAGTAAAATCCTTGTGATTGTTACTGCGAAACTTCCCATTCAGAAGGTGTCCACGTTGTACCAAATTGGTTAATTAAATTGCGTGGATCGGCTACAGGGTGACGAGTTTCGACGCCATGTCCTTTAGAGGCAGTATAGTCAGTATTATTGGAAGTAAGGGGATGTGGGCAGCAGGCTGGAGAAATGGGCACAGTGGTATGTCGGCTATTGTTTCCATCAATTCGGAATGTATTGACGTTGGCATGTTGGCTGTTTTTTCCTTTAATTCCGCTTGTATTGATTAGTTGTACAGGGAAGTTGGAGGCTGGATAACATTAACGATTTCCGCAAGCGTAGACCGAGTTGCGGAAAGCTCATCACTGATATCGTTGATTCTATGCATCAATGTTTGTATTAAAGGGTCCGACATTTGCACAAGTAAGACTATCGAAGCATCGTTCCATTTCTTTCCTCACTGGCCAAGGATTACGTGTGGTGCTTTAAAATGAGGTTATCCTTGTCGTAGTTAAGCTTCTCAATGTGACTCACAATATTATCGTACATACACTTTAGTAACTTCTCCATACTCTGGCAATCGGTACATATAAAATGCTCTTCAACATGGATGGAGCCAATCTATGGGGCATCCATAAATACACCATGGAGCTTTCGGTTACAAAAAGTTTTGCACCTACTTTGAGCAATATCCCACTGTCAGCAATATCAGCACACAAAAGTAGGTCAACAATTGTTTAGGTCAACGCACGTAGAAGAGTTGATAATTGCAAAAAATAAATGTCGTTGGTCAGCGGAAAATAATTTGAATCGCACGATAATTCGGTTTTAACAAAAACGGACAAATTGTGTTGATCAGCGATATTTAATAATTAAAAACTTGCGGAGCAATTTAAAACACGTCCGAGCCGTTCAAGAGTTGCAACATTTTTTTTTAGAAAAATATCCGTGCTGTGAAATCATGGTTTCTTGTACTTCAATGTTTACAATTCGGATTAGTTGAGCCACATTCAAGTCACACATCACCCGAAGGTCTCTATGTCGAGTTATTTGCCAGTCGTACGAACTGACTCAATTAATGACCGAAACGACACACATTCCGTGCATCGCAGGGCAAGCCCAAAACATCCTTGACTTATTTCTTACTTCTCATCATGAAAAATATTATGTAAGTTTCCACGAACCTCTTGGAAACTCAGACCACTGTACCATTTTAGCATCCTTTCCGTATTCTCGAATCCAAAACCTTTTGACGATAGCTCCAAAGCGATTAGTGTGGCTTTCCGAAAAGGCAAACTGGAATAGTCTCAAAAACTTATTTGAAAATTTTAATTGGAAATCGAAACCACTGCAAAAATGGTAGAAGAAATAAATTTTTAGGAATGCGGTATTTCATTCCTAATAAAGCTATTAGCGTTAAACCTAAATACAATTCATGGTTTAATGCGACTTGCAGATCAGCAGTCAGGTCTAAAGAGGTCGGTTTCAGGAACTGGCAATGTAATAAGAATGCCAATACTGAACAGTTGCTTAAGCATAAATCAGTGTAATGCCACTCTAAAGCGTGAAAAGTTTCCACACGAACAGCACCAGAGACATAAAGTCTTAAGATTCCATAGTGGTGGTAAGAACTTTTCGTCATTTGTAAAGGGAGTAAAGAACCATACGAATCCACAACCCTTTGACAATAGCTCTAAAGCGATTGTGTGGCTTTACGAAAAGGCAAATTTTTACAGGTGATCGCCTCTAGCGACGAGGTTGACTCGGCTCGGTTGATAAAGTGAATCTTTTAGCTAACATTTTCGCAGAGAATTCTTCTCTGCCAGCTAGCGATCAACCACTGCCTTTTATCGAATCTGCATCTTCTGTTATGCCTGAGTTACATTTTCGAACTCGAGTAGTTAAAAGACCCGATGGCATTCCAGCCCATGTATAGTGAGCTTGTATGACAACGCTGGCGCGACCGTTGCGCAATATTTTCAGCATTTCATTCACAACTTATGTATTTCCGTCTTGTTGGAAAGTTGCCAATGTCCAACCAGTTCCTAAAAAGGGCAACACTACAATCCCTGCGAACTATCGCCCCATTGCAATACGCAATGGAGTGCCCAAGGTTCGGTCCTCTCTTCTACACTTTTCCCTATCTTCATTAATGACTCAATCAATAAAGATCTCCAGTCAATCTCCGAGTGGGGTCTCACGAATAGATTTGACTTCAATGCGCGTATGTCCCAATGTTGTTTGTTATTTCACAAACGAGTTTCCCAGCCCCCCGTTAACCACCGTTAAGATATGGTTGGGGTAGCTGTTGTGGAGACAGCGACTCTTGATGTTCTGGGCATGTCCATCTAATGTGATGTTCGTCTCGGCTTTCTAAGACGGTGTAAAAAATATTTCACTCCGACTGATCTACATCATCTATATAGTCTTACATTGGAGTTTAATTCGCACCTATGGGCTGGAGCTTAACCAACGCAACTGGAGCTCGTGGACTATTAGCGATAAAGCTATATTGACTCCTTGGAACATCGTCGAAACGTGACTTGCGTCTGTTTTACCGTTACTTTCACGGTAGATGTTTTGCTGATGCCGCAAGTTCGTGTGTTCACCAGAACTACACTCACGCATTCAATGTAGAAACGTGGGATGCGTCAACACAATGCTCTGCATTTATAGGGGTACCACCTGTGTGTTGATGATACCCAGCTCTGGTTATTTTGAAATGTGTTATTTTGCTTTTACTTAGTTAGAAACGAAATAAAAATTTACTAATTTTAACTTAGTTTCCTCTCGGCACTGAAAAGGATAAAGTTAGAAACTCAACTATTTTATATATCAATCCTTCAAATTGTACAATATATTAACCAATTTTATAATGATCTTTCAAATAAATCGCTGAAAGAATTGAAGTACAAAAAATCAACTGGATTATCTGAAAAATATTTAAATATAAAAAAATATTTACATAAAAGAATTGAAGGATAATGTATATAAATCAAATGGAAGAGCAATGCACAACCGTTGATTCAAGGTCACGGGAAAATCGCTGCGCACATTAGTTAGTTCTCTGAAGGGTGTCAGATCACTATCCAGGATGATCTGACCCCGCAGATCACCACAGCCTCAACTTGATGATACTTATATGCGTGCAGTGGACACATATTTCCCACTATATAATACGGAAATATGGTAACAGAAAGCTGTTCTAGAAACTGACGACTTCTCAATATCACAATCAAGGTCCTTCCGAGCGTATTGTGTGAAACATTGAACCTTATCAGTGTGGCTTTAGGCCTGGTAAGTAAACCATTGCCCAGACACTACACCAAATTCTGGTAAGACGCGAGAAAGATAGAATTCGTTCTCCACCTACCATCTATTCGTCGCTTATGAAGTCGTAATATGGCGTGGCGTTAGCTGAAAAGTACAGGTCTTGTAGATATACAATTCGAAAAATTACATGAGGTTTTTTACACTGATTGTTGGCAATTGCAATTGTTTTACGCAATGCTAAATGTCGTAATTCCTAAGTAATTTAATCATGAAGTATCCTTTGTATCTCCATTACTTCATTATTATTATTATTAAAATCAAAAATGTCCTTAATCCAAAACTCGATAAAACACAATCTTTATGATTTGAAATTGATTCACCAGCTTAATGTTTAGGATTCGAATTATCAAAATTCTCAAGAAATAATGGCAAAAATACATACACACTTGGGCCTCGTTTTATATAGAATTTTTTATACGGTTTTTTGCACTGATACTTAATCACCCTTCAATGATATTTTAACACGGTTTTGCAAAAATTGTTTTTAATCTTCTTCTTTAATGGCACAACAGATCAGGGAGGGTCTAGACCGGGCTTTTCGTATTGTTTTTTACTCTCATTTCGAAGTAAGAGCAACTTGTGAGCCACATTCAGATATAAAGAAACATCTTTTGATGGCACCTCAAATTGTTTCACACCATTGCGAACAGCAATGCTAACTTACCTTGTAATTTAACAATCAAAAAGCCAGAGGTGCGAACCAAAAATATTAAAATCAATTTAAATAAGTTTTTTTTTAATTGTACCTAAAGTTCTAATGTTATCAGGCAAAAGAAAAACGATTAGTTTCGATACAAAAATTCAAATTCTAGACTGCCCTGCATGAAAAGAGCGGTTTAAATCTATTCCGAAAGGCCTTAACGGAGCTTTTTGTTACTTTGAGGTTTAATAACGTATATTATGTAACAACTAAACATGTTTTAATTTAGTTTTCTAAAAACAAAAATTAAATTTCATATCCATGAGCTACCTTTTTAAACTTAAATAAGTGATAAAAAAGTATAATTTTTCTTTTCTTGGAACACATCGCACACAGATTTTTATATAAAATCCATATCCGTGGAAAACCGTGCCCTTCAACGCTCTAGTGTTTGTGCCTATTGTTAACCAAAATCTAGCATTCGCTTTTGTTCAGTAGGAATCTCTATGAGACACAGTGTACATAGTTTCAATACAGAAAATCGTTTCAGTGATTCTCAAAATGTTCAGGCAACGTTATCCACTGATTTATTTATGCTCTCAATGAAGAACTGGTTGTTCTTCTTTAACTTTCGATCTCACTGTAAAACCGTCTCCCAAGAAACGATAACTCTCTTTATCAATTGTGCTCTAATTTATGCATTCTCTTTTATTTCCTTATCGCTCTTTATTTCCTATTCTCTTCGGTTTTCTGTTGTCCACAAGACTTAGTATCCATTAACAACTTTCAAGACTTGAACGTCAAGTTTTGCTATTCCCCTTTTGAATTGCTATTCCCCACCCACAACCCTTTTGTCACCTTGTTTCTCTTCAAGAAAAATTTAAAAATTTACGTTCAAATCTTGTAAATGGGGACTTAACATTGATATTATAGAGCACATGAGCTGAAACGGAAAGTATCGCCGTATTTGAAACTTGTCTTGTGTGTAGTCGAAAAAAAGTTCGGCTTAGACCGTTCGTGGGCGTGGACTATTGTGCCATTAAAAGAAGAAAAGAAGAAGAAGTTGGTAGCCGATCTTCATATGTTTCAAGAGGATTAAGTGTACAAGTATGTATAAGCCATGTACCTGTTGCGAGTGTAATAAGAGTTCCTTCCTTCGATAAGATTCTTGTGGCTCTGTTTGATGCCTCACAATATATTCTGCGAGTTGACGCGCCGGAAACTCGGTTTCGCAAACAAAGTGAAAATCCTTTGCCAAATGAGTCGCTTCGCCTTCCACCAGTGATGTGAGTAAAGTCACATTGGCAGCCTTTCGTCGTCCAGCAGGCAAATTTAAACCGATCTTTTCAAGTTTCTCCCTGAGTAATCTACCGCCGTTCTTACTTTTGGCTCTGTAATTTATATAATCATGGTTATTTGAGTTCTCTTTGCTTATTCTTTTTTCCAAACCTTCGAAGTACGCCTCCCAACAAAGAAGCATTTAAACACTCTGGTGGCGAGAGTCGTCTTTGCACTTCCGCAATTGTCACCTTATATTTCGACGTACTTGAAAGAAGGCTGAGACGCCCAGGAACAGCACAAAAGACTTCACTAGGAGAACCTGAACCAATGTTGCCAACATCTTTCCCGCTTTTTATGCCTATAAGTTAAAGTAAAATAATTATTACGTAAACAGAACACTGCATATTATTGGGTATGAAGTGCTCATTTCAATAGGAAAATGAAATAAATAAATGAATATTGCATCAACGCTAGAGCACAAGGGTCGTTTTACTGTAATACTGCCAATTAGAGGTGTCGAATTGTATTATACATACAATGCATCAACGTTTTTAACAAGCATGAACTATATCCAGGTGTGCTTTGTCACCACCTAGCAAACTTACTACAATATACATACATATCTACATACCTACAAACATACATACTTATGTATGAATGTAGGTATGTATATAAATATTGCTAAACGAATCTTACTGCACCAACATTAAATGAATATGAATATAAATTTGTAGTAGAGTGAATGAAGTTGATATAATTTTTGTTTGTTAATTCGATACCGAAATAAGAACAAGAATGCCATTTGCCATTCCATTTGTCATTCCATTTGTAATTATATAAATAAATATTATATAATATGTATATGTATGTATGTGTGTATAGTACAACTAGGTACATATATTATATTCACATTTGTATAGAGTATTTAGGTATTATGTACATTATTCGGATTCTTATTTCTATTGTTGATTTCACTGGAGGAAATGAGGTGTGCAAAATCGGTGCAGGACTCCATTTGAGTTATTTGAAGTTTATTAAAATAAATCATTTATAACCTTCTAGCAAAAATTTGGCAAGCAGTTTTGTAGGAGGTGGGCGTGGATCGATGTAAAGATTTTTACAACAAATAACTTAGAAGCACTTCTACGAAGTCTCCCGTGATCCGTTTATGAAATTTCGAACATTGAAAAGCTTCCGGACTGTTTTCTTAAAATTTTTTTTATACACAACTTATGAAAGTTTGCTCAGATTCTGTTAGACTAAGCCCAATAGCATATATATATATAATATAATTCATTCTCCCTATATATAATATACCATAATGTCAAACTATTGAAAAACTGAACTTAGTCCATTTAAAATTCAGTTATTTTTATGTCGTTTTTATAATTAATTTATATTAAATTACTGAAATCTTGATTTACATACTATATAATTGAATATGTTTTTTGTGGTCGTCGTGGCGTAGTTGCTAGGGAGCCTGGATTCGAATCTTGGCACAGAAAATAATCGAAAATGGAAAAAATAAAAAAAAAAATCCATCAAAGACAAAATTTATACACGGCACCACCTCTTGATAGGCAATGACAAACCTACAAGAGTACAAATTGCCTATGAAAAGCTTTTCACTTCGCATAAAACTGTATGTCCCTTCCATTCATGTACAAATATAACACACATAATATGAGTGGATGCGAATAGCACGGCCTTTGGCGCTACATGTGGCCGTAATCGCATTGATAAAAAAAACTGAATTTATTTGGGGTAAAGCATAACACTTGCCACAATGGCTGTCTATCTCTATATCGGTGCTCTTTGTGATTGCATTCCCTCTCTCATTCTCCCTCCTTCTTCCTCCCACCTAATAATCTTCCTTCCATTTAACACAATGCTCTGCATTCATAGGGGTACACCCTGTATCAATAAAAAAAAAAATAAATATCCAATCTCAATTTGGGATTTTTGGTCCATTGTTAGAATTGGTTTCAAAATAAGCCGAATTTTTAAAACTATTAATGCGAATATCTCACAAACTTACGCGATAAGCATTACTGTCATTATTTTCTTCATTAGTTAATATTTGCGCTTTAAAGAGTAAATATCGTTTGCAGAGGCGGATTTTAACATGTTGAGGCCCTAGGCAAAAATCAATTTTTGTGGCCCTCTTAAGTTTTTTTTTGTACTCGTGGCTCAATTTTGACGAAAGAAACAACATTTTTGATAGACAAATATTTTGTTGGAAATTATAGACCATTTATATTATTTTTTTTTCGTGATTTATTTCTTGCAAAACTATCAATTAAGGAGTCATAGTTGACTTTTTTTACTAAGTCGCTTTCAATGTCCATGATGGCTAAGTGATTTAATTTTATTTGGCCAAGTGACGTTCTTAGGTAGTTTTTGACCCGCTTAAGAATGCTAAATGATCTCTCACCTGACGCATTTGCAATTGGAATTGTTAAAAAAAATTTTAGGATTATTTCAACATTTGGAAATGTTGATGTTAAACCTTAGAGAATTGACGCATACATTTCAGGCAGTATTAATATTTTTTTCCAATTTTACAAAATGAAGAAACTGCTCAACCTCATCTTTGAATACTAAATGATTTATGTCATATTTATAGTTTTCAATTAAATTTGATACACATTGAGCAAATTTTTATTCAGGGAAATCAAAATCAACAAATATTAAAAAGTTTTGTAATACCTCGTCATAAACTACAGACCTTCTTTTTATTTCAGAGTGTAAAGTATCACAAATTAAGTAAAATGTTTCAACTGGTCGCTGTGGCGTAGTGGTAATGCGTTGGACTGCTACGCAGAGTGTCCGGGGTTCGAATCTCGGCACAGGCAAAGTCAAAAAGTAGAAAACTTAATTTTTTTACACGGCACCACCTCTTGGCAGGCAATGGCAGCAAACCTACTAGAGTAAAAATTGCTATGAAAAGTTTTTCACTTCGCCGTTCGGATTCTGCATTAAACTGTAGGTCCCTTCCATTCATGTACAAATATAACACGCACAACATGAGTGGATACGAAAAGCTCGGCGTAGGCCCTCCATGGGCTGTTGTGCCATTAAAAGTAAAGAAAGTTTCAACTTTGAATAGTTCTTTCCCACGTAAAATTATGTCATTGTCTGAAGTTTCATCGAATTGTATTTTTCTTTTTCTGTTTCGATTTTTCGCTGTTGAGTATTCTGTTCTACCAGCTAATTCGATTGCTTCTTTCTCCATTTCGTGAAAATATGCATCATAAGTTCGAATACTGAGTATGAATGCTGATAAAGATTTCAATAAATTAGTTCCTTTTTGTATGTTACATTCTTTGTTTTGTAACGATTTATTGGTGGCATTAATTCTTTGCAATAGTGTATTCCAAAAAATCAATAACAGTGCCGTCTCTATATCTTCAAAACTACTATGTAATTTTTTCGCCTGAATTTTTGTTATGGGCTTTTCAGATGGATTAATACAAATTTCACCAAGAACGGTTCTTATGAAAGAAAGATTCTTTCGTACAGTTAAAACAGCTTCAGCTCTGGATGACCATCGAGTGTTACAAATACGTTTTAAAGTATGGCTTAATTATTGATCAGTTTTCATTAGCTGATCTCATCTCTTTGTCGAAGAGGAAAAAAGACGAATAAATTTTGAATAAAATCAAAGAATCTAATAGCTTTAAAAGAACATTCTACAGCTGTATTTCCAACTAAATTTAAGGAATGTCCTGCGCAAGGCACAAAAACACAATTTTTTCTGTAACTTCAAATTTTAGCTTAGAGACCGTTATAAATGCCGCATTGCCATACGTTTGTCCCCGGCAATTAATAATATTCAACCCTAATTCGGGCAAGCTGGACAAAATAGTTGTTTCTAAATATGTTACATCATGATGTTCGATCGGAATAAAACATATTAATCTTTCTTGAATTATTTGATCTAAATCTACATACCTGATAATAATAGTTAACTGGTCATTATGGCTAGCATCAGGCGTGGAATCAACTATAAGTGCAAAATAGTTAGCTCGTTTTATTTCATCAACAATGGAGTTTTGTAATCTTTTGCCCATAAGTTCTATGAATTCATCACACGTGGTTTTAGATAAATAATTAACATGTCCAAATGTCTAATCCTGCAATTACTGTATTTTTCTAAGTGAACCTTTAAAAAGTCATCAAATTCAGCCAAATATTCAATACAGCTGGGAAAATTGCCTTTGGAAGAATTAGCATGTCCTCTAAACCCTAAGCCCAAACTTCCCAAAAGTCTATCTATAGCAACGACTCGTTTTAATACCTCACGCCAATAAATTGCCTCTTTTTTTATTATTTTTAAAAGTTTGGAATCGACACGGCCACTTATTTTATGTTCTTTCGACTCATCATGTCTTTTCAAAACGTCTACTATATTTTTCCAATCGGAATATCCTGAAATTAAAACATTAAATTTTTTACTAAATAGTTTATAAGCAAAGCAATAAACAGATTTCGTTGTTTCAGAATAAATCAACCATTCTCTTCGCTCTTGGGCTCCGTTTATTTTAGTCATATAAAAATGTACATAATTTAATTTTCGGTATATTTGTCGATCATTATTATTTTTATAACATTTTTTAGAAGATTCAAAATCTCCCACATTTTTGGGTTTTGTACAAATACAATGTAGAATCAAATCATTACTAATTATTTTTGGCCATAAACCAATGTTACTGACAAGTTACGATTAGTATTTTTACATTTTATTACTTCACTCTCAATTTCAATTTCAATCTCTATGTCATTGGTAATGGCAACGCAATTATCACTTGCACCTTCTTCTACACAAATACTCCTATTTGAAAGATTAACATCGTTGTCAGCTATTACTGGTAGTGAAACATTTTTATCTGCCACCGCAGTACTGGTAGATGGAACATTTCCATCCCAAGACATAAATTTTGCAAGGGAGTTACTTTGCTTTTTATTTTCCCTCATTTGAATTTTTTCTCGTAGTCGTTTTTGTGCGCCAGACTCGAAAGTTCTTTTCATTTTCAAGTATATTTTTCAATAATTTTTGTTAGAATAAAATGGTATAATTGTTGATTGAATTAAGAATTATTAAATGATGAAAGCAACAACGTTGGTCTTGGTAGTTTAAAAAAAAAAACTGTTGGTTGTTCTGAAAATATCAATCTCAAATCAAAATTTAAATTATGCTAATAGAAATACTCAATAAACACAAATAATTGTTCTCTATATTCAAAATCATTAAATCTTGTGTTTTGTCTATCATATATTCTATTTTGTAACGGCTTACTACAATCGCAAATAAATATAGTTACAGTTATTATTAAATTTGAATTGGAGGTTCCATCAGATTACCTTCATGCCAAATATTGATGGGATATTTAGCATTACCCGTGCTGAACACGAATCTGAAAACAAAGTCACTCAAAGTCATCTAAAAAACTGTTTTAGGGTGCTTTTTGGTAGTTTCTCATTGTCATAAAAAGTTTTCACGACATCAGTAAAACTTACTTAAAATTAATATCTTATATGCTCTTTAACAGTTTCTATTTTACATGTTTTCAATATTGCCACTTTTCGACGAGTTATCCATAACCGACGATTATATTAAGAGAACTTCCGAAAATAAAATATAGGAACAAGAAGAAAATAAATTCTTCTGGATCAGAAAGACCTAGAAAGTATAAGAAAATCCTAGAAACTAATTTAAACAACCAGATAAAACGTTGCAATGCTAATAACTGAACACTGCCAATATATTGTCAATATATGTACTATCAACTTTTGTTTTGATGATAATCGCTTATAAAGTTAAGAACTTCTAATTTTTTGACTTAATTTAAAATAAATTTTATTAGTAGATAGAAAATTAGAAATCATCGTTGAAAACATTCGACAAAATTTGTAAAATATTTTCTTCCAAGGCTGGAAAAATCAAGAAATTAACCGTTTTCACTCTTGGAGGTTTGCCATTGCCTGCCAAGAGGTAGTGCCGTTAGCTAAAGGTATAGAAAAAAATATTTTACCTCCAGAAAGAAATAAAACGAGTATATACATACGTAGAGCAGAAAAATGTATTTTCGTTAATCAACGTTATGCGGGCTTTTGAGCCATTAAATAAGAAGAATTAACTATTACCGATTTTCTGGCAAACTCTGCTTTCTACATAAGTATGTACCGAATAACTACGTGTTATTGTTAACAAAAAAAAAAAGGGAACGAATGAGAAAATTTTGTTTTTATATAAAAAATAATTGTCGAAAAAAGGGGAAAAATATATGATACTTATATACGATATCCATTTTTGAATTTTGAAATTCATGACTCATTCTTATAGATATTTCAATGATGAACACGAATCCGAAAGCAGAATTTATGTATGTAGGTTACAAAAAATTTTAGATCAATTTTCCATCACAAATTTCTCTTAAACTTAATGCTATACAATAACCCCGGTTAATTGAACCCCACTTAATTACGTTTCACGTTTAATTGCGCCAGAGATATTACATTTTAATTTTTTGTAATTGCATTCCCCGGTTGGTTGATGCATAAATTGTACATTTTCATCGATGAAATTAAGTGCGGATTACTATACTACATATATATAAATTCTGCTTTCGGATTCGTGTTGGATTCGTGTTCGGCATTGAAAAATCTATGAGAAATCCACTTGGTCAATTAAATAGAAATTTTGTTGCACTGAGTTATTAATTAGCTATCTTGGGCCTGTACACGCAGACGCGCTGACTTCAAAAATGAATAACTCATTGCAAAGTAGCAATATTTGAAGCTTCAATGGCGACCATTAATGGATACATACTGGCCATATTTGACTTGAGTATCTGTAAAACCTACTCGTATAAAAATAAACCATTTTCAAAATTATAAAATTAATGTAACTTTTAGTGTTTGCAATGAAAAAAGCCAATGTATCCACTATTGCACGTTTCGTTTTCCCTATATAGCAACACTAATTTTTAAAACAAGAGCAGTACATACAAACATGAAACAAAAAAAGATAAACATTTGACTGTTGTCAGGTAAATCTGATGGTAAAAACCTTTTTAGACTGCGTGTTCGGTTCTCGCTGATTACAGCACCTCTGAAGCAAGAGCATTTTGATTTGTTCTGAGTCGGTTACGGCATTTAAGATTATAATTTTTCACTATTTCGTGAACTGTTGAAATATTAAGGCATTAACACACATACGCAAAGTTTTTGACAGTGTGTGCTCGTTTTTACCCCAGTAGAGAAAATATGATTTTCTTATGTATTTCAACATTTTGTGAATTGTGAATTTCAAGGGATAGTCAACTAAATAATAGTAAAATCAAAAATTACCAATTAAGTTAAAAAAAGTATTAAAATATACCTTCACAATAGGAAGATTCTCCAAGTCAAGAATAATACAATTGCAAAACTTTCACAAACCTGCAAATAAGAAACAACAACAAAATTTTTTATTTTTAATCGTTCATATTGGGACATATTCTAGACTTAGGGAATCCCTCTAATGTGTTATGTACAGTCCAACTTCCTAATTGGGGCGCTTCTCGGGACCAAGAAAATTTTTTCCATTACACTTACTTACTTACCTTCGTTTACTCGTGCATACATACATATGTATGAGCATTTGTAGTTAAAAATAAAAAATGTTTAATAATTTTGGTGAGTCCGGGTACAAAACTCGGCATAGACAAAAATAGAAAATAAACAAAATTTTTAAACAGCAAATCTTGGAAAAATTTGTTAAGAAAATCTTTTCTCTTTGTGTATTACTGGTACACCATAAATGGCCGCGAAAAGTTCAGCTTAGGCCCTTCATGGGCTGTTGTGCTAATAAAGAATAAGAATAAGTTTGACACATTAGCGTTATTCACGATCTGAAGTATTTTTAGTTTTTTTTTCTAAAAAATGTAAAATTTTCTCTACAGATTTTGAACGCTGTTATTGCGAAGTTTTTATTTGTGATATTTGTTGTGTCATTTAGCAGAAGAAGAACATAAAAAAACTACAATGCAGCCAGAATCCTCCTCCATGTTTATTATTTGTCTCTTTGCAATGATTGTGAAGTGCTGCCATATCAAAAAAATTAAATCATCATAACTTTTTTTAGATATTTTTTTAACTATAATATCATATTTTTTTTGATATATGTTGTATTTAAATTGAATGTGTTTTTTGTTTTTGTATACAATAAAAATTTACTGTAAATAGCAGATTTATCAAAAATACAGAGTACAAGACCATATACTCAACATCGTGAATACAACTATTGTAATTATTATTGCTACCAGATACAATAAATTACATTTAAGACAAAACGAAGAGGGAATTGATTCACATAACATTTATATTGTATTTCAATTACTGCGATCGACGCGTCGCGACCCCTTAATTGGCGTTTCCTCATGTTTACAAAAAGAAAAGAGCTTGTAGGCTTAGATCAATGTACATATTGGTTGCTCGGTCCAGAATCGTCACTATCCTTAGAAAACAAAATGGTTATTTAAAAAGTTATATTAAAACCAATATGACCTTTTGGTGTCTAAAGTTATGGTCGCTAAGTTTCAAAGTCAAACTTGGATATTCTACAAAGATTCCAGAAAGCAGACATCGAAAATTGTGGATATTTTAAAATTATAACTTGAAACTTATCGTAGATAAATATTTCTGGTAGTTTCGAACAGCTTTTAGTGAGCTTTTTGAAAATTGTAAATAAAGGTAGAAATCAGACTTAATTTTTATTATTGAAGAATAAAAATAAAAATCAATGTTAATCAATTGAAGAATATATTTTAAAATCATCAGGATACTTATAGCAGCATCTTATAGCAATTAATCAATATTAAATTGATGTTCATACTCTCATTGTGTTGTATAAAGAAATTTGAAATAAATAATACTTACTTTTTATAAGTGGAAGATCTGACATAAAAGCTACGTTATCATCCATTCCCGGATTTTGTCCATCATCTACTGCATTTTGTAGAGCTTGATGTAAAGCCAATGGATCATGCTCGTGTGTGAGGCGGCCTCCATGAGCAGTCCCTCCAGATATTGCACTACTGTAATCAGTTCTTCGGTCCGTATAGGGAAATCCATGTGAGAGTTGTGTCTAAAGTATGAAAGAATTTAATTTCAAGAAGTTATGTTTATTTTTTTTATATACATATGGGAGGCCATGTATACACGCATGTCAAAAACAGAAAAAAAAATATATAAAATATCTGCAATATCAAACCAGCAAGGTTAAAAATGGCCAAAGAAACGCCGTTCAAATTCGACATAAAACTCTTCCATTACAGTCTTTAGAACTTTACTAAAAAACCACAATCAAATTTATTATAGAGTTTTCATCGCTGAATATAAATTTGAGAAAATTACGTTCGAAGAATAAGAAGTCCCTATTAATTTAAAACAATTAGGTGATTCACAAGATAACGTTTTCAGTGTCGTTTCCTCTAAATTTTCGTAAATTCTCTCATTTTCCATACAAAATTTTACAACATTATGACAATACATAATACGACATGTGAATCAACTAAATGTTAGGTTATCATAAGTTCAAAAGAAGGACCATTAGATACCGTTACTGTAACCCTCACCGTAACCTTACAGAAATGTCGTTACCGGTACCAAACATTCAAAATAAAATCTCTGATAAAAAGCGACCGGTGTAAAGAAAGTTCTAAATTTCTTATAAAACAGCTAAGTACCTCAATGCTTTCCAAATGTCAGGTGAGTAGTTCGGTAATACAGATATAACATTTCCAATAAAACATTTGTGGTGGTATAAGTTATTTATATTCAATAAGTACATAATATTTTAATATACCTACTGCCGCACTCTATTTATAGGAAACTACCATGACAACTGCTAAAAAAAAAAACAGTTGACCGTTTTTGACATTAGTGGCAACTTAGCGGCAACTAGTAAATCAGTTGATCGGTCGGTTTGCCATCGATATTACGAATTTGCCGATTGCAACCAAACTGCGAGTTGCCAAACGTAATAGTTTTTTGTTGATTTTTCTAAAAATCTTCCAAACAAGCATGTCTGTTTACCTGGCTTTTAAGCAAGGTGAGACCAAATAATTTTACATTATTTATGTAAATGTAATTTGAAAACCAAAACATGTATAAATATTAAACATTTTTGACGAATTTGCCAAATTGCAGTCCGACACATCGTGAGTCAAAGAGTATAAAGCTTGAAGGTTAAACTCTAAACTCATTTCAAAAATAATCATATCGATATCATTCGTTACCATTACCGATATTTGTGTCGGTTATAATCCCCGGTTTTTACGAATGGAGAAGTGAATACTTAGCTCTTTCTCTTATATTTTGCCCGGCGTGCACCATGAAATTATTGTTTCACCGAACGCGATATGCTGGGTGTATCGCAGAATACAATATACAAGTAACCAAGGACTTAGTCTACGAGGTTTGTCATATCAGTTAAGAAAATAAAAAAACTGGTTCTTAGAAGAACTAAATTATCGTTGGTAATGAATATCAACCAAAAATTAATAATTTTTAGGGTAATTATCTGATACTATATGAATGCATGAATTAAATGATTAATTGATGTTCGGACTTTTTTAAATTAAGATAACGCTGTAATAATAAAAAAGGTATGTTAACTGTTGCATTTTTCAGTACACGTTTTTTCATAAAACCAGTTTATTTCGCTCTCTTTAGCAACATTCCCTGTAAGTGCCTGTAATTTGCTACTTTTTTCTGCAAATATCCATAGGAATTTCTCCGCTTAAGTACCTCAAAAGCCTGATGTCTTCAGCTGAGGTACTTAACCGGGGTTTACTGTATATTAAATAGTTATCATTAACTTTGCTCTTAACCAAGGACGTGAGTTTTTATTAATAAACATGGTAGCTGGCAGCCGAACTTTGATTGATAAAAATTTGAATCTTTTCGAAACAATTTAATAAATTTCAATTTTATCTTTTGCATTCTAAAGAAACATTTTCTTTCTTTTTTATGTTTTCGTAAAGAATTTAAATAGCACAAAAAACAAAAAAGTGCTCCAAGTACTCAACATGATTTGAATGGTTAAGGGTTGAAATGAAAAGTTTCATTAGCCAATCCCTGAGTTTATGGTTTACGCCAAGCGTTTGAATAACAGGGTAATTATGCAATTGTAAGGGCCCATCTGAAAGAGAGTGCGAGCGAGCATAACGAGCACATAACAATTGCTGCAATTCATATTTTTCTAAATACCCTGTTGCTAATCAAAATTTCTTATGTACAACATCAGCCTCTTACGAAAGGAATGTTTTGTACTTAACAATATGCAAACATTATCCCAAGAATATTTTAAGAATGCTAGCTGGAATTTGTATACAATATAATATAGTCGCAAAGGAATTTAGAAACACAAACTCTGGGTTTTC
The DNA here is from genome assembly GCA_958295655.1 of Palloptera scutellata. NCBI lineage: Eukaryota > Metazoa > Arthropoda > Insecta > Diptera > Pallopteridae > Palloptera > Palloptera scutellata. Next base: position 77,622,812 of record OY282449.1, on the reverse strand, counting down.
TTTTGGTTGTTGCACATAGAGCAAATTCATATTGTTTATTTTACCACATTGTTAAATATGTATGTATTTCTATACCGATTTGCTCCAGAAATAATGTCAAACAGTTGTCTCATATACATACATATGTACGGATTTTCCATAAGTATTTATATGTATATTGTACATGGTAATTTGAGATACATATTTTGAACAATTTTACTTTGTGTTAAAAAATTTTAAATTTTTTCGGTTTTTTTTTAATACTGACGAGATGTGTGGTATTAACTTATTTGTAAACATCATTTATATACGTACATACATTTATATACGTATACGTAGTACATTAGACCGGATTGGTTTGTATGGAACATTTTTCTAGTCAAAATGGACATTGAAAGATCTTGAAAAAAAAATACATGGTCATAATTTTATTTATTGATTTTCATATACTGCTTTCGCCAGTTGATACAATCAACTGATTAATCAATAAATGAAACAGTTTCTTCAAAGTGAAAAACAATGAATGAACCATACATTGATAAAAGTAAGTATAAAAATGAAATACAAATTGAAAATGCATTGCACTAATGTGTGTGTGTGTTGAATTAATTAAATAAAAATTCCAAATCGAAAAAATTAATTTATACCAAAATTTTTTTCCAAGATTGTTTAAAATATGTATGATCATTTAAAAAGCAAAAAATTCAAGGCATGAAAGCGAAACCATAGCCATTTAAAAACCATTAAACCTTTAATTTTTCGAAACCAAAACCGATATTTTATCTGAAAAAGGACGATACAGAAACCGATTCAAACAGTGGAACTAGTTCAAATCTGTTTTTTGTTAAAAATATTTTTTCAATATTAATTTGACGGCAGTACGTATGGCAGCAAGGTGTAGTCGATTTCAGCACCGCTCATCGGCTATGTTTTATATGATTGTGCATAACTGTTTGACGATTTTCTTACCTACATAAAAAGTAAAAATGCATTGTCTTCCTTTACTTTAAAATTGTTATCGTGATAAACGTCATATTTAAGGTTTACTGATTGTTCTTCATTTGCGACACAACATGCCAAAATTAAAAGATAGTCTATGTCAACATATATTTGAATATTGTCCTCGAACAAAAAAAAAGTATATGTACAATCAAAAAGGATAGTGGAGAGCAATGCCGGCCCGAGAAACCATAGAAGATTACTCCTTCAAACCGTAACCGGAACGAAACCGAAATACGAATGAATGTTGAAGAACCGAAACTGGGAACTCTCAATGATCATGTAACTGCAAATATTGAATTTGCATCGTCTTCCTCATATGCTGCTGTTTAACTTCACGTATTTTCAAACCATGATTTTGTGCTGATTAATAATAAAGAGTTAGTAATTCCTGTGCACGGTCTGATGCATTCGCCTCTCTAATTCCTTGACCTTGTGATGAAGTACCACTTCTGATCGTCATGTCAACAACTGAATGGCGACTCCCCACATTAATTTCAAACTACTTATCTTCAACTTTGATTGATCTTAAATTCATTAACTTTTACTTTACTTTTAATGGCACAACAGCCCATGGAGGGCCTAGGCCGAGCTTTTCGCATCCACTCATGTAGTGCGTGTTATATTTGTGAATGAATGGAAATGCATTAAACTTGCTTAAATTTTCCCGCAAAATCGCTTCATTCTGATTTTTCTTAAAACTTCTGCGTTGGATCGTGTTCTGTCACAATATTTCTGGTCAAAAAACTCTTGAATCTCAATGCGACACAATACAACGATGAAGGCTTTAAATTTTGCTTATTAATAGATATTATGGACAATCAAACATCATCAACTAATGCGCATTCGTCATTACATTCGTCTTCATTATAGATATATTTCCAAAAAACTTATATTTCTCGAAACAGAACAAAATTAAATTCTGTTTATGCTACTTAAGTACTACATCTCGTTGTGATTATGATCTAATTATTTTCGTTGAAACCTATCTGTACTCGTATTACTTATCATGTTACAAAACATTGATACTCTACTAGATCAACTTTGTATTTCTGTAACTTCTTATATTATCGCAAATAGCTTAGATGATTTTTAGTAAAACATATATTGCACTTAAGTATTTTCAATTATCTGTGATTCTAACCACTTTTGTGTATTGCATAGGTAATGTTATCCTACATACAATTCATTGGCCTTGTCTTTCTGGTGATTCTTTTTTAATACATGGTAATGTTAATCAGTCGCTAGAAATCCATTTAATTGACAGCTTCTTACCATAGATTTAATACGAATAACTTCATTTTTAAACAAACCTAATAGGTTATTATACCTTGTATTTGTAGTGAAGCAATAATATTAAATTTAACTTATATGATTGTATATCGCCTATATATGCAGCGGACATGCATCATGTTCTCTCATATTAGAAATTGAATTTTATGTTTTTTTTTAAACTGCCTTCTGCAAGTATTGGTATTAACTGCAATTATAATACTTGTAATTTTGATCGATTTAATAGCTTGCTTGATAATATTAACTGCTTCTAAATGGTTTGATATACTCTTAAATCAAACCTTGGATATCACTAAGAAAAATGTCCTCCAATTTAAAAATAGGATTCACTCATATGCATCATACTGTTTATACTTACAATTAAGTTTGTACAATTAAGTTTGTAGAATTTTGTACCTCTATAGACGTAAATGAGAAGCGAAAAGATGCCGCAAAGATCGAAAAACTACCTTCTTCTTTAAAGTTAGCTTGATAAGTTTACTTACTTAACTGTTTATAAAATTCATCACAGTGGTATTAAAAAAAATCCAAACAGGAAATCGCAGGCGGTTGCAGAATTGGAAAATTTGGGAACTGCCATACATTGTATTTGTATTTGGAATATTGTGAAATTTCGCATTTTGGGGATAGGGGTTTTAGATGTTTAAGGAGTCAAATTTTCATTCTTTTTTGGTGAAAAACTTGGAAATGAATATGTGATTTTGTAAAGAATCATACGTATATTTAAGCTCAATCTACTACTGTGGGCAAAAAGTATTAAGACTTTTTAACTTAAATTTCGCGCGGAAACCCATTCATCAAAATATTATTTTTTTAAGGTTGGTATGACTGCCGGTGACATCTGTGCCAAATGTCACATCAAAATAATCATTAGTGTTTAGTGTACGCTTGTCTTTCTGAAGTACAAAAAGTGCATTCGGCGATTTTCACAATGAGTGAAATTATTCAACAAAGCAACAACAAATCAAATTTCTGGTGCCGAAACGTTCAGAATGTTGCAAAAGGCCTTCGGTGAGAATTGTATGTCGCGAGCAAGTGTTTTTGGTTGGTACAAATTGTTCAAAGATGGTCGAGAACGCGTTGAGGACTAACCACGTCCAGGACGGCCATCAACATCAACTGATGATCAACACGTCAATAAAATCAAGGAATTGGTGCTCGAGAATCGACGATTAACAGTCAGAGACCTTACTGGCATCGGATTCGTAAAAAAGGCCGGAATTATGGAAAGACAACTCATGGTTTTTGCATCACGATAATGAGCCGGCTCACACTGCATTGGTTTTACGAGACCATTTTGCCAAAAATTCGACTGATATCGTTCCGCAACCACCCTACCACCCTATTCGCCTGACTTAGCACCGTGTGACTTTTGGCTATTTTCTAAACTCAAAAACCCGCTTCGTGGACACCGTTTTGAGTCAATTGAAGACATTAAACATGAATCGCTAAGCGCATTGAAGGCTATTGCGGAAATTGACTTTAACAACTGTTTCGAGAATTGGAAAAAACGTTGGCACAAGTGTATTGGGGCCGGGGGGGATTACTTTGAAGGGGACGAAATAGATTTGGAAGAATGAATAAAAAAAATTTGAAATTATGAACAAAGTCTTACTACTTTTTACCCACAGTAGTACATCAAAGTGTAGAAAGTGTAAACTATGCACATGCATTGCGATTAGTAATTTATTATATCATCAATTTTCTCCCATCACTAAAAGCACCACTCTTCTGTGATTCCCAAATAAATTAATTATATTATTTATTAAATAAAATAGTTACAATAAATTCAAGTTTTTATTGTAACGATTCATTGTGCAATTTTATGTAGTTTAAAACATTTAACAAAGGTATAGGAATATTTTTGTATTTACAAAAGTAAACTAGCATAAATTTTTCGAAGTAACGGTGGGAAGGAAATGGCGAAAGTGGGCTTTATTAAATGTTCTTTTGGGTAATAAATTTGAAATCTATTATTAAACAAATTATGCAAGCGTCGTGTGGAAAATCTTTCCCGCAAATAGAAATTAAATACGGAACATATGGAACCATTGATTCCATTGATTATATTTTCTCGTAGTTCAAGCACTAATGGGTGTTATATCATTACATCTGAAATAGCCAACAACTTTTTAAGGAATTTCGAACTAAATTTTGAATATTTTTATTAAATGTGAACCTGTGTTATAACGATATCGTATTACTTGATTAACTTACCACATGGCCTTGTAGTTCAGCTTCTCTGTGAGATCTGTGTATACCTAGTTGATCTTGTGTAGATCTGAGTCCAGCCAGCTGGTTATAATGATGCAGGGGAGCATGATGAAGTGACGATAAAGGCTGACCATATGGGTCTGTACCCAAGTACTCTAGAGCTCCGTGATTCTGTAAATATGCAGGTACCTGGCCAATATTAGATAAACTGTAGTACGTGTATATAAAGTGTATCGAAATATAAAGTTTTACAAGGTAATTACATATCATTAATTCACCAACATATGTAGATATAGTTACAAATTACAATTACGTTTGTACTTATATTATTACGTGTACCTGCTGGATATAAAGAGGAATCAAACAAAAAGACAGTTGGAACAGATCCTATGTATTGGTGGAATAGGCTATCAACCTACGAACAGAGTGCTATAAAATTAGAAGGCATTGCCAGAGAGCAAGAGGAAGAGACAGTAATTTGGGAGTAAATGCCAAGTTTTCCACGCGATGACAGACGAGGTGCAAAATAACAAGTGGGGTAGTGCATACAAAATTGTGCACAATAAGCTACTGTGTACATCAGGAGACGCATCGACAAGTTCATGCATCATGGCTACGATCGTAGCCGGTCTTTTCCCTCGATATGACACTTTAGAAACAAGGAGCACATGGCAGATCGGCGAAAACTCAATCCCGCCAGTAACTAACGAAGAAGTTCTCAGAGCCCCAAGGATGGACGGCATCCCAAACATCGTTTTCAAAGCAGTAGTCAATAGACACCCTGCAGTGTTCGCCAAATTGTACACCGCTTGCATAAGAGAGGGATCTTTTCCTATGTAATGGCAGCGACAAAGACTTGTCCTTATCCCGAAAGGTGATAAGACTCAGGAGGAACCGTTCTTATATCGTCCTTATATGGACCCTGTAGTGAAAGTGCTTGAGAACAGTCTTTGTTCTCGTTTAGAAGAGCACACAAAAAGTACGACTGGTCTATCAGAATACCAATTTGGCTTCAGGAAAATGCGAAGCGCTGTCGACTACGAAATCTTCTCCAGCTCTATCTCGTTCTGCTAACAATAATAATAATACACCCGACAATTGTTGCTCTCCACTTTCGATACAAAAGAGTATATCGGGTGGTGCCGATATTCAACACAGCAAATACTTCATCGGCTCTATCTCACTCTCCTTCTGCATGTGATCAAACTGCTAATGTTGTTGTTGACAGTGACCGCTCAAATTTCAATGGTGCTGTTGCGGTTGATAATTCTTCTGATTGCACTCTAGCTGCCAAAAAGGTGTTGTTGCACCTTGTTGCTCAAATTCCAATGATGTTGTTACTGTGCCTGATTATGCTGTTTGTAATAATGCCTCTCCCGCTATTTCCAGTGGGAATTTCTCTGCTTGGACTGCTGTTAATCCCAGCCGTAAAATTCGTAAGAATCATCAAATCGTTCTATTATAATGGGTTCTAATTCAAAATTAGGACTTAATGTTGCCCTCCAAAAAAAAAAAAAAAAAAAAATTGCTTCACCGGTCCTTATTTTTACCCTCGGTCACTGCTGAAACAGTATCGCTAAACAGTGTTGAATCTAAACTGGTATTGAATGTATTCATTTTGCATGCTACAAATTGGTGAAGAAAGACAATCCGATTGGCTTCATTAAAATAAACATAGTTCAGGAAAATATGACCAGCTGATGTTAACGTTTTAAACACCCAACGCAATTCTGTTGTGATAAGAGCACGTCGATTGAAATTACGCCAACGATAGAACGCACATCATTCGCTTGCATTCAAATTGTTCTGCCGTCAACTTCAACACAGGCAATTTATGACATTGATCAAATTATTCTGAAAATCATAATTAATAATAATCATAAAAACTTTGAAGTCACTTTGAATTATATAAAATTCACATAGATAATTGCTGTTCAATATTAAAAACTTTAAACGATAAACAATATTTTATCATATTGGGAGATTTTAATTTTCCAAATGTTAATTGGCCGTACGATAATAATATCAGCTGTTTATTACCTTTTAATGTATCGTGATTGACACTCTTGCTGGGCTCGATCTTTGTTAAGTAGATTAACAAAGTTCGAAATGGGTGAAATTGGTTACAAATTTCTAAAGCTTTCTTCCAACTATTGTTCAAAGTATAACCTTAAGAAAAAAAATTTTAATAGTATTTCGAATGTAATTAATTCTGAAAACTGGACATCTCTCTTACAGCTCCTTTTATAGTATTTTCGTTGGAATGGTTAATGAGGCACTCAATATGTTTGCTACTGTTTCTGCAAAAAATTCCTCAAAAACTATTTGGTTTAACTAGCAACTTAAATATTATTATTAATAACAAAAGATCGACCTGTCTATGTTACTTCTTTCACTGTTAGGGATTACAACATAAATCCTACAACCAGTTTGATTAATATTGGAAAGAAAAGATTAATATTGAAAAGAAACTAGAGTTGATAGGATTTCATTCCGGAATGTTGAAATGGTTGGAACCATATTTGTTTGAACGTACTCAATTCGTACGCGTAAATAATATATTATCAGATGTAATTGAAGTCACTTTAGGTGTTCCTCAAGGTAGACATCTCGGTCCGATTCTTTCTCACTATTTGTGAACGATTTATTGTAACATCAGAATAACCGCCGACTCTCCTATAATAATAACCTCTCTCCTCTCATAACTTTATATTTCTGCTTAGGGAGGTCCATATTGGAATAGTGCAACATTATTTGGTATCCTTTCTACTCTGATTACTCACTCAGAGTTGAAAGAGTTCAGAAAATATTTACCAAATGTGATATTCATAGATTGCTCTGGAGTATAGATATTCTATCTTATAGAAATATATGCTTATTGCTGGGCTTACAGTACCTTGAAGGAAGAAATATTTTGCTGTTATGTTCGTAAGAGTAATTATTAACTACCATATTGATTGCCATGTCTTGCTGCAACTAATTGGCTTTTAATGTCCTAATCGTGACTTACGATCTCGGAATCTTCTTTATGTGTCTTATCATAGAGTAAATTACTGTCTCAATGAGTCTGTGACACATTGTTTAAGAGAGGCAAATGAAGCTTGCAGCTTTTTAGATTTATATAATAATTCAAATAGATTTATTTACATTTACAAAAATTTTTATCACTTTATTTGAAGGTAAAATCAAATACCATTTTTTTGTTTGTTTTTTTGTGTATGTACACATACCAGGCTTACAAGTATAAATGACGTTAGGAAACCCTATACGCTCTGTAAAACCAAATTATTGGTGCCATTTCTTCGCATTTAGTTCTGTCAACAATATTCAGTTCATAAACAATCAAGTTTCATACAACAACATTTTTTTTTCGCTCGTTAAAATGTCGAATTTTTTTCATACAAACTACGATCTGTTGACATCATTGGTTTTCTGTTTCCAATTGAAGAAATCTGCTTTGGAATCTCGTCGAATGCTTGTGGAAGCTTACCAGCACGCTCTAGGCAAAACACAGTGCAACGAGTGGTTCAATAAGTTCAAAAGGGACTATTTTGATGTGAGAAACGAAGAACGTGGAAGACCACCGAAAAAGTTTGAAGATGCCGAATTGCAAGCTTTCTGCATTTCTCAACGTTTAAAATCCATGGGATTGATTTTGAAGGTGAGAAGATGGGTGCCGCATGAACTGACTGAAAGTCAGCAAGAAAATCGAAAAACCACCTGTGAAATGTTGCTCGCCAAGTACAAAAGAAAGTCATATCTTCATCGAATTGTTACTGGCGATGAAAAATGGATATATTTCGAGAATCCCGAACGTAAACGATCAAATATTAAGCCCGGTACACCGGCCAAATCGACAGTAATACCTAATCGCTTTGGAAAGAATACAATGCTCTGTGTTTCTGGGATCAGCGAGGTGTTATCTGGTTTGACCTTCTGAAACCAGATGAAACAGTTACTGATCAACGCTACCAACAACAATTGGCAGATTTAAACCGTGTTTTGCGACATAAACGTCCAGATTATCAAGCTAGACAATGCACCATCACATCGAACAAAACATATTCGGGAATTGGTAGATTCGAACAGCTGGGAAGCCCTCCCCCATGTGGCTTGTTCACCAGAATTGACTTAATCTGACTACCACTTATTTTCATCAATGGGGCACGAACTTGCTGAGCAGCACTTCGATTCGTACGAAAATGTGAAAAATGGCTTGATGACTAGTCTGACTCAAAAAACGAACATTTATTTTGGCGAAGCATTTACAAATTACCAGAGAGATGGTCTGCTGTGGCATAGTGGTAATACGTTGGACTGCTACACAGAGTGTCCGGGGTTCGAATCTCGGCACAGGCAAAATAAAAAAAAGAAGAAAAAATAATTTTTCAACTCGGCACCACCTCTTAGCAGGCAATGGCAAATCTACAAGAGTAAAAATTGTTATGAAAAGCTTTTCACTTCGCCGTTTGGATTCGGCATTAAACTGTAGGTCCCTTCCATTCATGTACAAATATAACACGCACAACATGAGTGGATGCGAAAAGCTCGGCCTAAGCCCTCCAGGGGCTGTAGTACCATTAAAAGTAAAAAGTAAAGTAAGAGAGATGGAAAAAATGTGTAGCTAGCAATGGCCATTACTTTGAATATTGAATGTATAACCATTTTTCTTAAATAAACGTGTATTTTCTTAAAAATACGTATTTATTACTTGTACACATTTCAAACTTGTACACCTGATATATGGATGCACATTTTATGATTTGATATAAGTAAAACATAAATTTCAATACCGAAATATTGGGATCGCAAAATTACTTCGAAGCGAAGTCATGAAAGCATTTTCAATTTTCCTGGTATAGTGATAATTCACTAACTTTTCCAGGATAAAAAAAATCCTTGATTTTTCCAGGTTTTCAGATGCGCTACAACCCAAAGATTGTTATAATGACCCCTTAAATTACAACTAAAATTACAGTTTTCACATTACGACACATTATTTGAATACAGTAAACACCAGGTAAGTACTTCAGCTGAAGATGTCAGGCTTTTCAGGTACTTAAGCGAGAAAGGCACTTCAAAAATTGGAAATTATAGGCGGTTAAGTTGATAAGGCTGCAAAAGTGTAATACTATTAATGTTTTACGGTTTTTCGAATTAAGAAGTAATAAATATACTGAAAGGTTAGATGTAATGAATCCTTAAGCAAGCGGGTTTGAAGCGGATATTTAAAAACTGGTGCGCCGGAAATATCGATCAACTATATTGCAATTTAGACAAGGGTTACAAAATAATTCGCATGGTGAGCTGGATAGAGAAAGCATTTGAGATAGCATCAGCATTTGCAACCAATAATGCAAACCAGTTGTACCAAATAATTTTTAAACCGAACCATCCGCAGGTTGAATTACTTCAGCCAAACTCATGAACCGAACCAAAACCAAAACCATTTTTACTCGAAAAAATGGTTTGGTACAATTCAAAAAAATATACTCACTATTTCTCTTCACACCACTAATTTTTTCTTTTATCTGGATTACGTTTTGCAACTTTGAAAACTGAATTTCATTAAGTGAATTTCCAAATTTCAAAAGTGGAAGTGAGGACGAAAATTTAGGGCTCTTAAAATAAATCGAGGCAAATAGTTCACTTCAAACAAAAATCATATATCGCTTGCAGCAGCAATACTGACATAATTCAAGAAACATAAATTCTGAGAAAAAGGCATATGAATTCTTCAATTTATCTATCCACTCCATACAACAGATAAAGAAAATTACTCTTCTCACATGAAGAGTTCATAAGACATAGTTATAATTTTTTATACAAGATAATGGCACTGAATAACAGCTATTTTTCTATACTTAACACAACATTTTTTGTTATTTATAACAGTCTTGCAGAAAACGAGATTTACGACTTTATTGATTCCAAATTAATTACTTTTACTGCTAGCACTGAAATTATGCTTTCGTTTAAGTAACATTTAAAAAAAATTAATTCCCTTTTTGTTAAATTTACATGCTTTAGCTGTATATAAAGCTGTTATAAACTATACATATTAATAAAATCTAGTATAAGTCCTAAAAACTGTTATTTTTTGTCTATTTGGTTAAATGAAAAACTACAAAATAATAACATTTCTACAAATTTGTTATTTGTAAACTACAACTACAAATCCAGTTTGGTGGATCAAATACTGACAAATTTGCTATCACAAGCGCTTGTATTTTACAAGTACAAATTCACAATTGTAGGAATTTAGTGGAATCGCACTTAACGATTTATTTTACAATCTTGCGAGAATTTCCGTATAATTAACATATTTATAAGTTTGTTAAATATGGCAATGGTAGCTTTAAAGTTTACAAAAACTTAATTTTTTAAATATATCAAATGGAAGAAGATACTTCATAGTTTCGAAAAAATTGTTTCATAAATAGATATATTACAAACTTTCTTCTGCCCAATTTGTGTATTTTGTTTTCAATAAAAAAATATTTTAACGTAAGTAAAACTCATTTTAAAACACATACTTTATTGTAATACTAAATTGTGTACAATGTTTTTGGTCTCCGCATTTTCGGCATAAACAAATAAATCGTTAGGTTTACCAACGCATGAGCAGGCTGTCCGTGTTAGAAGCGTGAGTTTTCCAGTTTCGCCTAATTGTTATAAAAATAATTTTGATTCTGTTGGTGGATTTAATGCTGGTAAAACAACTTCTCCTGATGAACAACACATCCTTATTGTTTCATTTTTAAATTTTAAAGCGTGGCAAAAATGGCATTCTTTATCCATCATAACTTTAGCATGAACAGAACATTCAGCATCAGGATCATATTTAACTGCAATGCGATTAAATTATGATAATGTGAATGCTCTGTGGTTTCCATTCGTGATCAGCCAGCCAACCGTATATTTCTATTTACGCCTGATCCATTATTACGTGATGTTCTTAAAGTCCTTGTACAGCCAAACCTCGTTTTCGTTGTTTCTTCTGCACGTTACTCTGCAAGATGTATACACGTCGTCGTGCAGGCATTTCTTGTATTATTTTACTGTATTAAAAGATTAAAAATAAGCTTAAAAATAAAGCACATTAATATTTCAGTTACATTAAAATTTTAAATGCACATATTTGTTCAAAAGAACATGTAATAAGCATTAATTTAATGAAATAACATACATACTTACCTTTTTAAATTGAACACAATTGAATTTAAAAACTCTGTGGCTTTCGGTACACAGGCGGTCATTAATAATTTTTACATTAAATGTTTTATTTTCTCAATTTGATTTAGTTAATTACACTTAATTAATTTACAATAAACGTTTAACCAAAGATCTTATGGTAGTTAAAGTTAGTTTTCTTTGATATTATTTATCTCGTTTTTATGTGTAGAAAGGGAGACGAAGGCGTTGCGTACTCGTAAACGAAAGCACAGATTACATAGGAAAAGTGCAATTGTTCTCAAATGAAAAGGTATTGCATATTAGAAAAGTAAGAGATCGAGAAAGTAGGAAAGCTAAAGAGAAAGTTTGTTTTCTTTTATTATGAATTTCTCATGTGAAAAATTTATTCTAATCTCTTATAATTATTCCCTTTATAATTATTCCCTTTAATTTCCCACTTGTTTGGTCAGATGCAGTGGAAAATGGTCCAGAAAACTGTTTGCTCGAACAAAGTGTTTAGATTGAATTATCACACAACGCAAATTCCAATACAAAAGTAATCCATCAGTTGCTCTTCCTATACAACACAATACAGGCACGACTTTATTACAATATCTAAAATACATACATATCCGATTCCGTCTATCGTTTGAATCAGGAGGTGAATCAGTACTTAATCATTGAAGAATGAAAATTAGGTTTGGTATTTTTCTCATTCTTCCTTTAGAAATATTCCGGGTAACCTATTTTAAAGAAGCTCTTTCATGAATTGAAGGCGTGCAGTCACAACATGGTAAGCCACAATTTTGAAATTTTACTAAAGAACGATAAAACGTTCGACTTATAAATTTTTTTTTAAGAGATCGATTTTAGAAAAATAATTAAGTAGATGAACTTTTAATGAGCACTAGGTCAAAAAAAAGAGAAGTACCATCATATTCAATCAAAAAATAATTATAAAAAAACGCATTTCGAAAAAAATGTTGATCATCGAGTTTTGGCCGCACGCCCTTCCATTTATATATATACTTATTATATTATACCTAACCTATATATTTTGTTATACTACAATTCGTTTAGAAAATAGAATCTTTCTTAAACGTTGTTGTCAATTGAAACCAGAACCAGCCTCTAATTTCATATATGTATGTAGTTATCACATTTAGCATATGGCAGCCAAATTTTTAATTTTGGTGTACGAGCAGTTTTATACTATTATTATAATTGTTATTATTACCTGTTGCTGGGGTGGACTTTGTGTTGAATGATGAAACGGTGGTGGAAAGTACGGAGGTTGAAAATCTGATTGTAGTGATTGGTGATGCATAGTTGCAGCAGACCCATGCGTGCCACTGTGTCCCCCATGACCACCTGATGGTCCTCCTCTTCCAGTATGAGTACTGGTGTGTGTGGTATAAGCGGGGCTGGTACTCGACAGTCCTAGGCTTCCATGACTAGTTAGTCGCTCCTAAACATAAAAATAAATAAAAAGTATATAAATAATTCATTTTCTGTAGATTTTCGCGATATCGTTTAGTTTAGGAATCGTTTATTTTCGATTCGGAAATGTGAAACAACCATATACTGATATGTACATAATATTATATATACATATACATATATATTTACACATATATGTAAGTGTATTCGACTGAGCTAAATTGTTCAAATTTAAGAACGAATCTATACTTTTAAGTAAAAAACTTAGAACTATGGCGTATTTGATCCAAAAAAGCTTTTTGAAATTATTTTTTATAAAAACATAAATAAGAAACAAATTAAAATTATTAATTAAATTGGTTTGAAGAATTTATTTTATGAGTTAATTATCTTTATAATCGGATGGTGACTGTGGTCTTCTGGTCTTCACTGAAAGACGTTTCTGGCGCAGCTATAGGTTAAGTGACATCACCAGGTTATTAAGATTCATTCAGCTCAGAATAACTGTTAAAAAGCTGTAGGCGATTGAAGTTCAATTTGCATAAAAATTGCATTCAAATGTGTACTAATACTTATAATATGTAAATAAATAATTTTTAATCTTTTTTTTTGGAAACAAAAAGATGAATTATTATAAAATTATTATTATTGAAAGTTAGTTTTGAAGAAAAAATTATTTGTTCAATAATTTCGGTGCTTGAGTATTCTCAGACCGGCAAGTGGCAAATTTTCCACTTGTTGAGATTATACAAACGGAATATTGTGATGATGATAGTAATAATGATTAAGGTAAAATTAATTTTTTAAATTCTCATGCTTTGAGTGTGAATATTTTGATGGAGATGATGATTGTGCTGAGGGAGTTGCATGCATTAAAAATGCAAACGATCAAAATGAAGTTAATACTGATGTATCACACCTGGGATCAGAGAATCAACAAACTGAACTGTACAAGGCCTATCGTTTGCATAAATCAGCACATAAATATTTAAAACATGTTCGTTAAAAATTCATTCTACCACGCCTATAATGACTGAGATAGACTCTGGTTTTTACAAGATTGCTAAAATTATTCTGACAACCCAAAACGCAAACGTTCTGAAGAAGTAAACCTCTATATGACGTGGCGCTGAGGCACACAATTTTTCTATTAGTTATTTTTAATGCGTCTGTTATAATGTTGTTGTAATCAAATAATAAGTTTCATGTTTTTTATTACTTAAAAATAAATAAAAATGTAGTTGAAATATATTAGAAAATCTCAAGAGGTGGTGCTGTGCAGAAAAATTGATTTTTCTACGTTTCGATTTTACCTGTGTCGAGGCTTGAGCCCCGAACACTCTTTATTGTTTGAGCCCCGATTACTTTTCTAAAATAAGAATAAACTTATTTTTTGTGTTGTGGACTTTACAAAACTTGGTATAAAAATGAACGTGAAAAATTTATCTTTTTAAAAAATTATCGGACAACGGTTTGAGTTGAAAACGGTTTTTAGGTATAAATAGTAATTGGAAAAAAAACATTAATATAGAGAGATTAATTAACACATAGTACTAGTATATAGTAAAAAAAAGGTTTGATGAGGAAAGTATAAGTAGAGTTGGGAAAATCGGTAAAAAAAAACTATCGATACTCACCGATGTTTTTTGCAAAACTATCGATAAACATCGACAATCATTGGTATTTTTCCCTTCTACAGCGCTTAGCAGAGACGCCGACGTCAATAGAGTACAACCGTCGACGTTGGCTCTATGCTTGACACCAACAGTGAAGTCACTGTAACATCATTAACAACATGGGTAACTCTTGAAACTATCGATAGTTAGCGATGTGCACGACCTATCGCTTTAGAGGTAAGAAGGATAGTTATTTTGGTTGCAATAAGAGTGAAGGGGAAAAAGTGTTTTTTTAAGCGTTTGAAAAACCAGATACTACACGGAATCAAAAATGTTTGTAAAATCAGGGAAAATGTAGGTTAAATAACATCCCTTGAAAATCTTCATAATATCAACGAATATGCATTGACAGTTTTAAATGGACAGAATCAATGAAAATGTATATAGTAGGTAAATAAATTAACGAATAAGTTCAACAGAACTTGTAAAAACTTTATGTGAACTTGCACACTTTCTTATAATTCGCATTCGCTTCATTTCGGAAGGAATATAAGAAGTTTTATGAAAAAACAAAATAAGTAATATTAGTGAATAATAAAATAAACATCAATGAACGTTTTCATGCGCGTAGGTTTCTACCCTAAATATGAAAACACAGTTATTTTGGTTTAAGTTTTTTTTATTCAGCATAATCTCCTAACAGTTCAATACACTTAGTCCAGCGCTCCTCCAATAAATCTATCCCATCATTAAAGTACGATTCCTGAAGGTCTGCAAAATATGCCTCTGCGGCTGCTATAGCTTTTTCATTCGACGAAAAACGCTTTCCACGAAGGAACTGTTTTAGGTTTCGGAACAGGTAGTAGTTGCTGGGAGCCAAATATGGTGAATACGGTGGATGGTCAAGCAATTCGTACTTTAATGCCTTGAATTTAGCCATTGTTAAAACACTTGTGTAAGGACGTGTGTTGGCTTGATGAAAATTATTTTTACTTCCTTAAACCAGGTATTTTTTGCCGATCGTTCGTGTCTGCTTTGGCGCCGAACATCCAGCTTTAGTCCACTGTAAACGTTGCTGTTTCAATTTAGGATCATGATGGTAGACCCAGGTCTCATCCACAGTTATGAAACGACGCTTGAAATCCGTTTTATTCTGCTTAAAACATTCCAAATTGCACGGAGAAATTCGTTTTCGATCGAATTTTAGTTGAATTGTTAACGTATGCGGTAGTACTTTTCCAAACAGCTTTTTCATAAGTAGTTCTTCATGTAAAATGTGGTTTACTCGTTCCTCTGAAATGCCTATGATATCAGCTATTTCACAAACAATATGGTAACATGTACTTTTTCAATGATTTTTAGACTTCCAGTGCGTGGTTCATCTTCAATACTTGTACTACCACGTTTAAATTCAGCAATCAAATTTTTTACTGTTACATATGAAGGAGCACATTCACCTAACACATTTACCATATAGGTATGGATTTCTTGTCCAGATAAACCTTTTTTAAATAAATACTCAATAATGGCACGATTTTAAAATTTTTCCATTTTAAAAACACACTGAGACACGTCAACTTCAAACAAAGAATGGATTGAGAGATTGATTTGAAACTTTACACGTTTCCATATGAAAGATGAAATCATACGTTGAACATAAATTCACTGCTCCACTAGTGCTATCTATATTTCGGACTAGAAACTTTTCATTAACTCAACGAGGGTTTCATTGATTTAATGAACTTTTTCATTAATTTGCTGGTTTTTAATTTAACGAATGATTTTAATTAATGAATATTTGTCCGTGTACGCAATAACAGCTGAATTTTTGCATTTGAATCATTTGTTTTACATCATTAACGGCCGGGTTCAGATCAGCAACTGCAAATGAAAATTAAACTGAATTTATACTGTGTTTAAAAGCCCAATATTAGCGATATAAGTTACACGAAAAAATAGTTCACTTAAAATTAACTAAAACCATTTATTTAATTAAAAATCAGCAAATTAATGAAAAACTTAATTAAAACAATGAGTTATTGACTTAATGAATTTTTACTCAATAATTCATTGATATCTTCTTTTAATTGCACAACAGTTCATGAAGGGCCTAGGCCGAGATTTTCACATCCACTCATATTGTGCGTGTTATATTTGTACATGAATAGAAGGGACATACAGTTTTATAACAAATCCGAACGACGTTAGTAGTAAAAAGCTTTTCTTAGGCAATTTTTACTTTTGTGTAGGTTTGCCATTGCCTGCCAAGAGGTAGTGCTGTGTAGAACAATTGTTTATTCTACTTTTTGATTTTGCCTGTGCCGAGATTTTAACTCTGGACACTCTGTGTAGCAGGCCAGCGCACTACCGACTATGCCACGTTGTTCACATTGTTATCATTGATATCTCAATATATTAAAACGCTAAGCAAAAACCATATACCTTTTTACATATGTACATTAACGTCAACATATTCGCATGAAACATGTATCGTAGGCAAGGTATGAAAATGGTGAAGCATCCTACAATATAAGTTACATGCAAATATATTGACGTTAAGGCAATGAAAACTTAGGTAAGAAGTGTCGTATGTACAGTTCTCGTCCCAATATCTCACGCATTATCGCTGTTCTTACAGGCCACTGGAAGGTGGGAGAACACGCAGAAGGACTTAATTTTCTATTCAATACTTCCTGTCGTCGCTGCCAGGAAGGGGAGAAACGGAAAGTCTCTTTCACTATTTATGTGCTTGCCCAGGTTTGGCAAGAGCAAGACTTCGCTCATTTGGCACACCATTCCTCTAAAAAATTAATGAAATCGAGATAAAAGCCTACACATAGATTTGAACCTCACGAAGTGGACATAACTCTTTGGGGTTCAGATGCATTACATTAATTACGATCTCAACTTTTACCAAAAGACAATTACCATATAAATAAATAACAACAAATGAGGAATGTGGTATTAAAACTGTGTTATGCACTAATTATGTTTTTTTCAGATGAAAACAACCACTCAAACAAAAACAACTACAGCAACTCGTATGTACAATACAAGAACAATCACAGTAGAGTAGGTTTTTTCCATTTAAACATTTACACAGTACAGAATCACGGAACACGCGGAAAGAGTAGAATGTTGTGCACTCAAACGACCATTCGAATAAAGTATTTTACTTTTCTTTTCGTTTCACCCATTTAGTACTCACCCATTTCTTCTCGAATGTTCTCGAATGATTCTACACTGTGTATAGCAGTGTTTCTGTTAGAACAGAAGCCTCAAATACATTTAAGCTATCATTGTTTCGAGTATTGTTTGTGTTAAGAACTTTAAACACACCTCTTTCAATTTAGTAGGAGGTAGCAGTAGCAACTTGAAAGTGCTTAGGCTACATGAATTCGAAAATTTAGAGCCAACATGAAAGTTTAAATGATACACGAATTTTAAAACTAACTCACTCTTTAAAAAATATAACACATTCCCGCGGAGCCTCTGACGCCCCGAGGCTCCATGGAACACAAGTTGAAGACCAATAGTTTGGTTGGCCGTGCACTGAGGGAGGTTTCAATTTCCGTCTTGGTCTGTTGATTAATTTCATTTCTCATGAAACTTCTTATATTCCTGCCGATAATAAGTGATTAAAAATTGTCAGAAAGTATTTATAAACATTCTTAGGGAACTTGCATTTATTATTTTAGAAAAATATTATTTATAAATATAAATAAAGAATAAATTAAAACACAATAAAAGCATAAGTGTTTCAAAGGCAATGTTAAATATGTGTGTTTTCATATAAATGATTCTACTTTACTTGAAAAAGGCACAGCTGGAGAGCAAGTGTATCGTTGTAGCGTTCTTACAAAATACATAAAAAGTTTATACTTTGAGTTAAGACGATAAAAATATTTTTCAGAATACTGTTTTCAACACTGCAAAATATTTGAACACGCAATGTAGGGTTAATTACAATGCCCTTATACTTTGAGCCAGTTGCTCTGAAATCTGTGCGAGAGGAGGTGTGTCGCCTTGGGGTAGTTTGATGTATTTAAAGCAGGCGGGTATATTGGAGTAAGATAAGTAAATTAATAGTTTCAGCAATAGGCTTTTAAACAAAAATTTTCTTGCGACACGTCGGCTCGAAGTACCAATGAGTGTCAAAAGCCATTTATAAATGGACATACTTAAAACTAGCATGTTCCAAGACCAGTTTTTTTTAACGTGGTTGAGATTGGAAATATTAATTTTTGTTGCTGAGATAAACCACCTACAGTACTAAGATTTTGTGTGTATATATCATTTGTCAATACCGAGATAATTGTAAAGTTTGAAATCTTAAATTCAAGTGGGCATGGCATGACGGCTCCTATATATTCTGAATATACATTTTGGGATACCTTATAAGACAATTGTAGAAAGGTACTTAGATTTTATATGGTGTATGTAGTATCGCATTTAATTTTAAATTATCAAAATGTGGTTGAGTAGTTCGCTATTACAAAAATAGTACGTCGGTACAGTGTTAAAATCCATTTATTTATGTACTTCAAATTTACATGTTGGACAATTTACTGACCTTGGATACTTGTATGTAACAGCATGTGAGAAAAAGGCTATATAAGTATTTCGAACACAAACAAAAAAACAACAATTCATGATTCTATCGAGAAGAACCTAAAGTGTTGAAAAATGATAACCTGCAGGTAAAATACGAGTAATTTACATATTACATAAAATAAGTAGTTGAAGGTAAAGCTTTTTATTAACAAATTTCACTAAAATAAATAAAGTTCTTTAACTAATTTTTCGACTTGGTATTTATAAAACACATAAATTGGCGAATATTCCTTCGTATTTATATTAAAGTTACATCTTGACCTCAAACATTTGTAAAATATTACCTGTTATTCCATTAGTTTTTATGTTACCGAATTTTTGTCTTAAACTTAATAATCTTTTAAAACCCGATGATAAATATAGATTTTTAGTCCTTGAATCCATTTAAGTAGGTTAAATGTTAAACACCTTAGGTATTTGAGAAAATTTATCCTAACATATTCTACAAGCGGCCGTTATATTTAAGATTTGAAAAAATCGTTTTCCCAGGTTTAAATCTCTATGAATTCCAAAGTTATTAATTTATAAATGAACATGAAAGGCTTACAAAAATAAGGATTATAAGTCAGTTTAAATGGTTGCATCTTTAAAGTAAAATAACTTTTTTATATACATATAAACCATAACTAAATAGATTTGTTTTTTTTAGAGAGAAGGGCGTTTATGTTGTTGCCAAAGGTGTCCCGGTTGACCTTCGATGATTTACGGCAGACCTACATATTTTAATATGATGCTACTAATTAAGTCCTGTCATAGATATTCCATGAGTTCCACAGGTTTAAATGTTCCTATAGCTCTGGATGCCAGCAAATACCTAAATGTTTTTTTCCTTTATTCAGACAAATTTTACTCATAAACATAAAGATCCGAACTTGAGCGTATAGTAGTATTTATTACTATGTAGTAAATACTACCTTCATGGGTATGTTTTTTTTTTGTGAAACATCCGATAATATCTGGGAGTCAACACACATATGTATGAACATACATACACATACGATAAATCTGGTCAGAATTTATGTTTTTGAGTTACGACAGTCGTGCAGCAAACGAGCGATATGTATCTAACTATTAAAAAAATAAATTTTGGAAAATTTTATATGTTCTATTGAAGACTTTGTAATTGCTATTTTGATTTTTTAGAGTTTTCCAGCTGGGATGCTGTTTCAAACCGGAAACCGTAGGCCGATCGTGCACTCACAATTGTAACACTCTTAAAGATTTTAGATGTACTATAACTACTACTACATATATAAGATTTTTTGTTCTTGTTAGCAACATTTGTATATTACCTGAACATCTATAACCGTTGGCATATCCACATAAGCTAAGGTCATGGTATCATGCCTTTTAATAAAATCTAGCCGTTGTTTGCAGTTGGGAGACTTTCTAAAATTCTTTAAAAACTCCTGCACAAAGTTATGGACATGCTAGCCATACAGATTTGAATCATGAACTTATTTATTACTTTTTAAACTTATTTTGCACATCGGCATTTTATTATTTCCATGAATTAACAGATGTCGTATGATTAATACACTACACTTTCTTGTTATTTAAATATTTTTTAACACACAACAGAAAATCGGCATGATAAGTAATCGATCAATTTTTTTTCAACACACTTTGCATATTACTTACACACATACATACATACATATTAACATACATTGTACACTGTAAACATTATTTAAAAGGCCAACAATTTGAAATATTTTGCATTCGCCTGATGCGTATCAAATTACGTTAGTACACATGTACTCGCGTGTGTGTGTCCACATATTCCGATATCCAATGTGTAATAAATCAACACAGCAATTACATTTTTTTTTATCTTCATTGTATTTAACAACTAAGTAATTAATTTTTCATTATTTACTTCTTACAAGTAGCATTTACGACGATTTTCAATTCCTTTGCTTTTAGTTGTAGAGAGTAATTAATTTAAAGAAATTATAAAATTATTATTATTTTCGAATATGAAATGAATAATAAGCTTCCGAAATGGTACACCTTCAATAGTCACGCCGCAACTAACTATTAAAGCCCAACGCTTGCCTTCTTACACCGCCGACCGGAGTGGAAGAACCAAAAATGTGCGAATGTGAGTGACGCAGAGTATACGAGTAAGATACATACACTACATATGTACGTTGCTCGTAGTGCAAAGAACACAAGAACAACTGCGTGTACATGAGCACATTGTGCGGCATTATACGATCAGACGGCGGTTCTCTGCGCCGGCAAATTAAATTCGTCAGACCAACCAACAGCGAACGCACACAATTTTCTCCACCGAAGAATTTCTTCGTATACTTGAAGAATAGAATTTACTAAATCCCAGCAGCAGATTTTTGCCATCGTTTGCTACAGTAGCAACAACACGATTGGTGGTTGCCAAATCACTTCAACGAATTTATGAATTTATACATACCTACTATTTGTACTCGTATCTACTACAAGTATTCATTGCAAGTCACAGCTAACGATAATCGTATGTTTTCAGTCACCAAATATGCATTCAGTAAATGAATTCAGGAGGGTATTGTATTTATGCACTATATACAACTACATATATATGTACGTGTGTATGTATGAATGTGTGTATGCATGTATGTATGTATGCATGTTTGTATGTGTACATACTTATATGCTGTAAGAATACTTACTTGAAGGACCTACCCGATTATATATGTAATTATAGATGACTAGAAGCCGATATTTTTGGAATTTTGTGCTGGCGAGGGTTAGACTCTATCTTTTGGTTATAAATAGTTCGTACGGCAAAGTTGCTTAGGAAAAAATGTAGGTAATCGATGCACAACAATTAATAGAGAAATTTGCCAAAAATTGCATTTTACTTTAAATATGAGAAAACATTCATTTATAGCAAACCATGCAATAATATGCACTCGGATTCTCGGTTCGATTAGTCTAATTTTTCCTAATGATTTATAAACAAAATTGTTGGCTCTGTTAAACTTTGGAACATTACTTTTTCTATCGTTTATTGTTTCTGAGACAATAAAAAAGCTCAAAGGTCGAAAACTTACAAAATTTAACATTTTGCCCGTATTTACAGGTCTGAAAAACGATTCTTTATGTCATGTATTTTCAAAAAGCTTCTTTACATCTCTGGTATTTTAATAATCCCTTTTCTTTTTGAGAGTATCTTGGAAAGTTTTGAAATACTTGGAAAAAATAATTTTCTTTTTATATATACATATATACCACTAACAATTAAGGTGTTCTCCGGACAAAGCAGAAAAAAAAATTTAGTTTTGAGAAAACACAAATAAATATTTGTAGTAGCGTTATTTAACATCACTTTAAATTTGGTAATTGATAATGGATATATCGCAGTATCTTCCTCCCAATTGCTCCAAATAGCCATCTAATCATTTGCAGTCATTATGCACGTCTCAGCGCCATAAATTAAGACGGGAAGTAGGAGTGTCTTATAGAGGAATTTTCGTCCGCAGAGTGATGGTCTGCTTTCCAATTGCCCAATAAGTAACACATTTCGGCAAGAGTTAATCTCCGCTTGATCTCAAGGCTGACATTACCATATTGTTGATGTCAATACTGGATCCTAAGTAAACGAAATCTTTGACGACTCAGAACATTTTTTAAAATACATGACATGGGAAAGATTTTGCAGACAAACATATACAAAATTTTTTATGCTTTTGTATCTTAGAAACTGAAGAATATAGACATAGATAGATACATAGATATAGACATATAGATATAGACATTGTTAAAGGGCCAACAATTTTTTATGAAAATATTCATAATTTATGAAAATTGGATCAACGATATAGAAATTATAATCAAGGAATGAAACCGAATCAATATAACGTTCTGGTTTCAGTTTTGTCAAGTGCCTCGATTTCATTTCGTTCTTCAACATTCATGGGGGTTTCAGTTTCGTTCTGGTTGCGGTTTTGAAGGAAAGAGATCAAAATAAGTTTGACAATCACACATAAGATTAAATATTAAATAATTATTAATCTTCTATGGTTTGCAAACTTATGTTCTTGTGTCTCTGGACGGCATTGCTCTGCAGTGGCTTTTTTAATTGTACATATACTTTTTTTTGTTCAAGCACAATATTCAAATAAATGCCGAAATGGATGAAGAACAATTAATAGACCTTAAATTTGACGTTTATCACAGGAAAACAATGTATTTTTTACTTTTTAGTTTAGATTTGAACCGATTTGAACCGGTTCCAACGCTTCAATTGGCTTCGTTCTTTTTTAGATGAAAATTCGGTTTCGGTTTCGGAAAATTAAACGATTTTAAACGGTTACGGTTATGGTTTCGGTTTCATTCCTTGAGTATATAATTGTATATATATATAATTACATTACCAGGAAAGGAAGAGGTTTTACATTCCGGCCTATATTTCCTGAACTGGAGCTGATGGCGACAAATAATCAACAGTTTTCTAATAAGCACTAAACTAAAGTAAAAGAATCAAAAGAAACAACGTAAATACCAAAGGAAAAATTCAGATAGAGCGTTTCTGTTGGCCAGTGTAATAAATAATTTAAAATATTTTTAATATGTTAACTGTTAACAATAACATCAATGTTAAAACGATGAGGCGGATTTCAAATTAGTCTAATGTTAAATGAATCTAAGTAATACAATTCCACTTGACATGAGTAAAGTATAATTATAAAATATTGTTTTTACCTCACACCTATTTTAATTGTCCTGAATTCTGCGACTATTTAAAGGAGCATAAAGATCTTCTCCGACACATTTCAAAACAACAGAAAACGAGTGTTTAAACCCGATACCATCAACATAACAAACAATCTGTGAGAATATGCAGTGAAGCAGTAAAAGGTTAGAAAATATGTTTAATGTATCTATCATATGTACTTTTATAATATTTATTTATGTAATGGCTTGAATCAAAAGATTTATTATATTAATATTTTCCAGATCCATTTTCAAACGCAATTTTGTTCTGAAGATGTATGTTTATTTAAAACAGATATGGTATATGTATCACAAATACCAACTTTGGAAAAAAACCGCTTCTTAACTTTGTATCAAGCAAGGTCAAAACTGTACTACTAATTTTAAATACCGTTCATTATCGATAGTTTCATTAATATTAATAATATACAGGGTGACAATTAATAAGAGTATACAACTTTCTTCGCGCTATAGAAATAGTACTGTAATTTTTCTGAAAATTCCTTCATCCTTGTATTATTCTACGTAATCGAAAAAGCATTTGATTTAATTTTGGTGTGGTCTAGATTTCATTAAGATATTTATTTTATAACATTGCACCAGCTAGGCAATCGCAATTGTGAGATAACTTCGCATTGCTCGTTCGTTGGTTTCTCGTGCAATTAAACGGTTTAAGATCATGAAGGTGGTCGTGCAGGAAGAGGCAGACAACACACACCGTCAATACTCCCAGGAATCGCAAAATCGTTCAAAAGCGGGTGCAGCGAAATTCAACGGTTTCCAGGAAAGTTGCTAACCAAACTGGAATCAGTCGTAAATCAGTTCGACTTATAGCAAAAAACGAACTAGGACTCAATGCTCAACGTATTCCCTGATTAAAAGCTTTTTACTGTTGAACAATCACATAACCGTCAAAACGACAAGCTGGTCAAAATCGCCAAAATTCGTCCGTATCCGCAGTCGTCATGGTATGGGGTGGTATTTACGCAAATGGCAAAGAGGAACAAGAAGCCAAAATCAAAGAAGAATAAAAAAGCCGTAAAGTTTTGGAGGCTCTGGTGCTTCCGCGGGCCCGACAACACTTTGACGATAATGATTGGACGTTCCAGCAAGACTCTACGACGGCTCACAGAGCACAAGGACGCTGCAGCGCTCATTTTCCTGATTTTATCACATCTCAAGAATGGCTACCATATTCGCCGGATATCGACGCAATGAATTGAATTCCAATGGCAACACTAGTAAGATTATGTCAAACGAACACGTGTTTGAAAGGCTATATTTCGAGCTGCATTTTGTGTGAAGACAGTTGTGTAATACGTCGCTAGTGTAGAAAGTTACATTGATTTGAAAATGAGTGAAATATCTGAAGAAATACGCTATGTGATGCTTTATTACTATAGAAAATTAAACTGGAGTGTGTTATTCGATTCCGTTCCGGAAATTTTGGTATCAAAGATGCACTGAAAGATCCACTGGAAGTCACTGAAAAGACCAAAAAGGATCATTTTGAGCATATTTTGTTCTGCATATGCCAAGTTTAATAGGAATAAACGCGGGAAATGTTGTTGTAAGTAATTAAAGGAATGCCAATTTTCAATTACTTGTATTTGCAATTTTTTGTACATAATTGAGTTTGCTCAATTCTGATTGCCACAAAAATATAGTCCAGACAATAATCCGCAATATTACGTCGATTTTAGCTATTAAAACATAGACGGAAAATTGTTAAATACAACTAAGGTCGACAAAGTGCAGGGATGTTAGAATTTTCTACGCATTCAATCGTTCATTCTTTAGTATACAGTATTTATGTACATATGTACACATGCAGTTTTTGCTAGCATTACGCGTATAATTGAATTGCTGTAACATCGAAACATTTATTTAATTTGCCACATTTTGAATATTTGCCCATGGCACTCAGTATGGCGGCCATCAATCATCCCTCCGGAAGCATTCCTTATTGTGATGTTCATCGAAGAGCGTATGTTAACAAAGTCAAGGACAATATTGTGTAGGGTTGAGAGTTGCTAAATATTTCGCCGAAGGCGATAAAAATATTAAATAAAAATCATACAAAAGAGTAATGTCATACAAAAGAGTTTCTACCTCAATACATATGTACATATTTGTAGCGACAAGAAAGCATTTTCAAATAGTCGAAAAAGAGTACAAATATTTTCTGTGATATGTTATCAGGAAGCCATTCTTACATCCTGTAAAAAAGCATTTTCGAATTCCATTGTAATTTAAATACAACACACACATCCCCTCTCTCTCTGAAAAGTGTCATTTCCGTACTTAAATTTACTAAACATGTACATAATGTTTGCATAAGGTATGTACTCGTAAGCATGCAATGCTTGCTAATATACACTTTACATACGTATGTACATACATACATATATATTGTATGTATATTTAATGGTAGATAGTCCTTCAAATGCCGCCAAGCTTACCGTAACTTTACATGCGACTTATAGTATCAAAGAAACGGTTATTATCTTCTTCACGAAATCGTTTCTTACCTACATGTTACAAACATTGCTTGACGTCTTAATTCAGCCTGGCCAACATAGTGTTTAAATAATTCAGCCAAGAAAAGCAGCTGACTAACCGAGAAAATTATCTACATGAATCTGTAATGGGTAATTGAGACTTGATTTGAACAGGTTTTTACCATCCCTACTTTAGTATTAGAAAAATGTTTAACATATTTTATTTAAAATATTTAAAGCCCTTTTGCTTACCAGAGTTCTTTGGGCCAAGGAACTTACTTTTGCTCCGTAGTAAAAGTTAGTAAAGTTATACTGGAACGCAATCTATAAGTTTGCCGATTTTGTGGAGATTTTTTGTGCTACAGTTTTCTAATGTATTCCCACATGATATAAAAGTATCCTAAGGCGTGCCTAACTAAAAGTAAAATCAGAGGAAAGTTAAATTTTCTCTTGTATTAGATTGCTCACTTTGGACAGACCTATTAAGCTAAGGAACCTATTTCTGAGCTTCAATTTGAACTAAAAGTATTAATAAGGAGGCTCCGGAGAAAAAGTTAGTAAAAGTTTTATAAAAGTATAAATGCGTGGAGGTTCGTTAAAAAAAGGATGTCAGACATTTTGTATTTACCCCTCTTCTCTAAAATTGAGGGTTACAAAATCGGTTCACTGTAATGTACACATATACACATATATTGGGTCATATAAAAAACATCCGAGGCTGGTACCCACAAATCTGTCATGTGGTTAATGTTGAGTGCCTCCGCTATCTACTGTCAGCTTGCGTGTCGACCTTGTTTTACCAATTGCAAAATTTCATCGGCTTTTTCAGTGACTTTCAGTGCATCTTTGACATCGAAATTTCCGGAACGGAATCAAGCAAACCACTCCTGGGTCCGGCGTTTACTCACAGCATCCTTACCGTAAACCGCACACATTTTTCGATGTTTTTACAGCAGTTATAGTTTTTATAGTAAGTAATACTTGAAACATCACATATTTCACACATCACGTATTACTTCAGATATTTTACTCATTTTCAAATCAATGTATTTTTCTACAATAGCGACGAATTTCTTTGAGATATATAATACTTTATTTTTTTCTACTGTATTAACTGTTTATGCATGGCTTTAACATGGCTTTATGCCACTGTTTTCGATGAATCTCTGTGCAAAGCTATTTTCATAGCTTCATAACAGCCTTAGCATGACTATTACGGACCCTAAAACTGAATGAAATGTATTTGTATTTGCGTATGTCCAAATTGGATTATAATAAATTTGTACCTGAGCCTAAGGGAAGAGAGCAACGTTCTTAGTTCTATAGACAAAGCCATTAGACGGTCTCTACAAAACGCTCAACAAATTTAAAAATGTTATGAAACACACAGTTTCTTACGACTTACATTCATATTTAATCCACAAATGAGCATATAAGTACTTATTTTGTCCGTATATGTGCATTTAAGTATGTGCACACACACTGCCTTAAATATGCTATACGAGTACATATAGTATGCACACACACACGCATAATCATTTATTTTTATTGTTTTAAATAGAATTGACAGTAATTTGACATAAACGCTTGCATTCACAGATCATTTCTGAGTGGAAACAAGTTTATTTGAATATTTTTTAGTGCGGCTGCATTGTGATCCTAATATGGCCCGTTAAATGCGAGTGCAAAACCAGAAAACTTTATTTATATTTTGACAATTACATACTTACCACAAAATTTGCCGGTCACATGTGCTTTTTAATAACAAAAATACTTTAAATACTTACTATCAATTTCAGTGTGTAGTTACGTAGGTACATATTTACTTATGTACAGATTAGGGTAGGTCGGATTCGGATTGCGTAATTTTACCTTACCGATAAAGTTATTCTACATAAAGTTCTTAGCAACTGCAAATTCTGTCTTTGCAAAGAGGCAAGTTTTTGGTCTAAAAAGAGTTTCAATACATTAAATTTCTATTATATTTTCCTAGCCAAAAAAGTAGATGATTTTCTGGATTTAATATTTAATAGGAATTAAGCATGATAAAAAGTACTTGCAACTGAATGAAATGCCGACTCAGAAGTCTTTTCGTAATAACGACTACCAGACGTAGCTCTCACACACGGGACTTGTAGATTTGTTTTGGTTACTAGCAGACAAAGCTCCACATCGGTCGTGTGTGTGAGCTTCATTTTCATTAGTGGGTGGGATAAAATCGCTGCCAATTATGTGTAGCTAGTGTAGCTAAATATACGTATACTATAAAGTTTTCGTGTATAAAATAAAAAGAAATTTAAAAATTTCTAAATAGATAAATAAATTTGACTAAACTTTCATTGATATCTGAACTCGTCGAATAAAGGGAGCAACGTTTATGGGGGCCGCCCCATACAAGTTAGCAGGAAAACGAGTCGAGTAGAAAGAGAAACAAGTAATCAATAACTTTTTATTATCTTTTTTTCGCTATATCTTCACCGATAGCCTACTACCTACATATGGTATATGAAAACGTTATTCGAATAACGTATCCACGGATGTTAATATGTCCGTACATATACATATATTGGCTAGTATGCATATTCATATATTGCTTTTCTATTTCTTTTTTAAATAAATTGAACTCTTTTATTTCTATACATTAAGTTGTTGAATACTCAAAAATTATCTTTTTACCTTAATAAAAACTATTACAATTTGCGAATATTCTAAATTCTCTTAATTACGTTCAATATCTATTCTGTTCAGAAATTGTAATGTAACATTAAAAAGCCATACAATTTTGCCTATAAATACTTTTAGTTTTTCATTTCTAATACTTTATTTTCTATAATAAATTTGTGCGATAAAGCCACTTCAATTCATGCGTCGTACAAAATTTCCAAACGAAAGTGGCGAAAAATATTTCTATAATGCATTTCGTCAAAGGTCAACATTTTCTCGCGAGAATTACAATGTCGTGAAACTTTGAATGCAACAAAACAAAACGGCCGCAGGTCAATGATTTCCGTGGCAGTAATGTAAAAATTTCCCGATTGACAGTTCGTCACTGCGGGTTAACACAAAATATGATTTGGGTAGTCAGTGCTCCACAACGAAAATTTCAAAATCAATAGATTTCGGATGAGATTTCGATTCTTATAGTACAAGATTAACTGGTTTTGGTGGGAAAAATGTTTTCGCAATTGGGAAAACTAATAAAATTGTTAAAATTAAATGTGTCTCTCTGGCAATTGATCTTATAGTGGAGTGGTCAAAGATTGTGACCAGGACTATGAAATGATAGTGGGTCAAAAATTATTTGATATGAACAATCAGGTTTGACTAGTAAAAGACAAAATTTATAAAAATAATTTTATTATTTGCAATCTATCTACTACAGATACCTAATAAGCAAAATAAGTGGAAAAAATAACAGAAGTTGTTAAGCTACATTAAGCAGATATAACATAAATATTTACAAAAGAATTTGAATACAAATTATAAAGTTGTATACAACATAGAGTACATATGTGGAACTTAAAATCTACCATAAGTTAAGTTCCGAATGGTAAGTCGAGGATATGGCTGCTATTTAATCGTCTAACTTCGTGCGTGTCATCTTTGTAATAAGCAAATAACTAATGTATTACAATGCTGACTTAGTCTGTCAAAATATCTGACAGGGTAGCTTCTCACTTCTCCCTTAATTGTCGGCATGGAAATGTCTCTATGTAATGCATTGTTGGTGACGGAGAATGGAGTATTGGTTATCATTCTTACAAATTTGGATGCCTGTAGATAACTGTCAAAACTGTAGATAAAAAGGCGAAGGTAGCAGTCGTTTAAGTTTGTAACCATAACTAAATGCCATACTCTGCTGTATATCCAAAAAGATGGCTGAGAAATATTCTTTGTTTTCAAATGTGTCAGTTATCACATTTATTATTCTATGGCACTGCTCTGCTGTACCGTGCTTATGTCTAAAAACGAACTGATGCTCTGGAATAATACCATGTCTCTCTAATACTGGCAACAGTCAAAAAAGTAATACTAACAAATAACTTAGAAGAAATAAGAATTGACCTTAAAACTTAATTTCTTTCTGAAAAACCAATCCTTGGTATTTATCTTATTTACCAAATAATCCAAAGTGTGGCCACATATTACATACCGACGCATGTCAAATTTGTTTAGCTGTCGTTTCAATTCTGGTAAATTCTGATGACAAAAATCTGCAGCACTAAGTATACATATTTTAGTAGCCAACAACGGTTTCACAGAAGTGAAATATCATAGTTATGAACTAGAAGCAAGAGTTTCTTCTTCTTTTATTGAAAGTATGGATCGTTTTCGTTATTAGGTACATATTTACTAGGTGAACATTTCAAAGTCTACTATACAGAGTGCAGCTAATTAAAAGACACTGCAAACGAAAGTAATACTTACATACAATAATATTGCCAGAATCGCAAGATGGTGGTTGCGGATACAAGAATATTATTTTAAACTGCTAATTAATTAATGCATCAAAATCATTAAGTATCCTGTTGACGAAGCAGTAGAAATTGAAGCTGCTGGTATAGAATGATAAAGAATGATTGGGTATCGACTTTCCAGCAAAGACAGGATGAAGAAAATCAAGATATGTATGCATATGAAATAGACTCGCACTGTATGGTAGGCTATTATCAGAAATGGGCTCTTGTTTAGAAAAACGAAACATGGTACTTAATTGTTTTGTTGCCCCACAAGGTGTCAGGTGGATAATAATTTGAATCGGCACCTGATAATGTTGGCTAATTTGGGTTAGATAAAACTCTAACTTGAATACAACAACTTTATTGGTTTCCGAAGATGCGTAAAATAGTACAAAAGGGTAGTAGTAGCTGTTTGCCCTGTCTATATGTATAATATGAAAGACAAGTTCCGATGAAACACTTTTCCATATAAATTTCAATTGATGGACTGATAAAATAGCTATTCCATTTCATACCTTCCATCTACCATCTAGGATAATTTCACAAAGGAAGAAATGTGAACTCCTATGTATTTGGTATTATTGACGGTTTTTCAAAATTAGTTACGACATCAACAGCTTGCATAGAATGAAATTGGTTCAGATTTCGCAATTCGTTATAACCGTCCGTGGTACAACCTTCACCTCACAATTATGTTAAATCACTTATTTAAAGCTTTTTGTTAAGAAAATGGCGTTAAATTGTAAATTGTATATTGACTGCGGTTACCGGATACCGTTGGATCAGTATTATCTACAATGGCGGAACGTGAAGATGGTAAAGATTTGGTAGATCCATTGCAACCAGTGCAATGGGGTCTAAAGACAAGGGAATATCGGATTACATCCCATGTGAAGCGGCGCGTTGAAGTGGCTGAAGTGTTGTGACTGACTAGTTTACAGTCATACCGGTCAGACTCTCTTAGGTCCATACAAATATTCAGTTGTGGCTGATAAGCGATGCGACGCTCCACGTACGCTCTCATGTACACAAAGTATTTTATGGGCCTGAGGCAACAGTTTGGTTGAGCGTTTGCTATTTTTATGAGATCTTTACTTTTTAAAATGAATCACGACATTTTATGTTAAAACGTTTGGTATTTAACCTCATTATGTGAGCTTTTGTCTCAAAAAGCCACGTTGTGGTCACATAATGAACATTTATAATTTAATATTTAGCTATAACGTAGCTTTAGAGAGTGTTGAAGAAACAAACAAACTTTTGACATTACATTGTATTCACTTTTGCCTCGACAAAGCTAACGACAACCACGACAATTTCACACAGCATTCCAGTATATCCAAGTAAGTATTGTCCTTTATAAACTTCTGCTTGCTTTTCTAATTGTCTTTTCCACACGCTAATCCCCTAATTAACGTTATCGGTGTGGGGGTGTATGCTGCTCACAGACACGAATCTTTTATTTATTTTTATTCGTGATCTGCTAAACAGATATAATGAAACGGTATTTGAAAAGCAATTAATTTAAAAAAGTTTCCCTTTCCTATTTATTTGTATGATTGTCTGCACTGGCACCGCAGAGGGGCCGGGGATGGCCATTTCGCTCCTGACTGAGATCTAAGACACATAATAAAAATCTTAATAGTTAACACTCTGGGGTTACGGGGCTCCATCTCCTTCCATTCAAACAGCTAAAGTTTGATTTTGGTTCCATTTCATTTCAAACCATTTCATTCCATTAAATTTAATGCGGACAATGGGTCAAAAAGCCATCTTCAATCAAACTTGCATCGTCAAACTTGTCTCAGTATATCTTTTGTATGTTGCTGTGTTAAACAGAAGGGGTGAAAGTACACACCTTTGCCGCACACCAGTCAATACCCTTATCCTATCGCTCAAAAGTAGTTCGTGCATAATACGGCATCCTGCATTAGTGCAGAATGCTTCAACTAGTGCAATCATTTTGCATTCAAGAGCGTTGCGAGTGTCATCATGGTGTGCATATAGTGTCGAAAGCTTTCTGGGAATCAATAAATACAAGGTATAGTGGTGCCCTCCATTCGACTGACTGCTCAACAATTACTCGGATGCTATTTATGTGGTCGATGCACGAGCACTCTTTCAGGTAACTTTTTTTTGGAAAGTTTACAATGACACCTTCTTTTAGTTCATCCGGAAGCCTAGACGTTCTCCAGAACTCCTCTATTGATTCGGTATCTGATGTTACTTAGTAGTTCTGGCAAGATGTTGTTTTGCCCAGGAGCTTTATTGTTCCTCACAGATTTTATAGCAGCTCAATTTCAGGGATGCTTGGGCATTCTGCCGATATGTCAGCTCGTTCTTCGTATGCTGTGCATAGACATATTTTTTCGACGTTCTTCTCAGGATACCAAATATGTGTTGAAATAAAATTTAATTTTGTATTAATTAAAAGGATAAATCCGAAGATAAATCATTTTATGGCTCGGATTATAATTGATTTAAAATCTTTTGGTGATATTAAAATGGTTTTCATTGTTGGGTGGACAGGAGTTGGACAGAGTGAAATCATCAAAATAGCAGTGACCTGTACAATCTTAGTTGAAGATAGAGAGGCAAGGTCTTAGTTGATTCCAAAAACCTGCCATTGTGTGGCTAGAGGAAGGAAAAAGGATAAGTACTCTCTATGTACTAAAAGCATTCAGTGGAATAATAAAATATTGTGTCTAGAGAATGTTCTTATTCTCTTTTACAGGATACCATTCCTCATCATTTCTTGTGTTTCAAGAGTTTTTAACAATAATATTATGAATATATTCATGGTACCGATACATATGAGTATGATACATATTCGTGCAACGAAAGTTGTGAAACAATAAAAATTAAACAGGTCTGCATTCTCAGACGCCAGATCCAAAGTGACAGTGCCTGCGTTATTTGAACAACTTTCAGAAAGTAGAAATTGTCTGTGGTATGTAAGGTTCCCTCGTTTTTGTATAATTTTCATATCTAAAAAATTTGGCTTTAAAATAAAAAAACAATTATTCACATTCGAAAGATGAAAAACAAACAAACAAACAGTAGTATCCCCTCTTAAAATCACCTTCATTTAAATATAAAAAGAAGTTAAGGTCCACACGAAGTAAAGGTCGCTCTTACCCCACTCGAGTCGTTTGCCATAGTAAAAAAAGTTAAAACAATAAGAGTCTATTGATGGTAGGGCAAACCAGCAACTAGAAAGGCTTAAGGGTTTCTTACTTACTTACTTAGCTGGCGCTACAACCGATGATCGGTCTTGGCCGCCTCCACAAAGCTTCGCCAGTCACTTCTGCTATGCGCGCGCTGGCGCCAGTTGATAAGGCCAAGTGCAGTCAGGTTGCCCTGCACCTGGTCTTTCCAACGGAGATTAGGACGTCCCCTTCTGCGTGATCCTCCACCGTGGTTCGAATAAAACACCTTTCTAGCTGGAGCGCTTTCTTCCATTCGCTCAACTTGACCCAGCCAGCGAAGCCGCTGGAGTTTTATACGCTTGACTATGTCAGTGTCGGCGTACAGCTCATACAGCTCATCGTTCCATCTTATTCGATACACGTCGTCCACGCATACTGGACCGTAGATCTTACGGAGTATCTTCCTCTCGAACGCTCCTAACAGTCTCTCATCATTGATGGTCAATGTCCACGTCTCTGCGCCATACATTAGGACGGGAAGGATGAGGGACTTATAGAGCGTTATTTTCGTCGGTCGAGAGAGGGCTCTACTTCTCAATTGCCTACTGAGCCCGTAGTAACACCTGTTGGCAAGAGTTAGTCTCCGCTTGATCTCAAGGCTGACATTATTGTTGGTGTTTATGCTGGATCCTAGATAAACGAAATCCTTGACGACTTCAAAAGTGTAGTTGTCAACAGTGACATTTTGTCCAAGACGCCGTGACTCTTTGTTTGTTGACACAAGGTATTTCGTTTTGTCCTCGTTCACCACTAGACCCACACGACGAGACTCCCTTTCCAGGTTGGAGAATGCTGCACTGACTGCTCGAGCGTTTTTGCCAATGGCGTTTTAAGGGTTTCACACCCACCCAAAATGACCGCCAGACCAAATGCCAATAACTAGAAATGGCCAGTACGTTCAGTTGTGATACCATATGGTTGGACCTGCCGTTCCAAGCCAATTCCGAACGGTTGGTTGGCAATTTGTTATCACTTGGTGGTTTTGCCATTGCCTACCAAGAATTCTCACTCACTTCACATCGGTGGGAATATAAGAAGTTTTTATGACAATTAACTACCAGACCAGGACTGGAAGAAAACCCGTACCTCTCGGGTAAGAGTCTAACGTCAGAACTGAAAATACTCTCACCGTTATTTGAACGATACGAGTACATTACTCACAACTGTTATAAAATTTAATTGGGTTGGATAAAATATTTTGAAGCCATAAACTTAGAACCATGAAATTGTAGGTATGAAAAATCGTGAATAATTATTTTGCGGTGTCATAGTTGCTTCTATGTTGCGTACATATGTATGTGTGTATGTATGTATGTACATATATGTGTATGTAATACTTACATCTCGATAATTTATATTGTTAGCTTTATGTAAGTGAATTATTTAAGAGGTTCAATGAAACCCAAAATTATATGCGTGACTTAAGAAATCCATTTGATCAATTAGGGACAAATATTTTTTTATTTTAAATTTATATCAATTCCTTTGTAGTCGAAATCAGCAGCGTAGTGTTTCAGTGTTTCAGTGTTCCACGAATTGAAAACACCACACAAAGCGGCATGCCAATTCGATGGTGATGGTGATCATGGGGAAGGCGAATGCGAACAACGTTTACCCAGCATCTCAATAGATTTCACTGGTGCGAATACCGTGACGTTTGCTGCTAGTAAATAATACCTACATATATATATATATGTATGTTGATGTATATATATATATTTGGTATCAACTTGTATGTAGGCACGAATATATCGGCGACAGTAAGGTGTATCGAAAAAGCAATTTAGCTTTCTTAGCTAAGCTTTATCAATTTTATGCCCTAGCATAGTAAAAATAGCAAAATGTGGACACGAATTTATTGTGGCTTACAAATTAAAATAATTTTGATTGATTACTTTGGATTATCTTGTCATTTACCAACATCAAATGGAATATTTATCAAAATGAAATAAACCGGTTTTATTTTTCAAACATTTCATGCGTTTTTATCCAGCATCGATTTAGATTTTTGTGTATATTTTTTGCTTTTGGTTGGTTCGGTTTTTGTTTTTCAATTTGAAGAAGTAAAGGCTTGAAATTACATAATTACTACGACTATGACTACGATTACGACTGCCACTATTATGACTGTGACTATGACTACAGTAGTGGGGCAGTGCGGCAGTGCGGCAGTATCGTACCGTCCAAAAAGACAGCAATTTGTTATGCCGCTCTGGTGTTCCTCAATTTGTTTGCTGGCAAATTCAATGTTATTCTTTTATCTGCTCTTGCTACAAGCTTGAATAAACTTCAAGTTGTTGATTTAGCTTTGACCCTTCCACTCAAATGGTCTTGTGTTTTATATAGGAATTGCTGATTTTTATTTTTTTTTACATATTATTCAGTTTATTCAGTTGCCAAACACATGAGTTCTTGGCCGCTATTGTTTGGCGTGAATATGCTGAAATTTGAAATTTACACTGGTCAATACTCCCGTAATTTTAGATTTGAAAAGAAAAAAGAAAAGTAAAAAAAGTGTTTAGATGAAATACAATAAAAGTAGTCGAGCGAGTCTATACGAGGCATTTAGGCACAACATCTGCACACTTCAGTTTGGTATTCTAATGAAATTTTATCCACTTGCCAATGATCAATTGTCATTAAAAGTACTTTGACTCTTTAAATTTGGGTATTTCTTAGCTTGAGTACTGGCATTGTTTGTTTTTCAATAAGTCAAGCGCACACACTATGACACACACACACACACACACACACACACAAATATGTGCAGTCCACGTACAAGAAATACTTACACATTTCAAATTCTTCCCTACAGTGTATGTAATTACGTAATGGCGAGCAAAAATGTCTGTCACCTGAAACCAGTGAACCCTGCCAAAAAGACACACACACACACACAACTCATATCTAGCACCTAAATCCAACAGAAAACTGAACACCCTTGTAATGTGAAGAGACAAGCGCTAGAATTACATGCTTTTGCATTGCTTGCGCGATTTTAGTTGGAAAATAATGTTGCATTCATGTTCGGTTTCCTTTACCTGAGCTACAAAAAAGGAGAGATTTTTTTTTAACGTAAAATGCAATTTACGGTATACGGTGTGGTCGGTGTAGCGTAGTGGTAGTGCCTTGGACAGTTACACAGAGTGGTTCGGAGTGGTTCGGGGTGGTCCGGGGTTCGAATCTCGGCACAGGCAAAATCAAAAGGTAAAAAACATTTTTTCTACACGGCACCACCTCTTACCTACAAGAGTAAAATTTGCATATGAAAAAGCTTTTCACTTCGTGCCGTTCAGATTCGGCATAAAACTGTAGGTCGCTTCAATTCATGTACAAATACTTATAACACACTCAACATGAGTGGATGCGAAAAGCTCAGCCTTTGGCGCTCGGTCATAGTCGACATTGCTGTCTATCTCTTTATCGGTGTCCTGTGATTGCATTTCCTCTCTCATTCTCCCTCGTTCTTCCTCCCACCTATCAATCTTCTTTTCAACACAATGCTCTGCATTCATAGGGGTATACTCTGTGTGTTGAATGTGAATGTATCAAAAAAAATAAATACTTAATGTTAATAACAATGAATAGCATCATCTATCACGGCTGGCAGTCGTTCTTCCTGTTGTGACATCATAAATTGCATCGTCAGTACTTAGCTCTTTCCTCTTATAGTGAAAACCTGCGTGCCAAGCTATCTCAAAAGCAGGTTAAATACTTCGAAAGACGCGTGATAAAGGCTTTTCATTACATCTCCAGTAGTTGATTTTATTTAAGGCGTTGCTTGCAAAAAGTGGCTCAAGCCAGGTTTGTTTGACTAACCGCCATATCATGGCGGTGAGATCGAATTAAGCGTGGACCCACATTGACCGGTAAAATTTGAAGTTTTAGTAAGCCACTAGACTTACCACTAGACTCGATTTTGATAATTTGTGATTTTGCCCACTTTTGCCTTTACTCCAGCATTTTTTTTTTGGTATTCCATTGCAGAGTGAAGAATGCTATTCTCATATATCATAGCGACTTCATTGAGCATTTTTATTTTTGTTCCACACTGGTTTAGGGTTTATAAGTGAGTAACCAGAGTGTAACCAGGATCATAGTACATGATCACTGCGAGGCACCGAGCGCTATTAGGTGCAACTCCTTAGCGTAGACATTTGCTTGTGCGTTTTCCAACAGATCGTTAATTGAGCTGAATTTCTAGTGACGTCGTTTTACAACAATATGCATTTCTTTCTTTTCTCTCTGTCCTGATGCGAATCCGTCATCATTATCTAAAGATAACATTCGACGTTTATAAAGCAAAAACAATGCAAACATGAATTTGTTGCTCGTTCGTTTTATTTATAGTTGACACGAGCTGTTGTTTTGATTGCCCATTTAATGTTTCATGCTTCGGCATTTTAATAGCAAATATTGTGCAACAGAATTCGGTCCCAGTTGCACGTTCCACTACCGTACCAGCGGCGAGACCTTCCGTCTCGGACTTAAATACTTGCTTAACATACGCGTACGCGTATTAAACGTTTATTTGGTAGTATTTTCACAAGGCGAAGTTTACTCTTAAGCATTAACGGCGCAATTCAATTTCACATTTAGCAGAATCGTCGGCTGCTTGCGGACAATGACGCGTCGTGGCCGCAGCATCAGCATATGTCATGCAAACGAGTGCGTGGCATGCAGTAGCTGCGCATTGACGCTAATTGCTATCATTTTTAGAACGCTGTCTAATTGATTTTGGTAAAACTGGTTTGCTGGTGTTGGTTTTGGTTGTGGTTGCAACCTTTTGAAAGTATGCAGGAGCTACCGAACCTGTATGCGCAAAAATATCTGGTATATGTATGTACATTTGTAGGTAAGTAATCAGAAGGAAGGCCCTACATGCTCAAAAACAATTAACAAGTATCAAACATAAAAACAATGATGAATAATTTAGGTACCTAATTGAAAATTCCGAAATCAATTTAGTTTTTCTTCTTTAATCTTTTGTGAACAAAAGACGCAAGACATGAACTTATTGGAGTTGAAGCTATGCGTTAGATGGCGCTACAGCACAAATATCAAAGACACACACCAATATTAGTGTGAGTTTGCGCCGCTATGCGTGATTCTGTCGCTCCAGGCTGTAAGGAGTTTCTCTGATAAGCTATTTCCTCAAGAGATGGCGCAGTTAGTTACTAATCGTGGCAACCCTGTCCAAACCACTTGAATCGAACATACGAGAAAATGCGTTTATTGACTGCTATCGAGACGTTTTCTCTGAAATTCCTACTGTAATAATTATTATCAAAAATTAATTCAATTCCATATATATGCTAACTTAAACAAATTTCTAAAATATTGCCAAATAGCAATTTTTTGCGACCGAGTATTTCAATCAAGTTCATACAATTTTTGTACTTTGATCGCTTGTACCTTACTCGAGCCCCTTGACTATTTGGTACAGACACTCCTTACATCCACAGATAGAAAGAGGCAGATAAATACAAGTTAAGTTCTGAAATGGGTAAAATCGTTGAAATAGGCGTGGCTCCGACAATCTTTAATTCATTCTCTTTAACCCTAAAAGGGTTGACACAAGTTTTATGTTTTTCATATATTGCAGTTAAGAATTGTGGCCTCATCTATAAAATAAACTTGACATAAAAATAAGTGTAATTATCGCTTTGATGGGGAACTGAAAAAAGATTGCCTGTCCATCAATAATTCAATGTCAACTAGTTCATATAAATTATAAGTTTTATTGGCAGAAACACCTACAAGGATTTAGGGTGCTGCTTTAGCATGCTTAGAAAAATCTGTTGAGCTGTTTTTGTATACCTTCTGGGACTTTTGTTTTGTTATTTTTCGAAGACCAATCGCCAGCTACACTGGTTTTAGCATACATATATCA
This sequence comes from Palloptera scutellata, assembly GCA_958295655.1. NCBI lineage: Eukaryota > Metazoa > Arthropoda > Insecta > Diptera > Pallopteridae > Palloptera > Palloptera scutellata. The sequence goes on along the minus strand of OY282449.1, from coordinate 77,582,702 downwards.
AATTTCATCCCTTTCGCGTACACGCGTGAACGTTAAATAATTTTCTCGTCAGCATGTGTGAGCGTGATATAGTTTCCATATTTTCCACGTGAACATGCGTGAGCGTGATATAATTTTCACGCGAATTCGAACGCGAATGGGTATGAGTTCACATTTTCTTTAAAAAGCTAATTTTGGTAGCTTACAAAATAAATAATGTAGGTGTTTTTCTTAATCTAAAAAGCTTGCAAATCAGAAACTACAGTGCAGCACATTGTCGCCGGGATAAATTATTGCCGCTGTTACATTTTACGGCTTTTGGGAAATAGCGATTGAAGTTTGAACCCGATTTGTCGAAAACGATTCGGTAGATTTTCGCCATGTGTAGACTTTATTTTACAAGAAAAATAAGGTTAAACAAAATGACGACTAAAGAGGTCGTGACCTCGCTACATATGGCGGTACATATGTCGCGCGCTTTATCAAACTAGAATATTTGTAAATTCTGATCGACGTTTCACAAAACAATTTACGTAGTTTGGCTCATAAAGTTGCTATCATACTTATGTAATTCAAAGCATTGTGATTTCAATTAGAAAATTTGGAACACAAATAGGGCGGATTAAGGCTTTTTCAGACAGATGTTCGTTAGGGCAGGACCTGCCAGTCAGGTTCAAGTGTGCACACTGATTTATAAACTTACCTGATAAATCAAGTAAATATTAAGCAATCTGATTTATAGTCAGGAAGAGGTTAAGTTCTGAAATGGGCAAAGTCGGTCAAGTGGACGTGGCACTGAAAACACAAAAAATAGCCTCAAGAATGACTGCTGCAAAAATTTACAACATCGGGTAATAGCCATGCCTACCTCCGATACAAGTGAAATATTTAATGGGCATAAAATTAAATCAAATTCCAAACACACAGTTGAAATAGCTTAAAAGTAACTTTTAAGAAAATTGTCATCACTGGGCAATATCCACGCCTACTTACCATACAATATTCAACATTCGCTGCCACGGTAGTGACAATTTCTTACTTACCATAATTGCTCTTTGCAAAAAAAGGGTTTGAACATTTTCCGAAAACATTAAGAGTTATGCTAGAGAGCATTACGGGAAAAAGGTTAGATCCATGAAAAGAGATAGTGTGTAGCAAGGTAGAGACAACTTCTTTTTGAAGATTTTTGGTCCAAAAAAAACACAAGTCTGTGTTTTCCTCTTATAAAAATATGATCAGAATCGACGCATGTGATCAGAGTCTACATAACCTGCTAACACAATTTGTCTAATGCAAAGAACATGCTTACTGAATGATGAGGATGAAGATGCCGAGGGAGATAAAAGTGTATTCTGCCTAAAACATGTATCAAGTGGGATTGTTCTAGAATTTAATAATATAGTATTTGTATTAGTTACTAAGAGTCTACAGAACTAAGTGCATTACACTTACTTCGAAGGTGAGTGAAAGACGCAGTGAATACTTAAGACATTTCATTTTCTAGAAAAATTCTATGTAATTTCCTTATTAAGCAATTAGTTCTTAAATGTTAAAATTCTGAAAGCCAATGTCCGCCACATTGAAAATATATTCTTTACCAAAGTCCCGGATATTTATAAAAAATTGGTACCGCATTGAAACTCACAGGATCTGGTCACTTTACATTAGAGCGACGCATTGTTTAAGGTTGTTAAACAGTAGCATTATTATTGTACAAATGCACTATGTTCATTCCTTTCGACACAGTAGTTATTACCGAAATTGCTACATGCTATAAATGTTGACCGTTTAGGAATTTTTGTGAACAGCGCATAGTTATGCAATTAGTTGCAATATATCCCAATATTTTATCAAGGGTTGCATACACACATATCCGTAAGTATGCACATTTGTATGTTTGTCTGTATGTAATTACGTATGTTGTCAGATATCGTGGCAAATGGAATGGATGAAATGAGAAAATAACACAGGCGAGAAGAAACGCTCTAATCGCATTAACTGCTTTCGATAGAACAGCAAACATAGTATATATATACCTAGGTGCATACATATGTACATACATACATGATATGTACTTATGTACAATAACTACGTATATAGATCTTGGTTGGTAAATAAGGACTATGTATTTATGTAGATGCATTCTTGATTGGAATTAATTGAAAATACGTCAACATATGTTGGCCAAGTCTCCGAAATGGTAATTAAAGTGAATTGCGCGCTGGTACCTGTTTCAGTTTCTCAATTCCAATCTAACTATCGCGTATACCATTTAAAATTGAAAATACGAAACGAAATAAAAAAGACAAAAACTAATCAGCACAAACAAAAAAATTACTTCCGATGAAATTAATTTCAGCACCCACTCACTCATGCTTTGAATGAATACCTACTCCCAAAGAATGGCTATTAACATTCATGCCTACATGCCTACATGCCTACATGCAGCAGGTATGTACGCACCGAAAAATTGCCACCATTCTCCAACAAGCAGCCACATCTCAAATAAATCTCAAGAACGAAGCGAAAGAACGGATGCAACTCACGGCTGCCATATCCGATTTGAATATGCACATCATATGTAAAATATAATTTCAGATGAAGTCAATGTTGAAATGCGAACGACTTTCAACTTCAAGTGCTTTTGCGGCTATAAATTAAACGAGTCCAAAGGGAGCTTAAAGAATCCAAATACGTATAACAATATTCATAACAATAATGAAAATAACGAAAGAAACGATAATCGATTTTTGTTTATTATGATTTTGCTATGGTTGTCTACCCGTTTTCATCTTCTCGGTTTCAGCTAAGTCAAGTTGAGCAAGATTTTTAATGAAGTAGTAAAACTCATTCATAAATGCATTGCATTCAATCTGTCTTCATACATACATACATACTTACATATATATGTATGTATGTACCCATACACACGACACAAACACACACACACACACACACACACACACACGCACACATGCACACAAAACTTACATTAATACATACATGTGCTTGGAAGCCAGGCATTTGTGAAAATATGTACATAGAATGCGGTGCAATCCGTTGGACTCGTACGAATTGGACTCCAAGTCGAATATTACTGCGATGATCCATACGCACATCCATACATACACACACATGTACGTAACTAGTTACATATACATGTACATATGACAGCAGTTAGCTTAGTGATACTGACTTTTATGTACTTCAACATTCGTAAAAATGGAAACAAAACGAAAAGCAAAAGAGTGTTCGTACACACATGCAAACGTGCAATCTTCCTTCATAACACCCCTCTAAGTACGAGGAGTACGAGGCATGAGGTACGAGGTTCGAGTATGTCTGTATGGCCATACATAAGTATTTACGTATTCCGTCTTGGCCAAAGCGAGTTTGCCTTATGCTGGGCACGAGCCTAACACACGTTTCTGTTTTACATTTAAATTCTTCGAGTTACAATTAATTTTACCTTTTCATTAATTTACTTCTGATTTCATTTAGAAATCCTATTCCGAACAGGATTGTTTTGCCAAATTTTAATACCTAGCGTAAACTAATATTTTTATTAGAATTCGGAAGCAACGAAATTTGCATTGCATTTTAACCATAACTCAGTTGCTGTTTATTTTATATATGAGCCGTGGCGGCAATCACTGTATTATTCGGCACAGCCAAATATCTAAAATTGGAATTAAAAATGTTTATTTACCGCACCACCTCTTGCCGGCAAAGACACCTTGTCTTTCCAATGCGTGCGCTGGGAAATTAGTTTGTCCTCTTCTGCGCATTTTACTACAGTGACTCTAGTCAAACATAATTGATTTGGCGAAGCATCTCCCTTCGAACGCTTCCAAAATCATGCTCTTATTATTGGTGGAAACCATTTGACTAACTTTCGGAAATCATCAGAATATTCAAAATTTTAAGTCACTGAGATCGAACTTTTATCAAAGCTGAAAATAATTTTCTATAGTCTCCTACAATCTATTCACTTTCCCCGATGCTTAAAATCACTTACATATGTAGTAGTTACATATACGAGGTGTGATCAAAATGTCAAATTTCGTGAGTTACGTATGTTCGATTTTCGCATTTTTTTTTCTGTTATGTTGGTACACATGTCTGTTATATATGTTGGCAATACCAACCATTTTGGATTGTCAGTTTGTTTTTGACAGATAAAAAGATTTGTCGTGTTTTGGTGTGCTCTTCGATTTTTTACTATTCGAAAAAATGGAACTAAGAAACTGTATTCAGTTTTGTGAAATTAAATGCGCAAGGACATTTGGAATGTTGACTGTGGCCTTTGGCGAGTCTACTATGAGCAGAACACAAGTTCAATTGTGGTATAACCGGTTTAAGGAAGGCCGAGAAGATGTCAATGACGATGCTCGTCCTGTTCGCCCGAGCACGTCAACAACCGATGAAATCATCGGTTGTTGACGCAGTGAAGAAAATGATTTTGGATAATCGTCGAATCACTATCAGAGAGGTTGCTGATGATATTGGCATATCGTTCGGCTCATGCCAAGCAATTTTTACGGATGTTTTAGGCATGAAACGTGCGGCAGCGAAGATTGTTCCAAAATTGCTAAATTTTGAACAAAAACAACGTCGCTTGTGCGTAAGTTTTTGGCCAAAAACAAAACCGTTATCATGCCTCAACCACCGTATTCACCGGACTTGGCCCCCGCTGACTTTTCCCTCTTCCCAAAACTTAAGACACCGATGAAAGGAAAGCGTTTTGCTACGATTGAGGAGATAAAAGAAAAATCGAAACAGGAGCTGTTGGCGATACCAAAAAGCGCGTTTCAGAAGTGTTTCGAGGATTGGAAAAAACGTGTATTATATCTGAGAGGGATTACTTTGAAGGGGACAAGATAGTTGTTGATGAATAAATAAATACTTTTTGAAAAAATTTTGAAAATAACAGTTATTTTTTGATCATACCTCGTACATATATCACTGCTTAATTTTCAAAACTGAGTTTCTGATTTATTATCCATCTGCATCTCTGCCTAAAATGTTGGAGTCATACAAAAGAAACTTATGTTTTTTTTAAATTTTAAATTACATAATTTTGAAAACAATACTGTGCGCTTCTCCTGAGAAATATTGAAAAATAGTTAGTAAAAGAAAATATAGATTGTAAGATGATATGAATGGTGTACGAAGCGAAGAGTAGTTCTGAGAAGACGCTGAATATGAATAAATATCACTCATGGTCTCCAAAAAAAAGGTTTTTGAGGGTTGCCATGTCTAATCGTTTTCCGAAAAGAAAAAGATGACAATTTTAAGCACAAAAAATACGCGGGTAGGTAATTTCCTGCTGCAGCTATATGAGTATGAATAATAATTCTGTCAACGTACAATCATATGTAAATTTATTTACAGGGAAGTGAAACCCGGTCTATTATCTCCCCTCTTAAGGTCATTCTGGCTTAAGTGCCTGTAATTTGCTGCATCTCCCTTTTTTTGTAAATATCTTAAGTACCACACTCGTTTTAGTGCCAATAAATATTACAGCGAGGTAAATATTGGAAATTTTAAATTTCATTGTCCAAATTTATTTTATATTTATGCATATTTTTTTACAAAGTCCAAATATGTAAATTTGTTCGTAAATACCTGGAGGTACTTAAGCGGAATTCTTTTAAGTGCCATCCCCGCTTAATTTCCGCAAAAGCTTCACATCTTCTGCTGAGGTATTTAAGTGGGGATTATGGGGATTATCACATTGAATGAAAAGAATTATAGTTTGCGCATAAACATTAATATATCCTTTATTATATTTATGGATGTAGGGTTCATATACTGTATGATATTTCACTTTGAAAAATATTTATAAGTCGTTCAATGTTTGTTTGTTCTTATAAGGAACGTACGCAAAAAAATTGATATTTGGTTTGTTTCGTATAAAAATTTCAAACACTCGTGACTTTTTTAAAAGACTACATATCCAGAAATTGTTGTGATTTGTATTTTAATATGAGAAAATTCTTTTAGCGAAATGGTGAGCACGGAGCTTGAGCAACGAAAAATATAATGCACATTTTACATGAAAAACCTTCTTGAAACCTTCCCAAGTAAAGGTTGCAAACGGTAAAAATATAAAGAGAATCTTTCTGTTGAGAGTTATGTAAAAAAAATAAAAATAAATCATATCAGGTGCAAAACGATCCAGAACGAAGCTAAAGGCCAAGTCCGAAAAAAGTTCAAAATCCAAAAACACCTCAAATATCCCAAAAAAATTTAGATTTGGCAGCCAATATGCAACTGCCACTGGGTCCATAAATGAAGAAGAAGACATGGATGAGTGCTTTAAAAAATGTATCCGGATTTACGCACGTCTTATTAATGATATCTCCGAATGTTTATTAACCTGCCACCACCATATATACGCAGACGATGTTCAGATACTGTGTCCAAAATCGGAGTTGAAGTTAGCCACCGACAATTTAAATCAGGTTTTACAGCAAGTGCATCTTTGTTCCCTTGAAATTGAGAATATTTAGCCTCAATCCATTAAAAACAAAAGCTTTGAAGCTGTGTGTACTACCGCTTTACCACTAAACCACTTGCCAATAGTATGTTTTGGAGAGCATAATAAACCTGGGAATTTATTTTAACCAAACATTTAATTGAGACCTGCTTAGTGGGAAAAATTTATGGTGACCTTAAATTAATAGTTCTTCAAAAACCTTATTAGATCTCTGTATCATACTACTCATACATAAAATCATCACAAAAAATGTGCAAAGTAACGTACCGAAACATAAGTATCTCGCCACATCTCGACAAAATCGTACACGCAGTCCAATTATGGAAGCATCTGCCCACGCATATAAAACGTTCTAAAAGCAATATGTTTTTCAAACAGGAATTTTTGTTATTTTACAATGACTTCAAAGAGAGAATTCATATTTACCCTAGTAAATAATAGTAAATCTTCTCTTACTTACTTAGCTGGCACTACAACCGATGATCGGTTTTGGTCGCCTCTATAAAGCTTCACCAGTCGCCTCTGCTATGCGCGCGCTGGCGCCAGTTGATAAGGCCAAGTGCCACCAGGTTGCCCTGCACCTGGTCTTTCCAACGGAGATTAGGACGTCCCCTTCTGCGTGTTCCTCCACCGTGGTTCGAATAAAACACCCTTCTAGCCGGAGCGCTTTCTTCCATTCGCTCAACATGACCCAGCCAGCGAAGCCGCTGGAGTTTGACTATGTTAGTGTCGGCGTACAGCTCATACAGCTCATCGTTCCATCTTATTCTATACCCGTCGTCCACGCATATTGAACCGTAGATCTTACGGAGTATCTTCCTCTCGGATGCGTCTAACAGCCTCTCATCATTGATGGTCATTGTCCATGTCTCTGCGCCATATATTAAGACAGGAATGATTGTGGTCGCTGTGGCGTAGTGGTAATGCGTTGGACTGTTACGCAGAGTGTCCGGGGTTCGAATCTCGGCACAGGCAAAATCATAAAGTAGAAAAAATAATTTTTCTTCACGGCACCACCTCTTGGCAGGCAATGGCAAACCTACAAGAGTAAAAATTGCTATGAAAAGCTTTTCGGATTCGGCATTAAACTGTAGCGCCCTTCCATTCATGTACAAATATAACACGCACAACATGAGTGGATGCGAAAAGCTCGGCCTAGGCCCTCCATGGGCTGTTATGCCATTAAAAGTAAAGTAAAGTAAATGATGAGGGACTTATAGAGCGGTATTTTCGTCGGTCGAGAGTGGGCTCTGCTTCTCAATTGCCTACTGAGCCCGTAGTAACACCTGTTGGCACCTTCTTTCAAATATCCTTAGCATTTTCTCCAGTTTTCCTTTCTTATCTTTTTGTTATTTTGAATTAACTTTTATATTTACTTTTCGTTTATTGAGTTTAATTTAAGATTTTCATTTTAATTGCCATTACTTTTAAGTAATCACTGTATTTTCAGACGTTGACAATTTAAACAAAAGTTATTCTAAAAGATATTTTCTACTATTTCCTTCAATATCACTCTTTTATAATTTCACGGCTAAATCGACTCGATTAATTTGGTCGTTACAAACAACTGTTAGTCGACCAACAAAACAAAAAAACAAAAAAACAAAAAAATTCTGCAAAGTATTACCTAAATGTGGTTTTCACCAGATGAAATTCATCCTAATTGTAGAACTGAAGCAAGATTTCCACTAATAAGTATTTTCTTGTTTCCCTTTCGGAATCATGCAAAGCCCACTGATTACCAAAGATTAGAGGTAAGCGCTCGAAGTATATATAATTTCCACCACTTCACCTGATCAGCGACGTTGTTCAAATATTGGCCATATAAAAAGTGGTTTTTCGTTACAAGATGATGTTGGTACCCACAAATCTAGCAACACTATTCCGATTATGTCAAACGAACACTTGTTTGAAAGCTTGCTCCACCAGTTGCAACGGTTTTGCAGCGGTTTTACCTTTTCTATAGTAATAAAGCATCCAATGACGTATTTCTTCAGATATTTCACTTATTTTCAAATGAATGTAACTTTTTACACTATCGACAAATTACACAGCTGTTCGTTTGAGGTAATCGGACTAGTGTTGCCAGATTTGTGGGTACCAGCATCATCTTGTACCGAAAAACGACGGATACTTTTTATATAACCCAATATATTGTCTACCTTTTCTGAAAAATATATCTTTATAAATATTTAGCGATTTATTAAAATGTTGGGTAATTTTTAGCAATTGCCAAAACTCGGCTGGCTGGGTTTGACAGAGAGAGAAAGAACATTTGTGGTCAACGCCACCTGTTATAATTCCGTCTAGATTAAATGCATTTGTTTTACTTTTCATCACCGGCAACAATTCCAGACAAACAAATTTTTGAGCTTCTGAATGCGAAATTGTAATAGCCTGCCCCATTCCACTCTTAGTTAGAACTTTAAAATCACTCACCATAACAAGCAAATCTGCCACCTGTGATAATTACGTCATACCAAGTAGTTTGAAACAGCGTTGCATAGCTAAAAATTTACCTTAAAAGAAAAGCGTACTTTCGCAACCCTGTCTGGTACACTTTTAAGAGATAAGAGATCATATTAGAATTCCTTTGGTTTCTAGCGATTATTGTAGAATATACACACGTACTTACTGAATGCAGGCCCAGGTCTGCAATTTTTATAGGGGCCTGGGCCATGTCGTCTACATACAGAAGTAGCCTGTAACCTTATGCTTATCAGTCATTATTGATTTGGGACTACGAGTGAGTACTCAATGAATGAGTTTTGTTTTCATGACTCTCCAATATAAAGTACATTACATGCAAAATTAAAATTTTTGTCTGTAGATATTTCGGGTATTCAAAAGGAGACGGAATTAAAAATAATGTGTGTTTTGAATTAACATTTCGGAAGCATTTCACAACCGAGTTGAAAAATTCAACAGAACAGTTTCGTCATCACATTTTTAATTATAACACTATGCGACACATTAAAAGTGACCATGATCCGAGTATGCTTGTTAGATAGCGGAAGTGCCACAGAGTATTGTGAAGTAAAGTCCGTTTTGGGCCTTAATGTGTGTACTCGTCTTTACACGGTCCATTTCTGAACATGTTGGTATAATAAAACATAAAATATCCTGGTTATTTTTGCATCTGAAAATGTTCTTTAAGTTCAACATATTTCCTTGATGGTGCAAAAGAAGCAGAACTTAAAATTTTTGACATCCCTGCAACAAAGAAACGACAAAAAGTTTGCTATTTTTGTACCGTTCAAGGGTATATGCTCATGTGTTCCTCAGACGAGTACCTCATGTGTTCAACATTTTATAATAATATATAATATATGTATGTATATATAGAACTTATTCTTAGAATGTATTAACCCATTATCATCCTCCCTTACAAATCTCTTTTGCCATTTTCAGGAGAAATAGTATTTTTATCCTATTACGAGGGTTAATGTGTTCTAGAAAAATATTGGCCGTAAAATTTTCTGTTACGTTACTGAGAAACAGAACCGTGTTAGCTTTGTTGTAGAACTAACACTAACACTAACACTAACACTATTGCCTGCCCAAGAGGGTGTTAAATTGACATTTAAGTATTTTTTTCATTTTCCAATTTTGCCTGGAATTCCAAATATAAAATAAGTCAGTTTCCGTTTATTATAAAAAAAGCATGCGCGGCAAGTTTCTTCTCTATCAGCAAACCTTGGTATCACACAAAAAATGAACAAAATTTTAAATGGAGAAGCGGTGTTACCACAGCCGAAAAATATATGGTATGGTAATTAACTAACGTAAAAAATATACCAAATCTGTTTCATACAAACAAAACATAAATTTACTTTAAAATTTTTATTTGAAATTTATTAATTTGTTTGTTTGTTTTGCAACATCATTATAGAGGCACGAGTAAAATAGATATTTTAGGTCAGATAAGTTGTATCTTATGTGGAGTAATTATTGACAACAACTTCATATCAAACTCAAATCTCGATTTGGTTTTATCGAGCAACGCAAGTTAAAAGGATAAGATGTTTGATTTTACTTAAAATTTGTTTGCCATTGTAATTTCGGAATTTAAGCTTTGTATCCTCGATTGTTAAGAAGTCATTTTTATCTTAAAGAATTACGTCAGGTAACCGTTTTATGTTATTTTTAATAACGGGTTCTTCATAAAATGAGTTAAGGATAAATTGAAATTTATTTCAATATGAGAATATAAATATGGCAGTGGATTGGAGATCTTTGATTAAATTGTTAATTGCATTTAAAATGTGGGAAAGAAATAACAAAATGTTCTTATTTCCGCATTCATTCATTTCACTAAGTCAGGCTTACAAAAACCGCCAATCTCTGGTCAAATATCCTGTGTACCATATTATTGCCTCGAGAGAAAGCAACCTTGTTTCTCCAAGTACAATACAGTAAACCTGAAATTCTTGGAAAGTATTGTTTCGTGGAATGGGAATTTCATGTTTTATAATAAAACTTTTAACTACTAGAAAAATTGTTGTTGCATTACATTTAGTTAACCTGATCACGGTTCCACTCAAAAAGGTATAGCAGCATCAATGCAGTCAAGTACAAACGAATTTGAATAAAAAAAACACCAAGTTTGGTAGAATTATATTAAAGCGGCAACACTGTACAGAAGTTGGAAGTATAATTGGTTATAAATTTTACTTCAATGTAAATGTAAATGTTTTTTGAGAGAAGGGACATTAGGTGAAAGATTGATCCTGCGAGATAAACTACTCGTACATACTTATAGTTAGTTCTCATTTTATACCAGAAGAGAAACTGTGGTTCATACCTATTATTTCAAAACTCGTTTCTATTCAACTCATTTTGTTTGATTCAACAGTTTTTTCTTTGCATTGATATTATCTGTTGAACATTTATTTGTGAGCATTTCGTTCAAACAAGAAATTTTTGTTTGTGTTTTTATTTGAGCCAAAGAGAAACCTAAAAAAAATGTGAGTAATTATTTGATTCGCTTATAAAATTTTTTTTGTTTTGTTTTTTTTTTTATATAATGCAAGCTGTTTTTGAGACATTTAACAATAGATTTGTATATATGTAAATAGAATTTAAAAACAATTAAAACATTTAAAGAAAAATGCATGGTGAGTGTACAGTGACACACCCATATTTTACAGTATTACATTTACATATTTATGTTTCGCAATTTTCACCTTAAATTATGAGATCTTGAGGGGTTTTTCGTTTAAGTCTGGAGAAAGTCCACTGCGAATTCATGAATGAATCTGTGAATGAATCTGTCCCCATACAAAGTGTCCCAATAAAAATGGAACGTGAAAAAATATATTCGATCTTAAGTGGTAAATGTTCAAACATGAAATTTATTTTTAAAATTAATTCAATTTAACAGTATTCTTTCTCAAATTTGATGAAAGGACTGACTCTTGAATGTAAAAACATCATCACCGTGTATGTTAAGTTAACAGTACCCACTTTCGGATGGGGTTTAACAGTAAAATCTGTTAGTTTAATATACTTTCCCTTTGATATAACAGGAATTTTCTCCTCAGTGTAATAGATACCAAAATTTTATATTCATGGCAAAAAGTTTTTTATTTGTTATTATTTTATCTTAAAAAATAGCGACTGGTTTTGACCAAAGCCAAGTCAAGTTCCATGGAATTAAAAATGCGGAGCTCAGTGCCTCCCACACAACCAATAACGCAGTTTTTTGAAGAGTTACACTTTCTTTGAGTATAAAAATTATTATCATAATGATAGCAAATAAATTACTAATGTTAGCAAAAAAGTAGAGAGAGCAATACTTAATCGAGAAATGTAAAACTATAGAATACTGTGTGCCGAAGGAGATTGTATTATTATTTGTAAGGATATATGCACTCATAACGATGTGAATTAGAAGAAACACCATAAGACATATAACCATTCATAACCATGTAAAAGGCTGAATCACAATCAAACGTTACTAATAAACAAGACAACATCACAACTTAAAAAAGCGATAAAACCAGCAAAACACATGTTTTGATAACCTGCTTTGTGACTGTGTGTCTGTCTGTGAGTCTGTCTGTGAGTCTGTCTGTCTATATGTAGTATATCAATTCCCACCCCCATTCAATTAACAAAATTATACGGTTCTCCAATGCTGTTCTCAGAATTTTAGCGAAATCTTTATATGCTTATATGCTTCAGCTAAAACTCAATATACATAGCTCGACTAATGTTAAGAATACCTACATTTTGGAAAAAAAAATATCATCGTATATGAATTAAAGAGCAAAGCCCAAAATAGGAGAATGAAAAAGGCAGAGCAAAAGTCATCGCCCACCAAAAGCATCACGCAAGTCCGTCGGCAAAAAGGTAAAATAAAAATAATAAAAAAATAATCGACTTGTTCGCGTGATGCGTTGCCAAAATAATTTATGAGAAGCAAGCGTATATATTTTGCGTGCGGTGGCGTTATGCAAAAAGTAAGATCTCCACTTGCTGGGGAATATGGGAAATATATAATTCCCATCAGTTTCGTCTCTCTGATAAACAGAAATGCAATGCCTGCACTAATTTCCTATCCCGCTGTAATTGTTACTTTTTATTATTTTATTTCTTGTTACAAAATTTTTGTTGGAATTTTCTGAAACGGCTGTTTGAAATAATTCTGGTTTTTTACTAGAAATTTTTTTAGAAATGCATTTTGAAAATATGTTGGTACTCGTACTCGTACATGAACTAGCGTATCCAAAGGTAGCTTCTATGAATAAACCTTCACCTGCTTCCCAGGGAACATTAGATATTATTCTGAATAATTGATACAAAATACTTACCATATTTCTGTTTTTCGTTTGTCTTAACAATTTTAATGCCTAAAAAAAAGTGTAAAAACTGGATCATTTGATAACGAATTGGGCGAGCACAAGTTGATGTATGGATGTGAAGAAGGCCGAGAACCTGACCTACGAGTGCAGGACAGTTCCTCAAACACTCAGGCTATGTATCCCTTTTGTACTTATAATGAGAACAAGTTAATTTTTGTTTTAAAATTTGAGTTTTAAAGTTGCAACTCTTTCAGTGCCAGGCTTAGTTTGAAAAATATGTAACGTAAGCTAAAACTTTATTCTTTTAAAAGCGGAACGGATAGATAAGTAACTACAATCGTGAATCGGCAAGCATTGAATTTGGTATGTAAATTTCGGAACTTTGGTTCAACTCTTTTAACTCTTGCTGTTGCCACGACATGCACAAATAAAACTGTTTTATTTTATTATTGCAATACGGAATGGAACGCATTTAATGGTAATTGTTTTTGCGTGCACCAAACTTACTGATCAAATTTGCGTACATCCAAATACATGTAGGCACACAAACACACATACATACATACACATGCATACATGCATAAATACCTATCAATCAAGCCTGTTTCGTCTGCTCTGAAGATCACAAGTAATTTGCGCAGGAACAATGATTTTAGTTGACAGACAATTGACATGGACATTATCCGAACTATTGAAGGTACTTGTAGCCTTAATTACGTATAATTGTAATTGGCTTTATCAAAAAAATTAAGAATTGAATTTCTTGCATGTACTCCTAACGCCCACATAAGCCTACGATCTGTCTTTAAACTTCCTTGTTTACATTGCCGATAATGCTAGAGGCAGAGCTCTAGCTATAACTAGTTATTCAGCTTACGCATAGGTTCATCAGACATTTGGAAAGTACAGAGATAACTATGTAGATATTAAAATTTTTTTTCCAAACGCAGCTAAGTTCTGATTGTCCGATAACGTTCTAAAAAGGAATGTTTTTTTATCATACACTTTGCGAGTATATGTGCTTAGTAAAGCTGATTAATTTGCGAAATCTTACGTTTTTAATTGTTAGCGAGGTATTGTTGCAGATGTGTATTTTATGCTAATTACGACAGAATCCATATTTTCGTGAAATCTTGAGTGAATTTATATTACATAATTAGGTACGTAGTATGAGGATATTACCGGGTATTGCCCGTGGATTTTACATATTTATTTATTTATTCATATTCAGTCTACAGTTTAATTACTTACAGACTAGAAAATGCATTAAAATAATTAATTTATTGAATAAAGTTAACATGTTTAATCTGAATCTATGCTAGTTAAGTTGTTGCAAGACCTAATGCATTTTGTGATTGGTTCATTAAATGCGTAATTTACATGCATATCTACAAACAAACGATGTTGACGTAAATCATGGTGTGGTATATGCAAATGGAATAAATTACTCATTTTCACTAAATTAATTCTGCCATTTACAGGATTGAATGCAAGCAATAGAGAAAAATTCCTTCTTCTCTCTTTTGGAGACTGCAAGCCAAAAAGTTTGCATCTACCAAGATAGGCCAATCAACCTGTTAGAACGTATTTTGTGAATATTTTTGGTACTCTTTCGGTTTGGTTTTGTTATTGTGGGTATCTAAATGACTTCTTTTGATAAATCCTATCATAGAAAATGCTTTTGAAGTAATTTAGTCGATACGAAAGGAAAATGTTAGTTTAGAGTCAAATATGACACGTACATATCTAAATAATCGAAGACCACTTGCTTAGAGCTTTTTGAATAAGAGAGGATACAACATTTTTTAGTATTTAAATATAGATGACTATCCGTACACCATTTCACGAACGAGTCAATATCCATTTATTATTCAGGCAATCAGACAATTTAGAGACTTTTAAATAGAGTTTAACATTAAACAATTAACAAATCTAAAGTACTTACTGTGGGAATTCATTAATGAACAATAGAAATTGTAAAGGATCACAATGGGATCCTTTCGGTATACCGGATCAAGCGTTAACTATTAAGGGCGATTTAGTTGATTAAATTTTAACTAATAGTTTCCTGCCACTTAAAAAACAGTTGAAGAAATTTAAAAGCGAACTATTAATGCGGTATAATTTCAGCTTGTGTAAGAGGATCGAGTGATAAAATTTTTCAAAAGCCTAGGAAAAGTCGGAGTCGAGTTGAGCTTGTTGTTCAAGAGCACTAACAATTTGGTTGGTAATCAATAGTAAATTTGTACAAGTAGACCTAACCAAAAAAATTCGAGGTGGTGCTTACATATAGCATATAGCATTAAGATGAATAAACCATTTCTTATGGATTATATTAGTATTATCAAATAGCTTCCTTTGCTTCACAATTGTACGATAGTTTACAATGTCATATCGGTCACCAGATATAATGATTGGAACACAGCTTCCCATCGCCATGGAATACACCTTTTTCTTAGCATTCGTTAAAAAGCTTGGCAATTGGAACGACAATTATATAGGGGAACATTTTAAAAAATATTGGAGCAAAGCTTTCCATATCTTTGCTATAGCTGGACTTCAATTCCGTATTTACCAGACACTGTCGGAGATAGTAAAACAGTCAATTGAGTTTAGCAAGTGAATGTTATTATGTGTACCGAGAAGACACATCATTAAATACTAAGTTAGTAGGGAACCCGTTGGTTTTGCGTTTAGAATTTATATAATGCCAAAAACTGAAGCGGTTGATGACAATTTAGTTTCAATGTTGTTTTTTTTAAAATCAAAATCCTTTGAAGCAATTAGTTCGTCTACATTTTTTTTTAGGCTTTATTATTAAATTTTGTTGAGGGGGACAGTCTAGAATTAAGTTAAGCGGATTTAGTAAGTTTAATTTTATTATGCTTAATGGCTATAGAATTCAATAAAGCATGATTGAATTCTGTGTATAAAATAGTATTGGAAACTGCTGGATCTAAAAGGTCCAAAAATAACCAATCAAAAGAAAAATTCTCTAATCGCTTTACAGTCAGCATTGTTGTAATCGTATTCACAAAATGTATTCACGTGATTCTTCTATCATTTGAGAATCAAAGTTTTAAAATTTCAGATTAATTGTGAGCGCTTTGTGATGTATGCTTTGAAATAGGAGAAATAGGTATTCTACGCAAGATGCTTTTAAGTCATTTGGTACAAAAACTAAATATAAAATAGGGGAGTCATCATCTAAGATACTTATTATTAATTTGACTGAATCCTAGAGAACAAAGTGCTTATAGTGAGTAAATCAATATCGGATTTTATATTGGATCATATACTACTGTGGGCAAAAAGTAGTAAGACTTTTTAAGTTAAATTTCGCGCGGAAACCCATTCATCAAAATATTATTTTTTTAAGGTTGGTATGACTGTCGGTGACATCTGTGCCAAATGTCACATCAAAATAATCATTAGTGTTTAGTGTACGCTTGTCTTTCTGAAGTACAAAAAGTGCATTCGGCGATTTTCACAATGAGTGAAATTATTCAACAAAGAAGTTCCATTAAATTTTGTGTGCGGAATCAAATCAAATTTCTGGTGCCGAAACGTTCAGAATGTTGCAAAAGGCCTTCGGTGATAATTGTATGTAGCGAGCAAGTGTTTTTGATTGGTACCAATTGTTCAAAGATGGTCGAGAACGCGTTGACGACGAACCACGTCCAGGACGGCCATCAACATCAACTGATGATCAACACGTCAATAAAATCAAGGAATTGGTGCTCGAGAATCGACGATGCTTACTGGCATCGTTGGAATATCGGAAGGATCAGTGAAAACCATTTTAAAACATCATTTGGGCCTAAGAAGAATGAATGCACGATTGGTTCCAAAATCACTGCATTGGTTTTACGAGACCATTTTGCCAAAAATTCGACTGATATCGTTCCGCAACCACCCTACCACCCTATTCGCCTGACTTAGCACCGTGTGACTTTTGGCTATTTTCTAAACTCAAAAAACCGCTTCGTGGACATCGTTTTGAGTCAATTGAAGACATTAAACATGAATCGCTAAGCGCATTGAAGGCTATTCCGGAAATTGGCTTTAACAACTGTTTCGAGAATTGGAAAAAACGTTGGCACAAGTGTATTGGGCACAGGCGTATTTGGAAGAATGAATAAAAAAATTTGAAATTATGAACAAAGCCTTACTAACTTTTGCCCACAGTAGTAAAAAGTATCCGCGGTTGGTACACTCAAATTTGTCATGTATAGTACATATATGATGTTTAGTGCCTCCGCTATCTCCTGACAGCTTTTATGCCGATCTTGCTCCACAAGTTGTCAAATTTCATCGCCTCTTTTTAAATTTTGTTTTTTATTGGTACATTCAATACTCAGGGTGTACTCCTATAAATGCAGAGCATTGTGTTGATTGGAAGGAAGAAGGAGGGAGAATGAGAGAAGGAAAGCAATCACAGCCATTGTGGCAAGTGTTATGCCTTTACCACAATGAACTTTACTTTATCAATGTTGACTATGACCGCATGTAGTGTCAAAGGCCGAGCTTTTCGCATCCACTCATGTTGTACATTTTTTAATCAGGTAGGTTTGCCATTGCCTTTCAAGAGGTGGTGCCGTGAAGAAAAATTGTCTTTTCTACTTTTCTTTTTGATTTTGCCTGTGCCGAGTTTCGAGCCTGGAAACGCTGCGTAACAGTCCAACGCACTACCACTACGCTACAGCGATCAGTAACTGGCCGACCAGAGCAAGGTGCAATTAAAGCATCACATAGCGTATTTCATCAGATAGTTTAATCATTTTCAAAGTAATGTAACTTTTTACAATAGCGATCAATTACACAACTGTCTTCACACAAAAGGTAGCCTTTTAAAAATGTGTTCGGTTGACATAATCGGACTAGTGTTGCCAGATTTGTGTGTACCAACACCAAAAACCGCGGCTACTTATTATATGACCCAATATTAACAAATTCTTACCACGATTTAACCAAAAAATTTTGCAAAGGTTGAAATCACCAAACAATATTACTGCATCAAATTCCTTAGCATTATCTACGATAACCTTAAAATTATCTGTGTGCTTTCTGTATAATTTTAGGTATTAAAAGAAAAAGAGTTTTATCCCTTCTACATTTTATTTCAACGCAAAGTTGCTCTCTCTTGTTTATCATTTAAATGAAGATTAAGTACTCCTGGGCTATAAATACTCTCTATTGAGTGAGATAATATTTGCATTGATGTCTGATGATGGATGTGATGACGTGCCCTTGTACTTATGTTGACAATCATTTATTGGTTTCGGAATACAATTTATATTATTACACTTTTAGACAGTAGTAGGTTTTAAGTGATGATTTAAACGATTTCACATTTACACCTACTGGCCATAAAGAAGGATTCAGCAACTTTTCATATGAAGATGAAGATACTCATAATATAAAATTTATATTTCTAAGAGAATTTGTAGGGGAGCCACGTTTAATTAATTTGTAGCACAAAATGTATTTTTAGCTATTGTATATCGGCATGTTGAGCGACGTAGTTAAATATGTTATCTTCAGAGAGTGGGCAATGGAATTGGCAGAACAGGGGTAGTAGAGCAGTCCTTAATAACCGGAGGCATACAATTACGTGGATCAGTAGAGGTGACAGGAGAGCAGGAACCATGTGAGTGAGTGGAGAAAACTGTCAACGATACAGCAGTGATAAACGATGGGCGTGATGCTCTTAAATCTGTAACTGATTTTGAGATCTCAGTTAGATTGGATCTAAGGCACGCTTTTTACACAAACCACTACGTGGAACGATAAAGAAGTAATTTCTGG
Organism: Palloptera scutellata; assembly: GCA_958295655.1. Taxonomy (NCBI): domain Eukaryota; kingdom Metazoa; phylum Arthropoda; class Insecta; order Diptera; family Pallopteridae; genus Palloptera; species Palloptera scutellata. The sequence continues at coordinate 77,563,607 of OY282449.1, read as the reverse complement.
ACAAACCTTGCCACTGAAATCTTCCATTGAGGCAAATGTAGACAGTTACAGCAGAAGCAACGAATAAATATTCGGGTAATAAGGAATTGAGGTTATGTACAAGTAAGAGACACTTGTTGGCGCTCGTTGAATTACCGATTATACACGATGCGAACGAAATATTTTATAATTGTAGAAATTTATAAATTTATTTAAATAGGAACACATAAGATTCAACAATATTAACGGAAATTGAATCTTTTCATGGTTTAAAAATTCGATTTTAGAGCAATAATGAAAGTACGTAAATGAAATATACCGTAAGTGATGAAGTTAAGTACCCTTAACGATTTGTAAACAAATTTCCATGATAATTCAGAAAATAACAACACGAAACGAATATTGTATTCGTGTTCGTTAAAATGCTGAAGAAACCGTTTGCCAATCTAACAGGTGCTAAGAGAAGGTATAGAGGAAGTGGTAGTATAAAAGATTCTCCTAATACTTTCCATATGGATCAAAAATTTTCAGTGAAACGACTTGCATGAAATTATTGGAAAGGTACGCTTCGGCTTAACACTAAAGTTTGGCTGAAATATGAATAAATGAAGTGAAATTTAGGCGACGTGTAATTGCATCTAAAAACATTAGATGTGTGCATGACATTTGATATTTGCTGTGCAGATTCGCCTTCGGATGCATTTAAGTTGCTGTGTGTAATGGTTGTTTCAGCAGAGAGTACTGCAACTAACGGGCGCTGTACTCTCTGCTGAAACACTCTGTAGACAATCGACAATCTCTAAATCATTGCTTAGTTGGCTCATACTGAACTACATTCTATAGGTAGGTTTAATGTAAGGCCGTGGTAATGTTGTGCCTGATGAAATGTACACCGAGCACGCCGAGTATGCGGTGAAAATGAGTTATTCTACAAAACAGGAATAAAATTTATGTAAAATAGTACGAAAACATGCAAACCTGTAAATCATTATTTATAATGTCTTCCACATTGTTGTGCGTATTCTTGTATCACTTCTTTAATCCATTTTATGTTTAAATCTTTGTGTATTTGTTCATTGGTTACGTAGCGGTATGCGTCAGTAACCATGTCTCTATTTGATTGTTTCGTACAGCCCCAAAGCTAAATCCAAACTGAAAATCAGTAATGTTGGCCAACGGCTTGAGTCGTTTCAGTATGTATACCATACGTCCAAATTTGTTTGACGATAGACTGATAAATTACTTGCAACATAGGTTAAGTTGGGAATGACTTCCAATTGACCAATACATTTAGGGACATTTGTTCTTGATCGGTTCAGCTTTCTGTTTAATATGATGCTTCCAGTTTAGCCCGTTATCGAGATGTAGTCCCAGGTATTTTGCTGGATCTGCTTGCCGAACTTGAATCCCTTTGATATTTGTATGTTTCGCCGTTATATACATATGTATAATATACATTGTATATATCTAGCTCTGATAGTGTAGACGCTCGAACGTTATTCTTCATATGTTACTCTGAATGTTCTTTCAGACAAGTATGACTGAAGTAGTAGTCGTTTCAGTAACAATTTCTCGAACAGTTTTGAAAATAAGGGGAACAAAGAAATGGGTCTAGGTGACGTTACTTGTTCTGGTGGCTTGACTGGTTTCTTTATCATGATCATTTGTCTATTTTGAAACTCTTCGGCACGTATTTTAATCGAAAATAGGTATGTTATCATGATAATTGCTGTTCGTGGTATTTCTTTTATTAAGCCAGGAGAGATTTAATTTTTTCCATGTGCTTTTTTGGGATTGATGTTATTATCAATTTCTTGCGCTATCACCAGCCACACCGGTTTGTTAATTGATGTTGGTTGATAGACGGGTGATATATTAATGCCAGACGGTATATTATGTGGTTGGAATACTGTGTGTTGCTTTCCAGAAGGAGTAGTTGCTGTCTGCTTCAGGTCCCAGTCCACTCAGATAGACTTCAAGGCAACTTTGTCTATAATTTTTCATTAGTCGGTTAGCAGAATTGCTTACCTGATTAAACATTTTTTTGTCTGCTGGATTTCTGGTTCTATGCCAAGTACGTATTGCTTTTTTCCTTTCCTTGTGCTTGTTCGTCGGGGTGCATAGTCTCACGAGTAAGTTGATTCGGCTATAGGTTTTCTCTGATTATATCCCAGTTTGTGTACTTGTTGTTTTCCCTTCTTTTTGATGACTGTTGCACTTATCTTGGTCCTAGTCTGTTAAAAATTGTCAGATATTGGTTTTTATGAGCAATATAGAGCTACATTATTTAGTTCAGCTCCATTATGTTCGATTGTAATTATAGTAGCTTGAATATGATGTTCCCTTATTTCCTCTTGGTGGAAATGGCCTCCACGTGCTCTATCGCTAGGATGTGTCGTCCAGTAGGCACTAAATCCTTTAATTTTAACGTTGTTCAGTTGTGAAAAATAGGTTTCGGGTATCACTGCGATATCTATATTACTTGTTCTATATTAATATTTCTCTCTTTCATTGAGCACTTTTGCATTACATGTCATTAATTCAGAGGAATTGGTTACACATGAGGAGTCGTTTTGACTTTTTTGTTTGGTGGGGACCGGCTTTCCAGCTTGTCCACACTTTCACTTAATTGAGTTATACTATACTGTATTGATCTAAGCAGCACCATCATGTCAGCGTTGGTTGGCTCGCTATTCCTTGCGGTTGATGTTTGTGTTTTTACTGTGTTTTGAATATCCAAAGATTTTGTGGTGACTTGAACAGCTTTAGCTTTAGTTTCTTCTGGTAAACTGAAAAACCTTTGTAATTAGCTGTGTACCTTCTCATGACATAATGCACAAGTTGCAACTCAGTTACGGGTTTTTCGGATGTCGATTGCAAAAGTTTTTAGTGTGTCCCAACTGCTGACAGTTAGTATATTGTGGAATATCTTATACTGCTGACAGTTAGTATATTGTGGAATATCTTATACTTTTTTAGGTGGCTCTATATTCACTTTGCAGTTCAAAAATGCATGGATTTCGAACACTTTTGTTACTTTCGTTTTGTTGTTTGTCTACGCAATGCAATGGGAAGGATTTGAAACTTTTCGTTCCAACAACGGTTACTTTCTTTTTCACATTCTGAACTCTTATCACTTTAAAAGTGAATATTAAATATTTTATAAATTTATTGAAGAAGTAGTAAAAGAAAATTACAACATATTAGCTGTCTTCACGATGTGATACAAATGGTTTGACACGACTCTTGCCTTGAAGTTGCCACATATTCTCTTCTACCTCAATCGCTTTTTGTTATAACCGGTGGCTGTCGGTCCAAAAATTGCATTATTTGCATAATTTATTGCACATTCAATTATATTATTAATTTCACTTTCCAAAAAGTTCGACCAAAAGCAACTCTGTAACGAACTCAATGTAACCACCAGACCGTTTTAGAATCAAGATGTAAATATCTACATAACGTAGTGAACGTAGCCGTTGTTTTAGGTTCAAAAAACGTGCGTGTAATAATTTGAAGTAATTGTGCAATTTTCCTATGCCAATAAGATTTCCTATTGTACGATTTTTTAAAATAAAGAAAAACTTTATACTTACTGGGGTAGCAAATATTGAAATCTGGATAAACCCAATTTTTATTTTAGTTTAGTTTGGTATGCTCCCCAAAAGCATATAGCAATGCAAATAGTTCAAGCAAAATCCGATAAATTAATAATAAAGTTATCCAAACTACATAATATGGATTTGTCGGGTAAATTGGGTTGTAGCTAAATCAGTACCCAAGTTTTCTTGTTTTTATCCAGTATTGAGAAACAAACAATGAAAGAAGGCCGCATATTATAAAATACCTCCTTCTTTCTTTTAATGGAACAACAGCCGAGCTTTTATAAAATAACTTGACTATAATGGAAAATCAAACAGACTACGATATGAGAACCATATTGTTGGAACAAAACTGAGCATTGAAGAGCCGGAAAGACAAGGTATGATCTTTAGTTGCAATCATGCAGAACTAGAACGAACTACCTACAAAATATCAAAGCCCAGAATGAAAAGTACAAGCGCTTTCGAGTGATGAAACTGAAAATATTGGAATAAATAATGAATAAATAAGAATTAACTCACTGATCGATATCAGTTGTTTGTAACGCCCACAATTAGGCATCGTAGGTAAGACTTGGTGCAGACATTCCTCATAAACAGGAAGAAGCTAAGTTCATAAATGGGCACAGTAGAAGAGGGCATGTCACCTCCCATACAAGTGAAAAATAATAAACGTGATATTGAAGGAAATCATCAATCAAATTTAACTAAATTTAGCATACTTTATATAAATATCTTTACGAATGAATGTTTTAAAATTTGTCAATATTGGGGAAAAGTCCCGCCTACCTCCCATATATTTGAAATATTCAAAGCGCAATATCAATACCATATGGTGAAACAAATTAAACCAAATTTGGTGCACAAAGATGAAATAAATTCTTGGAAAACGTTAAAAAAAATTGTCACGATTAAGCAATAACTATGCCTACCTTCTACATAAATGAAATTTTCAACCAACTACAATATTACAAGAAATATGTACAACCAAATTTTGTGTAGTGAGTTAGGCATATAGAAAAATATTTCACGCAAAAAAAATCAAAATTGGACCGACCTATGTAAAATAGAGATTTATTTCTGAGGATATGTAGGGTATATAAATCTCGCTGCACCCGAACTTATCTTTCCGACTACTTTGATTGAGGCACATCGAAAAAAAGAAATTACAGAGTAGATTTAAATTCAAATATAAATCAGTTATAATTTGTGACTAGAATATTGAATATGAATATGTATGTGTTTCTACACAATTAAGTTGACGTGACCAGATGGTCCGATTTTTCGCAATGATTTATTTAAGTATTTTTGCTCAATATTAACATTTAATAATGGATATAAGTACATGGGTACATATACTTATATAATAAACAACAGTATTAATAAATAATATAAAATATTTACAATAAGTATAATATTTCTGTCGTTGTTACCAATAACTCGTATAATGTTAAATCTAGTACATTTCCAGTTAACATGAGCAAGGGGATTCGACATTTAGAAATGATAAAGTATTGTTTTTACTAGGAAATGCACAGCGGCAGTACTGCGAAAGAAGATAGTTGCACACTACTCCCGAATAAATTTTACCAAAAATTGTTCGGTACTTAACAAGGTAGCAAATATCCCTTAACAACGGATATTATCGGCCCCTTGTACGCCAAGGCTCCATTCTATGCCCACTACGGTTCATATTTACTTTTGGTGATATTTTGCACTCAACATACGTGGACTGGTGATTGGTAAGTCACAAACTGAGCACAGCTGGCTGTAACATAGAAAGGCCGGTTTAGATATTTTGAACAGTAGATATTATTCCACCACATTCCTTAATCTCAAACCCAGAGACTTAGATATTGAAAGAAATGTAGATAAAAACGTAAGTTACTTAGTTTTATAGTTAACGAAGGTTATCGGTTTGTTAAGCTACATTTGAGTCAATCAGATGAGCACTAAGCACAAACCTAAGCTTCTTCGATTCGAATGTAAAAGAAATTGAATATAATACTGTGATACAGTGAAAAATACAGTCGCTGTGGTGTAGTGGTAATGCGTTGGACTGCTACTCAGAGTGTCCGGGGTTCGAATCTCGGCACAGCCAAAATCAAAAAGTAGAAAAAATCTCTTTTCTATACGGCACCACCTCTTGGCATGCAATGGCAAACCTACAAGAGTAAAAATAGCTATGAAAAGCTTTTCACTTCGCCATTCGGATTCGGCATTAAATTGTAGGCCCCTTCCCTTCATGTACAAATATAACACGCACAACATGAGTGGATGCGAAAAGCTCGGCCTAGGCCCTCCATGGGCTGTTGTGCCATTAAAAGTAAGTAAGTAAGTAAGTAAGTAAGTAAGTAAGATACAGTGAAAAATTACTTTAAACGAGACCTAGTACTAGTTGTAGGTCTAAATTGGAATGTACTCTCTAGACTTAGTTCCACAAAACAAATTCCCAGAGGTACATGTACCTATATATTTTTATTTTGTGTAAAAGAAGACATTTTATAGTTTTTAATCTTAAAACTGTACTCCAAAAGATCTCGAAAGCTCCTCGTTTCACCTTTGTTTGTATGTTATTTAATTATTTATTTATATTTTGAAGCAAATAAAGCTTGTTTTTATTTAGTTTTAAAAACTGCGTTCAATTCCATACAAAAAATTAGCTGTAAAGAAAATTTTAATATTTACATTTTTGTATATGTGCAAGTGCAAGAAGTTGAATAACTCAGCCAAGTGTCAATATATTAGCAAAACTTATAATTCATTGAAAACTTCATTAAATATAGTTTTCATATATAGAATAAATTATATATACTGTTGAATAAAATACCATATAAGTTTAAAACGTCGCTAAAAAGGGGGAAAAGAGAAAACATTTTAAATATGCACGATATTTTGGTTTCTTACTTCACACTTTTTTAATGTATATTATACATATTTTTATAAGAGCATATAAATATAGCATATAAATCTTCGGTATCAAGTATTATCCAAATTTTGAGAAATTTTGAGTGTGCAGTTTCTTAATGTCATAATATGCACTGTCTCGGACAAAGTAGCTCGACTGTTTTTTGTTCTGCCACACAATGTTATAGTCCTAAGAAGTGGGAATGTTCGAATCGCATCGAATCACATTTACAGGCGTTTATTATTTCCAGGTAAGACGTAAATGGGAATGGATTGTACTTAATTACTATCCGTAGACATACTAGCAGTATTGCACACCGCGATCTGTGCCAATGGTTTCTCGCCGTCCTGGCGCCACAGTCAAGCGATCTAGAGAACGAGAGAACTGTTGACAAAAACATATTTACGAGCCCTGTAAATGCTCTACGAGGATATGAGGAGGCTCTCACTATCTCTGTATGGTTATACTCTCCCCTAGGTTGCAAACGGCTAGATATTGCTAAGCTGACCAGACGGAGCACTTAACTAACAAATGCTATATGTGTGGATGTAAGTACAATACGATGTGTGTAAATTACTTACCATCATAAATTTTTGATCTTCGAATTGATGATCATTGGTTCGGTGCAGGATATGCATTTGGATTGCCGCAACAAACTGAATCGCCTTGAAATATATTATCTAATATGTTTTACACTTGCAGGTGAACACACCTTTCGATTATACGAATGAAAAATACGAAAACTCGGTAAATAAATATGTAATTGGTATGTATAAATTTGTTTCCTTTGGAATCACATTAATTTTGTAAATCACTCTAAATAACTGTGGATTTATACACATACAGGTACAAAGGAATGAATTTTGTTTGTTTATCTTAGAGTTTAGTTTCGGCGGTGATTGGCACTGGTGGTAAGGCAACTGTTCGAACTGCTTGTTTGGGCTTATTGTGTATTGATTTGCATCATCGAAGCTTGTGATAAAATTTTAAAACACAGAAACTTTGCACTCGAGACGGCATTGGCAACACAGGGGAAAAAGCACAGAAACACAACGCACATTCCAGAATAGTGCAGCAATATTAGCCGAAGAACTGACGAAGCGCGTGCCTCGATGTTGCAGAAATGCACAGAGAATTATTTATTATTTATTTACAAATATTGTTAATCGATATAAATGTTTCAGTAATTATTTTTATTTTCTTTTGTATATACATGTGTGTGTGTGCAACGGAAGATTTTAAGGATGTTGAGGCAAATCGTAAAGCACCGTATGCAAGCTTTATGTTTTTCGATGCTAGCAACATAAGACATAAGTTAATCCAACTAACAAACAATAACCCGTACACGTAATGCCCTTGCGCAGTCACAGACGGTAGTTTTCGACTGAAACTAAATTTTCTGGTTGGACATAAAGACCTTCGGGGTATGTTAGCAACTGTGTGCTGGCTGCTGTAGCTGCCACCTCACACACATATCTGATACGAAATACGTACCATAATTGCATTTGTATGTATCCGTAGGTATGCATGTGTGTGTATATGTGTTGGCTCGATGAGATGCTGAGCTGCCGAACGTTCCAGCCTAACCGACTGTGTGCTTCTCAATACCTGGTCGTATATGTGTGTGTTTGTATACATGTATACTCAAATTCATACATATCTGCGGTATGAGAATATTTCTATTAAGTGATATAAGAGAGCGCAAACACAATCTCTTCATATATATGTATATGTTTTCTCATAAAATGCACGTACACTGAAAAAAATCATCTTTCGTATAAAACATGCTACATGTAAATTTTTAGTTGACGAAAGTTTAAAATTATCTTGCCAATGGATATATCTTTTTAACAAATTATAGGGTAATGTATGTATTTTTTCTATTATATTCTTTTTAAACCGTCTTATGAGAATTTAAATGTCGTATGTGAGTTATTAATGATTTTGATTTAAAGGAAGAATTAAAGTATGTATAGACTCAAAATATAAATCTGGAAAACTAAATATTTATTGTTTACCCATCTTAAATCAAAAGAAAATTACTTCGGTATATAAAAGTTATAAGAAATACCTTACACTTAATTTCTCTTTCGACGAAACGTTAAATTTTTTTTCCGAAAATCAAGTGCACATTTATTGAAATACATAAAAGAGCAGCAACATGCAATACCATACTGCGGCTCAACAAATTGATTGGTCAAGTGAAAGTACATTTTGGAGACATGGTAAATGGTCAAGGATGTTGAAAAATCATAAAATAATAGCTCAGAAAAGTAGCTACTCACTCTAATGAATATAAGTAGGAACAACTTTTTGATGTCATATGATATCCAGAATATGGGCAAATATATACATATCTACTTAAGTATATGTAAATATAACTGAGCTCTTTCACTTCCACTCAATTCAACAGCTCGTTGGAAAGAAAATTGAATGTAAAAAACGTGCGTTTTAATAAAAAAAGTTAATATTAATTACGAAAAGCGATATTTCGCCCTTGTAAGTAATTTTTAAATTTTTAGTCAATTTTCGCCTCAACTCCCTGTCTCCAAATTTCATAATAGCTATTGTTAGATGATAAGGAAGAGAAAATAGCACAATCGTACCATCTAGTACATATATTGAAAAATCACCTAACATCATATGGTAAAAAAGTTTAGTAGGAAGGCGGTCAATATGTTCCTGAAAATTGCAATAAGGAACCCTCTTTTTGGCAGAAGAACGTGAAATTTGGGGAATATGCGGGATAAGGGAGCAATTCGTAACCTAATTCACGCAATTTAATGATAATGATGTGAATGACATTGCGCGCATACCAAAAAACTCTCGTCATAACTGGCCGACAGAAGCACCTTGGCCTTTTTCGGATCCGATTCACCTGTAGATATCCACTGTTTCGACTGTTCCTTGGTCTGTGGTATAGTGTGATTAATCTAGGTTTAGTCCACTGTTGCGAAACGGCGCAAAAACTCGATCAGAATGCGATTAAACAGCGCCAAACACTCCTTTAATGTTGTCAAGCGATTGCGTTTGTTTTCAATTGTGCGCACCCATCTTGCGGACAGCTTTTTCATATCCAAATATTTCTGCATAACTGAAATCACTGATCCACGTGATATGCCAATAGCCTCTTCAAGTTCAAGACATTTTATTCGTCAATCGTTTGATATTATACCGTGGATTTTATCGACCATTTCTGGTGTGGTGACCTCAATTGGGCGACCAGAACGTTCGTCAGAACGGCGTCACTTGTGCTGACTTGTACTCCTGTTCCAATAAATGGTGAAGAATACCCGTAATACTTTTTAAGCTTTTTTTGGAGTGGATAATTAGCACACGAAAATCGCTTTTTTGAATGTATACGAAAGTGTTATTATATCTGCGTCTGTTTAAATGGCTGTCACAACAAAACTATTCAATAAAGCTGTCTGAAAATTTGGGTATGTTCGTTTGAAAGATGCTTCTTGACAAGGAAAATGTACAGTAAAAGACCGTTAAGTACCTTTCTCTTAAGTTCCTTGCTCGCTTTAATTTAATACTTTTATCAGCAAATATCCATAGAAATCTCCCCTTTCAAGTGTCTTCCGGTTAAGGTACTTAACCAAGGTTTACTGTTATTGATATAATAACAAGAAAAGTTAAAAATGATTTCCTATGATGTTCTCACTTCTTGCATCGAATGGTTGTCTTTTGATGGCATTTATCACACCTGGTTGATTTTTCTTCTGATTGCGAAAAATATCCTCTGTGAGGAATGAATTGCTCTTTATATAATATAAATATCTTAATTTGTCTAAATGCCAATTGATCCAATTGTTTATGCCAATATTATCCTCTACTCATTTTTGGGCGGGTATCTTCTAGCAAACTTATAGCCTTGTGCAGGGAAGGCAGGGGCTCCTATAAAATATATGATAGCTACTTATATAAGTATATGACCAAAGCCCTACGAAATACATATTTAAGTAGGGCAGAGTATGTATACTAGAACATGAAACACATAAACAATTAACAGAATAAATTTAAATAATTCCTTGCGAAACGAATACACAAGTTTTGTCGAGCAACAAAAATTAATATTCTTCTTACTTTTTTAATCATACTCTGGCAAAACAGAGAAAAATAGTTTACCAAAGCAAAATTTGCAACAGTTATCTATGGAAGAGATTTATACATGTCCTACCTGTACATATGTATGTCAATGGGCATATCTAGGTAAATTATGTACTAGAAAGACCCTACTTCTTCGCACAGCTTTATTCCGTTTCTTTCGGAAGATTTTGAGCTGATATTTAACTAAGTTACCAGAATGACGTTGTACAGTTAAAGGGATCGAGGTCAGTTGACGCCTTCCAAAACAAAATGATCATTATTCCAACGACTAGCTCCGAATTTACAATTAATTTTTATTATTTTTTTTTTTTTTTTGGAAAACTTGTAGCTTATGGTTTTACAGTTTTTAATGGCATGCTAAAAACTGCGCCTTATATCGTGTTATTTAATTTTTAGTTACGTGAATACATAAATATATTGCAAAGCTCTCTTCACTCAAATTTTATTCGTTTATTCACAAATTAAGAGAAACGGAAAACCATACTAAATATTTATAAGAGATTCGGAAATTATCTTCTATTATTCGCTTGTTCAGCGCCCAGCATGTTGTGAAACTACGCACTGCCGCTCTTTTGCTAAGCGGGCGCACACATGCATACAAATACACTTTAAGTGCGTGTTTATTTATTATTCATTACGAGAAACCTTTTGAGCAAGAGATTCCTCTCGCAGCCATTTATGTTTTTCAGAAGCCCCGCCTCGTCCGCACATTGCGAGAAACAATGATGGGCCGGTCTATGCGAGTCTTTCACTTGTAACAATGAGGCATAATATTTTTTCTCTCCGTATAGGTACAAGTTGTACAGCCAGCTATATGTTCAGTTCAGCTATGTGGTTATAGAGTTGCTGCCTAATAACAGCCGAACAATGTTGTACACATACACAATATATACGTATGTACTATACACACGTAGATCCATACATCGGCAGCACGTTGTATATACAAGTATATTTGCTTGAGAGTTGTGTGACAAATACAAATGAGAGAGAACTGCATGCCCTAAAGGGAGGTGGCTCGCGCTTGTAGCAAGGATTCAGGCAGTGGTGTGCTTGTTTTGCACCGTGGTGTCATACAACGTTTAACCGATGCCTGCCACCCTTGTTTAAAGTAACACCCCACTTGAAAAAGTCGCACAAAAGGGATGTTTCTTATTAATTAATATTGATTATTTGGATAATGCCGTTATGAGCTTGAAAAGATGAAAATACAAATGTAAAATATTGAAACGTTTTGTTATATTTTAAGTACCTACATACATATTTCATATACATATGTTCATGCGTACATATCATGCGAACATATACATAATATGTTCATATGTATGTGTGTACCTATATATGAAGGTGCATGCAGTGGGGAAACTAGGATTTGTTTTGGTTGGCAATATACCATATTGTATTAATTTCTAAATAATATTTATTACATTTGCGAGGTTGTAAAAAAAAATATTTATGCCTATCGAAGTTTTGAGTACAAACCAGTTACGTGTGGAGCCTTTTGTTAAAGTTCAAAGTTCCAGGAGATATTCCGAAAATGTCATTCCTTAATGTCATTCTAAAATACAAATTGTTTTTTTTTAGAAATTTCTAAGTAAATGTTCGCTTTAACCCTTAACCTCGCATTTAAATGAAATAAGTTCGATCATGGGAAAATACTAAATCGACGATTAATTTCTAATTTTTTCTACAAAATTTTACAACGACATACACCATGATATTAAGTAAAAAGAATACGTACCATATTTATACTATGCTTGAATTCTCCCCTTTTAGATATGAACATTTTAACAAATTTTCATAACTATGTAATGATATTAATATATACAAATTTTTTTGCGATATTCCTTTTCCTAAAAAAAGATTTTTTCGGTCAAAGAAAAAATAAATTACCAAAAATATGAGCTTTGTAACTTATCGCTTTTATGATTTTTTTTTACTTTGTAGGATTATGGTTGGTAGTGTGCTGGCCTGCTACACAGTATCTGAGGTTTAAATCTCGGCACAGGCTAAATCAAAAAGTAGAAACATTTTTCTACACGGCACCACCACAGGCAATGGAAAACCTACAAAATTGCATATCGAAAATAACGGATTTTTAGAAATATATCGAAAACAATAGCACATTGAAGGTAATAGATACCCTGCATACCCTAAATTGTATACCCTGCAGTGAAATGGCTTAATATGTGTAAGTAAGGATATCAAATATATCTTAAGATTGTCATTTTGTTCTAAAGTAGCCACCGGCTTTGCTATATTAGCTAACTTCCAAAGTATTATTAATATAATTTTAACTTTTGGAAAGTGCGCTGCACCTATAACATATATTGAGCCTCAAATCGATCTACAGTGCTTCCAGAAATCTAATCTCCTATAGAAATTTATGTTTTGGTTCTACGTCTATGGAGTTCAGATTTGCATCCGGTATTTGATGATCACCCTTCAACAAGTATGCATAAATGCAGGCCACTTTTGTTACTTTGTTATCTCCGACCTCCATGCTCCCATAATGTGCAACATAAAAAAGTTCGATGCGGCGATTCAATAAGCCCCTATTCATTAAAGTCGGCGCATTTTTTTCTATTTTATAGATTCTTTTACGTATAATTTAAAACAGTCAGCTTGTTGTGAATTGCCAATTATATGCAGTACTGGGAATGAACTAAACTTCTGTTATTTTTTGGTTTCCAAGTTGGTAGCAGCGGGTAGGATACTTTAAGGCATCTTTTGGTCATGTGCCAGTGGGGTATCGAGGGGTTAAATCTTATTCCCTTGACTGATTAAATCAATAAATATATTTAAAAATAGAATCTGTTGTTAGAAATTTTCTGTATAGTAAATATGAAGTATCTCTTTTATAAAATTTCTTCATAGCCATTTGTGAGCCTTTTAATTGCTTTTTATAATGCGAGGTTTAGGTTTTATAATGACTTCACAAAAATAAATATTCGTCACAATATGCGTGGAATTTGCTTTGTGTGATGAAATTGAGTTCAAAACTGAACCAACATATCTGTAGTCTTTTGGCAAATCAACTTTTTTCTACATACGAGGTTACATCTTATCTGCAAATTTATAATATTTTTAGTTTAAGCTCTAGTTAAGTATCTTAAGGATACAGTGATTAAGAAAGCAAAAGCATGTATAATTTAAAAGAGAAGATGAAACCTCGTGAGTAGAAAGAAGTTAAATTGTCAAAAGGACACGTGTTAATATCGATGAAAAAACTTAATTTTAAAAATGTATGAAAAAGTTAAAACACTTTTTGCGAACTTTACTGTTCTGGATATATGAATAATAAACGATGTGTTTAATCACATCGGTGTTTAATCAAGAGTGACCTCATTATAACAGTAGGTACAGACATAAGACCAGGGATAATCGCTTTATTACGCAGCATATTGTTTTTAAAGGCTTTCCTGTTTTGTTCTTAAAAGGCAAAACTACGGAGAGAACGAACTTTCAATTTGTTAGAATAGGCTAAGTTTTAAGAGCCCCTATTCTTTATACCAAGTGTACAGTAATGACATCTCTGTGTCGCTAGGTAAAACTATACGCTCTGTCAAACCAAATCATTGGCGGCATTTCTTCGCATTTAGTTCTGTCAACAATATTCAGTTCATAAACAATCAAGTTTCATACAACAACATTTCTTTTTTCGCTCGTAAAAATGTCGAATTTTGTGCCTAAAAACTACGATATGCGGAAATCATTGATTTTCTGTTTCCAGTTGAAGAAATCTGCTTTGGAATCTCATGGAATGCTTGTGAAAGCTTACGGCAAGCATGCTCTAGGCAAAACACAGTGCAACGAGTGGTTCAATAAGTTTAAAAGTGGCGATTTTGATGTGAGAAACGAAGAGCGTGGAAGACCACCGAAAAAGTTTTGAAGATGCCGAATTGCAAGCTTTATTCGATGAAGATGATGGTCAAATGCAATAACAACTTGCAGAGCAATTAAATGTGACCCAACAACGTTTCTGAACGTGAGCATGAATTGATTGAAATACAGCTAGAAAATCGAAAAAGCACCTGTAAACTGTTGCTCGCCAGGTACAAAAGAAAGTCATATCTTCATCGAATTGTTACTGGCGATGAAAAATGGATCTATTTCGAGAATCCCAAACGTAAAAGATCATATGTTAAGCCTGGTACACCGGCTAAATCAACAGCAAAGCTAAATCGCTTCGGAAAAAAGACAATGCTCTGTGTTATTCTGGGATCAGCGAGGTGTTATCGGGTTTGAGCTTCTGAAACCAGGTGAAACAGTTACTGGTCAACGCTACCAACAACAATTTGCTGATTTGAACGTCCAGAATATCAAGCTAGACAACAGAAAGTGATTTTTCTTGATGACAATGCACCATCACATCGAACAAAACAGACTCGGGAATTGATAGATTCGAAAAGATGGGAAGCCCTCCCCCATGCGGCTTATTCAGCAGACATGGCGCCATCTGACTACCACTTATTTTCATCAATGGGGCACGCACTTGCTGAGCAGCACTTCGATTCGTATGAAAATATGAAAAAATGGCTCGATGACTGGTTTGACTAAAAAAAGTGAACCGTTTTTTTGGCGAGGCATTCACAAATTGCCAGAGAGATAGAAAAAATGTGTGGCCGTTACTTTGAAGATTGTATGTATCACCAGTTTTCTTAAATAAACGGGTATTTTCTAAAAAATTATCGGTTTCATACTTGTACACCTGGTAGTATGTATTTACATAAATGTGGAGGAGATGGAAAGGTGTGTTTCTTTTTCGTTTCTAACTGCTTGTAGGTATGTTAAATTGGAATTATTTATATTAAGTTAGTGCGAATAATGAAAGTTCGAATGCGATTACGAATAATAAAAACCTAAATTTGCTTTTCACTTCGCCGTTCGGATTCAGCATAAAACTGTAGGTCACTTCCATTTATGTACAAAAATAAGAGGCGCAACATGAGTGGATGCGAAAAGCTCGGCCTTTGGCGCTATATGCGGTCATAGTCGACACTGATAAACTGAAGTTCATTGTAGTAAATAAATGCCGAATCCGAACGGCGAGTGAAAAGCTTTTCATAGCGATTTTTACTCTTGTAGGTTTGCCATTGCCTGCCAAGAGGTGGTGCCGTGTAGAAAAATATATATTTTTTCTACTTTATGATTTTGCCTGTGCCGAGATTCGAACCCCGGACACTCTGAGTAGCAGTCCAACGCATTACCACTACGCCATAGCGACCACATATATAAATAAATTAAATTTAAAAATTTTTAGTTGAGGAATACCATTTTATTTATTAAAAGTTTTCCTAAACTTTGTGGTTACAAACTCTTCGATAATATGTGTTTTCAAAACAAGCTGAATAAAAAGGAATGTAGGTGCATACATATATGTACATGTATAGTATTAGTAAATTTTTCTAATTCATAACTGCAAAAAATATATGTAACTTGTTACTTGCGTGCAAGTGATTACTTTACTGTATAAATAGTTATGTGCATAATTGCTAGGACCTGGTTAGGGTTTCCAATTGACCAGGATTTTGAGGAACGTCCCGGTTATCGTGTAATATTTGCGGAATCCTGGAGAGCAAAAAATTTTGAATATTCTTTCAAAATTTAGTTATTAATACTTAATTAATTGACTAATTGTTAATTTTAATATAAAAATATTAAAAACAAAATTTTTGCCAATTTTATATAACGATATCTGGAAACTGGGCACGATTAAAATCCGAGATCTTAGAATTACTAAGAAGCGTACCCTTGCTAGCTACAGATTTTTTTTTACAACCGGACTATTTTAAGGGAGAATTTTAAATATTTTTTTTCATTATTCCTGCCGACGGACATTTTAACATAGGCAGGCGAAAAGATTTTCTATTTCTTAAAATGGTTTTATTAAGTATGTATATTTTATATATTTTACACATTGCAGAATAAATTTAATACTTGGTAAACATTGTCCATATAAAATACATAGATAATTCGTTATTCAGAGCATCATTTTTACTCGCTCCGAAATTGTCACTTTTCATTTAATTTAGACGGAATGATAATGCCGCTTAAAATAAAGAACAAATTAAGTTCAATATGAAACCAACATTTTACATTTGCACTAATTGTACCTACCTACCTATCTACGTATGTACGTATGTATGTATGTATGTATGTATGTAGTTTGTATTGTTTGAACACGTTATGTAGATTCTGCATGTTATCAGCATGCAAACGTACTCTTTTAGCTCTGTTCAGATTTTCAGAAGATTGCGTGGTGTAGTTAGTGTCCATGCAGTTGTTGAAATGCTTACCAAAATTCCTGATGTCTGCAGGCGCAATTAACAATCACGAATCACCTCGAGTCGAGTCTCTGTGTTGGATCGGTTTCCCCAATTGTGTTATTGTATCCACGAGCCGACTGCCGCGACATCGCACTACCACACGACGTTACTTAAAAATGAAATTACCCCTGCAGTGCAAAAATAAGTTAGTCGTACAGATTACCAGCCAAAAACGAGGTAGTTAAGCTACCGGCTCAAAACTGATGCAGGAATGAGCCACTTTGAACACTGCTGAGACTTTACTGCTTATATGTACTTATAAGCAATAACGAAGAACTTCGTTTTATATCGTCTGTTTGTGGTATCTCTTTTCAATAATGAAAATTTTGTTTTGCAATTCTCATTCACTTTACAATGTCGCCACTTACATATATGGAAGCAGACTAATATTTGTCTTCTTTTTTGAATTCTTCTTATATTTTTTGCTTATAGATGTAGGTATTTACATATAATAAACACTGAATGTTGTTGTTTTACTATTTTCTGAAATAGTGTAGATGTGGTATAAAACTACATAGTTAAATTGAGCTAGCTAACTCTGAAAACATATAGTCCGCAAGTAGTAAATTTTTAACTAGTTTGCCATACTAGTTCAATAGCTAGCTCAAAAGTTGTCGAAGAGAGGGCAATTGTATTTTCGTAGGACATCAGCGTGGAAAATAACTAGTAAGTTGCGTTTATGTAAATGAGATTTACGAATGAACTAGTTGTGTTTTTATCGAGGTAGTCGGTTACACTGCATGGTAAAATCAAAGTTTTTCGTTTATCCCCAACTTACATACACACAAATTGTTACATATACACTCGCAAATAGCAGCAACATCAAAAACAACCAATAATAATGGAAATAAAAACAACTACTCGATTCGCAATCAGCTTCGGGATTATAACTGCGATGTTCTACAATTCAACAAAAAATCATGGCAACGACAACGACGGCAACTTGTAACTGTGTATGTGTTATAGTTACAGTTGTGGTGGTAATGGGTATTTCAATGCGAAGAAGCTGCTGCGCTGCTGCATATAAAGTTTGATCGAGCAAAGCGGTCTAGTGTGATGCTCACCCCTGCTTTAAAACATCTTTGAATGACGCGGCGATTTTGCTGCTAGGCATTGCTACATAAAAATCCTTACGTCTTCTCCTTTAGTTGGCCATTATGGTTGTCATAGACATAGTCATAGTCAGTGGCCAATGCATACAATTTTTGTTTTTCTGTAGTACCCTACATTCAGTACGACTTGGCACAATGTAACAATACTGGACAAGATTAAAAACAACTACATAGGGAAAAGCTTTAAAATTCCGCCAATAACGGAAAAACTGCAGCTGAACAACGTATCAGATGGTATTGACAGGTAATGAGGCGGCCAGATGACCATGTGATGAAGAAAACATTACATCTACCGACAGCGGAAAGATAACCGGGAAGACGACCAAAACCATGGAGCACCGCAATAGCGAATGGCATGTAACAAAGAAACACATACTGCTCAGGACAGCTTACATACAAGAAGAGCCGACCCCAGATAAGGGATAAGTAAGCCAGCGGGTAATAACATGGAAGCGTAAATCGAAAAAATATCGCTTGAATAAAGGGAATTTGGTTCTAAAAAGCAAGGGCAACCAGAGCGACAATAATTGCCTGAGAGGCAACTCGTGGACGACTCATTTAGCACTTCACTGGTGTTGTGTTGTGACAGTGGTCAGTAAAACGAAACGTTTGCTCCATTTATCTGCATACATACACGGTTGTGGCGAATGACAAAGCATAGCCTTCCTTTTAAAATGTAGTGGAAACAGTGGGGACTATGGGGGATCTAGCTTTCGACCCTCTCCCGCATTAGAAATTAAAACATAAATAGTTTTCAGTTTAATTTAGAATTGAGTGTGTTACTGCAAAACAAAAATTAAGATATCATTAAAAAAATTATTTTTAATGTCTTAATTATCAAGGGTATAAAAAAAAAATTGTTGCCCCTCTTTGATGGATTCTGGATGCACGCCAGTGTGAGAGTAGTGTGAAGTTTGGGTTTGTCAAATGGATGTGTTTTTTATGATCATAAACCGTAGAGGTTTAGTTTCGCAGGAGTTTATACATCTCTTTCCCACTTCTCTGGATATAATACGTACCACAATAACAGATAACTTGTATTGATTCTTCTTTTAATGGCACAACAGCCCATGGCGGACGTAGGCTCTCCTGTTATATTTGTACATGAATGGAAGAGAGCTAAAAGCTTATCATAGTCAATTTTTTCTCTCGCAGGTTTGCCATTGCCTGCCAAGAGGTGGTGCCATGTAGAAAAATAGTATTTTCTACTTTTTTATTTTACCTGTGCAGAGATTTGAACCTCGGAGGCCAACGCACTACCAACAACGCACTACTATATTGATACATATTTCTTATCATTATTACCTACTATAGTTTCAGTTTGGACGATAGACTGGATTTGGGTCGAGCTAAAAAAAATTTGTTATTTACTTATTTTACAATTCAAATGTTTCATGGCATCTGCCTGGAAATTTGGTTAATGAGCTTGAGTAACTTTTCGACTCGATTGTAAGGTGTTTTTGAACCGTTTAGATCAATTGATTTTACTTGTGTTTCTCGTGGCGCCTTTTTTTACGTTTTTAAATCAAGCCATAGCCAGCCAGCTTACCACATACAAGGAGCATTTTAAGAGACTCATCAAAGTGATTGCGCTGAATTTGCACTGCCAATTGAATTCTTTCTTCTCTTCTACTGCATAAATTCCAAAGAAATCGAGTTAAGCCAATACATTCAATATAAAAGTGCACACACATATATACATACACACTCATTTTCGTATCTGCAAAATGTAAAATCAAAATTGAAACAAAAATTTCAATGAAGGAAGTGGCAGTAATGCAATTCCTTAGGCATTTCACGAGTTCGTCTTCTGGGCATTTCACTGAAACCATATACCAACTAGGGTGCTGTGTAATATTGGTGGATCTGCAGCAATTCACGATTTTTCAACAACAAAAATTAATATTGTTCGGCAGTGCAACTAAAAATGGCGAATCGGTTCATACCATACAATAATGGGCAGGTTTGCAACGAAACATCGTGCCACAGCAATGAAAATTAAATAAATGCACGTGTGATGGTAACGAACCAATTGTAAAATGCACCTGAGCATCCGTTTTTATTTTGAATGTAACATATTTATGTACATATATATGTAAGTACATATTTCATACATATATACTCGTACTCGTATGAATGTATGTATGTATGTATAAATTTTCTTACATTCGTATGTATGAAATTAGTAAGTACAGTGCGAGTATACACGCATTTGCTTGAGTATACACGGCCATCTTTTATGAAATTCAACATATCGTTACCTTAGGCTAGAAAGCTACTAACTAACATTTTTTCCAAAACCAGATTTATTGCGAGTTCGAACGACCTCAATGATGTCCAATTTCGGTTTCGAAATAAACTGTTTTTGGTACGAAAGCTCTTGCCCGAAATCATTTATCAATAGAAGAGCTACTTTTATCGTTCATAACTTCTTACAAATGGATTACAAATTCTCCAGGAATTTTCGACGTGGATATTTGGCCTTTGCATTTCAAAGAAACTAAGAAAGAACCCAAATACGAAAAAGTTTTGTGCAGTTAACCTAAGAGCTACATAATTCATACTAACGAACTAGTCAGTATTTTTATGTTAGGACATTATGAGAATCTTCTCAAAATATTTAACTATACCCGGAAATTCGAGATATTTACTTTTAAATATTTATTTTTTCTTGTTAGTTAGGCATCACTTGTTAGGT
Organism: Palloptera scutellata; assembly: GCA_958295655.1. Lineage (NCBI taxonomy): Eukaryota > Metazoa > Arthropoda > Insecta > Diptera > Pallopteridae > Palloptera > Palloptera scutellata. The sequence continues at coordinate 77,542,869 of OY282449.1, read as the reverse complement.
TGAAAGCTTGGGCTTCCGAGCAATGTTTAAGTTTTCCAAAAAAATTTAAAATGATTAAGAATAAGGAATTGTCCCCAGTAAAGTGAAAAAATACCCATTTAGTAGGTAATTTTCTATCGTCTATAATCGAAAAGGATTTTCCAATTCATGTACAAATATAACACGCACAACATGAGTGGATGCGAAAAGCTCGGCCTAGGCCCCCCATGGGCTGTTGTGCCATTAAAAGTAAAGTAATTTTCCAATTTGCTTCACACTAAAATAAGAATATCATCCTCCTTTGTTCTCCGTCAAATTTTGGTCGTATCTTTTATTATTGTACATACTTTTGCACATTATACATATATATTACATAGGGATGGGTATGTATATTTGAATGAGTATGTATTAATATCGCTATACACATCTTTCCTTATCGGCAAATTTGAGTTATAACAAAACTAATTTTGTGGCATATTGCAATGTACCTGCATTTGAGAAAATCAACAAATTTCAAGATTTCTTATCAATGCTCACGCATTTTTCTGAACTCCCTGTAAAAATATGTCACTCTGCAACTCGTTCAAATGAATCACATTTTTTACGTCCGTCGGTGGAGAAATTTTGAAATGTATACGAACTTTGCTTTTACCATTTAAAAAAATTTGTGTTGTGTACCCCAATAAGCCGTCAATTTAAGATAAGTGGTCTTAAATTTGGAAATTGTTTGATGTGTAGGCTGAATTTGCACTACAGTAGACATGATTTTGGTTCAAGTATATGGTAAAGCTGACACTCTCATGAATGATATACCACATATTGATACAATGAACTTTCTAGCGTTCAAAAAAGGATTAGCTATTTGAAACGGGACTGTTCCCCAAACTTTTCGAATCTTGTCCTTAATATCACTGCATTCCAAATTGACAATGAACAACAAGGAACAAGTTACTACCAACCAACCTTTTACAAGCTTTTGGTTGATGTTGGTAAGCGCATTATCTCGCGTCGTGGGCTTGTGGCGTGGCCTTCAAGACCGTGCGATTTAACACCGCTGGACTTTTTTTTGTGGGGTTATGTGAAGTCGCTTGTCTACGCAGATAAACCCGAGACGATTGACGCCTTGGAACAGAATATTCGGCGCGTTATTACTGACATACGGCCCCAATTGCTTCAAAAAGTGGTTGAAAATTGGGCCTCTCGGCTGGAATTTATTCGAACCAGCCGCGGCGGCCACTTGCCCGAAATCGTTTTTAAAACATAATGGCAAATCCTTATCTTTATAATAAAGCTAAATTTACATTATATGCGTTTTATTTCTTCTTGAAACCCACACTTCTAAAAAAGCACCCTGTATATTTCGTTTGAAAAATGCAATTTCATCCATTTCATTTCATTGTTTGTTTGAATTTTGTTGCGTTAACATCAAATTTTCGTTGCATGATTTTGAATATTGAGAACAATTATTTGTGTTTATTGAGTATTTCTATTAGCATAATTTAAATTTTGATTTGAGATTGATATTTTCAGAACAACCAACAGTTTTTTTTTTTTAACTACCAAGACCAACGTTGTTGCTTTCATCATTTAATAATTCTTAATTCTTATCAAGAAGAGCTCAAAAAACGCATGCATGAGCTTCTATGCAGAATATGGTCAGATGAAAGCATGCCAAGTGATTGGAATCTCAGCGTACTCTGCCCAATCCATAAGAAGGGTGATTCCACGATCTGCGCCAACTACCGTGGGATCAGCCTTCTTAATATTGCATATAAGGTTCTATCGAGCGTACTGTGCGAAAGACTGAAGCCCATCGTCAACAAACTGATTGGACCTTATCAGTGTGGCTTCAGGCCTGGTAAATCCACCATCGACCAGATATTCACACTACGCCAAATCCTGGAAAAGACCCGAGAAAAACAGATCGACACCCATCATCTATTTGTCGATTATAAAGCCGCCTTCGACAGCACGATTAGGGATCACTTGTACGCCGCAATGTCTGATTTTGGTATCCCTGCAAAGCTCATTCGTCTTTGCAAAATGACACTGACCAACACCACCAGCGCAGTGAAAATTGGGACAGACCTCTCCGCACCATTTGATACTAAAAGAGGTTTCAGACAAGGTGACTCCCTATCGTGCGACTTCTTTAACCTAATGCTGGAGAAAATAATTCGAGCTGCGAACATCGACATCTCTGGCACTATCTTCTACAAGAGTGTCATGCTGCTAGCATACGCTGATGATATTGACATCATTGGCAAAAACGCTCGAGCAGTCAGTGCAGCATTCTCCAACCTGGAAAGGGAGTCTCGTCGTGTGGGTCTAGTGGTGAACGAGGACAAAACGAAATACCTTGTGTCAACAAACAAAGAGTCACGGCGTCTTGGACAAAATGTCACTGTTGACAACTACACTTTTGAAGTCGTCAAGGATTTCGTTTATCTAGGATCCAGCATAAACACCAACAATAATGTCAGCCTTGAGATCAAGCGGAGACTAACTCTTGCCAACAGGTGTTACTACGGGCTCAGTAGGCAATTGAGAAGTAGAGCCCTCTCTCGACCGACGAAAATAACGCTCTATAAGTCCCTCATCCTTCCCGTCCTAATGTATGGCGCAGAGACGTGGACATTGACCATCAGTGATGAGAGACTGTTAGGAGCATTCGAGAGGAAGATACTCCGTAAGATCTACGGTCCAGTATGCGTGGACGACGTGTATCGAATAAGATGGAACGATGAGCTGTATGAGCTGTACGCCGACACTGACATAGTCAAGCGTATAAAACTCCAGCGGCTTCGCTGGCTGGGTCATGTTGAGCGAATGGAAGAAAGCGCTCCGGCTAGAAAGGTGTTTTATTCGAACCACGGTGGAGGATCACGCAGAAGGGGACGTCCTAATCTCCGTTGGAAAGACCAGGTGCAGGGCAACCTGACTGCACTTGGCCTTATCAACTGGCGCCAGCGCGCGCATAGCAGAAGTGACTGGCGAAGCTTTGTGGAGGCGGCCAAGACCGATCATCGGTTGTAGCGCCAGCTAAGTAAGTAAGTAATTCTTATCAACAATTATACCATTTTATTTCAACAAAAATTATTGAAAAATATACTTGAAAATGAAAAGAACTTTCGAGTCTGGCGCACAAAAACAACTACGAGAAAAAATTCAAATGAGGGAAAATAAAAAGCAAAGTAACTCCCTTGCAAAATTTATGTCTTGGGATGGAAATGTTCCATCTACCAGTACTGCGGTGGCAGATAAAAATGTTTCACTACCAGTAATAGCTGACAACGATGTTAATCTTTCAAATAGGAGTATTTGTGTAGAAGAAGGTGCAAGTGATAATTGCGTTGCCATTACCAATGACATAGAGATTGAAATTGAAATTGAGAGTGAAGTAATAAAATGTAAAAATACTAATCGGAACTTGTCAGTAACATTGGTTTATGGCCAAAAATAATTAGTAATGATTTGATTCTACATTGTATTTGTACAAAACCCAAAAATGTGGGAGATTTTGAATCTTCTAAAAAATGTTATAAAAATAATAATGATCGACAAATATACCGAAAATTAAATTATGTACATTTTTATATGACTAAAATAAACGGAGCCCAAGAGCGAAGAGAATGGTTGATTTATTCTGAAACAACGAAATCTGTTTATTGCTTTGCTTATAAACTATTTAGTAAAAAATTTAAAAGAACATAAAATAAGTGGCCGTGTCGATTCCATACTTTTAAAAATAATAAAAAAAGAGGCAATTTATTGGCGTGAGGTATTAAAACGAGTCGTTGCTATAGATAGACTTTTGGGAAGTTTGGGCTTAGGGTTTAGAGGACATGCTAATTCTTCCAAAGGCAATTTTCCCAGCTGTATTGAATATTTGGCTGAATTTGATGACTTTTTAAAGGTTCACTTAGAAAAATACAGTAATTGCAGGATTAGACATTTGGACATGTTAATTATTTATCTAAAACCACGTGTGATGAATTCATAGAACTTATGGGCAAAAGATTACAAAACTCCATTGTTGATAAAATAAAACGAGCTAACTATTTTGCACTTATAGTTGATTCCACGCCTGATGCTAGCCATAATGACCAGTTAACTATTATTATCAGGTATTTAGATTTAGATCAAATAATTCAAGAAAGATTCATATTTTTTATTCCGATCGAACATCATGATGTAACATATTTAGAAACAACTATTTTGTCCAGCTTGTCCGAATTACGGTTGAATATTATTAATTGCCGGGGACAAACGTATGGCAATGCGGCATTTATAACGGTCTCTAAGCTAAAATTTGAAGTTACAGCAAAAATTGTTTTTTTTGTCTTGCGCCGGACATTCCTTAAATTTAGTTGGAAATACAGCTGTAGAATGTTCTTTTAAAGCTATTAGATTCTTTGATTTTATTCAAAATTTATTCGTCTTTTTTCCTCTTCGACACAAAGATGAGATCAGCTAATGAAAACTGATCAATAATTAAGCCATACTTTAAAACGTATTTGTAACACTCGATGGTCATCCAGAGCTGAAGCTGTTTTAACTGTACGAAAGAATCTTTCTTTCATAAGAACCGTTCTTGGTGAAATTTGTATTAATCCATCTGAAAAACCCATAACAAAAATTCAGGCGAAAAAATTACATAGTAGTTTTGAAGATATAGAGACAGCACTGTTATTGATTTTTTGGAATACACTATTGCAAAGAATTAATGCCACCAATAAATCGTTACAAAACAAAGAATGTAACATACAAAAAGGAATTAATTTATTGAAATCTTTATCAGCATTCATACTCAGTATTCGAACTGATGATGCATATTTTCACGAAATGGAGAAAGAAGCAATCGAATTAGCTGGTAGTACAGAATACTCAACAGCAAAAAATCGAAACAGGAAAAGAAAAATACAATTCGATGAAACTTCAGACAATGACATAATTTTACGTGGGAAAGAACTATTCAAAGTTGAAACTTACTTTACTTTTAATGGCACAACAGCCCATGGAGGGCCTACGCCGAGCTTTTCGTATCCACTCATGTTGTGCGTGTTATATTTGTACATGAATGGAAGGGACCTACAGTTTAATGCAGAATCCGAACGGCGAAGTGAAAAACTTTTCATAGCAATTTTTACTCTAGTAGGTTTGCTGCCGTGTAAAAAAATTATTTTTTCTACTTTTTGACTTTGCCTGTGCCGAGATTCGAACCCCGGACACTCTGCGTAGCAGCCCAACGCACTACCACTACGCCACAGCGACCAGTTGAAACATTTTACTTAATTTGTGATACTTTACACTCTGAAATAAAAAGAAGGTCTGTAGTTTATGACGAGGTATTACAAAACTTTTTAATATTTGTTGATTTTGATTTCCCTGAATAAAAATTTGCTCAATGTGTATCAAATTTAATTGAAAACTATAAAGATGACATAAATCATTTAGTATTCAAAGATGAGGTTGAGCAGTTCCTTCATTTTGTAAAATTGGAAAAAAATATTAATACTGCCTGAAATGTATGCGTCAATTCTCTAAGGTTTAACATCAACATTTCCAAACGCTGAAATAAACCTAAAATTTTTTTTAACAATTCCAATTGCAAATGCGTCAGGTGAGAGATCATTTAGCATTCTTAAGCGGGTCAAAAACTACCTAAGAACGTCACTTGGCCAAATAAAATTAAATCACTTAGCCATCATGGCCATTGAAAGCGACTTAGAAAAAATCGACTATGACTCCTTAATGGATAGTTTAGCAAGAAATAAATCACGAAAAAAAATAATATAAATGGTCTATAATTTCTAACAAAATATTTGTCTATAAAAAATGTTGTTTCTTTCGTCAAAATTGAGCTACAAATACAAAAAAAAAAACTTAAGAGGGCCAGAAAAATTGATTTTTGCTTATTTTGGCCTCAACATGTTAAAATCCGCCTCTGCAGTGCACGCATGGTTTTTGACATGTGTCAAAGTAGAAAATGCTCAGTTTGGTTTGCCATTTCATCATGAATAGACTTACAACTGAACAACGTGTGAAAATTATTGAAATTTATTATCAAAATCCTATCCGTTTTTTATCGCAAAATTGTCTTCGGCGACGAGGCTCCTCTTTCGCTCAATGGATACGTGAATAAGCAGAATTGCCGTATTTGGAGTGAAGACCAGCCAGAGGCAATTCAGCAGCTACCAATGCATAACGAAAAATGCACTATTTGTTGCGGCTGGTGGGCAGGTGGCCTCATTGGGCCGTCCTTCTTCAAGGACGATGAAGGCCGCAACGTTACGGTCAATTGAGAAAGATACCGTTCGATGATAACGCGCTTTGTGTCACATGCCACATGCCACACTGCACGCGAAACCATGCACCAATTGAGAGGCGAATTTGGTGAGCAGTTAATCTCTCGTTTTGGTGTAGTCAATTGGCCACCAAGATCGTGTGATTTGACCCGTTAGACTATTTTTTGTGGGGGTATGTTAAGTCTCTTGTCTATAGGGACAAGCCAAACACGATTTCTGCTTTGAAAGCCAACATTGAATGCGTCAATGGTGAGATTCCGGCCGAAATTTGTGAAAAAGTGTGCCAAAATTGGACTATCAGAATGTACCACTTAAAGCGTCGTCTCGGGCAACAATTAAGTGAAATTATCTTTAAAAAGTAAATGGCAGGAAGGATGGATATGATATGAAAAAGGCCGAGAACCTGACCTACGAGTGCAGGACAGTTCTTCAAGCACTCAGACTTTGTAGCCCATTGTACTAGCAGGAATTGATTTTCGATCCAAATAAAAATTTCATTCACTTTTGTAAAATTTCTGAGTTTTTTTGATTTTCAAAAACCAAGCTCTTAAAGAATCACCCTTTACTTTCGAAAAAGAATTACATTGAAATAAAATTATTAGCTTCCTATGTACACCAAAATCAATTCCAAATTGTAAATGGTCCCTTTATTACATATATCACATAACCCTATATTATTTGGTGATATATGAACCAACACAATTTTGTAGTATGGTCCGATTCAGCGGTTCACGGTATGTTTGAACCACTGGTTTCGTTTAAATACTGATTGTGCCGAACCTTTGAACCACAGTTTTGGTTCAAAAACTTCCAAAATTATTATTTTATGCAATTAAATTGTGTTTGTGAAGATTTGTGAACAAACGCTTTAAGCGTGTTTAACACTTTAAGTGTTTAACACTTACAATTGACAATTGTTGTTGTCATTCAAAAAAAATTGATCCTGCTTCAAACTTTAAAAGATTACACTATGTGACAAATTTAAACTTTATCTATCGGTATTGAATGGCTGATGGGTTTTTGGAAAACTTAGATAGAAAATTATGCAATTTCTGGAATTTTCACAGAACAGTCTGTGTTTTGAAATATATGCAACTAAAGTTTATTGGTTAACGTGGCTGAAATTTATTGTCAGACTAATATAAATTGAAGATTAATTCATTAAATAGGCAAAAATTACTTTACTCTATCATTTGCCTTTCTTTTTACATCACTTTGCTAATTTTATTATGCACTTATTTATAATGTCATTAGGCTACGCTGATCACTCATGTCCTCTCAGGTAGATATATTATATTGGCCACTCCCATTGAAGACTGCGTATCAAGTTTTTTCTGAAGAGTTACTGAATTTTTTATTATATGTAAAGGGGTCTTCAATAGGGACATAAATATTATATACCTATTTAAATAAAACACAGAATGATTGAGATATCGGGCTGAAATGTATTCCAGGTGTAGTACACTTGTTACATTTCGATTCTTTGGAGTTAATAGGCTTTCTGTTCGTCAGCATGAGTAATTGTTGTTCCGTTATCTTTTATGCTCCACTTAGGCACAGTGAAGTAAAAAACTAAGTAAAACCTACTAAAAAAAAAGTTTTGGTACACTTCACACAGGTACTTTGTTTTTGATAACGCGCCTGCTCCATTTGAAAGTATGAAATTTTTTTTTTGCGTCCGTGTTCGATCCTTGCGTTTCTATGTTTCAAGACACACAGCCTCTTCGTGGCGTCCCCTGGATAGCTGTCTGGCACCCGTCAAAGAGTTAACTAATGTGTGCGGCGGGCTTCTCCGTGGTCTTGAATGAATGGTTGTGCGTCGGTTTTGGAACCAACCACGTTATAATATTCCCCAATGAATCCTCAAATGAAGCCTCAGATAAGGGACCTCCATAACGTTGACAACTCCCGCAAACGCCCAAAGGACAATGATTTACGGATATGCACCTGGAATGTCCGAACCCTCTACAGGGAAGGTGCCTCTATCCAGCTGGTGGATGCTCTTCAAAGATATAGAGCTGACATCACCACTATACAGGAATTGCGATGGACGCGACAGGGTTGCTCCAAAAGAGCATCCTGTGATATCTTCTACAGCTGTCATGGGTCGAGACACGAATTTGGAGTTGGATTTGTGGTTGGGAAAAGACTGCGTCACCTAGTCTCGAGGTTAACGCTCGAGAACGAGCGCCTAGCCATTATCCGCATCAAGGTAAAAATAAAATTTCCAACTATCGACCAATCGCTAAGCTTTCCTGTATACCTAAGCTTTTCGAAAGCAATATTTATGATATAATGTTTTTCCATTGTAAACGGCAGATCAACAACAACTAACTTAGCACCCTGTGTGCATTGAAGGATGGCAAAGAAGTCGATGTATGTTATTGCTATCGACTTCAGTAAGGCTTTTGATAAAATTTCGCATGGTGTTATCTTTCTTAAACTCAACGCTTTAAGCTTTCAATCGGTGTTTATAAGATGGATAAAATCTTACCTGCAAAATCGGATGTCATATGTAGGTCTTCCACTTCTGAACCCTTTGGTGCCACCTTGATCCCTTGATTTTTGTCCTCACAATTAACGATGCAGATTGTATCAGCAAAAACTCTCAGCTATGCTGATGACATGCAAATTTACCGACAGATTCTAATACCCCTTGATTATCGCCTACTACAAGATGACTTGAATCATTTTTCAAAGTAGTGTGATACAAATTTTCTCGACCTCAATGTCAGTAAAAGTCAATGTCATAACATATTTCAGATAGCGAATTCCTTCACTGCCTAGGATATATTTTATACGCGATAACATTATCCTCCCTGTAATTTCGTTACGAGACTTGGGTATTATCTGTGATAAAAAACTAAATTTTCGTTCCCATATTGATAACGTTGTAAATAGGACCAAACCCATATGTCAATCTCTCTATTTTATATTTGTTAGGCCAATTCTTGAATATGCTAGCCAAGTCAGTTCTCCTTATTACCCATTCCCTTATTATTGAAGCAGTGCAACGCAGATTTATTCGGTTTGCCTTGCTCGGCATACCATGGTCTGATCACTTTAACTTGCCCCCATATAAGGATCGTCTAAAACCAAAGTACAGTCCCTTGAAATACGCCGAAAAATCGCCGGTACAGTATTTGTTCACCAATTATTAGTTGGAAACACTGACTGACCCGCGTTGCTCCAAACTATTTTTACTAACACCAACCCACGTAACCTTAGGTCTGGGCCTGCTTTTCGTCTTAATACTCATCGAACAGATTATGGGGGCAACGAACCAATGTCTAGAATGCTTCGAATAGCCAACGACATTCCAAATGTTTTTGACTTTCACCATAGCAAATTTAGCTTAAAGAATGCTCTGTATAAAGCCTACTTCCCTCCCTCCTCTTGCTTAAGCTGAATAAATAACAATATGTTGTTCCCATTCACCTTAAAAAATAAGTGAAAAAACCCTCCCCCTAAATTAAGTATAGATTTAAGTAATTTGCTCGCTTGTACTATGCTAAATAAATAAACTATGAAAGTGGTGTAACTCCATATTTTTAGAACTTGAAATTTTTGTGTGAAACTAACGGGATTTATTAGCATTTCTTGTATTATAAACTTTTATTATAACTCAAGGCGGCCTTTCATACATACGAGATGGCGGCACTTGTCCACTCAGGAAACTTAAAACCGCAAGTACTTAATTAATTTTCACAAAAACAGTGAAGTTCTTACTAAATGCATACTCTAACAATATGAAATTATACCACTATTACCTATACATATATTGACCGAAACACACTTACATACCATATATGATAAACAAATAAATACCTACGGCCTTTTGACAAAACAACCTCTTTTCTCATACGAGGTTTCATCTATTCTTTTCAATTTCATGAGAGTTTTCTGCTTTTATCTTCAAATCTGGCTAATTCTAGTATTTTTAGTTTAAGCTATAATTCTTGAACTAAACGGACTAGAGTATACAGAGATTGAAACAAAAGCGCGTACAATTTAGAAGAGAAGATGAAACCTTGTATGTCAAAAGAAGTTGTTGGTCAAAAATGTTTAAAAATACATTCCATATTTTCTATTCTTACCAATCTTACTAATCACAAAAACGTCAAAAATTTTTTTTTAAAATATGTTTATGCAGAAGTTGGAGCAAAACTAATGTCAAAATATGGATTGGCTGCCCTTTTGTTGGAAATGAAAAATGTTTATTTGAAGGTGTCAATTGATGACAGTAAGTTGAAAAAATTACATCGGTCAAATGACCACCTGCTGAGTTGATGCATATTTGTTCTCGTTTTATGGAATATTGAAATGTTGCTCGCAAAACATATGATTTCTTCTTCAAGTTGGCTTTCAACACTTGCAAGGTTTGTGATTGGTTGTGGTAGACCCGAGATTTCAAAAAGCCTGACGCCGTCAGATCTGGCGAAGCTGGCACGGAACTTCTTATGTCTTTACTTTGTTTGGAATATCCAAGGTCTTTTCGAGAAATCAACCTGATAGCCAGAAGGACATGGCTTTCCTTTTTGCCAAGTGAAATGTTAATATAACAAAACTTCTTTGTTATAATGTTTCTTACATCAAATTTATTGGCTTTGTTTGATCAGAAGCTGGCTGTGTTTGTAAAATAAAAAGTTTTGAGTTATGAAGGTGTAGTCGGGGCGGTAGGAACTAATTTCAATATCACAAGTAAGAGAAGCCTGATTGGATCCAACTGAAAACTCTTGAAAAGTTAAAACCCGTACTGTAAAACCAGTCTTTGAAATAGTATATTGAGATGAAGTTCGTTTGGAAGGAAAAAGGGCCAATCTGTAATTACGAGTTGTTGTATGTCTAAGGATTAGTGATTGGCCAATTGCCTTAACAATGGTAAAGTGAGAAATTTTCATTTAACTTCAGTATGCACACAAGTGGCATGTTTTTCTTTGATTTGCTCTGAATTAGAACTAAAAATTCTCTACTACCTACATACACATACATACATACATACAACTTCTAGCATTTTCACATTAATCCGACGTTTTGAAAAACAAATTTAATTAGAGTTACGCAAATTGTATTATTTTCTTTTGATTCTTATCCTCAAACTTATAATAATTTACAAAACAAATTGTTATGACCGTTGTTGATGCCTTTGGCGAAGTTTTGAAAGTTTCTGTGGAATTACGTTGCGTTTGCTTAACTCCTAGGTGGCAGGAGCAGGGGATCCCTAATCATTTTAGTTGATCTCATAAGCAGAGCTGGAAATTAAATTATGTTATCAGAATGTTAGTCTTTGTCCACGGTAAAATTATTGCAATTGTTTTCAAATACTACATCAAATAAAAATAAGTAGCGGAAAAAATATTTAATTAAATTTTCAATTGCAAATAAGACATCAGACTTAGCAGTTATATGCTGAGTAGTGGAAATGAGAAAAACAACAAATACAAGTAAGTATATAGAACAGAACTACCTCTAAGATCACTGATGAGGAATCGTGACTAATCATTAACCAAAAACTTAACGCATATAATTAACTATTAACGAATTAACTTACTTTCTTACTTATTTTCTGTCCAGTTCTGGTGTTTAGGGTATACAAATTAAATAGAAATTAATAATTATGGTCGCCGTGATGTAGTTGGCGGTGTGCTGGAGAGCTGCGCTGAGTTCCCGAGTTGAAACCTCGGCACAGGCAAAAACCAAAAAGCAGGAAAAACAGCAAAGCCTTACTTGGCGTTTCGAGAAGTTTAATGATTTTGTTCGTTGTAATTCTGTTCTATATTGTGAAACGAGCTCAATCTTCTTGATGCATATTTCGTTTTTTGTTTAAAGCATTTTAAAATAAAAAATTAAATTAAAATTAATGTAACTAAGTACATTGTTATACATATCTGTGCATCATGCATGATCTAGTTAAGTTAATCAAATATGAAACTTTGTACGAGTATGAACAAAGAAGCCTAAATACTCTTACAATTTGCTTCGGTGCGATATTTCTTTTAACAACTGAACTGATTCACTGAAAGATGTTAAAAATGTTTTTGTATGTCACATGAATAGTACTCCATTTGGAATAATGCACCCTACGTTGTAAATGGTGAGTAGGCACATCACATACATACATACATAGTATTGTATATATTTACGATACTACATATACAAAATACTACATATGTATACACAAAAAAAGTTGAACAGAAAAATTTAAATTTTGCAAAATGAAGAACATGAATTTTTCTAATATAAATTTTTAAAGCTTAATAAAAGGTCTTGTTATTAATGCTCTACTGTACTTGTATTGCTGTCTAAAAGGGGTTATTGAAACTGCATACAGTACACGGCCGTGTGTGTGTAAGTGCTGTCACTGACGTATGCAATCGAATGTGTGCATGTAGATATGCGAAACATTTTTTCAGGGTGTAGAAAATTTTCAGTATACTCATATTCAAATGTAATGTTTCAAAATGTCCGCAGGCGATTTTGTTCATATTCGTTAAAATTTGCAGATGCAGACAGATTCAAATTTGGTGCTTCTCCTGCAGTCCAAAACGCCAAACACACAGAAGACAGACAGACGGACAGATTTACAAACATCCAGACAAACACGTTACGAGCCAAGTTAGATGTTGCTCGGTTACTTGCTATCGTATCAAAGATGCGCAATGCGCATGCAGTAAAGAACAAGGAGTCTGCAATGTTGTTCGCTTAGCCGGGGGAGATACTCACTCGTATGTCCTCGACGTAGTTGGTGGATATTTTGCAGTTGCAGCAGGCGGATGTTTGCCAATATGGACTAAGGGCTTATGCACCTTTAATCCGCTCGTTGTGTTCAATTCCTTGTACGCGAACGAGGCAGCAATTTCCAACATCACATACATAGATATGCATATACATACATACATACATACATAGATACTTACGTATTCTCGTGTGTATGTAAGTATTTCATTGCATTGCTGTTTTAGCATTCATACGATACGATACTAGATCGATACGATCCGATCAGCGGAAATTTTTGCAGCTGTATTTATTCAGGAGTGTATTGTTCATTATGTACTACATATACATGTACATACATAAATAACATACATACATATGTACATACATATCCACTAGCGTTTTCCGAGATTGCGAAAGGGGGAGCGTTTAATCTTTTCCCGCTCTTCACTTTTCTTTTGATTCATGGGCAACAACCAAAATGTAGGATATTTATTTCCAAAGCTTTCCTCCCATTGGATCCGCTAGTGAACGAATCTCTAGCAAGTGCAAACAAGGAAATGAATGCATGGTATGCATGCAATGTAACCATAAAAGTTGCCAGAGTTTTCATATTTTTTTGTAACGAAAAACCTTATGAAGTTCAAACATTTCGCAAGAGTAAGTAACTTTTCCGCACATTAATGGACTGCAAATGCACTCATCGTTAACATTTTTCGAGCACATACTCGTACATAAAAGTACGATAAAAGATATACATACTGGTCGGCAATATATTTATATTCTACATACTCTGTATGCAGTGTTGTTTGTGACGCCCACATTTAGGCGTAGTAGGTACGATTCCGTCCGTCCGTCCTTGTACACGAGAACTCGAGTAAAACTTAGGCAATCTCAATCAAACTTGGTGGAGATATTAACTAAAATCGCGGTTACTCCCATACAATTTTAGAACAAACTCTAAGCAAATTAAACCAAATTCGGTATACTTTATTGAAACATATTATAGATTAACTTTTGTTTTAAAAAGATAAAAGGAACTACTTACGGTACAAAAACAACATAATTTGAAGTTAGGTTGATAAAAAAAATATTGGTGCAAAACCATCCAAATCTAACCCACCGTTGAATACAAAAACGGGTTTTATTACATAGGGTAGGGTATACAAATTTCGGGTTTGAGCTTAGCTTTCCATATACCTAGTTTATATAGATTTGTTCGTTTTATTTTTATAATCTTACTTATGTAGATATACATATATATTTATACATATATATATATACATATATAGTATACGTATATACGAGTATGTATGACCATAGGTAAGAGTTTGTGTACGACCGAATATTCGGCTTCGGCTTCGGTTCTTCCGCCTAAAAAAGCATACCATATTCCGCCACGGTAAAAATTTGAATAACGCAACACTATAAAAACAAATTTGCCAAAATGATTATAAGTTTATGTTCGATCTTTTCAATACGCCATGTTTTTAAATATACATATTTGTAGCATTTTGAAGTACGTATATACGAGTATATCAAAAAAAAAATATTCAACACAATTTCTTTAACTATTGTAAAGATGGATGAAATCATCTACTTTCTTGCCAAAGTGTTCATTAATTTATTGCCTTGTTTCTGCAATGGTTGCAATAAGATAATCGCAATTAACTTTTTGATAAATGTCGCTTTCTACATATTCTATACTGGCAGCATAGACAGACTGAATCATCTTTGTTGTTACATTGTTGACGTAAATAATTTTGTATTCATTTTAATTTAGAAAAACTGTGTTCGCCACTAGCTATCTTAATAGCTACAAAAAAAAACATTAGGAGCAAATAAATTTGTACGTAAAAAAATTCCAATACTTTTAAATGTATAGTTTTTGGCTTTACTATTAATTCAGACAGCATATTTAATTCGTGATGCATTTCGCAATCCTCAATGCCGCCGCTTTTATTTTCAGCGATAATTAAAGTTAGTTGTTAACATTTTTCGAGTATATCAAAATTTTTAGTTTTAAGCGACGCTATATAATATAGAAAAGAAAAATCTTAAACATCCTTTCAGGTGCAAAAACGACTCATATGAAAACATTGCTGTATAATAAGTAAATTCAAAGTGTTGTTTTAACATTACTTACATAGTTCTCTTGTCAGGTTTTTCTCATCGCTAAGTTCCTGGTCGATGACGATCGTACATAGTTGATGAAGTAGAAGGGGCATAGTAGTAAAAGGGGCATATTTCACAGTCGATCGCTTATAACTACAGGATCATACCATAGTATGGAAAATATGTAGGAAGTACAAAATATTTCCAAACTTTTTTGTTTGGAATTGAATTATTTAAAGAAATCATAACATAAGAACATAAGCAAACCAAGAATAATATGAAAAAAGATTTCGAAACGCGCTGAATGCATGAAACTTTAAGTTGTGATAAATAATTCTAGAAGCAATTGTAAGAAACTATTTTATTTCACTACTATTCTTACTACTTTTTTGTGCAACTATGAAATATAAATTTACTGAATGTGACAAAATCAAAAGATCTAAGAGACAGGAGTTCCTCTTCTTCGTTGAAATAGCTTCTAAAGTAATTGCTGTAAAAATTATTAACATCTAGGAATAGCCACAAATCGCAATATCAAAGGAAATAGTGAAGTGAATTAAAAAAAATTCGGTGCACACATTTGAAATATGTAGCTTAGAGAATATACGTAAAAATATTGGCAATTACCATACCTACGCCGACACAAGTGAAAAACAATAAAATAATAAAAATCAAATTCTATGCAAAAGCCATTAACGTTGAACGCAGAAAGGTGTTTTATTTCAGAGGGTCTTTAGGTAGAGTTGCCAATTGTATCAGAATTCGAAGGATGTCCCGGAATTCGGTTAACACGTAGTAAGCATGTATGGGACGCTAAATGTCCCGCATTATAAACAAAAATCTACTGTGGAATATTAACTCAAAATCTGATTAAATCACCTCATGTTCCTAGAGTACACTACTATTACCCATATCTCATACACACACTCTACTATTGGAATTCAGGTTCTTGATTAGTATTAATATTGTTACGATCTTCTAGTTTCTACTGTTTGTTTATTCTCAAAAACTAAAAAGGTCACACTCTATGTGTTATCAATTTGTGACTACTTATTTCCATTCAGCCACTTGTGCATGTGTCACTGAATATTAGTTGCTGTCATTCCATGGACATGAATATTCTAGTGTATTTCGTAGTTTCCAGATGATGCTGCGGCTTTTGTTATAATAATGAGTATTCTAGTGCATTTCGAAGTCGCAAGATGATGCTGTACTTTTTGTCGTTATTTAGCATAGCCACGAACATTTAGCAATGCCACGACGCTTGTCATTATCATATTCCTAGATCGTTACCTAGCTAACTGCGAATACATATAGGTACCTATACATACTACTTACATATGGTAAATAGGTTATTTTTAATGCAAATGTATTCGTACATGCATGAATACGAACGCTGTTGTTCTTGAAATATTGTCCCAATATATATTATTTTGAAGTCCTACAACTTTCATGCAAAGTGCTTCGTTATGAAAATTAAAATTTATTTTAAGGATTTCGATAGGTGAGTAAGGTGCAATTTGCTTCTCTTTTGTGTTATTATGGGGGGCATTTTTTCCAAATAAAGTGAGGCATTATTCAAAAAAGGAACAAAGAGTAGGATTACAGTACTCTTATCAACTACGCCAATACGAAAAAACTTTATGTGTCAATGTATGTTAAATTAAAAATTCCGCTATGAACCTCAATGATGTTTTAGTATAAGTTCATACATACATTTCAGTCAACATACTTTACTTTAGTTTTAATGGCACAATAGCCCATGGAGGGCCTAAGCCGAGCTTTTCGCATCCACTCATATTGTGCGTGTTATATATGTACATGAATGGAAGGGACCTAGGACCTACAGTTTAATGCCGAATCCGAACGGCGAAGTGAAAAGCTTTTCATAGGCAGTTTTTACTCTTGTAGGTTTGCCATTGCCTGCCAAGAGGTGGAGCCTCGTAGAAAAATTATTTTTTCTCCTTTTTGATTTTGCCTGTGCCGAGATTCGAACCCCGGACACTCTGCGTAGCAGTCCAACGCACTACCACTACACCACAGTTACCAATAATTTCAACATATATACATAATGCTGTTTAAACTCAAACCTTACTACCAATGCGATTTAAATTTAAATCGGGCCCGATAATTCTCACAAGAAATTAAATTTTTATAAAACAGAAATTAAGTAGGTAACAGTAATTATTTTACTAAATTTTAAAAAGTGATTGATTTGAAAACTGTTCCTACACAGTTACTTATATAAATTAATAATTATTTTTTTTGCTCAAGTAACAAATTTATTCTGTTCTTTCATTCGTTAGACTAGTGAAATTAGAGTATGCTGCAACAATATTATTTTTGTAACAATGCATCATTCCGAAAATGTTCGAGTGAAATTGTTTTCCCAAGGCCATCAGTATTCAAAAGTTGTTGCTGTAAGAATGCACTTTTGTTGGATAGTTCAATTGCAGCGCACTGTACTGTACTCTCGATCATAGCTATGGGCAGGCTTAATAAATTGTTCCAGAAGTGCTGTATAAAGCCCAGAGGAATAGAGCTCATCTTTATTTGATCAGCTAAATGCAATTACTTAAAGCAGGTGCGCAGTCAAAATGAGTAAATGGGTGCAGCGGTCAAGTAAAACGACAACATGTGCAAAATTGATGCGTTTGCTTATATAAGTATCGGCGGTTTTTTTTTACAGGCGCAAAACTTTAAATTGATATAAAACACAGAAATATGTTTTTAATATACATGGAGTTGGCTTTATTTTAAATATAATTTTTTAACATTAATGTTTTTTCCCATTGAGCCCAAATAGCGCAGTTACGGCAAATGGTTTCGACTGAATTTGTTCATTGTTAATTTCTTATGCGTAAAATGTCGACTAAAAATTTCATTACTGAGAAGTATTTCGCTCTTTACCATTTAATTGTGGAGAGAATCAAAACTATAGACGAAATATTTAGCAGCGAGATCAGAGTGCATCGGAGAAAGAGTCACTTGTCCAGTCTCATCGGTTTCAAAGCAAAGTATGTTTTGGAAGATGGTAAATACATATATGATTAAAATATTGTTATTCTAAATTAATGAATCAATCAATCAAATATATGTTCTATATTATTTACATTCATACTTATGTACATATGGTATAAGGACACAGAAAAAAATTTACAGGTTATACTCTCCTTCTTCTTTTTAAATATGCTTTTCACAGCGAATAAATAACAATAAACACAAATTCAGTTCAATATTCATTTCAATTAATAAATTCAGGGTTGCATCCGAGTTTTTGCTCAATTTCGATGTAAATTCGACGAAATTTCATTATTTTTACGGTTTCAGTTGACATTTATTTATTTAAATGCCGAAATTGAGCATCTCAACGTAGTTTCAAATGAAAGGACAAAATTACCGATTTGAGTTGAATGGGAATATGGTATAAGAAACATTGTATATATCCGAAATAATATTGATACCTAAAATCAAAAAAAAAAAAAAAATACACAATTCAATTAAAATCAAGCAACAAAAATCCATAAAAAATAATAGGTATTAATAGAAAAGAAACGGAAACAGACAGAAACGAATTAACATTTCAGAACGTCAGAGATGTGGCGTTCACAGGGTTGCCACCTGATATGTACCATTTTTATGTTGTACCAAAACATATTCAAATCTATTCTTTCATATTTTTGAAAAACTGTAAATATTGTAAATAAACTGTAACACTTTAGGGAAATTTGTAAGATTGCGTGCAGACCAAAAAATGGCAATATACGGATAAATCTGTCAATATGAAACTGCTGTTAGTCGATATAAAGCAGTAAGGTGAAAGTAGGTTTTAATGGCAGTACTTTCCTTTACACTATGCATACTATGCTCATAACACAAGAAACTTTACATATTTATTGTCTTATGATTTGCCTTCTGCAAGCATGTACTATGTACCCTTGATCCACAGTTTACACGGTTTTTTTAAATTGATTTTAATCTCTTTTCAAAATTAAAGATAAAGAAACATCTTCTGGTGTCACCTCAAATTGTTTGACACCATTAGGAACAGCGAAGCTAACTTGCCTTTTAATTTAACGATCAAAAAGCCAGAGGTGCGACCAAAAACAATAAAAGCAATAAATGATAAAATTTAACCAATATTATTGCAAAACAAAACAGTTGCTGTCGCGCAAATAAATTTTATTTCTTTAATTGTAATATTTTTTAATTGTATCAGGCAAAAGGAAAACGATTAGTTTCGACACACAAATTAAAATTCTAGATCGCCTTGCTCCAAAAGGCTTTAACGAAGCTTTGTGTTACTTTGAGTTTTAATAATATTATTTTATGTTGTGTCTAATTGCTTTAATTAAGTATATACTGAAAACAAATCTTCTTTTTGACAATAAAATAATATTAAAAAGCTAGTTTTTAAAAATAAAGAGATAAAAAAAGTATAAATTTTCTTTACTTGGAACACATTACAGGTTTTTATATAAAATCCATGTCGGTTTTTACACGGTATCTAATTGTGCGGTTTTTTCAGTAAAGAGGAGCACGTGTATGTATAGTATGTATGAATGTAAAAGTGGATTAAAATGCAAAAAGGACTTACGTATGTTGTAATTATATGTAAATATACGATACAAAATTATAACTTTAGAAGAACTCGCATTCGCACACTTGCAGACATTTACTTCACTTTGTGTGGACATCACTTGAAAGTGAACGAGAGGACGACGATTGTGACTTGATCACGGCAGTGAAACGCTCCATTAGGCTATAAAACATGATGAATGCTGCATTGCGTGAGGCGCCTTTTTTGGTCGATCAAAGTTAATTTCAATGTGAGAAAATTATCAGTGCGTTGGAGTGGAAATGGCACACACTTACACATTCATACATATGTACAAACATAAATGCGTCGCATACATACATATATACATGTATGCGTACATATCTGAGTCGATGTTACTCGCTATATTTGCTTGCAACGCTATAAAAGCATCACACGCTCCAGACTGATCGTTACGAAATATAAATTGGACAATGAAATCATTAAAGTGGTTGTTAATTGCTGGCAGTAGCGGATCCGGGATTGCAGAAGAAGATTGAATGTTACTAAAACTCTGAGGGAAGGTGGTTGACCCGAATTCTTCGCAGCCATTGCTGTTCTAAAGAGTACAGATTAAAAATATAATCGCAGATATCAATAGTTTCATAAATGAAACTGCAATTGTTTTACGAATACCTAACACTGGTCGGATTCCAGAAATTTTTTGATAGGCTTTTTATCGCTGAACACCATTTTGAACATAAAATGTTTCCATCGTATCATGTTTTTGAGAAAATCGGGGTCAATAAGTCAAAGCCACGTTTTTGGGCATTTTTAACCTATCATGTCAGGTACGCCAATTAGAGCCTTAATTGAGACCTGCGCTTTTACCAAAACTATGGAAAGCTGAACTGATTCAATGGTCACTATTCGTGTATGCACCATTTGGCAGAATAATGAGGTCTATTATGGACCTAGCTCTACCCGTATCGAAGGTGTCACATATGTGCCGAATGGATTTAAAAGTTCCAACTCTAAAGCACAAGGCTCTCGAGGGGTATATTGCCACGTCGCTACCTCATGTTGTGGACCATGCATAAAAGTCGTCGCCTATCAAAAGTGGGTACCTTCAAGGCGCATCTTCCACCAATGCCATCATCATAGCTTCAAATGCTTAAACGCTGCTACTAGGTGGAGCGTACCAGCTGAAAAAGTAGATGCCACCTAACTCTGAAGTCCTCTTTAGCGATAGTCATTCTTGGCGGTTCCTAGCGTCCAAATGGATTCCTTGGTCACCGAGTCGGATGCCCAGCAATGTCCACCTAAGATGGAATTCTGCTCCTCGCAGGAGATCCTGCGCCTTCTCGCAATGGTTGAAGTTCAGATTTAATATTTTCACGATCTCAAGTCTATCTATCTATAATAAGGTGTATGTATTACCTCTCACACTCTGTATATTCACTTGGACTGTCAATCTGTTACTGTTTCCTTTTCGCTGCTTTCTGCCGTATTTATACAAAGTGATGTGTCACTAAATATTTGTTAAGATGGCCTCGAACAATCTTTATGCCAGTTAGCATGGCCACGAACAATTTAGAAATTTCCCAGTATTTAGTTGATGTTAAGATTTATACCACAGTAGATGGCGATTGTTATTACATATTATAATCGTGGATCGTGTTCTAGCTTTAATTCTATATCATAAAAAAGATGAGGTGAGTTTTCGTAATGCATACGCATGTTGTTGTTCTAGAAATATCGTCACAATATTGAGAAACAAAAATTCTATGTTACACATATTTACCTCTTTCATGCAACTCTGTACAACATTGGTACTTACTAATTATAAATCACAATTTCTTATAATAATAACTAAAACTAATGGTTGTTTTCAAAGACACTATATAATCCCATATCACAATGGCAGCAGTTGCTGCAGGAGCAAATAAGATAAACTTTTTCTGCTCTGTTGAATGTGCGCAAATCTGGCTCAAATTACCACAATCTCACTCTTTTGTTTTTTTTTATTTTAGCCTATGTATGTACATGCCATATATGGGATACAACATCAACTGTGTGACAAATAAATTGATAGAGATACCTACTAAAGGAAAAAATTTGTCAAACTGATTTTATTGAAATAAAACTTATTTTACTATTGTTTATCATTAAATAGAAAAGACCTGTTTTTTCTTTCGTTATAATTTTCGAATCGGTTGGTTGCATAACTGAATACATTCAATAAACTGAATGCATCCTCACGAAAACGTTGCATATGCACAATATGGAACTTAGTTCCATTTACGAGCAAGACCACACTCAGAGATTTATTTGGGGTCATTTTTCAGTACATATGTCTCTCATAACATGCCTTTTCCTAGCTATTTCTCTTGTGATAGAACACATTATTCGAAACTATCATTAATCAAATTTTTGATTGATATCAAAATCATATGCAATAATATAATATATGGAAACTGATTTAATAACAAAAGTCGTAAATAAACTAAGGCTGTCTAAAGGAATTTAACTCAGAAAATACAGAAACCATAAGCAACAACGATTTAGTTTGATACAGTATCCAATTAAGTGCGAATTAAACTATCATGTGCTCTAACTAACAGGTCAAGAAAGCAAAGCAAATTTGAATTTCATATCCATATGTGCAACGTATGTACATACATATGTATAAAAATATGTATGTATAACGGCAATACATGCGATGGACCCTCGGAAATGATTTATATGTTCATATATCTAGATCACTATCGTCATCGTCGTTATACGGTTACGAGTGTTGCGGGTAGAACGAACATTATTTTGTGCATTTATTTTGTTGCAGCAAATTCACAGCCACTAATAACAGGTTTGGCATCCTCGTAAAATATTTACTCTTTTACACATGGACGTATGAATGCATAATCTTATATTATGTATAGTATGCAGATTAAATTAAAACTACTTTCATCAAAAAGAAGGGCGGTTATACAAATGGATAAAATAACAAAAAATTTTATTTCTTTTTTTTTGACGAAATTTTAAATTTTGTATGCATTGAAAATCCATTTTGGAAAAGAATTTCTCTCAGTCCTTGGAAATCTATTTCGAAGAAAATGATAAAATAAAAACGTAGTAAAACCAAAATTACCGTACTAAAGTTCGAATTTTTGGTCACAAAATATTTTTGAAATTTTTTTACCTAGTGTAATTAATATCGGCAACTAAAAGAAATATCCCACATTTCGGGGGCGGTCAAAATGTCATTCTAAATACGGCCTTATCCAGTACAATAGAATTAATATGAAAATATGCCAACAATATTGGGTCCGCGGTTGCTACTCACAAGCCTGTCATGTAGTTGATGGTGTCGATCTTGCTCCACCAGTTCCAAATTTCATTGGCTTTTTTAGTGACTTTAGCGAGGTGCATCTTTGATATCGAAAATTCCTGGTACCAACACTAAAAACCACGGGTACTTTTATCTTACCTGAGAAATATTTGTGCAAATGCGTGCCTACATACAAGATAAGTAGAAAGTCAAACCAATAGATCTTTGTAAAGACTACTTTCTTTCAACCTACAGCAGAAACCGATGTTGCCTGTGTTCAATGAAATTGCGTCAAAAAATACTGCAGTTTTAAGAACCGTTAACATATTGCAGAATCGACAAATTTAAATGGCAAACCCAATGCAAATATCTAATGGCATGAAACGAAACAGTTCAAAGTAGAAATTAAATTAAAACAAACACAAATATGTATATAGTTTCCGCGGACAGTTTTAATTAAACCTTACTCGTCTGTTGTGAAAAAGAAACAGTTTGCCATTTTCCGCCATTTTTTGTTCTCTGAAACTCCTTAGCTACTTCGTCTACTGGTCTGCTTCGCTCCAAGCTCCCTAAAATGCGAAAATTTTTGTAATGCCTTCGCATTCCCATACTTACTTTCATATGCACATTTACATATGTATGTATACATATCTTCACATATGTATGTATATGTACAGGGTGGGGAAAAATAAATGTGATAACGTAAATTGGCTGTAATTTAGTTAGAAATAAATAAAATTGGGCTCTGTTCCAGTCCCGCATTTTGGCTCAAAATTGGTGATTGGTTATTCGATAGTGTGCATCGCTCCATTGGTTGTTGTCAACTAATTCTCCACAACATAAATGTCAAAGCACAATGACATTTGGCCATTTGCTTCTTTATGGCACATTCACATTCTGACATTACTTTTACAACACCTTGCACTTAATATGTACATTTAAAATTACGATTTTTTCATTTTAAAATTTTTTCTTTATACATATGTATTTATCATTTACATAATAGTGTGATATCTGAAGCAGAGAATTGAAACGACTACTGCTAGAAGGTATCCGCTTCAAAATGCGTGATAATTTAGTGCGTAGTGTGGCAACAAATCTAGCATGTTATGCAAATCTTTCCAACTCCGTCGGCAGAAATGACTACGGATGCGTTTCTGTATCAAGATTGTATAAGTAGCGCGTAATATTTATGCGTAGAAATAATATTAATACATAGTATATCTTGTACTTGTTTCGTAAATTTGGGCATGTACACGCATGTGTATGAATGGACGGGGGAGGAGGGGAGGAAATTGCACCACTCAAATGCCTTTTGAGATCATATTTACTTTTTGTAGTCCTATTAAACAGAAAAAATACTCAAAATCGTTAATACTACTTCCATTACTAGAAGTTTCTGGGCTGTTTTCAATGGCACTCTCAAAATCGCATTCTCGAAAGAATTAATTTTATTTATTGCATAAACTGAACTTAATTTTGGAGATAAAGGTGTACTGCAGGAATAGCATCACACAGGGTGCCTTAAGTTAATTCTACACGGCACTACCCCTTGGAATAACCTCTTAAGAAAGTTAAATATCTATGCTCCAAATTGAAAAGATCACGCAGATAATGTTGTCCTATCCCCATGATCAATAGTTCACAACCATGACAAGAAAGCTTTAATTTTAATGTACGATAATATTTACTTTATTTATAATAAAATATACTTCTTTTTCTTACATATTATGTATTAAAACCTAAAATATGCACTTTATTAAATATGGAAAAAGTAAGCAGTTTGTCAATCATCTCATTAATTTTTCAATTTGTACTTTATCCTTTTTTACAAAACAATGTAAAAAAAACATATTTTTTTAAATTATCTTTTATATTTTATATATTAGTAATAAAAAATGCTATTTTTTAGTAAAAACTAAATAAAAGCAACTAATTCTTGTAATAGTAATTCTCTGTTAACTCATATCGATTACTGAAACACAAAGACTTACCACTAAAATAAATGATGAGGAACCATGGCTGGTTCCGAAGAAACGATCGTCTGATCTGCCTGTTCTATATATTATACATTGTTGTTTTCCGTTCTATGGCAAACCTAACGTTCTATAAGCGTGTTTAATACATTGGATATAATCTCACAAGACAAACTTCGGAAAAAACAACTTTTCCAAAGTAAAAAACAAATCTAATGAAACTAAACACAACATACAATAACATTATTAAACCTCAAAGTTACACAAAGCTTCGTTAAGCCCTTTTGGAGCCATGCGATCTAGAATTTTAATTTGTGTGTCGAAACTAATCGTTTTCCTTTTGCCTTATACAATTAAAAAATATTACAATTAAAGAAATAAATCAAAATAGGAAATAAAAATATTGATCTACGAGGGTAGATCAATAAGTACCCGTGTTAGGAATGAAGAGGCAAGTTTTTCACAATTTTTTTTTCTATTTTTCAACGTAATCTCCTTTTAGTACAATACACTTTTCCCAACGTTTCTGCCATTTCTTTAAACCCTCTAATACGATTTTTCAAACTGTTCAAAATACGCTTCTGTCAAGACGATAACCTCCTCGTTTGAGCTGAATTGTTTTCCCCCGAGCCAAGTTTTCATGTTGCGGAACAGAAAGAAGTCGCAGGGAGCCAAGTCGGGCGAGTACGGTGGGTGCGGCAGCAATTTGTAGTTCAATTCATGCAATTTGGCCACGACAATTCCGTATCCGCTTGTTGTCCACCGTAAGCAATAGCGGCACCCATCGGGCCGACACCTTTCTCATTCCTAACCTATCATGTAAAATATTAATTACCGTTCCGTACGACACTCCTACGGCCTGTGCTACTTCGCGCACTTTCGTTCGGCGATCAGCGAGTATCATATCGCGGATCTTTTCAACGATTTCCTCGGTAACCACGTTTGCCCGGGGCCTGGGCGCTCCTCATCAAAAACAGGTGTACAACCACGTTTAAATTCGTTGAACCAATATCTTACGGTTGTCATAGAGGGTGAAGTATCCCCATAGACAGCATCCCACTTCGCTTTCATTTCTTCGCATGTTTTTCCATCCAAAAATAAAAAGCGAACGGATCGATATTGTTCTTTTTCCATTTTATCGCGAAATACGAAACACTTGTGGTAATAATGGCTGGAAAATAAAAACTAACCTATGAATCAGTTTGAAATTTAGTGTGGTGTCGTGTGACAGATGGCAGTATACGACGGTAATGCCAACTTCCCTCAGCAACGTCATCTGTCTTCACACATGGGTACTTATTGATCTACCCTCGTATATATCTCGTCGCTTGAGAATTATAATAGTCCAAATGCCATTTGATTAGTTTCGAGTAAATCGAATTTGAATTTTGAAAGGAAAACTTTTTCGACTGGTTCATAAATTTTTTGATAGATATAAATTATTTAAAAAATTCATAATATATTTTTCTAACAATCTGATATTATTTAATGGACATTTAAATTACATTTATTTATATTTTGAATAATCATGTCATTATCAATTGTGTGACATGGACTCAAACGTAGTGGATATGGAACCATATAAGAAAAAACAGTTTTTAATATTATATTTAGGTGATTCACAAGTTGTCGTATCATGTCGTATTGTGATAATGTTTTAAAATTTTGTATGAAAAATGTGGGAATTTATGGGAAATTATGATTAAAAGGAAATAAGTCAAAAAATGTTGGGTATGAACAACTTAACACTCAATATATCAAAAACGGTAGGATACTATATATTGAAAAACGGATAAAAATAAGAATTAAGATCATTGTTTTGGCATAAAGTCGTAGAATTAAGACATTTATCTGAAACTTTACACATAAATATACTTCTGATACCATATTTATAAAAATACATATGTATCTACAAAAGTTTCGCAGATATAAATCTGAAATTGAATATGTAAGTAGTTGCATATGAACCTCACTAGCAGGTTGTAAGGGTGAGGTTTGGGGTGCAAATATTTTATACTTCATATTATTTATAATTCATATAATTTATAATTTATCATTGTTATTAAGAAACAAATTTCGTATTTTTTTTCTGATGTCTTCTTTTTTCCAAACTTAGTTGCTTGTTATAATATTAATTTTCTTAAAGAACCCAGTCAAAAACAACACCCGCTATTACGACCACTTTCTAGCCAGACTGTAAGCATTTCTTGATGTTGAAATTCGCATATCTTTAAATTCATCACAAACAAGCAAAATTACATCACATTAAAGATCAGATTATTTCCTTTCACCCAATATTAAATTTAGGAGTAATATGGAAACATCCACACAACCTTTATTGCTGGGAATGAAAAATGAAAGAAATTTATTACTTTTCCAATTCCATTAAATAATTGAAATTGTAATTTTCACAATTCCATTACAAGGAACTGTAATTGAAATTTTCGTTCGCGATGCTGATTGTAGAAATCTCGGTACCAGCAAAACAATTCCTACACACGGCACCACCTCTTGCCAGGCAATGGCAAACCTCCAACAGTAACAATTGCCTAAAAAAGCTTTTCCATCCGCCTTTTGGATTCGGCATAGAACTGTAGATCCCTTCCATTCATTTGCAAATATAACACGCATAGCATGAGTAAGAACTTATTTGTTTACGGTGGTCATTTGGTCATTTCCAGAATTAGCGGTTTTGTCCATGCCAGGTGGCAAAAAACGGTCAAAACCATTCAGTTACTACCTTTACTTACTTACTTACTTTTGATGGCACAACAGCCCATGGAGGGCCTAGGCCGAGCTTTTCGCATCCACTCATGTTGTGCGTGTTATATTTGTACATGAATGGAAGGGACCTACAGTTTAAAGCCGAATCCGAACGGCGAAGGAAAAGCTTTTCATAGCAATTTTTACTCTTGTAGGTTTGCCATTGCCTGACAAGAGGTGGTGCCGTGTAGAAAAATTATTTTTTCTACTTTTTTTGATTTTGCCTGTGCCGAGATTCGAACCCCGGACACTCTGCGTAGCAGTCCAACGCACTACCACTACGCCACAGCGGCCACTACCTTTAGATAGTTGAAATCACTCTATAGGGCACATAACTAAACTAAATTTCTTAGGTACAAAGTCAAGAAAGGAAAAATAGAATGTCAGAAAGTCATTAAATATACCTAAGTATCAAACTTTTTATTTTTTAGCTTTTACATCTTATTAGTGTATTAGTGTATTGTGTATTGATAATAAGAATAAAGTTTATTTATCATAATAAGCAACTAAGTATAAGTGAAAATCAAGGGACATCTTAGTTACAATTCACTGTTATTTTATCGGAAATACTTTGTATGTATAATAATTTTCTTTTTTTAATGATTCTTTTTTTTTGTTTTTTATGTTATTGATGATTTACTCTTTTTTACAACGTCAACCTTGCGCACCATATAACATTAACCCCTAAATGCCCAAAGTATCCTTTAAAGATACGACGAGAAACTGACTTATCATCATTATTTTATGTAAATTTAATACCAAATCGATACACGTTTCTCATTCCATTACCAGTAAAATACCAATGTATTTTTAACTTCACTATCCAAAAACTGAAAATTTTTACACACATATTTTTAGGAAATAAAAGGGTTAATTTAATTTTAAGTTTCAGCTCTACGTTTTCTCGGCGCACATTTGAGCACATTCTGGGTTTGTTTCTTACCAAACTGTTCACCTTCTTTCATTATTAACAGTTCACAGTAGTATCTTATGGGTTTATTTCTATGTACATACAAATTTAAGACAAAATGCTAGTTCTACCTAACAGATATGATTATACGCAGTTTCTATGCGGGATTGTTGTTGTTTTTCCAAGCAATTATTAAATAACTAAAAACAAGTAGCAAATAAAACACAGTTAATTTACATTATATACACTAAAGGCAAACCACTTTTGTTTACATATGAAGCTGGCTGACACATTTTACTTTGGAAATAGTTGAAATGAACGTGATTACGTTAAATGCACCCTACGGCCAGTAAGATGTGAAGCAAATTATTTTTTCTTCTTTTAATGGCACAATGCAGATCTTTCCGCATCCACGTGTGCGTGTTTGCCGAATCCGAAAGGCGAAGTTAAAAGCTTTTCATAGGCAATTTTTACTTTTGTCGTTTACCATTGGTGCCGTGTTAAAAAACTGCTTTTCTACTTTTTGGTTTTGCCTGTGCCGAGATTTGAACCCCGGACGCTCTGCATATCAGGCCAGCGCACTACCAATTACGCTGCATCGACCGTGAAGGCAAATATGGGAACTAAATATAATATACTTATGTATGTAGTAAAAAACAGTAACAGCCTAAGTCGACTTGAGATCAAAATATATATATATATGATAAATTTGTAAAAGTACTAAATTTTGAGACAAAACGTACTTTGCAATACCAAAATATACGTAATATAAAATAGCGTTGCATTTTATTATATTTACCTATTGACTTACAAATGTCGCTACTTCTCCTACTCAACTGCATATGGATCTCCATTTTTGGCAAAATTTAGTTTTCTTGTTCAACTTAAGTAAATACATGAATTGTGCATTGTGTTGATGGGAAGGAATATTGATAGGTGGGTGGAAGAAGGAGGGAGAATTCTAGAGGGAATGCAATCACTGGACACCGATAAAGAGATAGACAGACATTGAACAAAAGTAATTAGGGTGAATCCGTCCACTTTCGGATATTTTTAACAAATGGTTATTCGGTAAGTGTCCATTGCGCCTTTTCACAAAAATTGTAACGGAGAGAAAAGGGTCGGCCCTTGTGCTATTTAAATTTCAATCGACAATTAATACACAAATTTCATTTTCATCACTCAAAATTAAACTTTGTTTATATTGCATTTTGATGCTCAAATTCGATTTATGTAACTACATACTGTAAAATTGACACTTCAAAATCAGATAGCAATAAATTCATTGCGGGTTTTCATGAATAAATATAAGGAAAAATAAACCTGTTCTAAAATCTTGTATAGACCGCGGTTATGTTGGTATTCGCTGTTCGGCGGACACATGTAATTTTTCTCTCGAGCTCGGTCTGGTGGTTACATTGAGAAGTTCTACTACGTTGCAGAGTTACTTTTGCTTGAAATGTATTTTTTTTTTTAATTATTTCTGCGCAGTGACAATACTAAATGGTATAAAAACAAACTTTAAACAATTTTATCAAGATGTAGAGTGAAGTTAATAAGACCATTTGAATCACATCGTGAATACCGCTAATATGATGAAAATAATGTTTTGCATGTTTTCGTACTATTTTACATAAATTTTTTTTCTTTTTTGGAAAAAATAGCTTATTGCAACCCTGTTTTCTCGGCAATTTCATAGCGTTCGCCGAACAAAATGTGTAAATAACCACGGCCCTACAATTCCACTATGCGCGATCACAATGGCATTCTAAAAGAATTCATTAACAATGATAAAGCTCAAATATTCGAAAGAGTCTTGCACAACCAAAAACGTAAATACTTCAAAACAAAAAGTGGTATACTCGTGCCTTAATATGAAAATTGTACACAAAGGTACAATTGTACCCTCAATCGCAGCACTGACCCCAGATCTAGGATAGGTTGCCGCAATTCATGGTCCTAATTGTGATCCTCAGCAGTATTAACAGCTCCTAGCGCGCAATTTGGCAGCAATAAAGAGTCACTTACTTAATGTGAAACCACCACCGACACTTCTCATATTCAGGGTGGACAATTTATAATTTGGAATTTGATTTTGGTGTAAATAAGAAACGAATAATGTTTTTTCAATGTGGTTTTTATTATTCGGACGTACATAAAATCCTGCCGGTTAATTGTGGAACACTATTTCATTCAAATGACTTCCACGGCTGGCCTTGCAGTAGCCCATACGTTCAACCCAATTTTTCAGTACATTTTCGTTTGTATGTAGCTGTACTTGATCGATGGCTGCACAAATTTCACCCTTAAGAGTCTCAATCGTTGCTGGATGGTTAGCGTAACACTTATGTTTAACGGCTTCCAACAAATAACAGTCCAACGAAGTCAAATCGTAACTGCGAAGTGGCCAATGCACATCACCAAAACGGCTAATAACGCGATTTTCTAACATCTCACGCAAAAGATCGATTGTAGCATATTGATGTTTTCTTCAATTGCAATTATATAATTATCTTATCTGCTGTTGTTGCGAAAGTGTCAACCTAGCTTTGAAAATAAGATTTTATATACAAACTAATAAAAAAAATTTTAATATGAAAATTTTTTATGAAAAACTGAAGATGCCGGCATGCTCAGCGTAATCGAATCAAGTATATGTATATTTAAGATCCACTATCAAATCTCTTGCGCTTAATTGGCAGCGTAATTTTTTAGGGGTACAATTTTTTTTAATTTACAAAGTAAGTTACAGAGACCAATTACTCCAATTGTATGTCACTTACTTTTTAAAGAAAGAAAAAAATCCATTGTGTATTGTGTATTTCTCCACCACAAATAAAATGTCATTGCTTTTAACGCACTACCTAACTAACGAACATTCAGATCGAGCGTAAGGTGCTTTCCTTTCCTAAAGTACCTATAAGTAGATTTGGCGTAAAGCGTTGCCACCTAGCCAAACCAACATTTGCTTTAATGAGGATTGCACTTGACACGTACGAATACATGTTCACTGCACTTAAACAATTTCAATAGACGCTTCAAAACAATTGTTTTGATAATCATGTGTATAAAGGAGATTTATCTAACCCCTCGTTAATAAGAAAAATCGTTTGCACAAACCATATAAATTAACGATTTTGTTGCACATAATTAAAAACATTAGTGAACCTAATTCATTTTTTATCATTCTACTTACACAATAATGTATTGCGAAACATTTATTTTATTTCAAGTCTACTTTATTTTAACAGTTAGGGCAAGTTAAAAACTGAAGCAGTTCCGCATTTTTATGAACATATAAACATACATTTGTAGTATGCAGGTATTTAATTAATGGCACAACAGCCCATGGAGGGCCTCATGTTGTGCATGTTTTATATTTGCACATGAATGGAAGAGACTTTAGCTTTATGCCGAATCCGAACGGAAGCTTTTCATAAGCAATTTTTACTCTTGTAGGTTTGCCATTAGCTTGTAGACAAATTGATTTTTTTATACTTTTTGATTTTATCTGTGACGAGATACGAACCCCGGACACTCTGCGTAACAGTCCAACGCACTACCATTACGCCACAGCGACCACAAGTAAAGTTTTATCCGACTAAGTTTTAGGTGGAAAAAAAAATTTCTCACAAACAATTCTTTAAACAATTTTTTTTTACAAATTATACAAATTATTGCATTTGACTTTTGGAATTTTGCATCCATACCGCATCCGATTTATTTATTTATTTACATACATACCGGGGTCGATCAATAAGTACCCATGTGTGAAGACAGGTGGCGTTGCTGAGGGAAGTTGGCATTACCGTCGTGTCAGACGACACCACACTAAATTTCAAACTGATTCATAGGTTAGTTTTTATTCTTCGCCGTTCGGCATAAAACTGCAGGTCCCTTCCATTCATGTACAAATCTAACACGCAAAACATGAGTGGATGCGAAAAGCTTGACCTTTGGCGCTACATGCGGTCACAGTCGACACTGATAGAACTGAAGTTCATTGTGGTAAAGGCATAAGTAACACTTGCCACAATGGCTGTCTATGGCTTTATCGGTGTCCTCTGTTATTGCATTCCCTCTCTCATTCACCCTCCTTCTTCCACCCGCCTATCAATCTTCTTTCCATTCAACACAATGCTTTGCATTCATAGGGGTACACCCTGTGTGTTGGATATATCAATACAAAAAAAAAAAAAAATTGGTTAGTTTTTATTTGGCAGCCATTAGTATCAAACGTGTTTCGTTGAAGGAGACACTGCCCCATTTGTCTAGGAAAAAAGTGCTGTTTCACCACGATAACGCACCAGCACATTCATTTGGAATTGTCGTGGCCAAATTGCATGAATTGAACCACGAATTGCTGCCGCACCCACCGTACTCGACTTGTACTAAAAGGAGATTACGTTGAAAAAAGGAAAAAAAAATTGTGAAAAACTTGATTCTTCATTCCTAACACGGGTACTTTTTGATCGACATACTACATACATACATACATATAACCTTCGGGATAGGTATACCGTTTTGTGTGTACAAACCGCAATTTCTCGGTTTAGAAAACGTAACTCTCACGTCTGATCCAGCCACCTCCTCACCCCGCTTCATACTTGGTTGCCTCGATTAATTGAGGTCGCAACCGGAAAGCAACAGTTTTCAGCGCGATTATTACGAACGGCTGAAAACACCACACCACGGAAGACTCTTTCCTTAAGGTAAAGTGTTATTGTGACCTGTGCTGAACTATAGCACCTCTAGCGGAGACTCCTGAATAACTGGCCACCTTCAGGAGTCACTAAGACCTTACGGTGGGAAGGGGCGCTGTCATAACGGACATATTTCCCCATAATTGAATTTGGCGTTTGAAGTTGCGTAATGCCGCCGTAAGAAAAATATAGCAATCCACAACAAACAACCAATTTCGGATAACGTTAACAACATGAACATATTTTTTGTTAGATAGGGGACACCGGGGTAATTCTGGACACGTTTTGGTTATTTTACCATAAAATGCCTAATTTGAAATTCAAACAGACTTTACCATTAGAAAGAGTAAGTGCATAATTCAAAATTCACAAGAGAGTGTGTCTTGATCGATTTGAAGTCAGACCTCTGTTACGGGGTAATTCTAGACACGACGGGGTAATTATAGACACAAAAGAGTAATTTTGGGGAGTTTGTTTTTGTTATTTTCAAACATGAAAAAATTTTATTCAAAATACCGCATTTCAATGCGGCCAATAAACTTTCTAAATTTTGAGCAGATTTATCGGTTTTACGCACATAGTTTTGTGGCATGATGACTAAAAATCGAAAAACCAACATATTTTTCATGGAACGAGTGTCAAAAGAACTAATAAGACTTTTTAATTTAAATTTCGCGCGGAACCCCATTTATCAAAATATTATTTTTTTAAGGTTGGTATGACTGTCGGTGACATCTGTGCCAAATGTCACATCAAAATAATCATTAGTGTTTAGTATACGCTTGTCTTTCTGAAGTACAAAAAGTGCATTCGGCGATTTTCACAATAAGTGAAATTATTCAACAAAGAAGTTCCATTAAATTTTGTGTGCGAAATCAAATTTCTGGTGCCGAAACGTTCAGAATGTTGCAAAAGGCCTTCGGTGATAATTGTATGTCGCGAGCAAGTGTTTTTGATTGGTACAAATTGTTCAAAGATGGTCGAGAACGCGTTGAGGACTAACCACGTCCAGGACGGCCATCAACATCAACTGATGATCAACACGTCAATAAAATCAAGGAATTGGTGCTCGAGAATCGACGATTAACAGTCAGAGACCTTACTGGCATCGTTGGAATATCGGAAGGATCAGTGAAAACCATTTTAAAACATCATTTGGGCCTAAGAAGAGTGAATGCACGATTGGTTCCAAAATCACTGCATTGGTTTTACGAGACCATTTCGCTAAAAATTCGACTGATATCGTTCCGCAACCACCTTATTCGCCTGACTTAGCACCGTGTGACTTTTGGCTATTTTCTAAACTCAAAAAAACGCTTCGTGGGCACCGTTTTGAGTCAAATGAAGACATTAAAAATGAATCGCTAAGCGCATTGAAGGCTATTGCGGAAATTGACTTTAACAAATGTTTCGAGAATTGGAAAAAACGTTGGCACAAGTGTATTGGGGCCGGGGGTATTACTTTGAAGGGGACGAAATAGATTTGGAAGAATGAATAAAAAAATTTGAAATTATGAACAAAGTCTTACTAACTTTTGCCCACAGTAGTATATAAATAGTTACTTCAAAAATTTCATATGCAATTGACTTTTTCACTTTGTGGCTTACTTATTATGTTTTACTATAATAATCCTATCATACGAGTGTAAGCACGCTTGTAATCTTAGTACGTACACATTAAAAACTGAACTATTTAGAGTAATGATTTTATTTAAAGAAAAGTAAATAAAACACAACATTAGATTTGTAAAATCTTCTGGCTGTTTTCTTAATTTGTTCCGTTAAAATTCGGGATCCCGGGACTAGAACTTCTGATTCGCTTTGTTGTTTTTAATTAAGAGCTTAAGAGGTAAATGGTTAAATTTAGGAATTTTTGAATAGTCTATAAGAGTACGTCTTAAGTTACGAATAAGTATTGAGTGATCTCTATTTTATACACTAAGTACAATATATTTAAAGGATAATATATGGTACAGGCAAACTTTGCTGTGCCCAATTTGTGAAATTTTTTAATAAAAAAAATATATTTTGACGTTAATAAAACATATTTTAAAATACATACTTTATTGTCATACCAAAATTGTGTACAATGTTTTTGTCTCTCCATTTTCGGCAGCAGGCTACATACTGATGTCCGTGGGAGGAACATGAGTTTTTCAAATCAAACCACATATTTGCATGACTGGCTTAATTTTTTTTTTAGTAATTTTGATTCTGCATCTTCTCTTGGAATTAATTATTCCAATGGTTCTGGTGGGGGATTTAATGCTAGTATTCTCAAGATGAACAACACTTCCCGAAGGTTTAATTTTTAAATTTTAAAGCGTGGGAAAAAATGAATTCTTTACCAATCATAACTTTAGCAAGAGCAGAATATTCAGTCTCATGTTTAAAGCAATGTGATTAAATGATGATAATGTTGGTGTTGTTGTTCCCCACTTTCTGTTTTGCACGTTTCTCTGCCAAATGTGTTGCTGCTCTTCCTCGGCATTGTACTCGTTGTTGTGGTGTTCATTTGTCGAGAACTTCGGCCGATGTGTACACGGCCAATTTAATTTAGTCAATTACTCTTAATTAATTGACAACAATAACATTTACACAATTAAAACGCTGATAATTTGTATTATGTGTTTCTCTGCTGCTGTGAAATTGTGAGTTACGAAGAACGCAAACGTACATATAACACGAAAAAAAGATGCAGCTCATCACAACTGTTCTTTTACCCCCTCCACAAAAGCGTTTAACCAAAGATCTTAGTTAAAGTTCGTTTTCTTTGATATTACATATTTACCTTGTTTTTACATGAGAAGGGAAGGCTAAGGCGGACATTCAATAAAAAGAGGTATAAGAAATAGTCGTTGCGTACTCGTAAACGAAGCAGAATAGCCTAAAGCACAGATCATATGGGACAATTGCTATTGTGCTGAAATGAAAAGTATAAGATCGAGAAAGTAGGAAAACTAAAGAGAAAGTTTGTTTTCTTTTATGCTGTTCTCTTAGTTATTTTCCAACACTTTGTATGTGCAAAATGAAATTAATAATCAAATGTCAAATAAACTTACTTTACTTTTAATGGCGCAACAGCCCACGAAGGGCCGAGTTTTTCGCATCCACTCATGTTGTGCGTGTTATATTTGTACATGAATGGAAGAGACCTACAGTTTAAAGCCGAATCCTTACTTATTGGAAGTATTTATTTGCACATAAAAATATTTTACATACACATATTCGGAATATTACACATAAACATATTTTCGAAAATATATACACTCCAGCGCCACTTACCGGGTCCATTTTTTTTAATTTTCTTTGCATGTAACTGACATATATTCTTTTAGCTAAATGGGGCCATAAATACAATTTATCGAAATATACGTATCTCGACATCAGCGCCACCTACAAGGTCCAGCTGGTGCCCGACGCAAGCACACTCTCGCGCTATTGTGCCCCAGCTTTTAAAGAACCTATCTTCCATCTATCTACACATTTATTAGAGTAAATACATCCTTATTGGAGAAGAGTAACAGTACTACTCTATCTATATTACCGAATTTTCTGTTGGTAAAAACATTTCCAGGACCATAACGAACAAAACAAAAAAATAATTACTCAAATACACGCATAAAGTTCCTACAATGCACTTTCAGTTTCCCCCGAATTTTCCAATTCTTCTTTCCGTAACAACCTGATTCAGACTATTACGAATCATCATTTCATTTTTATATAAGTACATACATATATAAACATGTGGTTAGACATACATATATGTATGTAGATGTAGTATGTATGTACATACAAGGTTAGGCGATTGAACTGTTGCCTATATAAACGACCATATTTTTTCTGTGTGAAATTATTTTATATTGAGTCAAATTACAAAAATGTCTTGAGATAATAAAAATTTTAGAATACATTCACGTTAGTTCGATGTGGAACATGATTTTTTAACCATTCTTGGTTCACACGAGACAGTCGTGTGACAGTGCTGAGTCTTGTTGGAACGTCCATGGTATACGACAAATGTTTGTGTGCCCACGGCTTTAAAGTAGCTTACAAAACATTTTCCCGATAAAAAGTCGCATTGACTTTGACACCAGGCTCGATGGTGTCAAAGTTACTCAAGTTACCATTACTTGAGATGGAAAATTACTTCGGGTGGCCGTTCGTAGGCTAAACACGATAATTTTTAGAGATAATGAACTGCTCAATAGGGAAATTTTTCTCATCAGAGAACACAATGTTTGGAAATTCGCCACGTTCGTGCAAGCGTAAAAACTCCTTTGCTCTTTCGAGTCTAACTTTTTTTGCTTTGGTGTAAGATCATTTGCCTTTTGGAACTTGTAAAGCTTTACCTTGAGCTCATTTTGGAATATGCGTCGGATGCTTCGCTAGGATATTTTCAGTTCTTTGTGCATTTTATTACCACTACGACGTGGATTTCGTTCAAGTCGAGATTTCACTTTCCGAACCATGTTGGTGATATTGCTGTTTTCCTTTGTCCACCACATTAGCGTTTGGCAATGCTGCTTGTATCATTATAACGATCTATGGTGCGATACACAAATATTTTATTCACTTTGAGATGCCTGAGCTCACGAACAATATCTGGTTGTGATTTTCCACTCAAATATAACGCAATCAAACTACTTAGTACATTTGAATTTCATTTCGAATAACTTTTGTTCTATAAAACTGAGATGCAAATGCTTGTGGTAGCTTGTAAACAATATAAACAGCTGTCATTGGTATGAATTTGATATACCAGTGTGAAGTTGGTACCACTTCAATCGCCTAACCCTGTAGTATGTGCACATGTATGTATACAAATAATTTCACAATTATTTTATTCAGTTAGAACTAAATTATCGTTTATAAATGCGAATATATCTTTCACACTTTTTATTGGACTCTTTGTTTTGTTTTTCCCCAAGGCAAATTCTACGTCTCTCCTAGTCGTACTGAGTGACGTTGTTAAAGGTGTCGATGAAATGAAATGTTTCAATGATTTATTCACAACAAAGAGTTTAATAATAATTAAATATATCAGAAGAGAAAACAAAACGAATGAAACAATTTGACCATCCACAGTAGCGCGGATCAAATTATCAACTCGTATTCATTTTCTGAACATCATTTTCTAGTTTCTTTAATAGTATTGTTTTTTTTACATATCTCTTCCAGCAATTGTTTGGCGGTGCGCCTACCGAGGCTTAAGCACTACGCGATTAATGATTTCACATATAAAATTTGCGTGTTTATTTGTATTCATATAATTTCGCTTACCTGCAGGCAAATCTGTTCTTTAGTCATTAATAATTAATTCGGGGATCACAATTTGGAAAATGTGAATAAATAAAACATGCTAGAATATTTAAATCTCTTTGTAATTAATTATGCATAAATCTCATCAAGCAACTGTTAAGATTAAGTATATCATATATGTATAAAATAAATATTTTTGGAAATTTTATTTTATTATTATTTATTTTATATTTTATGTATTTTATTCTTCTACCGATGAGAGTAAAGGCAAAATGGCGCCTTTCCAATAAAATCATGCACAGCGTGTTTTAGTCTGCGCAGCGAGCTACACAGCATTTCCGGTTCATCTTAGCAAAAAAATTGTTAAACTAGAATAAATTTTCGGGGTCTTATCTTTTTGGAAGTTGGCATTACCGTCGTGTACTGCCATCTGTCATATGACACCACACTAAATTTCAAACTGATTCATAGATTAGTTTTTATTTGGCAGCAATTAGTATCAAACGTGCGAAAAGCTCGGCCTAGGCCCTCCATGGACTGTTGTGCCATCAAAAGTAAAAGTAAAGTAAGTATCAAACGTGCTTCGTGTTTCGCGATAAAATGGAAAAAGAGCAATATCGATCCGTAATTCGTAATTTTATTTTTTGATGGAAAAACATGTGAAGAAATAAAAGCGAAGTTGGATGCTGTCTATGGGGATCCTTCACCCTCTATGACAACCGTAAGATATTGGTTCAACGAATTTAAACGTTGTTGTACATCTGTTTTTGATGAGGAGCGCCTAGGCCGCCGGGCAGACGTGGTTACCGAGGAAATCGTTGGAAAAGTCCTCGACATGATTCTCGCTGATCGCCGAACGAAAGTGCGCGAAGTAGCAGATGCCTTAGGAGTGTCGTACGGAACGGTAATTAATATTTTACATGATAGGTTAGGAATGAGAAAGGTGTCGGCCCGATGGGTGCCGCTATTGCTTACGGTGTACAACAAGCGGATACAGAATTTTCGCGGCCAAATTGCATGAATTGAACTACGAATTGCTGCTGCACCCACCGTACTCGTCCGACTTGGCTCCCTGCGACTTTTTTTGTTCCCCAACATGAAAACTTGGCTCGGGGAAAACCATTCAGCTCAAACAAGGAGGTTATCGTCGAGACAGAAGCGTATTTTGAAGAGTTTGACAAATCATATTTTTTAGTATGTAGTAAGTATTAGAAAATTCCTCAATGCATTTTCTTTTATTTGGTACCTATAATTCAAAAAAACACAGAAATTTTACAAAAGTGAATGAAATTTGTATTTAGATCGATATATAAATTCCTGCCATTTACTTTTTAAAGATCACTTAGATATTGCCCGCGGCCACGCTTCAAGTGGTCCATTCTGAAGATCCAATTTTGGCACATTTTTCACACATTTCGGCCGGAATTTCACAAATGACGCGTTCAATGTTGGCGTTGGCTTCCAAAGCAGTAATCGTATTTGGCTGGTCCCTATAGGCAAGAGACTTAACATAGCTTCACAAAAAATAGTCTAACGGAATCAAATCACACGATCTTGGAGGCCAATTGGCTACACCAAAACGTGAGATTAACTGCTCACCAAATTCGCCTCTCAATTGGTGCATGGTTTCGCGTGCAGTGTGGCATGTGACATCGCCCTGTTCGAACCACATGTCGGCCGAGTCCAATTCTTGCATTTTCGGCCAAAGAAAGTGTTATAATCGAACGGTACCTTTCTCCATTGACCATAACATAACGTTGCGGCCTTCAGCGTCTTTGAAGAAGTACGGACCAATAATGCCGCCTGCCCATAAACCGTACCAAAAAGTGCATTTTTCGGGATGCATAGGTAGCTGCTGAATTGCCTCTGGCTGGTCTTCACTCCAAATACGGCAATGAGCCTCGTCGCTAAATGGACTTAGCTTGCGAAACACTTTTTTCACAGCGCATGAATTTTGATAATAAATTTCAATAATTTGCAAACATTGTTCAAGCGTAATTCATGATGAAATGGCAAACCAAACTGAGCATAAATCAAGTGGCAGCTGCCAAAGAGATCAACTCCGAAAAAAGATTTACCAGATTGAAAACCACACTTCTAGAAAAACACCCTTTATATATGTTTACATATATGAAATAAGTAATGACATCTCTGTGTCGCTAGGTAAAACTATACGCTCTGTCAAACCAAATCATTGGCGCCGTTTCTTCGAATTTAGTTCTGTCAACAATATTCGGTTCATAAACTATCAAGTTTCATACAACAAAATATTTGTTTTCGCTCGTTAAAATGTCGAATTTTGTGCCTAAAAACTACGATATGCGGACATCATTGGTTTTCTGTTTCCAATTGAAGAAATCTGCTTTGAAATCTCACCGAATGCTTGTGGAAGCTTACGTCCAGCACGCTCTAAGCAAAACACAGTGCAACGAGTGGTTCAATAAGTTTAAAAGTGGCAATTTTGATGTGTAGTACGTGGAAGACTAGCGAAAAAGTTTGAAGATGCCGAATCGCAAGCTTTATTCGATGAGGATGATGGTCAAACGCAAGAACAACTTGCAGAACAATTAAATGTGACCCAACAATGCATTTCTCAACGTTTAAAAGCCATGGGATTGATTTTGAAGGTGGGAAGATGGGAAGATGGGTGCCGCATGAATTGACTGAAATACAGCAAGAAAATCGAAAAACCACTGTAAAATGTTGCTCGCCAGGTGCGAAAGAAAGTCATATCTTTATCGAATAGTTACTGGTGATGAAAAATGGATATATTTCGAGAACAATCATATGTTGGAAAGAAGGCAATGCTTTGTGTTTTCAGGGATCAACGAGGTTCTTCTGAAACCAGATGAAACAGTTACGGGTCAACGCTACCAACAACAATTGGCAGATTTGAACCGTGTTTTTCGCCAAAAACGTCCAGAATATCAAGCTAGGCAACACAAAGTGATTTTTCTTGATGACAATACACCATCACACCGAGATAGTCTCGGGAATTGGTAGATTCGTACAGCTGGGAAGCCCTCCCCCATGCGGCTCCACCTGACTACCACTTATTTCATCAATGGGGCACGCACTTGCTGAGCAGCACTTCGATTCGTACGAAAATGTGAAAAAATGGTCGATGACTGGTTTGACTCAAAAAACGAACAGTTCACAAATTGCCAGAGAGATGGGAAGAATGTGTAGCCATTACTTTGAAGATTGAATGTATAACCATTTTTCTTAAATAAACGTGTATTTTTTTACCGGTTTATACTTGTACACCTGGTAAATATCTTAACCTTCTATCCTTTTTTTTTTTTGATACACGCAACACAGAGGGTATACCTCTATGAATGCAGAACATTCTGTTGATTTAAAGGAAGATTGATAGGTGGGATGAAGAAGGGAGAATGAAAGAGGGGATGCAATCATAGGGCGCCTATAAAGAGATAGACAGCCATTGTGGCAAGTTTTATGCCTTTTACCACAATGAACTTTTATCAGTGTCGACTATGACCGCATTTAGTGCTCATGTTGTGTGTGTTATATTTGTACATGAATGGAAGGGACCTACAGTTTTATGCCGAATACGAACGGCGAAGTGAAAAGCTTTTCATAAGTAATTTCTACTATTGTAGGTTTGCCATTGCCTGCCAAGAGGTTTTGATGTGAAGACTTCTTTCTACTTTTTGATATTGTCTTTGCAGACATTTGAACCCGAGAGACTCTGCATAGCCAACTACGCCACGGCCACTACTTCTGAGTATTAGTTTTTCAGTTATTTTCAAAGTAGTCCTAAATGACTAAACTGCCCACACATTGGGTACATACCTATTTCCTTTAATAAATCAGTAAGAATAGTTGGAAAACTTTAGTTTTATTTTACTTTTTCATACATCAGAAGAAGTTCAAACATAGATATCGATATTAACAATCAACATTCTGCTGAATGTGGCTCAGGAGCACCATTCTTACAAAACTGTATTTTTTTAGCTTTTGAACATTTATAAAAACAAACTATTGCTTATTCTTTAATAAGAGTTAAGTAATAACTTTTTGATTCAGTCAAGAAAAAAAACACTCCACAATAATTTGCAGAGTTAAATTTTCTAAGTTGGAGAGATAACAGATGATCAATAGAAGAACAATTTGTCGTTTGTTTGAATTAGAAAACTTTCTTAAATTTGGAGATAAGTGGAGGTGGCGTATGGGCCCCAGTGGCAATTCCTGCCGCTTCTAACATACTACATATTTGACTTCGCTGTCGTATCCAGCATACTATTCAATGTTCAAACCATGTTGCACTCTTGAAACGTTTTGATCTGACTGGGCCGGGTGCCTGAGTGCATATGTATATGTACATACTCGTATTTATATAATTTGTTTATAATTTGTTTGCAGGTAAAATTCCTTTACATTATACTATTTAAGCTTGTCATATGTTCTACTAATTTTGGTACTAAATCGCATTATGAAATAAAGAATCGTTGTAAATGACATCATGTAGTGCATTACATCTTCAGTATCGTAAATTTGTTCGACAATTTGTGTGTATGAACGTGCCTTCACGTGATGATATAAATACTCTCTATATAAGTACGTATGTACATACGTATATATCCATATAATACATACATACATTTTCATATATATAGAGCGCCATGCGAACGTCATCAAACATTTCTGATGTGTTGTTCCTCTGTCTGGCTCCGATTCTGTGAGTAATAATGAAATGCGCTAATCTTGCTATTAAACAACTTGTTTAAGCATTTAACGCATTATTATTTGCAGAGGATAGATTCAACCGAATCGCCTGATGAGTTCCAAAGAGGTATGCGTATGACTCTGCGGGGCATGTTTTGTCGGCTGTGGGGGTTCTGGAGGCCAAGTAGTGGTCGTCAGTATTTATGTACGTGGAGTGTGACCGACCAACCGTGCAAATACTTATTAAATAAGCCCAATCAGTACTTGAGAAGCAAGTTA
Organism: Palloptera scutellata; assembly: GCA_958295655.1. NCBI lineage: Eukaryota > Metazoa > Arthropoda > Insecta > Diptera > Pallopteridae > Palloptera > Palloptera scutellata. The sequence goes on along the minus strand of OY282449.1, from coordinate 77,499,306 downwards.
ACTCTCAGTATTCGTGCTCAAGATTTATTATCGCACTTTTATGTGCAGCGTTCGCTTCGCTTTCCTCCTTTTGGAAGATCCTCTATGACGAAGTCCAAGTTAAAAGTGGAGCGCGTGCCGACCCCCACTGACAAATTTGTTTTACAGTCAAAACGACCATTGAATACGCGTGAAACATGATATTTCCCCATTAATATAAATCATTTGGTAGGCAATGTTGCGCACGTTTATTTACACTTTTCAATGAGAATGGCGCACACAACAAGCATACCAAATGTATGTATTATGCATTGTACGAATTAATGTAGTATGTGTGCACCTAACTTTGAGATCTTAATAAAATGACGATTCACAATGACTTCATAACATTTCTGCACAAATATTATTATGAATTTTCTTTTTAATCTTATTTATATTGTGATTTACTTTTAATGTTTGTACATAATATTATTACTTATACATACATGCATACATACATACATACATACATACATACATACGAATATGTACATACCAAGGCCGTAACTAGGATTTTTCCGGTGTGGGTACACACAAATGGATAAAATAACTCAAAATTTAAATTTTGCAGTAAAGTTTTCGACTAAATTCAAATTTTGTATCGCATATTTTCATAAAGTAAATGGTTTGGACAGGATTGCGCCCTTGGAAATCTAATATCGTAGTAAATGATAAAACAAGACTTAGGTAGTAAAACCAAAATTACTGTAGAAAAGTTAGAACTAACCAATGTTAAAAATCTTAGGAGATTTCAGCTCAAGTGGAGTGACGTAGTAAATTTTAAAATTTTCCGTTAAGCATAATTCGGCTGTAAACGAATATCGTGGTTGCTGCCTCAATTAGTGACAGAACCGACACATATTCTGTGTATCACACCGCAAGCACATAACACCCTTGACCTATTTCTGACTTCTTATCATTACAAGTATGATGTAAGTGTCCACGCTCTCGAATCCACAACCCTTTGGCGATGGCTCTAAAGCGATTAATGTGACTTAACGAAAAGGGAAATTGGAATTGGTCTCAATAATTTTAATTGGAAAGCACAAAATCTTACAATTCCATAGGTGGTGGTAAGAACTTTTGGTCATTTGTAATAAGAGTACCAACCCTTTTTACAGGTGATCGGCTCATCACTAGCTCGGTTGATAAAGCGGACCTTTCAGCTAACATTTTCGCAGAGAATTCTTCTCTGTCAGCTAGCGATCAACCACTGCCCGTTATCGAATCTGTATCTAGTGCTATGCCTGAGAAATCTTAACATAAACAAGGGTTCGGCACCCAATGGCATTCCAGTCCATGTATTGCGAGCTAGTGCGACAACGCAGGCGCGACCGTTGTGCAAACTTTTGAACATTTCATACACAACTGATGTATTTCCTTCTGGTTGGAAAGTTGCCAATGTCCAGCCAGTTCCTAAAAAGGGCAAGACTATAGACCCTGCGAACTATCGCCCCATTGCAATCTGTTCTACGCTATCCAAAGCATGGTAGCCTCGGTGAACTCCCTAGATATGGGTGAGGTTTGTACTGTGGAGACAGATATTCTTGATGTTCTGGACATGTCCATGCAATGTGATGTTCGTTGGAATAAACACATTTTTGACGTGTCGAAAGAAGCAGCCAAGTGTCTCAGCTTTCTTAGGCGGTGAAAAAATATTTCATTCCGACTGATCTCCGCATCATCTACACCACATACTACTGTGGGCAAAAATTAGTAAGACTTTGTTTATAATTCCAAATTTTTTTATTCATTCTTCCAAATTCATTTCGTCCCCTTCAAAGTAATCCCCCCCGGCCCCAATACACTTGTGCCAACGTTTTTTCCAATTCTCGAACTCGAAACAGTTGTTAAAGTCAATTTCCGGAATAGCCTTCAATGCGCTTAGCGATTCATGTTTAATGTCTTCAATTGACTCAAAACGGTGTCCACGAAGCGGTTTTTTGAGTTTAGAAAATAGCCAAAAGTCACACGGTGCTAAGTCAGGCGAATAAGGTGGTTGCGGAACGATATTAGTCGAATTTTTGGCAAAATCGTCTCGTAAAACCAATGCAGTGTGAGCCGGCGCATTATCGTGATGCAAAAACCATGAGTTGTCTTTCCATAATTCCGGCCTTTTTTACGAATCCGATGCCAGTAAGGTCTCTGACTGTTAATCGTCGATTCTCGAGCACCAATTCCTTGATTTTATTGACGTGTTGATCATCAGTTGATGTTGATGGCCGTCCTGGACGTGGTTCGTCGTCAACGCGTTCTCGACCATCTTTGAACAATTTGTACCAATCAAAAACACTTGCTCGCTACATACAATTATCACCGAAGGCCTTTTGCAACATTCTGAACGTTTCGGCACCAGAAATTTGATTCCGCACACAAAATTTAATGGAACTTCTTTCTTGAATAGTTTCACTCATTGTGAAAATCGCCGAATGCACTTTTTGTACTTCAGAAAGACAAGCGTATACTAAACACTAATGATTATTTTGATGTGACATTTGGCACAGATGTCACCGACAGTCATACCAATCTTAAAAAAATAATATTTTGATGAATGGGTTTCCGCGCGAAATTTAAATTAAAAAGTCTTACTACTTTTTGCCCACAGTAGTATATACGACCTAAATTGGAGTTTAATTCGCACCTATGGGCTGGAAATTCAAGAACGCATCTGGAGCTCCTAGACCGTATCCTAAACGGTCCAGCAGGTAGATGTTCTACTGACATGCGCAAAAACTGATGCCGCCAGTTCGTGTGTTCACCAGAACTTCACGAACAGTAAGCGGAACTAACGCCTTCCAGGTAGACACAGTGTTCTACCGCACTTCGCATTACAGAGAAAGTTCATTTATCTGTCGCACAGCACGTATTTGGAATAAGCTCCCAAATATATTTTCCCCGATTATTATGACCCTTGCAAATTTAAAGCAAACGCTCATAACTACTTCTTCCTTCCAGCTATCACAATCTCCCTTCCAATCAACACAATGCTCTGAATTTATAGGGGTACCCCTGTGTGTGGACTGTATTTAAACAAAAAAAGGCGCTTCTCTTCTACCGAATTTTGAACGTAATTTCCTAACTTTTTCGGTAGAAGATTCACAATTTTGCAAGTAAATATTTGGTATTTTCCTACATTGTTCAAGCGTAAATTTACCCACTTTGTTAACAGTAAAAATATAAAACAAATTTTCCGTCACAATTCGAATGACATTAGAGTTGCCACACTCAATATAACCAGCAGTTCAAATTCCAAATATTCGATGGGCCACCCTTTACAAGGCATGCTAGAGAAATAGAAGCATTTTTAGTGTACTTTCCATTGGCTGCACCAGGAGTACCGAACAGATCGCGAAGCAATGTGAGAAAATGTATTTATGTTTAATTAGGAAAATTATTTCCGAATTTGGCAAGTTCATATTGTCAGAGTATATTTAATGTATTTAAATGAATGTTAGGTTGACATAGAGAGAATAACAACAATGTGTATGTGTAGAATAGGCTCTTCAGCGATAGTTAACGGTAGTTCTTTGTGTTTCAATAATCCATATTACATCCTTATAATTTGATATTTTAACCGAGAATTACCATAACTTAAATTTCAAATATTTTCACTAAATGTTATTATTGAAACAGACATACTACATAAGTTGTTGGCGATTCAAAAAATTTTTACTCAACATCGTCGGTCGATTACAACTCGAGATACATACTTATATCTAAAAATGTGAAGTCAAAAGAGAAATTCGAATCAAAATTTACTCCGAGTTCTTTGACAATCTTTACCCGTAAATGTAGCGACAGAGTATTTCTCAAAATTAAGAAATGGGTTTTCACCCACCAATCATGTTCCGAATTCTATTCTAATTGCAATTTAAAAAATCCGATAGAATAGTAGCTCTAAGTTGCAATTTCATATCATCAGTGAATGAAAGACAATTAGCATTTGCAATTGCATTGGAAATATTATTTATAATTATGTAGAATAAAAAGTAATGCCCCAAGAATACTACCCTGCAGCACACCAGAGGTATTAACAAAATAATTTCTATTACTTAGATAAGAAATAAACCAACTTAACATAGATAAATAAAAGCCTAATATTGCTTGCTTAGCTATCGATATGCTTAACATGCGGAACCTTATCAAAGCTTTCGATAAATCTGTATATAAATAGTGTATCCACCTAATAGCCTTCATGAAATGCAGCAATGCACTATTTTGAGAATATGGTAAGATTTGTTACCATCGAGGAACATTGACATCCCTACAACGAAGAAACAGCAAACATTTTGTTTTGTTAGCCGTGCAAAAGCATATGCTGGACTTAGAGAATCCCCCTAATTAATTGCTTTCGTCTAATATGAATTTCGTCATCGTCATTCAGAAAGGCATTAATTGATATTTTATTTTTTGTGCAGGAGAAGCAAAATTTTTCAAAAAGTTCAAAAACATAGCTACAAAGGCATCAACAAATTCTATTCTGAATCATAGAATATGTTTTTATTTTAAGCAAAATTATGCTATTTTTTTCTTCTGTGTGTAAAAAAACAACAAAAATGTCATTAAGGGCTTTTCTAAATGACGATTGTGTAGTTACCTTAACTAGTACGATTCTGTAATCACTCGTGCAGCTCCCTAGTATATAGTACTATCTACATATATTTTGAAAATTAAACTGTCAAAAACATTAAAAGAAAGGTGAAATCCAAGATGCTCGATATCTTAGAGCTTTCTAAAATGCCAGGTTAGTAGTTTCTGCTAAGTGCAACATACAATAGCCGCCATTAATGTATACATCATATGTATGTATGTAAAATTCTATACACGTACATATGTACATATATCTACTGCAAAAAGGCAACTCAAGTCTGCTGTCAAAAAGCGCTATTCCAATTTTTTATGAAATTAATTAAATACCTTACAAACAAGGAGCACGTGACCATCGTAATGTATCCGTTTTGAATGTGGTATCGTTTTGAGCTTTTTAACTAATAAAGATCTTACAACCCCAAAGCAAACACGAAGCCACGAAATAACTAAGTTGCATTAAAAACTCACGACACAATGGGTGGAATGTTAATATGGCGGTTTTTCAGGTGAGTGTCGAGCACATCCTCTGGGCGGCTGTTCGAAAGGCATAAAAAAACAAATGCATGGCGTCCAAGCGACGTTCGGTGCCACTCACACTGCTTGGCTTTTCATTTTTTAAGATGGTATTTCCACTAATCACTTCAACCTCAATTTTATCCTACACAATTCATCACTTACCGAGTCTCTTGAACGCTCTTTAAAGAGCATAAACAAGGTCACGTGCGGTGTTCTTTGCTCTCCCTTTCGCCCTTCGCATGCAACATGATGCTGCTTCGACGACAATTTCCCACCCATCAGCATGTTCATATTAACGTATCGAATTATTAGCCAAACCAGAACATTGGATAAAGCAGATATGCTTAGCAGATATGTTTATCACTGACTCACTGCCAAGTATGATATTTCATAATCATAAATCCTTTTAGGTATATAATTGGCATTTAAATAGGTTGAGTATAATGTTCTATTCATGCGAAAAGGGCGATAGTGCACATAATTACATTTGCTAATAATTAAATTATTTCCGCTATAGATTATTTGAATAAAATTTGCTTATAGCAAGAGTGAATTATGGAATCAAAAGGAAATTAGACTCGTACATAATACATATTCAAACTTAACATCTACAATATATTTTATAACAATGGATAATGGGCATAGAAAAATAACAATAAATTCATATGCACAAATTCATACATTGTACATATGTACTCGTACCTGCATGTGTCGGAACAGGCATACATAATACTTACATACATACATATGTACAAGTATGTACACATGAATGATATTAAAACCATCGAACATTTTTAAGGATGTAAATCCGATTTGGTTCTTCTCACCTCTTCTTTTTGCGTCCGTGCCAGCAAGACAGATTTTAATTGACGCTTTAGTTGACGCGTTTTAGTAATATTTTAAAATGGATCACGTTCGGAACCACAGGACAAATTCTTCGTATATCACGTTTGAAAATATAAATATCTTGCACATACATGCGGAAAACGCTTTTAAGCTTTTCATTTTAAATGTCAGTCCATACAAGGACATATACTCTTCTCACGTAATAAGTTCATAAGATACAGATACGATTTATTCACACAAGATAAAGCACTAAATAACGATTATGTCTGTGAACTTAACTAGAATTTTTTTTTACATTAATGACAGTCTTCCAGCAAACGAGTGATATCTATTTTAACCTTATCACAATTTGTAGGTATACCTAGTATTGAGTCCAAGAGCTTTTTGGGTCATCGCATTTATCAAAAACTTTCGACATATGTTACAAGATAAATTCAGCCAACTTTTTTCTAAATCTGCTATAAGGTTATTTCTTTAAAAAAAAATCATATACTTGCTCTTTGTTTTTACCAGAGAGTTGACGAAAATCACAAAACGTCATTCATTTTTTAAAGCTTATGCTACTCAAAGAAAGCAAACTAGATCTGAAACATTTTATAAATATTAATTTTACCGTGATAATTCTACTCGTAAACTTCAAGAGCTAGAGATTTGTTGATGATGTTGAGATGTTTCTGATGAAAAGATAAATAATAGCTTTTGTTTCAGTGTTTTTCTTCTGTTACTAATGTTCTGTCGGACTGTGTAATTTGTAAATTAAATATGCAACAATACTTATACAACAATTAGGGACTTATTTATTTTTATGCTAATGTTGATCAAATGAAAAGTTAATTTCGAGTTTGCCTACATCTTTGTATTTTTTGAGGATTTGAGTGAAAATAATGTATGTTGCACGTTTGGATGGACTTTCATATATGTATGTATAAAGGGTGCGCCATATTTTATGTCGGTATGTAAACATTGAATAATATTAACATTTATCAACCGATTGACTTGAGTAAACATGTGTTTGAAACGTCAATTCAGTATGGAATGTAAATTTTAACCATGGACCGAAAACTATGAAAATAGTCGTTCAGTTGGGTTACAAATTTATTGTTACTTGTTTTCTTTAAGCGCAGTCTCATCAAAAATTTGAATAAAATATCATATACATATTCGTTTGTCAACTGGCTTACAAATTGTCATCTTGTAAATATGGAACACGCTCATTAGTCAACCTTGACTAGTTATTTATTATGACTGAAACGAGGAGTATTGAATGTTAAGATGTTAGTTTTTTCGGGAGCTGCCGAGGAATGAACATTATCTCTCTTGCACTGATATTGAGTGAATACAAACCCATCAAATAAGTTTCTTTTAAAATTTCTCCATGGTAGTTTCTGCAATTCTTCATCTTTTTACTTTATCATGTAAATTTTAAAGGGTGTTTTCTCTAAAAGTTTGGTTTTCAATCTGGTAATACTTTTTTCGGAGTTGATCTTCTTGACAGCTGTCACTTGATTTATGCTCAGTTTGGTTTGCCATTTCATCATGAATAGACTTACGCCTGAACAATGTTTGCAAATTATTGAAATTTATTATCAAAATTCATGCGCCGTGAAAAAAGTGAATTTGATGTTTCGCAAGCTACGTCCATTTAGCGACGAGGCTCATTACCGTATTTGGAGTGAAGACCAGCCAAAGGCAATTCAGCAGCTAGCAATGCATCTCGAAAAATGCACTTTTTGATACGGTTTATGGACAGGCGGCATCATTGGGCCGTACTTCTTCAAAGACGATGAAGGCCGCAACGTTATGGTCAATGGAGAAAGGTGCCGTTCGATTATAACACTTTTTTTTGGCCGAAAATGCTAGAATTGGACTCGGCCGACATGTGGTTCGAACAGGACAATGCCACATGCCACACTGCACGCGAAACCATGCACCAATTGAGAGGCGAATTTGGTGAGCAGTTAATCTCACGTTTTGGTGTAGCCAATTGGCCTCCAAGATCGTGTGATTTGATTCCGTTAGACTATCTTTTGTGAAGCTATGTTAAGTCTCTTGTCTATAGGGACCAGCCAAACACGATGGTCCCAATTAAAAATTTCAGTGCAAGAGAGATAATGTTCATTACTGCTTTGGAAGCCAACGCCAACATTGAACGCGTCATTTGTGAAATTCCGGCCGAGATGTGTGAAAAATGTGCCAAAATTGGACCTTCAGAATGGACCACTTGAAGCGTAGCCGCGGGCAACATTTATCATGAAATTATCTTTAAAAAGTAAATGGCAGGAATTGATTTATCAATCCAATTAAAAATTTCATTCTATTTTATAAAATTTCTGTGTTTTTTTTTAATTTTCAAAAACTAATCTCTTTTAAAAATCACCCTTAGCTATTGAATTAGTTAATATTTTTGCGATTTTCGTACACGCCAATCTCATGACGTAACATGAGATCTCTACGCAACAAGACAATTATTTTAGGGTCGCCAATCATGTAAAGTTATAATGTAAATGAAGTATCTTAAAGCACTACATATTATTTTCAAATTTAAGTAATATGTATTTTGTGGTTGCTGTGGCGTAGTGGTAGTGCGTTGGACTGCTGCGCAGAGTGTCCGGGGTTCGAATCTCGGCACAGGCAAAATCAAAAAGTAGAAAAAAAAAACATTTTTTCTACACGGCACCACCTCTTGGCAGGCAATGGCAAACCTACAAGAGTAAAAATTGCTATGAAAACCTTTTCACATCGCCGTTCGGATTCGGCATTAAACTGTAGGTCCCTTCCATTCATGTACAAATATAAGACGCACAACATGAATGGATGCGAAAAGCTCGGCCTAGGCCCTCCATGGGCTGTTGTGCCATTAAAAGTAAAGTAAAGTAAGTATTTTGTAAAGCCAACTATTTTCGAATGTGCACAAGAAAGCAAAAATCATAATTTGACAATGTCGATAATTTAATAGTTGGACCTGATGCGTTTGCATGCTTGAGTCTTAAAAGTTACTTTTAATATTGAAAAGTTATTTTATATTTGATAACAAATATCAATGAAATAGCGTTAAGCCCAAGAAATAACAACTACATACTTTATCATAAAACCTTATTCTCTTTCGGAGTGTAGAGTTTTATTTGTATATTTGGGAGCCAGGTTGTCGTCGTTACTTCAATCGAAGTGTTTCACTCCGGTTTAGAGCACGTCACTCTAGCTTCACTTCAGTTTTCAAAGAATTTGACAAATCAGAAAGAATAAAATATCATTCCCGTATTGTTCGTATTTCCTATCTATAGTAATAAAGCATCACGTAGTGTATTACTTCAGATATTTCATTCATTTTCAAATCAATGTAACTTTTTACACTAGCGACGAATTACACAACTGACTTCACACAAAATTTAGCCTGAAATGCATGAGTTGTGTCCTGTGTCATTTAGGAACACATTACACTTTTCCGCCTATATCATTTTGAAACACTAGACCATTTCTAAATTTTCACTTCGATTGAAAATTACGAAACAACGGAACTGTTTGCGAGCAAACGGCGGATATACTCTAGCTCAGAATATGAAATTTATTGAGATGCCCTCAGAGTTTACTGATGCGAAAGTGTAACGCTGACTGGTCGAACGACTGACATACACCATACTGTGTTAAAACTAAACAAAGGTTAGAAAGAAAATGAAAGGTTTGAGAATGTCCGTTTTAAAAACGTAGGCTACCCAAACATCAGCCACATTGCAAAAGACATTACACTTGTATTCGCCGAAATAGTTTAAATTTTGTAGATCCATATACATATAAACATTGAAGTCACAGTTGGAATGTGCCTCCCTTATCTGGGAACTTTGGTGTGCATGTTATGATCTACGAATTGAGCGTGTTCAAATTCCATCGCATAATGCTCGATGTAAAGTCATTAACTTAAAGTCGCTATGGAAGAATAATAAGTTTATCTATTTTATTTATCTGAGATATTGTAATGCGTAGGGTTGATTGTCCCGCTCTTTTGCAATTACTTAATGTGGAATAGTCGGAAGAAATTATTAAAAATTCAAAATTTCCCACTTATTCAAAGTTTACATATGTATGTACATTTGTATACAATTACGCACATTGATATTAAAAGAGAGCAAACATACATAAACTCTTATTCGCCAGGAAGACTGATTAATAATTCTCAAGCAAATAAGCAACCACGACACGATTGTCAACATTGGATTTTGATTACACTTGGACAAACAACGCACAAGGTTGAGTTAGGTGAAGAGTAATCAACTGTTGTGAATATGTCACCCTCAGTTAAGGGCGTTTGATGTATTATTCGGTTCATTTGGTCGACAGGTCTAGACAAACAAATACTTTCGCAAAGCCGAGTAAGTGACAGAAGGAGCGCAAATACGCAAGTTTGGCGGGCAAGCCCGGTGTACAAGTACATACTGCGGTCGATATACACACAACGATATACTCTACATATACATACATAGTAAAAGCAAATATCCCAATAAACAATTATGAAAGCTTTTGATGTTGGTAATTTAAATCTCTTTAAGCAAAAATATTAATTTAATAAGAAAATCATATAAGCGGTATTCGCGATCTGAATTATGTAGTTTTGATAAATTTGATATTTCTAGTAAATTTTATATGCTAACAAAAACAAAACACATGCGATTCTGAAACATGAGAGCCCATTCGAATTTTTGTATTTTATTTGTGATTTCTTCTTCTAAATCGGTTGATCTTAACCTATTTTGACAAATATCTTTAACAAGAAAATAGTTGAAATGTTTTCAGATAAAAATACATTTAAAATAATATAATACATAGTGAAATGGCAGCACTTCAAATTCATTGAAAATAAATATGTGGAAAACATAGAGGAGGGTTTTGGCTACATTGATATTTTGTTATGTTCTTCTTCTGCAAAATAACAAAACAAAAATATACAAAAATTCACAATAAAATCTTTTACAATATATTGTAAAAACACCCCAGATCGTAAATAACTCTATTGTAGAATTGTGAAAAATGGCCCACAGCTCAATAAATACTCGTACGTTGAATTTAACTTGTTAGCAACTTGAAATCAAGTGTGAATGCTTATAAGGATACCACAAAAATTTTGTGGTTATATTCATTGTTATCAGCGTATTTGTATGTACATAAGTATGTTAGTGAATATGCTCTTCATTTATCAAAACAAATGCACACGCCAGCTTTAAATCACATTTGTAAGAAATGCCAAAAGATCAAAAAGCTCACCCCGACTGCGTGCACAAATTTTTATTGCAAATGACAGAATGTTTTCCAAAAAAATATTTTCGTTCTACTTCTGCCACGTGCAAAAACTAAAGAAACTACAACTAGGCAAACTTATACGCAATAATTGAAACAAGTTCTTGTAAAAGTCAAGATGCCAGATTTTGGTTGGTTGTCCTTGGTGGTGGTTTGACCGACAAAAATTAGTATTTATTCGCCGTTTTAATGCCACATCCTCAGTTATCATCTGGTTAGTTTAATGTTGTACAATCCAAATGCCATAGAAACACCATATTATCTACAATTATCTCCTCAGACACATCTCGTTGAGCTGCAATCAATGAGTGCCAAGTTTCACACAACTAGTGACCAACAACTGGCTACCTCAATGGTCTAGTAAGTGCTAGGCTAGAGTTCCAATAGCCGGATTGCCTTCTACTTATTTTTAAGAATTAGTAATGATAAATTTATTTCACACAAAATTCTCAAAACAACATTTTTACATACTTATTCATTATTCTGGTACTTTTACCATATTTTCTGAAGTGTATGCAACCGAGATTGATTCTGACCGTAATTTATCATACTTTGCCATTACGTTCTAACAAAATGATGTTATTCCGCTTTAATGGTAACGTAAATGAATATTTTCCTGCTATGCAAACGATGGGGTTCTTCCTATTTACTGATGTTATTACTACATAGATTAGATTGTTGAAGCATGTACTTGAGAAGCACCTGCCCGTAAAATTGTTCCTTCAGTTGAAAACAATTTGTAGTCAATTCTAACAACTCCAAAAATGAGTAAGGAGCAAATTGAATTATTATTATTTGGTTCACTAAAATTTTAAATTATACTAATATTATCATTTGTAACGACTAAATAGCAGTCAAGGGCACTGGCTCGAGTGCCGGTTAGGCGGATCCAAGGAATTAAAACGAAGGCTAATGAAAAACTTTAATCGCCACTTTTTCGTTTAAATATTTTTCAATTCACAACCTCACTAAAGAAATTTCACTTAAAAAAAGAATAGTTGGAAGTAGTAGTATAGTACTGAAAAAAGTAGTAGCGGAATAGTAAATTCCACCCCTGATAAAAGAAATTTACAAATTTACTTCAAAATCAACCATCCCAATAGAAAAAGCAGTGGCAAAGTAGCAGATAAAAAGTAGTAGTGCAAAATTTTTTAGAAAAGTAGCAGAAAATGATAGTAGAAACAGTTGTAGTAAAATAATAAATTTGCCCCTGTTGCACGGAAACTACATTAAAATCAACCATCCCCAACGTTGTGCAGAAATTCACTGAATTCATAATCGCTAAAGAAGATTTTCTTCAAAACTATTACCCTAAAAGTACACTGTATTTTTATTATTATTTTGTGCTCCACCCCCTAATTCAGTCCCACCTATATTTTCGCTGTAGCATGTCACGACCTTGTACCAAATCTGAGTATGAAAAGAAGTTCTAGAGATGTATCCAAAAAAGGAAGTGCCACGCCCATTTTTTCAAGCTTATCCATATATTTGCCACTGAAAGATATTGACAAATAATAACCTTCATACCAAATCTTAGTATTATACTACAAATAGTTTAAATGGGATCTGTCGACCCCATTTTTCAATCCCACCAAAAATTTTTTCCTAGCATTACAGCTCGAGAACGCTTTTGCAAGCTTACCAACAAAATTGGGAATATATGAATATTGTGATTAAAATATTGATTCATTTCATATCTACCATAATAACAAACGTCGCACATTGGAAATATACAGAGTGCTCCATTTCACAATTTGAATTTGAGTGTGTAAACTCTAATGTCATTCATATTATGACGAAAAATTAGTTTTATATTTGCGGTTAACAAAATTGGTCTACGTTGGGAAATACTAAAAATTTACTTGCAAAATGGTGAATCTTCTCCCGAAAGAAGAGAAGCGCGTTCCAAGCTACCTGTGGATCAACTTGTAAAACGATTGCTCAGAATAAGCAGTTGTGATTTGACTCCGTTGGATTATTATTTGTGGGGAGCCGTTGAAGGTAAGTGTTATGCTAACCATCCAGCATCGATTGGCACTCTTAGAGATGAAATTGGTGGAGCCATCGGTCAAGTACAGCTCCATACAGTCGAAAAGATACTGAAAAATTGGGTTGATCGTATGGGCCACAGTAAAGCCAGCCAAGGAAGTCATTTGAATGAAGGAAACAAAATTATTCGTTCCTTATTTACACCAAATTCAAATTTCAAATTATAAATGGTCATGTAAGTACTTATGGTATATCATAAACGTCATGTGTAATAAAACGAAACTTAAGGTAACCATTTTCTTGTTGCTTTTCCCAATCTAAATGGAATGGAGGCCAATTAAATTATTTTTTTTTAGCTAATTTGGCCAACACTTTGATTTTTGGTACCTGTTTTTGGGTACCTGTTTTACATAATATATAGCATCATAATTTTGAATTTTTTGGGAAAATTTTTGTGAAGTTTTCTATTTTTAATGGACTGTATCTTCTGATGATAACGGATGGTATTGATCATATTTATAGTGTGATACTTATTGAGGGATTCTCAACGAAAAGTTTGGTATCGACATTTTTTGAATAACGTTGCAGATGTAGAATTGTTTCAGCCCTAAAACTTTCAACTGTTGACGAAGTCTACACCATGAGGGGTGAAAAGTCAGTAAAGTCAGTTTTTAATTCAGAAATCGCGTAAATAAATTGGGAGTTGTGATATTTATAGCAAGATAAAGAAAAAGTTGATAATTTTTTAACTTAGATTGCAACTGAAATTTTTAAGGCAAACGTAATGGTAACTAGACACCGATAATTTTTAAATTTTACCTATACTCTGCTCAGTTAATGAAGCTTCAAATAAAAAAGAAAAAAAAAGAAAATTCCAATTTAGCATTTCACTTCAAATTACTTTTATTTTTTGATTTTTTATACCCAACACAGCTGTGTTGGTTTTGATCGAGCAGCGAGTGTTTGTAACGCCCACTATTAGACGTCGAAGGAATGAACATTTATATAAATATACATATGTATGTATGTACGAGTATATTGTACATATAAAATATAATTTTGTTTTGTTAAAAAAAAAACAAAACATCCGACACCAAGAAGAAGTTTTTCATATAGCTTGAAGGGTAAGAGTAAGAGTTTACTTTTGTGTGATCCTTTCCTGGTTTGTACTCTGAGATAACTTCCAGGCTCGAGGATAGTAGCCAGTAAGAAGGATGGCATTGAGTATATAAAAGAGATGCGTTACAGCTATTTGGGGAAGATCTTACACCATCTCTCCTGTTATCAAATCCGGACCTGGAGCTTTTTGGGGTTGATTCCATTTGAGATTACTAATATTACGTCTATTTTCTTTATCACTGGGAGAGTAAAGTGGAATAATAGTATTTGAAAATTGGTGGTGTGATTATTGGGAATAAGCATGGACTTCAGACGGTTAACAAAGTCAATTCTTTTTTCGCTACCATTTCTTGCACATCTAACATCAGCTAGACTTATTGGAGGTACCATCAAAATAGAATGAATTAATTTTTTACTGGCTTCTTCTTCTTTTAATGGCACAGCAGCCCATGAGGGCCTAGGCTAAGCTTTTCGCGTCCACTCATGTTTTGCGTGTTATATTTTTGTATATGAATGGAATGGGCATGTGGTTTTATGCCGAATCCGAACGGCGAAATGAAAAGCTTTTCGTAGACAATTATTGCTCTTGTAGGTTTGCCATTGCTTGCAAAGAGGTGATGCAGTGTAGATAAATTGTGTTTCCTACTTTTTGATTTTGCATATGCCGGATCGCCTCGGTGACGCAAAATCTTTTGCTAGCACGCGACAACAAATTTCGGACGATTTTGTCGAGGATAAATTGAGAAGATAATTCTGAGGGGACTCTTGTTTGTTGAGTTTTAAAGCTTTTTGGAGTCCTTTTTTCCATAATGAAAGCTATTTTTGTGATACGAAGATCTATGTATTTTGTTGCCATAGCTGCCATATATGTAACAGCTGAGTAATAACACATGGAAGACTTTTTAGATTATGTGATCTTTTACTTAACATCGTTGAGTGATTAACTGCTGTTGTGATCAATGTAGAGAAGCTTGACATCGGTTGAGCAATATAAGAGCCATTTTTCCAGGGCACTTGCAATGGAGTATGCGTACTTATCTATTTTCTGTATTTAAGTCACATAGTAGTTTAATGAAGCGATCAAGCCGTGAGAACGGTATGATTTTCATTGAGATTATAGGCAGTGAATGATCAGAGAATAGATCTAGAGAGGGTACCACTTTTAACTGGTTTCTGTTGACATTTTTCGTTACACGAAAGTCAATTATGTTGGGAAATAGCATTAAAGCTGGAAGTGGATATGACTCATAGCCTTTTTACTTTTGTAGAGACCAGTGTATGATTTGCTTTGATGAAATTTGATGAAATTTGCTGATGCTGTTTTCATCAGTGTAGACGAGTGGTAAAGTTTTACACGTATTTGTCTTGTATTTTGTTAACGAAAGTCATTAATCTTGTTATTTTACTGTTTTTAAACAACAAACAACCCGCAGTGTATATCCCTGTACATACAATGCTTTGCATTCTATTGATTGAGATGATAGGTAAGATGGAGGATGAAAGAGAAGAGTATCGGTGAATGTTCACTTTGAACCTGGCCAGGTCAACACGGTCTGGAAAATCATTTGCAGGGATCTTATTCCATAACCGACCGATGCGACAGAGAAATGATATATCTGATTTGTTTTCTAATTTGGAAAAATTGTTTTTTCCGAATTTGTGAGATTATATTTAGTGTATTAAACAGACTTAATGAACTTTAGGTTTACCATAGGGAGCATAACAACAATGTATATAGAACAGGCTGATCAGACTATCGTTTCCGAACCGGCCATGGTTCGTCATGATCTTAGTGGTGCTGTCATCCGCAAACGAATCCAATATATGAACTTCGACAAACAAGGAGTTTATGCCTATCGCATTAAAACTGTCATTTGAAAAAAGATTTTTCTATCATAAGTGAATCTATTGCTACAAAAAATACACTTCCTCAATTGGTTTTAATTAGCATTGTTACAATTTGCTACAAATTGCTAAAAATATTCTTTTTGGAAAAAGTTTTGTTTCGACGTGTGACTTTATTGCTACAAAAAAATTCCAACTTATTTCGGTTTTGTTGCTAAACATATCATTTGTTATCAATTGTTCTCCAGCAGTGAAATTCGCGATACGAGCTATGGTGACTAGAATCAATCAAAGTGTATCTCACAACCAACAAAGTACAACATTTTTTATTCGATAAAGAGAAATATAATATTCATATGTATTTTGTCATCTGTGAGTCGATGGCGTTCTTAGTTTCAAGATCCGAGTTTCATAATCCGATTTAGCGGAAAACTGAAATATTAATTCGCAAAATTTTAAATAAGGAATGAGCAGTTATTTTTATCATCTTTGGTTGCTAAGATATTACCGGAGAATAATGAAAATTTAACTCATGACATGTGACCGATTTAACGATGCTGACGATGTAACGGCACATGCAAGTTCTCCCTATAAAAGTATGTTTTTGCTCCTGTATTTTCCCAATTATTCAGTAAACATTTTTTAAGGTAAGGTGGCCAACAAAATAATACTTTTCTGATTTTGTTCTTTTGATATTTGCGTCGTTTCTAGTTAACTTTGCGCTTATTTAAAGCTCTAGTTTAAGAGTTATAGGTCGATAAAGTAAAACAAAAAAAGATAAAATCGCTGTTGTGCTTCCTTCTGTGCACTTTATAGAAAATAAAACCTAACTGCACTGGCAACTTCTAAACGTAGAACGCGATTTTTAACAAACTTTTTTAAGGGTTGATTATACATATTTTATGTAAGTATGTATGTAAAGTAAATTTCTATTATGTTAAATTATTTACCTGCCATGCGTTTGCATCCAAGGTAGCAAGGAACGACATGTCCAATTCCTGTAAAGGAGTACATATTTATTTAAAAACTTCATAATTCAATATTCAAATTGTTTGTCAATTTATTCACCTTCCTCCGGAAGTTGCTTGCGAAATCCAGACTGACACTTTGGCATAAACAACAGTGAATCACAAACTGTTTTAGGTTCTCCGTGCCAACGAACAACGAACACCTATTCAAGAAGGACGGACGAATAAGCAAACGAACACAAAACTAATAGACTTTACCGACGGCACCTTAATTTACACATTTAACTTGAGGTGAAACATATTTTTTTCACAGGAAAAAGTTTAAAATTATAGATACAATATACAAAATCGAGTTATCTAAATGGGAAAATTCTCCTTCCGGTGAGTTAATTTCCGTACTATTGAATCTTCGGCTCACTCTGTCTTTTCACAAACTTAAAATGGTCCTTTTTCTGGCAATATTTTAAAACAAAAACGCTTCCGTATCCCCTTTGTGGTTTCGACCAAAGATATTGGCAAACTTACGCGCTTGATGTTCCGATGCGACTGCAACCAAGGCCCAGCCTTTGGCTATGAAGTACCTGGGGGTGTACACTTCGCAGCTTCTGTTAGTTACTATCTTTTGTGCGTATAAACGCCATTTATGTGCACCTAAGAAAGCTCGCCATATATGTACATTCATACTTACATACATATATTTGTATGCATGTGTATGTGTGGGCTACCGAGCACGTTGGTTATTCATTCTTCCGTATACGACCTCCTACAGTAACCCGAAAAAATTCGCATCTGCACACTTCGGCTTCAACATACACAAGTCTGCATGCATGTATGTATATATGTACATACCGCTTACATATATACAGACTGACATCTGTACATACATATAAATGTATTTACAGATGTACATATGTATGAATGTGTATGTATGTAACCAACTTGATTCAATATTTGGAACTTACACGCAGTACATTCGGTTACTTATGGCTAGGGGCTATGCAATACATACTCATCCACAAATACGCGCACACACACACACACACATACAAATATGTATGTATATGCCAACCTACAAAAGTATGTACGAGAAAACACGCACCAGGATGTTCTTCGTATATGTATAAGTACTTGCATATACTCGTACGTACGTACATACATATTATACGTATGAACTTAAGCATGTGTGTATGTATGTGTTCACGAACTTCCCCCATCCATGCTCCATAGCCATTTGCTGCCCGGATACATTTCGCTTTTGGGGATGCTTACTGTTTCGTTGCGAGTTTATTCATCATCATCGCCAGCAACTCAGTTCGTTGGAGTATTCGCACAGTAGAATAACAATAACAACAACGTTGTTAGCGTGCACAAATCAAACATTTCCGCCTATTTTCTTTATCCGACAACCCCGAACGCTGCGGACGTTTTGCTTCTGGGTTATTTCATTTTGCGCTCTGCCAGGGAGCACCAGGGGTGGGAGCGCTGTCGATACGCCATGAGCAATGTATGGACACATCCAGCCAGCAAATTCAGCCAGCTCTCATCTCTCTGTGCAACGCATGCGAGAACGCTTCCTCTCACTGATTTACACACACCAGCAGAGATTGAAAGATGCGATTTCCTAGTTCAGCTGTGAAAGCTCATAAATATAAATTTCATATTTTTACTTTTCTAGTTGTGGATTTTCTTATTACGGGACTCGCTATTTTATATGAAAAAACAGTTTATAACCATTTTATATATAAATGCGTGATTTGTGGCATTGGGATTCATTCTGAAAGTAATGTGAAATATACGCTGTTCCTTATTAAATCATCTCGAATCTATAACATTCGTGTTCGGCTACCACTATTTTCACGTCTTCGCGTTTTTCGGTCAAGTATCACAGTCCCTGAGTTGATTCTCGTGAATTTTATGAACTATTCTAGTCAATTTGTATTACAAAAGTGATGACTCTTGGCAAAAAAAATAATATGTAGTTACAAACGATAAGTTTTCATGTCCAACAACTTCGATCGCTCTTAAATTTATTGGACGAACGCTCTAATTAATTGAAAAAAAGTAATTATACTAATAATATTTATATAAGTACTTGAAATAATAATTATATAAAATAAGTAAAACAGCTTGTCTTATGTGAAAGGGAAATGATTTGGTTAAGTAGTTAATATATATCCCATTGCAAAAATGAAGTCTTTGAAAAATTACATGGCTGAAGTGGATTCTTTTTAGAGCCAAAACGTGTCCGGAAATTTAAAAAATAATCGTTTTTATTATTTTCGATAATTAATACTTACACTTATACAAATGCTGCTTTCTGCGAAATTTAATTAACTTCTGATACACGACATCCTGAATGATATAATTGACCTTTTGCAAAACAAATTTTGGGGTCCTGAAAACTTTGCCTCTCTAATTTTGGTTTTAATCTTTCAACATAAAATACAATAAAAAGCAGAATAATGTTTCGCATCCACTTCTCAACATTTGATTTTAAACATTTTTTGTATATCATTTTTTTGCTACGTAAATATATTTCCTGAAAGGAATTCAATATCTCGTAAACTATAAATTGTTACTCAGTGAAAGTGAATTGATATCAATATTTATAAGTTTCCTGCGAAGGCCTCAACTTTTAAGAAGGTTTATTCCAGGTGTACGAGGTGTGATCAAAAAATATCAAATTTCGTGAGTTACGTATGTTCGATTTTCGCATTTTTTTTCTGTTATGTTGGTACACATGTCTGCTATATATGTTGGCAATACCAACCATTTTGGATTGTCAGTTTGTTTTTGACAGATAAAAAGGTTAGTCGTGTTTTGGTGTGCTCTTCGATTTTTTACTATTCGAAAAAATGGATCAAAGAAACTGTATTCAGTTTTGTGTAAAAAATGAAATTAAATGCGCAAGGACATTTGGAATGTTGACTGTGGCCTTTGGTGAGTCTACTATGAGCAGAACACAAGTTCAGTTGTGGTATAACCGGTTTAAGGAAGGCCGAGAAGATGTCAATGACGATGCTCGTCCTGGTCGCCCGAGCACGTCAACAACCGATGAAAACATTGACGCAGTGAAGAAAATGATTTTGGATAATCGTCGAATCACTATCAGAGAGGTTGCTGATGATATTGGCATATCGTTTGGCTCATGCCAAGCAATTTTTACGGATGTTTTAGGCATGAAATGTGCGGCAGCGAAGATTGTTCCAAAATTGCTAAATTTTGAGCAAAAACAACGTCGCTTGTGCGTAAGTTTTTGGCCAAAAACAAAACCGTTATCATGCCTCCAACCACCGTATTTACCGGACTTGGCCCCCGCTGACTTTTTCCTCTTCCCAAAACTGAAGACACCTATGAAAGGAAAGCGTTTTGCTACGATTGAGGAGATAAAAGAAAAATCGAAACAGGAGCTGTTGGCGATACCAAAAAGCGCGTTTCAGAAGTGTTGCGAGGATTGGAAAAAACGCTGGCATTAGTGTATTATATCTGAGGGGGATAACTTTGAAGGGGACAAAATAGTTGTTGATGAATAAATAAATACTTTTTGAAAATAACGGTTATTTTTTTATCATACCTCGTAAGTATGAAACCGGTAATGACATCTCTGTGTCGCTAGGTAAAACTATATGCACTGGCATTTCTCAACGTTTAAAAGCCATGGGATTGATTTTGAAGGTGGGAAGATGGGAGCCGCATGAATTGACTGAAAGATAGCAAGCAAATCGAAAAACCACCTGTGAAATGTTGCTCGCTAGGTACGAAAGAAAGTCATATCTTCACCGAATTGTTACTGGCCATGAAAAATGGATCTACTTCGAAAATCCCAAACGTAATCGAAAAAACTCAATGCATACACGGTTTTGGACTAATACAATCACACATTTCGAACTTGCAATGAAATTTGAGACGCAGTAAATTTTTGGCACTTGCAGCTAGTGAAATGTCAAAAGAGGGAAAAGTAGTGTTGCCGTGTATGTGATATTTTGCTAATTTAAGTGGGCATTTTAGTGGGTAATTTTTGCCCATGAAAATATATTTATTTATACAACTGTTATTACTTATGGTATATTGTATAAAAAATTAAATTGATTACATAATATTGTTGTACGTGATGATTATTTAAAATAAAGTTCCATAAATATTTACGATTAAATGTTGTAAACACCATTTTTCCCCCTCATATGATGGCGAATCTTTTTTATATATGGCAACACCGAATTTTTGTTATTTCTGCGCAGCAGCAAACAGATAAAAATGGAACCAAAATTAGGAAAAGAAGAAAGAATAATTAAAATGATTGAACTTTATCGCTCGTAGGAAATGCTCTGCAATATGAGTAGTCCTGTGTACAGCCGTTCCAAACTAAGAATTTCCTCTAACTGGTTCACTTGCAAACGTGTGCAATTCTTATATATCCTGCTTGTCGTCCCACGAACAAATATCCTTCAGCAAATGCGCTTCTATATCTTATTCATATCGTTTTATTAAAAGCAGCTTCATCCAGTATCTTGTTGCTGTTGTTGTGTGTCTCCTCCTCTTTCTTACATTTTCCAATTCAGTTTCACTGAGTTATAATTTCTTTAGTTCAAGGAGAACTCCTATAGTAGTGAGAATAATCGCCTTTGATGCCATTTTAAAAATAAACTTCCACTTGCTTGTGTAGACACCCACGCTACTTGCAGCTAATTCTTGAAATTTTCGAAGATAATATGTACTTACATTATCAACTTGCAGCTGCATACTTGTACGTGTAGACGCAGGGTAAACGCAGTGAAACTCAATACATTCATAGTTTTTCACTGATACACTCACACTTTTCCTACTTGCAACGAAAATTTGAGACGCAGTAAATTTTTGAAATACCTAAATATAGAACAGTGTTGCCGTGGAAAACAGTGTGTTTTTGTTGCTAATTTATATTGACATTTAAATAATTTTCATTATTGGCAATATATAAGTAATAGAACATCATCATAAGCATTGTTGTACTTGAAAAATAAAGTTAAATAAGTATTTCTACAATAGTTTTCAACATTTAAATATATGGCATTGAATATTATACAGGGTGCCGTATGTAAACATTGAATAATTTTAATATTTATCAACCGATTGACTGGAGTAAACATGTTTTTGAAACGTCAATTCATTATAATTTTAATCAACGCGCCGAAATAGTGATCGATAATAAAGTGGCCATCAAAGCAACGTGTAACAAAACTATTCGTCGTTTGGTGTCGAATTTTGTTGGGCACTGGACAGTGGGAAATCGTGGACAAGCCTTTCATCAACGGCCAAGGCCGTCCAATGAACTGGTTGAAGCGGTAAGAGAAAGTGTTGCCGAGAACCCACATGTGTCGTATCGACACTGCGCTCACAATTTTGACATCAGTGGAACCACCTTGCGGCTCATTTTAAAATATGATTTGATTTTGTTTCCGTATAAAGTGCAATTGAATTAAAAAAAGTTACCTACAGCCTATCCACGTCGCTTAGAATACGGCCAAACAGCTCGAATGGTTGAACCTGATTTTTGGAAGGATATTTTGATGATCGACGAGACCCATTTCACACACCCATTTCGCCGTTAACGAGCAAAATTGCCACATTTGAGGAATGAAGAATGCACACGAAACCAAAAAGAGGCTGCTTGGGCCGGCGTTTGTGCCAAAACCATCTTCGGGCCATTTTTCTTGAGAGAAGCCGAAACAGCCGATGGGAATCGATATCGGTGGATGTTGGCTCATTATGTCTGCCCACAAACGTGTGACAAAGACAAGACCACCCAGAACTCAAGATTTGACCCCTCCGGACTTCTTTTTGGGTTTTAGTTGAAAGCAAAGTGTACGCCAGCAAGCCTCAGACCATTGACGAGCTCGAAAAAGTAATTGAAAACGCAGCAAAAAGGACGCATTTTGCTTTGGTAGTATTATATGTATACACCTTATTAGATTATTGTTAGGGAAATTGTCATTCTAATTATCTATATTAATTATGTCTTCAAATAGTTAATTGTCATTATTCATTGGTTTCGCATCCATTCAAATGAAGAGTGTTTTTTTATTTTACATGGCCTTTCTTTTATCGCATGGAGGGGATTTACTTTTTAATACCAATTCTTGGTGGATCAATTAATTAATATGAATGAAATGACATAGAATAACATTTTAGTAACATTTTTAGTAGTAGTAATACGCATTCAATATGAATTACCAGCACACTTCTGTAATTTAAATTAAAGAATAAGACATTTGAAGTATTTAAAACCAACAATTAAAAAAATTGGTAATTTTATAAACGACAACCACGAAGTATTACATATTATACATTACATATACATACATATGTATTGTAATCAAATTTTTTTTATAAAATCATTAGATTATTACTAGCAGCCAATTTAGGGAGAGGGGAATCGAAATAGAGCCATTTTTTGCATGGAATTTGCGACTCTTCTATTTCTACTCATTTAACGACTTGCCAAGTGTGCAGTATAGTTTTTATCAATTTAATTGTTTATTCGCACTGATTCCGTAGAAACAACAAATACTACATTGAGAAATCGGCTTTCTAGATACATACTTATATAGGGATATATGTATTTTTGAGAAAATTTAAGAGACAGCGTCTTATATTACTTGAAAACTTAATTTTGATTCGAATCCGCCTTAGCCGTCTCGATAAAACTTCGCCAGTCTCCTCTGCTATGCGCGCTTGCACCAGTTGGTAAGGCCAAGTGCAGACTGGCCCCCCTGTTCCTGGTCTTTCTAACGGAGATTAGGATGTCCTCTTCTGCGCGTTCCTCTACCGTGGCTCGAATAATCCTTCTAGCAGTTGTTGATGACTCAGCGTACAGCTCTTACTTGTGTAGCGTAGCGGTAGTGCTTTGGACTGTTACGCATAGTGTCAGGAGTTCGATTCTCGGCACAGGCAATAAAAAAAAAAGCAACAACAACAAAATTTATATACGGCACCATCTCTTGGCAGGCAATGGCAAACCTATAAGAGTAAAAAAAAGAATTGCCTATGAAAAGCTTTTCAATTCGCCGTTCGGATTCGGCATAAAACAGAAGGTTCCTTCAATTCATGTACAAAAATAACACGCACAACATGAGTGGATGCGAAAAGCTTGGCCTTTGGCACTGCATGCGACACATAGTCGACACTGATAAACTGAAATTCATTGTGGTAAAGGCATAACACTTGCCACAATAGCTGCCTATCCCTTTATCGGTGTCCTGTGTGATTGCATTCCCTCACTGATTCTCCCTCCTTCTTTCTCCCACCTATCAATCTTCCTTCCATTCAACACAATGTTCTGCATTCATAGGGGTAAACCCTGAGTGTTGAATGTATCAATAAAAAAAAAAAAGAATACAGCTCAGGGTCCCACGTCCACCTCCTGCCCAGCCGACCAACTACGTGGAAGTTACCATAGTAGAGTGAGTCGGATCACTCTACAGAAGCGCAAACGAAAGCAAAAGCGCGAGGGGAGGGAACTCCACTAAGCACAAAATGGCTGGATAGTGGAGAGAGTTAATTACTAATTTTTAAAAGAATTTTTTCTTTAGTTTATTTTAGTGAAAAATCTATTAAATAATAAACTTTATTGAAATCTATACAGGCATTATTGAAAGATTCATATTTTAAGTAATTATACTTATAAGTTTTCAAATCATAAGTAGTTCCTTGTACCATGTGTCGGTATATTGATATTGAGCGTACTTAAAATACAAGTGCTATTTATATTGCCCTAAAAGTTTAAGTATATATGTACCTATAGAATTCAACATTATTCTACGTGAGTATAGCGACGGTAATGAAATTAGTTTCAAACGACTTTCATATGATGGAAGGTTTAAGTTCGGGTTCCAAGGTAAACCACATAAGCAGAAAAGAATAAATCGTTTTTGGACCGACTCCAAGGCATCTATGTTACACTTATAATATGGACACCAAACTATTGAAGCATATTCTCATATTGAACGTAAGTACTAAAGAAAGAAATAACAGTTTGGTAACATATGGGTCGTCAAATTCTTTCGCCCAGCATTTGGTCTTGTTAATGATTTTGTTAATGTGAATATTAAAACAAAGTTTAGTATCCAAAGTCACTCCAAGATCCACGAATGTTGAAACAATTTCAAGTTTGTAGTTATCATAGTTCATAGTTGAACAATAAAGGAGTTTTACCTGAAAAAGACATTTGCTTGCATTTACTTAAATTCAGTTTAAGTTTAAGCTACACCACCTGTACAGTTGATTTACCCCATTTTGTAGTAACTTAGTGTCGTTAGTGTTATTAAATGCATAAAATAATTTCACATCATCAGCGTACATCAAAAGTTTACAATTTTGAAAAACATTGGGCAATTCGTTAATAAAAAGCAAAAAAAGAATGGGGCCAAGATGACTCCCATTAGCAACGCCAGAAGTAACAGAAAAGCAATTAGACTTAAAGCCCTTGAACAATACACTCTGGGTTCGATTTGTAAGGAAGGAAGTGATCCATTTCAGTAAACGTGGCGGAAAACCCATATTTCGCAATTTAAGTAAAAGCAAATTATAATTTACTATGTCAAAAGCTTTACTAAAGTCAATGTACAAAACATCAGTTTGTAATCTATTGGCAAAGCCTTCTAACACTCTTTAAGTGAATTCTATAAGGTTAGTAGTAGTCGATTTGCGCGTAAAAGCCCATGTTGAAAAGGTAAGATAGATTTATGAAGATTAAAGCTGACTTGCAAGCAAATAATTTGTTCAAAGAGTTTGGGAATAGCACTAAGCTTTGCTATACCACGGTAGTTATTAATTAAAGATTTGCTGCCAGATTTATGTAGCGGAATAATGTAAGAGACCTTCCAGGCGTCAGTTAAATACCCACATTGTAACGAAAACTTAAATAAAAGAGTTCACTGCAACATTCCTTAAGAATACATTCTGGAATGTTATCAGGGCCAGAATTAACACATGTTTTAAGGTTCCTCATATATTCTGACACAACTATTTCTTCAACAGGTGGGAACGAAATATCCACTGGGGATAACGAATAAGGATAATAATCGCTTTGGTAGGGAATTTTTGAGTATGTTGATATAAAAAAGTCTGAGAAGATATTACAAATTATTTCTTCACTTTCTGATTCAATTTCATTAAATGACACCTTGAGGGAAATCCAGAATCTTTACGTTTTATGTTCACAAAGTGTTCACTGTTTTAGCGAATCTTTAATCTTATTTAAATATTCTTTATAACAAGTCTGGCACTGAAGTTGATACCTGTAGCGAAGATTTGTATATTTAAAAAACTCAGTCAAGCTATTGAATTTCTTATAGCGTTTGTAGTAATAAGTCTTTTAGTTCCTCAGCTTGCGGAGAACATTATTACAGTTCGGAAATTTCGGTTTATTTAGATTACATTGGGGGACTGAAAAACTAAAGCCCTTATGGATACAATTTTTAAACTGCTCTACCGCTTTATTGAGCTCGGAAACAGAAGATTTGGAGTCATAACTGAGCAATGAGTTCCAATCAACTTTGTATAGGTAATTTTTCCGTTTTCTATAATCAGTTTTTTTAAAATTGTAATTTAAAGAAATAAATTTTTCTTTTTCAAGGCATTAGAAATGAAAATTTTATTTCAACGGTAGGATGATGAGGATCCTCTAACAGGACCAAAGGTAATGAACGTAATACATTTGCGTTAGAAAAATCGTCAATGAAAATGAGATCCATGATTTTATTATTGGCATTTGAAAAAGTGTTTAGTTGGGAAAGGTCTTCGCTAGTTATGGAGTTTATTATATCAATGCAGTTATAATTTTTACAAGTAGGTAGCAGTATAAAAGGATCATCGGAGGAGACATCCCAAACGACATCAGGCAAATTGACATCTCCAACAACGACTTTTTTATCATTTGGTTTCAACATAGAGCAAATTTCACAGATCACTGAAACATGCATCTGATATACTTCAGAAGAAGAGTTAGGAGGAGCATAAGAGCACATTATGTAAAAGCAAATGGATTGACATCTTAACTTAACACACAAAAACTTCGATGTTTAAAACAATTGAAAGTGTCACTTCCTCGGAACAGCAACAAGACCTAACAGCAATCAAAACTCCACCTCCCATAGCAGTATTACCAACGATGGAATTTCTGTCTTTACGAAAAACCGGTATTCTGAACGGAAGGCCTATGCCATGTCTCAGTAAATATTGGACCATAGATCTTGCGGAGTATCTTCCTCTTTAACGCTCCTAACAACCTCTCATTATTGGTGGTCAATGTCCACATCACTGCGCCATACATTAGGAGGACTTATTGAGCATTATTTTCGTCGAGAGAGGAATCTGCTTCTCAATTGAATACTGAGCCCTTTGTTACACCTGTTGGTGTTTGTAACACTCCTTGTTCTCAAGGCTGACATTATTGTTAGTGTTAATGCTGTATCCAAGGTAGACTCCTTGACGACTGCAAAATAATTGTCTTTGTTTGTTGACATAAGGCATTTCGTTTTGTCCTCGTTCAGCACTAGACTCACTCGAAGAGACTCCCTTTCCAGATTGTAGAGCGATGGACTGACTTTTCGCGCGTTGGTTACAATGATGTCAATATCACCAGTGTATGCTAGCAGCATGACATTCTTGTAGAAAACTGTGCCAGAGATGTCGATGTTCGCAGTTCGAATTATTTTCTCCAGCATAAAGTTAAAGAATTCGCACGATAGGGAGTCACCTTGCCTGAAACTCCTTTTCGTATCAAATGGCGCGGAGAGGTCTGTCCCAATTTTCACTGCGCTGATGATGTCGGTCTGTGTCATTTTGCAAATACGAATGAGCTTTACAGGGAAATAAACATTTAAAAAATATTTACCTCTTTTTTAAAATTTAATTTACATTATAAATGGATTGCCTTAATTTAAAAAAATAGAGTTAACTCAACAAAAATATTATTTTCTCCGTGTTCAACAGACCGAAATTATCTAAAATTTATTAATAAATCCCATGCCGCAGAATCAGTGTATCCCTGCGTAATCGACGAATAGATGGTGAGCGTCGAATTGTTTTTCTCGGGTCTTTTGCAGGTCTATCCCATCGTGGCGATTATTGTAGAATAACGTTTCTGGTGGATTGGACAAAGTATGCCTAGGTTCCAATCATTTGGCATGTTTTCAACCGACCATATTCTGCATAGAAGCCCGTGCATTCTCTTCGTCTCCAGTCTTACACAACTCAGGCAGGCCATTCGCACCTGCAGCCTTGTTGTTTTTCATTCGAGCGATGGCTGTGAAGACCTTCTAATTGTAGGACGACGGTACTTCAACGCCGTCAGTGATTGGGGTTTCCGGACAGGTTCCGCAGTGGCGATATTATCGTTATCCAGGAAACGCCAAAAGGAGGATGTGTGTCGACTTGAGACGGAGAAGCGCAAGGATCGAACCTGAACTCACCCGTTTGTGCGACTATCACGAACTTTACCTTGTGTAAAGAATGCAAATAACCGATGTTACCCACAAGATGCAATTTTTAAAATTTTTTTGATTTACTAAAAAGTAAGAAGAAAAGGCCGCTATTTTGAAATCCATCGTAATCGAAAATTTCCTACGAATCTTAACTTTGCAATTTCAGATTCCGTTTTGTTTGATCGAAATCTTCGAAATACGTAGTTGTAAAAAATCTGTTTGCAGAAAAACAATTTGTTTTTAAAGAGAAATGGTAAAAATTAAAGAAAAAATGTAAGTATAAAATATATGTAGAAGAAGGTTGTCCAAAGCAAATGTGTTTGATAAAATACTTGTTTTTTCGATGCAGGTCTAAATTAACAACAAACAAAAACCAATATAAAAAACTGATAGATTTAATGGGCACATGCTAGATATTGTTCTGAACAATCTTGTGCCACCTTCAAAAGCGGATTCCATGTGCAACAAAGAGTAAGACATCTTTGAAGTTGAATTTCCAACGAAATCTTAAATTATTTAAGTTTCCGGTTTCAATTGTTCCGATAAGGCTGCAAGGCAGTAAGAGATACGGCGGAAAAAAGTAATGTGTAATGAGAATATGAATAATAGTTCAAAGCCCTATTAAGTATACGAAATATCAAATAGATCTTCAGGAAAAGAAATTGCCAGAGATCACCTTAAAAGCCGCCGGTACAACTTTTTGCTTTGCGATGCATTCTCCTGAAATTAAAACCATCTCTTTCCAAATATATATTTTTTGAGGCTGCAAGCATGGTATAAATATCATTCCCAAAATTATGGACGACATTTTGAATTTCTGACAAATAAGTAAATAAAGTTTCAGAGATTCATTTTACAAAAATGTAAATGTACAAGTAAAATTTAGTAGTAAATGAATTCTACTTTTGTTGTTTAGTAATATATGATGAATATTATTTTTATAATTTCTTATAACCCAAATCCAAAAAAAAACAAAAATTAAATTGTTTTCTTCATAAGAAAATATTGTTTGGTAAGTCTTGCATTAAAAATGTTCATAAAAACCAAACAAATGGATTTATAATCCCAATTATTTGTACACATTTACTATATGCAGTACTGATTTGAATTCTGCTACAATTTGGCACAACAATCTTTTAATTCTTTTGTGTTTGTAATCATTTTAATCATTCGTGATACATTTTCAATAATATGAGTTTCAGATTGATTTAAAAATATTAATGCATGGATGTCTGACAAATAACATTTTTATAATTTTCCGCAAAATAAATTTATGCGAGAGAAGTGGCTTTCTATTTGTAGAAGAAGTGAAAGTGATCTACCAAAAAAAAGAAATGGGTATGTTCACTTAACTTTTAAAAAAAAGAGATATGTACTGAAACAGCAAAAATATCCGACTAAATCGTAATGCATATCCCATTTCCGAAAGTATTGGGCAACAAAGGTAATATTAAATGTAAAATATTATGGAGGATGTCAAATTGAAATATTATCGTACCATCTTTTGACCATAATGGATACTGCTAATAGGGATAACAACGATGGTACTACCAGGATATTGACTACAAATTTTTCTTATAGAAATAAATTTCAAGCGATTCTTTGTAAGAAGAACTAATTTCAGGAATATATTTACATAATCGCATGTTAAAACAAAATAAACTATCAAATATAAAGACAAAAATTAAAGAAATTGATATGTTAAATATAAAATAACTGGGCATTCAAAAACTTAAACTCTAATCTAACATAATACGTTCTTGAATTCACTTTAGTTTAAAATTTTGCTTTTTTTTTTGTTTTTGTTTTAATTATTCAACACTCAGGGTGTACCCCTATGAATGCAGAGCATTGTGTTGAATGGAAGGAAGATTGATAGGTGGGAGAAAGAAGGAGGGAGAATCAGTAAGGGAATGCAATCACAAAGGACACCGATAAAGGGATAGGCAGCCATTGTGGCAATTGTTATGCCTTTACCACAATGAATTTCAGTTTATCAGTGTCGACTATGACCGCATGTAGCGCCAAAGGCCAAGCTTTTCGCATCCACTCATGTTGTGCGTGTTATTTTTGTACATGAATGGAAGGGACCTACTGTTTTATGCCGAATCCGAACGGCGAATTGAAAAGCTTTTCATAGGCAATTTTTTTTTTTACTCTTGTAGGTTTGCCATTGCCTGCCAAGAGGTGGTGCCGTGTATAAATTTTGTTGTTACTTTTTTTCTTCTTTATTTTGCCTGTGCCGAGATTCGAACCCCTGACACTCTACGTAACAGTCCAACGCACTACCGCTACGCTACAGCGACCACAAAATAATGAAAATTATAATGTGTATAAGCTTTATAACGTATGGTATATTAGTTAATTACTACATACAGATGTTTTTTATGTACTAACTATTTATAAGTACTAATCATAAAAATACAACGCTGATGCAAAAAGCAAAATAATTTCACAAGGTGTATTCAATGTTGTATCATCTAATTTTTCATAAAAAATTATACAACATGATGCGACCATTTGTGAATCACCTTATCATGTAAACAAACAATTTAACAATTGACGAAAGTACATTACAAATTTGTTGTTCCTAAAAGCTAAAAGTAATTACAAAACAAGTAAACA
Source organism: Palloptera scutellata (assembly GCA_958295655.1). NCBI lineage: Eukaryota > Metazoa > Arthropoda > Insecta > Diptera > Pallopteridae > Palloptera > Palloptera scutellata. Next base: position 77,468,042 of record OY282449.1, on the reverse strand, counting down.
AACGCTATCGCAAAAAATAAGTAAAATTATTATTTAAAAAAAAGTTTTTTGTTATATTTCAAGATCAACTTACCAAGAAAAACAGCTGATTTCGAAATTTTGTCAGCTCTTCCCTTTCTTCTGTCGATTACGATGTATTCAGGAATACCAATAATTCGTAATCGGATCCAATATGTAATAATGACCGTGCATAAAATCCATATTATTAACTAAGTATTTACCAGACAGAGAAGTAATCAGATATATTACTTACCTCTTTAGGTTAAAAGAAATATTACTTATATCGTAACTTACATTGTGGGCCTGGGGGCACCTTATATACAGCTTCGGATAAGTAAACCCCTTCAAACATAACCCTTCAAACACCCAAAGGGCTTTACGGATATGCACCTGGAATGTCCAAACCCTCTACAGGGAAGATCTATCCAGCTGGTAGTTGTCCTCGAGAGATATCGAGCTGACATCACTGCTATACCAGAAATGCGATGGTCGAGATAGCGTTGCTCCAAAGGAGACCCTGTTGATATCTACTACAGCTGCCACAATTCGAGACACAAATTTGGTGTTGAATTTGTGGTTGAGAAGAGACTTTACATAGCGTTGAGCTTCACGCCCTTGATCGAGCGCCTAGCCACAATTCGCATCAAGGCAAAATTCTTCAACATCAGCCTAATTTTAACCGACCAAAGATGACTTATGAGCATTAATCCCGCCACGATATTAATATCGTGTTAGGCGACTTTAATGCCAAGATGGGCAAGGAGTCTCTTTGGTCCGACGATCGGTAAATTCAGTCTCCACGATGAAGCCACTGACAAAGGTATAAGACTGATCGACTTAGCCGCCGCACGAAACATGACAGTTAGTAGCACGAACATAAACATATCGACTTGGCGGTCCCCTGTTCAAAACATACGAAATCACATTATGATCAATGGAAGGCACGCAAACACCGACTCAAACCACTGGTTGCAGCCACGGTCTGCACACATGTATGTGCACCACACCGCGTACGGATAGGAACTAAGGGAAAGCTGGATGTCAAAAAGCTGCAATCACAAAAGAGGGCCGAACTCCTATCGCAAAACACCCAACATGTCCTGCTCTATGCGTACGGCTGCCGAAGAAGTGCTATGCTACCACCGCCTACCGAAAAATATGTGGTACGACCAAGAGTGTCGCGATGCTACTGACGCAGTTTATAGAGCCACCCTGCAGTCAGTTGCAATGCGAGCTGCTAAGGAGCGATACAGAGAGTTGAGGAGAGAGAAGAAACGTCTCTTAAGGCGCAAGAAAAGAGATGCAGGAAGACGCGATTTCAATGATGGTTTGAAGACCGGGGCCTCTTCCTGCAAGAATGAAGACGGAAATCGGACAGATGTCCAGGGCATGAGATTATGGAGGGAGCACTTTTCGCGGCTGCTTAATGGCGATGACGACAATAATTCCGCCACTGCGGAATCTACTCCGAAAACCCGAATGACTGACGGCGTTGAAGTACCGCTGCCCGACTATGAGGAGGTCTTAACAGCCATCGCTCGACTGAAAAACAATAAGGCTGTAGGTGCAGATGACCTGCCTGCTGAGGTGTTTAAGACTGGAGGCGAGGAGGTCACAAAACGCATGCTTGAGCTTCTATGCAGAATATGGTCGGATGAATCCATAAGAAAGAAATCCACGATATAAGGTTCTATAGAACGTTCTGTGCGAAAGACTAAAGCCCATCATCAACAAACTGATTGGACCTTATCAGTGTGGCTTCAGGCCTGGTAAACCCACATTGACCATCGAAATCCTGGAAAAGACCCGAGAAATACAGGTCGACACCCATCATCTATTCGTTGATTGTAATGATGCTGATGGGATCACTATGTATGTGAAAACTGGGACAGACCTCTCCGCGCCATTTGATACCAAAAGAGGTTTCAGACAAGGTGACTCCCTTGGCGACTTCTTTAACCTTATGCTGGAGAAACTCATTCGAGCTGGGAACATCGACATCTATATTCTACAAGAGTGTCATGCTGCTACTATACGCTGATGATATTGGCACCAACGCGCGAGCAGTCAGTGCTGCATTCTCCAACCTGGAAAGGGAGTCTCGTCGAGTGGGTCTATTGGTGAAGGAGGACAAAACGAAATGCCTTGTATCAACAAACAAATAGTCACGGTGTCTTGGAAAAAATTTTACTGTTGAAACTTATACTTTTGAAGTCTTCAAGGATTTCGTTTACTTAGGATCCAGCAATAATACCAACGATAATGCCAACGATAAAAATTAGGGCAAGTTGCCTCATATGTTAATGGGCGATATGTGGAAAATGCTGATACTTTATCGGAGCGGGTGGTTTTGAGTCGGCTATACGAACCTACCAAGGCAGGCCGAAGAGCAAACTACTGAGCCACAGCGGCCACAAAATTTAAAAGCGCTTGAACGTTTGGCGTTGTATTCTACAACTATTTGTGTATTTATTTCTTAATTGTATACATTGTGAAACAGCATTTAATTATTTTTTATTTTAAGTTGATAAATGAAGCTTGAGTTTAATTTAAAAAGGAATAGATTAGTTATACCACAATAACGCAAAAATTCAAATTTCTGTACAAATTAAGTACATTAAAAGAATACTATAATACTAAGATTGTCTGTAAACGTATGTACATCCATATATACATACATGTAGGTATAATTGCTGGATGCATTCAATTTATAAGCCAAGGATGGTTTGGGAAGCAAAGTAGCCACCTCCACTGATGCGACTTACATGATCGCTGTGCATGCCATGGGCACAGTTTACTCCTTATGATTTTCATGATTTTCATCATTAACCATACTTAAATGTCTTGAGAAATTGAAAATAGATTAGTATTTAATGTGTTTTCTATTTCGAAAGACATACATGCATTCATATAGGGTACCTAAGAGTAAAGTGCCTTGGGAGCACGTGTGTTTCTTTTAATAAAATACTTAACAGAAGAGAAGTCTAGTAAATAATTATATATTTTTAAAATATTGTATTCGATGCCACTAATTTATTTTTAATAATTTGTTTTGCTCAATAACATTGCCTTTTGCCTTTTCGGACTCTCTGCTTGCTTAATTATTCAGATTGAATGCTACTCGAGAAAGAAAAATCAGCTAACACGCAGCAAAACGTTCGCACTTTGTAAGGTGCATACACGCACGCACACACACATACTCAAAAGTTAGGAAGGCGATCGGGGTGAATATGAATCGAATAATTTATTTTTCTGTTTTTATTTCTTTTCGTTTTTTTGTCTTGCACATCAACATTTGTAGGCCGAACTGGGGCTCATTAATATTTCCAGATGAAGCAGCAAGAAACAGCAAATCTTCAGTGCATTCAAACAACAAAAGACAACAAACATAACATATATGTACATATGTATAGTTAAATCTATATTTCGAGAAGATAAATATGTACACTGGCAGTACTTCTTCCGTAAATTTTTGAAAAAATAAAATAATTTCCGACTTTTTTTAAGTCCCTTGCCAAACAGTAGATATACATATGTATGAATATGTCATATTTATCGAGAGCACACATGCCTCAGGCTTTCACGGAAAGCCGAAATCATCTTTCCTCTTTTATTATAATTATTATTATTACGTATTTAATTTTCATGCAATAATATAGCGGTCAACCATTCGTTACATATCACGGAGTAGTTATGTATGTTCCATATATGTAAGTACCCACAAATATAGTATGTACATTCCCCTAATCCAGTCGAAACATCTTCTATTCTCAAATAGTTGGGGTTCCACGGAACGAGTTTTAAGCAATTAAAATGGAAAGACGAATAACACTTTTTTAAAGCTACCAAGGAAATTTAACACACTTTTGCCTTTGCGCACTTGCTGTTTTTATTTTTCAACATTTTCTATTTTATTATTATGTAATTAATATAACTTTACTAAATTTTTACATGTAAACGATATGCATACATACATACATGTTAATAATTAATTTATTAAAATAATTTATGAACAATTCGCGCCAAATTTATTTATATTCATTTAATTTTTCGTCGTCGACAACCTCAAAAATGTGAAAACATATGTAGATCTAAGTCGCCGTAAATTCGTCAGCTGCTGCAACTCTGTGTCATCTCATACGCCTGTGACCATTTCAATTGTGACAGCGAATATACGCCGCTAATATTCGTCGTTCATAACTTAATTCTCCAATTCATGTACCTACACAGTACTGCTGTTTTCCACTACTTAAATGAAAAATGTTCTAAACACAAACCTTTTTTTTTTCTATTTTATTGTTATGGTTAAGTAAAGGGCGAATGAAAGCTGAAAAAGGTTGAAGACACCTTATTAATTTATTTATTTTCAAAGAATATAACCTAAGAAAGCAAATTGCATAGTTTCACGGGCTGATTGTTTTTCTCTTCTCATTCTGCTGCATGTCAAAATAGAAATAGATTGAAGTTGGTGACAGCGGCAATTTTCACATTGGCGCAATGATGCAGTGTCGCAGCCATTATGTTCGTCTTCATAAGTGTTTAAGTGTTGACAGATGGCACAATGTTGTTGCCGCGTCCGTTGTGCTTATACCTTTAGTAACTTACTTAATTGTGGAGGTAGGCAAATAAGAAGTAGGATTACAACAAATTGTCAAATTCAGATAATTTCCCTGATTTTTTTATTTTCTTTGCATTTGACATCTCAATTCAATTGATTCTATTTTTGGCATTTGTATTCGTAATGTGTTGATAGCCTTTGCTTTTTTCGAGTTGTCCATTAGAATGTGTTTCTTTCTTTTAAAACTTTGTCTTTGGGTTTTAAACTATTTTTCGGTCCAAATATCAGTTACTTACTCGTATTTAGTTTGTAAATGTAAGTGAGTATATTTAAAATATAGCAATTTAACATCTGTGAAAAAGTGCTGTCAAGTTTTGTTTCTTAAGACCGGTATCACACTGGCAACAGCTGCCGCGAGGCAAATGTGTACTGATCGCTTGAACTTGAGAAAATTTGTCGTGAGTGACTAAAAATTAAACTAAAAATCTTTCCATCTCCTCCTTTCTTTTCTCTCTATTTTTTGACTCCGCGGCGGCATCTGTTGCCCTTGTGACATCACTGTGATAGTTATCTTATATACGCATCAAAAGAAACACAGCTATTACAGTAGTTAAAACTTTCACAAAATTCGATTAATCTGGGTTCAAGCTATTCCTTAAAAAATTAGAGCTTGTTAGAAGGAAGATACAGACTACTGTTTAAATAAAAAAAAAAATTGAATTGTTGTAAAAGTTGTTACTATTTTGTTAAGTTTTAATTAATTAAGTTTTAACTTACATGAAACGTAATATAGTAACACGATGGTCGTCGTGGTGTAGTAGTGCGTCGGAACCCATGCATGCATAGTGTCCGGGTACAAATCTCGCACAGGCAAAATCATTAAGTAAAAACAAAACAATTTTTCTACATAGCACCACGTCTTGGTAGACAATGGCAAACCTACAAGAGTAAAAATTGGCTGCGAAAAGCTTTTATTCACCTCGCCGTCGGATTCAGCATAAAACTGTAGGTCCCTTCTACTCATGTATGAAAGAAGAAGAAAACGTAATATCTGAATTTGGAGAAATTGGGTTTGTTTTTAATTTAAGCTCCAATGGTTGCTAGCGTGGGGAAGTGCTAAGAGTGTAGTCGCAGGCTTGACACCCGGCCAAAGTAATAAACATTTCTGTACGCTGCTGAATTTTTGCACATTTGTTTTTAGCAGACACACTGTTCGATCGCATTAATATTAGAATGTGGGCCGAATATGCATGATCGCGAAATGAATGCACTGCTGTGGTCGAGGTTGCTTGTGAAGATGCTGATAATGATGATGGGCAAAGAGTAAACGCATGTTTGTATGTGTGTCAGCACGACGGCGATGATCGCATAAATGACGCGTCTATGGGAATTCCTCGAAATATGCGCACATAATTGCTGTTTGCATTAAGGGAATAAGGTAATAAGGTATATAATTATAGCCGAAGGAACCCGTTAAAATTCAACCAATTGTGTGATGCGGGAATGCGATACTGTAACGCGGGCGGGCGGATACGCGCACGGGCATCGGAGTCGCATACACTTGGACTTCATCAATAACATTCAATTCCGATGGCTAACCGTGGGTGAATCATGAGGGAGCAAGTGCGATTGATTGACTGTATTGCTTTTAGCTTTTATCTGCGTAATGCAATTGGTTAAATGAGCGAAATATTCAAATCGCTTGCTACTTAAAAGAAATAGTAAACAACGAAAATCGGCAACCGGCAAACAACGACAACGAAAACAAAAAGTGAACTCCTTTTTCCCGCTAATGTTCTGCAGACCAGCATAGGGGCATAGGAGTCAAACAACAGACGGAGGTGGTTCACTAGCTGTTGCCACAAATCTGTGCCGCATTTTTAACAACATTCTGATGCGTTCTCTGATCGCGCGGATCCGATCCCGAAAAGGAGGAGTAGCGCACATAGCGTAAGGTCCCAACCAATACCCACAAGCAAAAAGTGGGAGTTGCAATAATTGTTTAATTATAGGATTTTGCTCGCTTGTCTTTTTTCTGTTTTGTTTTTGTTCGCTGAACCGTCGTTTCATATTTCATACTCTTGCGGCCGTCCTACGATGGATGCATTAATGATGCAGAGCTTCAAGCTACATTGTTATTGCTCATGCAGAAAAGGTGGCACCAATATTGCGTTACAAACTGCGCTCGCAACTGGTGATGTTGCTGCTGGTGCTGTCGCTGCTGCTGCCAGTGACCAGTGAGCAGCATCAGTATGCTAAACAAGAAACACAAAGTGAAGTTAACTCCTTTTGTTTTGTGCATGCACACAGAGAGGTACATATGCAGAATACTTAGGTACGTAAGTATGTATGTATAAAAATCGACTGTTGCAAGTGCTCTGCTCGTGCCTCCACTTTGAGGTAGTGACGGCGGCGCATTCAGCAAGAGGAGCTCCGAAAAATGTAGCAAGAAAAATTCCTAAAATATTTCTACAAGGATCCGCGCACTGACAATCGAGTTTTCAAAATTATGAGCGATATCACGAAGCGTGCACTAGATGCCTCCTTCCTTCTTTAGTTGCTTGGGGGCAATCGTGTTTGATCTCGCGACTTTGTTATATCGATAGAATGCAACAACGATTGCAGCCGTTCTTACTACTAGCATTTTGTATGCAGTGGTAATATTTTATTTAGTGACCGTGTTATGTACGTTAAGTGCATTTACATATGCCAATGCGGACAGTATATTCCAAAACTTTGCGACCACTTCACTACTTGAAAAATTTGTTGATATAGAATACGTGTTCAATTCAAACAGCAGCACAATTAAAAAATCTTTCCTGAAAATATGAACATAATGATACTCTTAAATCCCCAAATGCAATTTCTGACTTCATTCGACGACCTAAAAAATTTTAGGTAGTGCTGGTTTCTCATATTTTTATGAGAATAGGAAAGTACTACATAGTTATAAGCCTTGAGGCTAATTTTCGATTAGTGCAGCGCATAACAATACTTAAGATTGCATGTATGCTGCTATGTAAAGACTACTTTACTTACTTTACTTTTAATGGCACAACAACCCATGGAGGGCCTAGGCCGAGCTTTTCGCATCCACTCATTTTGTGCGTGTTATATTTGTACATGAATGGACCTACAGTTTAATGCCGAATCCGAACGGCGAAGTGAAAAGCTTTTCATAGCAATTTTTACTCTTGTAGGTTTGCTATTGCCTGCCAAGAGGTGGTGCCGTATAGAAAAATTATCTTTTCTACTTTTTGATTTTGCCCGTGCCGAGATTCGAACCCCGGACACTCCGCGTAGCAGTCCAACGCACTACCACTACACCACAGCGACCACTATGTAAAGACTAAGTGTCGAATATCTAATATTGTAGTCACGTTAAATGAGAGGGGTGTAGAAATGTCTTTTAAGCTATTTTTTTCGGTTTTAACCCTCGATACTTTCGCTGTGTCTCTTGAAAGTTCTGGCATATCATATCCTTTTTCTTTAATATATTACTTTCTGTTGTTGCATTCCTACGATAAGTTATTTAGTTTTGTGCGCAGTTGTGTTTGATTCGATAAAAGTTTTGCTGTAATTTATGGTTCAAATATATATTTCTTTTCAGGGCTAAGAAAACTTAACTTTTAAAACAGAGCATCAAAAGTTACTTCATTTATTACCTCTTTCAGAAGAATTCTGATAATAATAAGAAGAATAAATATATTCAGGGCCAGATTTACGGTGGGGCCAGTGGCACCGTGCTCCCACCACTAATTGGAAGGCCCCACTTCAGTCGCAATGAAAGATTGCAACAATTTTAGTTGTAGCAGAAAAAAGACATTGTTTTCTAATTTCTACTTAGGGTAAATCCCAAATGGTATCAAAGAGCAATGGTAGAATGTAATGTAAAATGACAACAGCAAAATCTGATACAATACATAATACAAAAAGCACACTAATACAATATTTTCAAATCTTCTATGGCAGTTTAATTTCATAAATATTTTTATTTTCACTTTCTCCTTTTTCTATTTGCGCCAAATGCTTTTGTTGTTGCTTCTCTGATGCACAAGTCTTTTATATCATGTATCAAATTTTTATATAGCATTCATTTTTGACAATCATATTCTTCTTCAAAGTGTCAAAAATTTACTTATTCGTGTACTTTGATACCATTGACATAGGCAGCTTGTATCGGGCATCTACTGTTCAATGATGGTGACCAATTGCAGAGGGCAAAGGTCGTTTTCAAAACTGGGACTCAGGAGCGAGTATGGGGTAAGACCATCTTAAGAGTCTGATGATTTTAAGTGTTTACAGAGCGACATTCTTCGTGAATTATCTTTTGATGGTCTTATTATAAAAATCGCAAAACTTCCTTCATCTTGAATAAAATTTGTTGTACAAATGAAGATATTATTACTTTTTATAAAATGTTCAATTACGTGGCTCTCAACATATGAAAAATGCCCCACCATAATACGACTCCTGACCCCATATATCTAAATCCGGCCCTGTACATGATATATTGTAGCAAATACTTTATACTTACATACCACGCAATTTTTTTAAAACCTTGAAGTGAACTTTAACTTATGCACAATAGCGTATTGTGTTGCGTATCCTCAAATCTACGCTTTTATAGATAACATGCTAAAAATTGCAAGCATTTGTATTGTTTCTTTAAACGTGGAATTTATTGCAACTTATTCTTTGCAAATTACAACCAATATGTGAAAGCTTTCTCATTAGATTTGCTTGACAAAAAGCGTCAATCCGGCAACATCACTTTACGTTGACGTCTGAAAGAAAACAGAACTACTGCGTCGTCTGCCACATACCATAGTAGAATACGTTCCATCTAAGCAGTGGATGCACGCGCACGCTCTGCCCAACAATTTGACTTGGCTGGGATCAGCCACTTTACGTTGTGTCAGACGTGATGTGAATAATGAACATGATAACGATCTGAAGGGTCAGAGCATAATGTTCTTCAATTTGACGCATGCAAATTTCGAAGATTACGTGGTGATTACGGGTAGTTAAAATATTAAATAAAAAGAGGAATTTGATGAAATTGTACGATACTTATAAAATTTATTGAAGATAAAATTGCACGCAAAATAAAAAATTAAAAGGAGACTTCTTATTATTGCCGGCAAGGAAAATTACAACTACTTAACTCTGAACAACAATAAGTTAAGTCTGAATTACTCGGTTATTTGGAAAAATAGTATTAATGATGAAAATTTGCATTCATACAACATATGTACCTACCTATGTACTTATTACCTATAAGTACATATGTATGTATATAAAATATATTGACACCATAAAAAGCACATTATAATTATCTTTACATGCTTAATAAATGATAATGTTCTTTCATTTAAGCACATTTGAAACAGAGACAACTATTTAAATTAGATGTGAATTAGTAATTAATACTGAATCAATGATAAAATATTACTTAAGAATAATTTTGGAATAAACATGCACCAATTCCATCAGTTCCATTAAAGCATTGTAGATCTTACAGACAATGTCATTAATGCAGTCACAGCATGTTCGAACAGGATGAAACCCAAGCTCAGGACCCTATCAACAAGTTTGAAAGTCCCCAACAGAAATAGGTAGAATAATGAGAGTAGTAGTCTTTCTCCAGATAAGACAATAATTTGGATTTCAAAGGGTTAATACGCAATTTATTATTGTCCGCGGAAACTTTTAAGACTTGGAGGCCATAATTAAGCTTATGGGTCATATCATCAATAAGTCCAGGGTCATAGGAGATATGTATATACCTGAGTATCGTCAGCGTATGCATTCATCTTAGAATACTTACATACAGTTAAAGTATCATTAATAAATATAGAAAACAGTAGAGGTTCTAAAATTGACCCTTGTGGTACGCCAACAAGGAGAGAAGATTATGTGGAAAAGTCATATCCAACTGTTACTTGCTGTAATCGGTAACTCACATAACTAGAAATTAGGTTGCTGAAAATTAAAGTAGTGCTTCAATTTGTAACAGAGCATTCTGTGACATATAGAGTCAAAAGGAAAAATCAGAAAGGCAAAGTAAGGTTAACTTAACTTTTTCAAGAGGAACACGTATGTCATCGATAACTTTCAGGAAAGCAGTGGAGCAGATTGCAGGCATGAGAGAAGCTGGTTACTATGCACGTAGGAAGTAATTTGATCAGCAATTAGGTGTTCAAAAACTTTACCCAAGGCAGGTAATATGCTGTGGTCGCTGTGGTGTGCGTTGGACTGCTACGCAGAGTGTCCGGGGTTCGAATCTCGGCACAGGCAAAATCAAAAAGTAAAAAAATTATTTTTCTACACGGCATCACCTCTTGGCAGGCAATGGCAAACCTACAAGAGTAAAAATTGCTATGAAAAGCTTTTCACTTCGCCTTTCGGATTCGGCATTAAACTGTAGGTCCCTTCCATTCATGTACAAATATAACACGCACAACATGAGTGGATGCAAGAAGTTCGGCCTAGGCCCTCCATGGGCTGTTGTGCCATTAAAAGTAAGTAAGTAAAGTAAGGTAATATGCTAATTGGTCTGAAGTCCTTGGGTTCACGAGTTGCAGAGATGGGCTGTTGTGCCATTAAAAGTAAGTAAGTAAAGTAAGGTAATATGCTAATTGGTCTGAAGGCCTTGGGTTCACGAGGTGCAGAGTTCTTAGTGATAGTGATAATGGTAGCAAATTTCCATGAGCAGGGAACTAGCGAGCTTGTAAAGCAATGGTCTATAAAGAATAATTATCTTGATAAACTTGATAGGAATGCCATCAACTTCAACAGCAGTGGAAGAAATACTAAACACAGAAATTAGAAACAGGTCAATTAAACTAGACTCAACTGTATTGGAGTAAAGGGTGGGAGAGAGAGAATTGACGACAGCAAGGGCAAATCTACATAAGATTCAAATTGCCTAAGAAAAGTTTTTTCACTTTTTCGTTCGGATTCGGTAGGTCCTTTCTATTCATGCGAAAAAATCGGCCTAGGGCCCCATGGATTGTTGTGGCACTAAAATTAGAAAGAAGGAAGGCATTAATAGAGATGTAGTCTAAAAAGTTACAAGTAAAGTTATCATTCAGCAATATGTTAATATTAAAGTCGTCACAAATAAGATGATTGCCATAGTCAATCTGTTAATCTGTCTGAAGCGACAAGAAAAAATGGTTTATGGCTATTACCGCAATGGGTGTTTTAGACACACGATAATAGATTCTTCGTACATCTATAAACAATTTCAAGTTTAATAAATTCAATAAATAAATAGAAATAATAATATTTTGTTTCGTCTCGACTATATTTTTCGTAAACAGCGACTTTAAAGCAGAGCTTGAAGCTCTTATAACTTTTATCAAAAATTCTTCAAATTAATAGTTTTTATAAACTTTTATTTCATAAGAGTTAAAAGTGGTGATCAGAAGTAACTTTTAGCTTTTAATTTAAAATCTTACTCAATATCTTTTTTTTATAAAAAAAAAATGAAAATTGTAAGCCTCTCTCAGACTATTGTAATCGAAGTGGTCACTGTGGCATAATTAGTAGTGGGTGTCCGACATTCAAATCTCGGAGCAGGCCGAAAGTATAAAAAACAAAATTTTTTTTTTTAAAAAATTTCAAACATTAAATGATATAAATAAAAATATATAGATACATATATGTACACAAAATAAGCCATGCATTGTTCTAACGACTCGTTCGCCAACTCTGGAGATTCAACCGCTGACTTCCATCTGCCATCCCGGAGAGTTATCTCCGCTTTCAATTCTGAGAAGTTGAATTTATGTTTATAATGTAATATATGTATATAAAAAATATACTAAAATGATTGCTTTAGTTGAGTCAGTTCCTAAATAAGACTTTTTCAAGACCACAAACATTCCGAACCTACCAATTTATTTATTTAGACTCGAGTTCTACGCCCTTAAATTAGAGTTTATCCTGAAATCATCGGCTCTAATAATAAAATATACATTAGAGAGTTAAATGTAAAGAAAAACATCTAAATTGTTAATATGTACGAGTAGTAATAAAAATTGTACCTCATCGTAGGGAATTTCAGTGTATCTCGCATTACATTTCATCAGAAAGGAAAAACTCTCGAGGATTAAGTCAAAATATTTTGACAACCATTTTGTCATAAACATCAAATGTCAATTTAAAATTTCATTTGTTACAAATACAAGTTATTTGAGGAAAACCCTTAACGTTTTTCTTTAATTTAAATTACCCTTTTATTGAAAGATTACAAAACACTTTTGAAGACAAAACGCAAATTGTTAGATCAAAAACACAAATTGAAAATAACCATCTGTCAAAATTCACTACACTCACAGCTCGGATACATTTGTATTTTTTTATTAGTTGATATATGTGTGTACACTTGCCCGTGTTTGAACATTAATCTTGTGAATCCTTTGTGCATGTTCGTTGTAAATTTAAAAAAAATTGTTTTTGTTGATTTACTTGCCTTACCATGGCATATAATTATGCTGCATTTTGTATTTTTGTAGATACTCGCATACTCGCATTGGCAGGGCGAACACTTGTTTGAACTGTTAGCACCCTGAATGAATGAGAGATTGTTTAAAGTGCATACACATACTGGTATTCATACAAACATACACACGTACCTAGATATAGTTGTACTTGTGTTAAATTGCTATTTGAATAAATGATACACAAGGAAAGGGTGCTGGAAATGACACACTTAAAAGTCTGAGCTAAACCGACCGCTTAATTGCGCTATTACACCCCCAATTAGTTTTAAATTAGCTGCTATGTTGAGTGCAACTTCAATTGCGTATTGTGATGTGCAAACATAAATGTGTTTATTTTATACATGAATTATTGCGTAGAGACGACTACAAGTTATAAATTGTATGTGTGTTCACTTTAACCACACATTGATTGGCATCAATTCTTTCTTCAATATTATATATATCTGTACATACATAGTATATACATAAATATGTACCTGTAAACACTTACATACATATTATATCGGTCCTTCAATATAAACCGATTAAAAGTCAGTTTTTTTTTCATCAAATTTAGACAAATTTAAACTACAAGAGAGATGTATATAAGAGATATGTACTTAAAAATGATACATACATATATTAAACGATTGTAGATCTTGTCAATACTTACTCCATACTTAGGACTACATACTTACTACAAATGTATTCGGATTATTGCCCATGCAAAGCCCAGCTGGTATTTTATGTATAAAATAGAAGGCTCTGGGGTATGTCATATGTCATACCCCCACCCCACCGATGCCATGCTAAGAAACTCATTTAAAAAATATGATCCCTCTCACCTTCACCAAAATCAGTATCATTACCATATTCATCTTAGCTTTCACCTTCGCTTACATCATCATCACCTTCAACATGATCATCATTCCCCATTACTATCAACTCTAGTGATTCTTTCGGTATATGTTGCACTCTTTTCCGGTAGTTTAGTTTTATTTGATATAACAGGGTCAGAACTGATCAAAAACCTATGAAATATATCCTCATTTGTCTTTTTTCTGCTTTCGAGAAAAATGCTCTCTGAAGATCTTTGTTTCCAGTTTCCTTAGCTTCTTCTGAAAATTGGTCGGTTGCCCATGTGTATTGATAAAGATTTTTCTATTTATTTGATAAAATTTTGTTGGGCTGTTTGATCAAATTACAACAAGCATAGTGAGAAAAGTTTTAGAATTACATTGATAATTGATTTTTTAAGTTAACAGGAACAATTTTATAGTTTTTTTAATCAGAACAATAAAATTTTTTTAGACTGAACAAAATCAATAACTTCGATGAAATGGTTATCAAAACAAACAAAAAATATATTTATTCTTTTTAAATCCAAAAAGGTAGGAATATTTTATCAAATTGAAAAAAAAAAATTTTTTCATTTGGTTTCAATTTGATGTTTTTTTTTTTTGTTTTTGTTAAAGCCTAACAAAAATGTTCTATCAATTTCACTTACCATATATATTTTTCCGTGTTGAGAAAAAAATCACTTAAAACAATTCCGCAGATTTTATTGTATATTTTCAGATTACATATTGATGAATGAAATATTTTGTTCAGTCTTCTCGTTTACTTTTGAAAATCAATATTCTTTGATGCTTTCAAATGAATATTGGATTCTGAATACATTACACTTATACAAATATATCTGATATATTGGCCTGAGGTAACGTAATGTAACGTAGCGCAAATTTATTTACATAATTTTCTCTGATTCCAACAAAATTAGATTTTGGAATACAATAATAAAGAGGGATTTAGTAAAGTGTTATTATGTGTAATAAGTTATTTAAAAATCAATAATTTATTTCTGCACATAAGTATGTACATTAATATATACGTACATATGTTCATAGAATGTATATCTACATACATATATGCACTTATATGTACGTATTGTACATACAATGTATGTACTTATATACCTATATGTTGCAAATTTTACTTTATTGCTTCACTGTTAATAGATTAACTGGCAGAAAAACTACGAAGCAATAGTAATTTTTAAATAGTGCTTGTAATTCCTAGGCACCTTTTCAAATTTTAATTAGAAAGTTGTATGTTCATTAGGCTGAACCGTTTTAATTTTTTTAGGCTTTTCTGTGGGGGATATCGCGAAAAAGGTGCCGATGTTATTCCATTTTAATAAATTCTTCTGCCTCCGGATTGTAAAATTTTCGAAAATATTTGAATTTTTTGGGTTTCAGAGTAAGTTGTTTTATAAAGATTAAGTATTTAGAATCGAGTAACAAGTATGTTTTTCATCGAATTGGAAAGTTATTATTAAGTCTACTCAACAGGTTATATACCTTGCGGCATGTACAATGAGGCATATGTATAGTTATTTAAAGCCATGTCATCAACATTGTATTGAAATGAAGTACATAATAATTACCGAATAGTATATGTTTCGATTTACTCGTGTCTTATTGTGGTTTATTAATATCATTATTATTTAATTATTCAGATAAATATATCACTACAGGATATAAATAAATAAATAGTAATAATTGTTAGTGAAGTTTAACTTATGTTATATAAAAATAATCTGTATTGAAATACATAAATAACAAGTTACATTTAAAGAGAAAATATTGTGTATAAGGGAAAAACGTGAAGCGGGACAAGTCACTAAAATTATCACTGAATTGAGATTTTCATGTACCTAAAAATCATTTCAACTTTAAAAAATATTGTGTTCAAAAATATTTGTGGTATCTCATGATTTTTCCATTTTACACTTGTATTTTGCCGCAGTCTATTTATAGGCAATTACCATGGCAACTGCCCGTTTTTAACACTAGTTACCAACTGTAACTGTAACGTTTCAGCTGATCGGTTGAGTTGCCATCGATAACATAAATTTGCCGATAGCAACCACACTGTGAGTAAAGTTACTAACCGTAACAGGGGCATAAATAATATCCCTAAATTTCTTGCTGTCTCTTCATATTCAATATCAGAGATATTTAAAATCAGTTTGGGGGTAGAAAGAGTATTTAATGTTTTTTTTTTAGATATTATTAAGCATTTTGGGTTCAAACAGAACCCAAAAGCCCAGTTATCATAAGCTTGAATGTAATGATAGCCCTCGCACTCGCTTATCATCTCACGACGGACCTAACATAAAGTTGAACACCATCAGAGTACATATGGATATTACAATTAATTAACTCTAAAGGAAGGTCATGATGTGGTTTGCAAGCTTGTAGTTCAATGAGACTCTTTTAACAGATTACTTTGAAATCGCCCTCAATAATAATGTCTGAGTATACCAGGGAAGTATATTAGATCGTTGTTCGTAATGCTGTTATGTGAATCGACATTACGGTTAGACCTGTAAATATATAGTATTAATTACCTAAGTAAAGCTTTTAACTTTGCGTTTCAGATTCGGCATGCATATTTAAGGCATAATTTGCATGAAATATAATTTCTGATATATGTAAATGGCAGTACCACCACCATTAGTTTTCCCATCTGCACGAAATAATTTATATCTTTTTAATCGAAAAAGAGAATCTGGCATGCCGTCACTAAACCAGGTTTCAGTAACACAAATTATGTCCATAGCAGAACATATCCCAACTTGTCAATTTCACTATCAAACTTTGTGCATTAACTTGTCAAATTTGAAGACATTGTTTAAATGTCGTTGTTTAAATAAAAGGCGAACAAAGTTAAAACATTGTCTTTGGAACAAACAAAATTGTTATTCAAAGAGCTTGGCATATACAAATGGTATTTGCATTTGCATAACAGCGCCTGTACTATTTATTTTAAAAAAATTTCTATTGGTGCCATATATACCAGGCAATTTGAATTAAAAATAAAACAAATAAGAATATTGATAATTTCAAGTTGCTGCATTAAAGATGATTATCAGATAATAGTGTATAGATTTTTTTGACTGGGTAATTATTTTATATTTGGCGAAAAAGCTGCTCATCATACAGCTAAGCAGAATGCTATTGAGAGTAGGCGAAATGGTTATTGGTGCAACAGTAAGAAGTTTCAGTTCTATGTTTTTTAGGTATAAAATTAATTCTTTTGGGCTTATATACCTAGAATTGTCTATACCAGGGTTCCAGTGCAATTATTATAAAATAAATTAGGGGAGCCTAGGGCGTAGGACACAAGGTAAAGTTCGTGACAGTCGCAGGTGCGTCCGTGTTCGATCCTTGCGCTTCTACGTTTCAAGTCGACACACAGCCTTCTCGTGGCATTCCCTGGATAGCGATCTAACAACCTTCAGTGAGTTAACTAATGTGTGCGGCGGGCTTCTCCATGGCCTTGAATGAATGCTTGTGCGTCGCGCTTGGAACCCACCACGTTAAAATATATATTATGCGCGCAGTGGACGCACATTTCCCGCTCTATGCGTACAGCTGCCGAAGATGTGCTAGGCTAACACCGTCGACGGAGAAATATGTGGTACGACCAAGAGTGTCGCGATGCTACTGAAGCAAAAAACCCTGTTTACAGAGCCACCCTGCAGTCAGTTGCAACGCGAGCTGCTAAAAAGCGATACAGAAAGTTGAGGAGGGAGGAGAAACGTCTTTTCAGGCGCAAGAAAAGAGATGAAGAAAGAGGCGAGTTCAATGATATCGAAATGTTGCGGGACAGGAACGAGGTCCGGAAATTCTTCGAAAGAATAAGACGCCTGACTGATGGTTTGAAGACCGGGGCCTCTTCCTGCAAGGATGAAGACCGAAATCTGGTAACAGATGACCAGGGCATAATGAGATTATGGAGGGAGCACTTTTCGCAAATAATCCCGCAACTGCGGAATATACTCCGGAAACCCCAATAACTGACGGCGTTGAAGTACCTCCGCCTGACTATGAGGAGGTCTTAACCGCCAGCTCGGCTGAAAAAAAATACGGCTGCAGGTGCAGATGGCCTGCCTGCTGAGTTGTTTAAGATCGGAGGCGAAGAGCTCAAAAAACGCATGCATGAGCTTCTATGCAGAATATGGTCAGATGAAAGCGTGCCAAGTGATTGGAACCTCAGCGTACACTAGCTAATCCATAAGAAAGGTGATGACACGATCTGCGCCAACTACTATAAGCCTTCTTAATATTGCATATAAGGTTCTTTCGAGCTTACTGTGCGAAAGACTGCAGCTCATCGTCAACAAACTGATTGGACCTTATCAGTGTGGCTTCAGGCCTGGTAAATCCACCATCGGCCAGATATTCACACTACGCCAAACCCTGGAAAAGACCCGAGAAAAACAGATTGTCACACATCGATTATAAAGTCGTCGATTATAAAGCCGCCTTCGACAGCACGATTAGGGATCACTTGTGCGCAGCAATGTCTGATATTGGTATCCCTGCAAAGCTCATTCTTATTTGCAAAATGACACCACAGATCTCTCCGCGCCATTTGATACCAAAAAAGGTTTCAGACAAATTGGCTCCTATCATGCGACTTCTTTATCATTATGCTGGAGAAAATAATTCGAGCTGCGAACATCGATATCTCTGGCACTATCTTCTACAAGAGTATCATGCTGCTAGCATAAGCTGATGATATTGATATAATTGGAAAAGCGCTCGAGCAGTCAGTACAGCATTCTTCAACCTAGAAAGGGAGTCTCGTTGAGTGGGTCTATTGGTGAACGAGGACAAACCGAAATACCTTGTCTCAACAAACAAAGAGTCACGCGTCTTGGACAAAATGTCACTGTTGACAATTATACTTTCGAAGTCGTCAAGGATTTCGTATATCTAGGATCGAGCATAAACACCAACAATAATGTCAGCCTTAAGATCAAGCGGAGATTAACTATTGCCAACAGGTGTTACTACGAGGTCAGTAGGCAATTGAGAAGTAGCCCTCTCTCGACCGACGAAAATAACGCTCTTTAAGTCCCTCATCATTCCTGCCTTAATATATGGCGCAGAGACATGGGCAATGACCATTAATGATGAGAGCGAGCATCCGAGAGGGAGACACTCCGTAAGAACTACGGTCCAGTATGTGTGGACGACGTGTATCGAATAAGATGGAACGACAACGATGTAGCCACCTCGGCATACAGCCGACGCTGACATAGTCAAACGTATAAAAATCCAAAATTCCAACACGCAGAAGAGGACGTCCAAATCTCCGTTGGAAAGACCAGGTGCAGGGCAACCTCACTGTACTTGGCCAGAGGCGACTGTCGAAGCTTTATAGAGGCAGTCAAGACCGATCATCGGTTGTAGTGCCAGTTAAGTAGGTATGTAATTAGGAGAGACATTCTAAAGAGTATGTACTTTCAAAATACGCAATATAATTTTTCTCGACTTTTTTGTGTTAGTACAAGGGACATATAAGGTATTGAATGCAAAAGCGTCCCAAGCCTCTCATACTGAAC
The DNA here is from genome assembly GCA_958295655.1 of Palloptera scutellata. Classification (NCBI taxonomy): domain Eukaryota; kingdom Metazoa; phylum Arthropoda; class Insecta; order Diptera; family Pallopteridae; genus Palloptera; species Palloptera scutellata. The sequence continues at coordinate 77,448,574 of OY282449.1, read as the reverse complement.
AATATGGTTTTCGTGTAGTAATATCCAAGGTGCAACAAAATAATCATTTATTTCATAGTTTATCTTCTCACCATAATGTGAGACTGTTGAACTTCCCAAGCGTGAAAACTATCCTCCACGATGTAGCCACCTTGTAGTGGTATGAAGGCTCCAATATCATGATGAGGATAAGGCGAAAAATATGTGTTGGTCAACATTATGATGACCAATATTAAATTATCGCAGACAAACTTGAAGCATAGCAAATCGGTCACTGCTGTCCAGACGTTACACTTATACCAGAACTGCCCACTTTGATACCACATGGACCTACAGTTTATCGCCGGTTCTGAACGGCTGGTTGGCAATCTGTTATCACTTGGTTATTTTCGTATTACCTGCCAAATCATGGTTTGTTTGAAGAAACTCAAAGTGCTTATGTTCGTTTCAAAATTGTTTTCGTTCAAAACCGGTTTGCATCCCTGTTTCTAAATGTATATGTACAATATCCGACTTTTTCGTAGAAGAAGAAGTAATTTCTCGGGATACTGTGTTGGTGGTAAGATATAATGGAACCAAAGTGAACGTTTGTAAACCACGAGGTACTATTCGTGTGTTTCAAAAACAATTAAACAGACAATTACAATGGATAATCTTTCTGATCTCCGCTTCGTCACTTGTTCCAGCCCATTGACAGCAGCACATCGGAATCCTAGAAATTTTCAGGGACCATCGATAAAAATCTAGAAAACCGTGAGAAAAAGCCTGTTGTTCAATTTCAACCTATTCCCACGGTGTAATCCGAGGTATCGGCAAAAGACCAAAAATATCTGTACAGAATTGTATTAGCGGTAGCAACAGGTGAGTTTCCTATTGATTTAGGAAACAAATCGCCGGAGAAAATTGCCTACAGAACTGAAGGCTATAGCCGTTACAGTAATTAAAAAAAACAGTTACTTCGTTCACCTTGAGCGATTCTCAAAAGCACTTTCGTAGACTGGGAGAACGTCGCATTGAAAGCTTTCATGGTTTACCAACTATTCCGACAGGATAAAACCACGAAACCAACTATATTGAAACTGATAGCAGATGAAGATACGTTGTCGCACAAAAAGGAGGAGACTTTCCTCTACTATGTACGTGTGCCTTGTCAGTCACAAGCAGTGGAAAGAGCAGTGAATACTGCTAATGTCATAAACGCCTAAATTGAGACTCGTACAGATATGCCACCTATGTGACATAACACTGAGTGCCCAGGTTCAAATCTCAGCAAAGATAAAAATCAAATTATTAGAAAAAAATGTATCTACACAGCACCAATCGAAACTCAACAAGAGTAAAAATTGCATAAGAAAAGCTTTTCACTGACATTAAAGAAGGAGAAGTCGTTTTTAATTTAGATATCGGTGGTATATTTTTCCAGATTTTTGTGATTTTCTCAGTGAACAATATGGATCGTTTTCTCAATGTCCGTTTTAGCAACTAATCAGAACTTTAACCGATTGTTGTGTCAACATTCGGTTAAAGCTTAACCGGTTCTGTTCTGTTAACCGTCGACTAAAGTTCTAGAAGATTGCGCGGCAGTTGTCGATAAGAATCCCAGCGAGCTGATATTATTTTAAGTTTTTTCGTAAATCATCCATATGCAGGTATTAAATATGGTCCCCAATATGGTGAGGATACAAGTAGGGTTTTCGACTTGAAGTGCGGGATAAAATTTGCGACTGAACTGAATAAAGACCCCCGAAAAAGTTGATCAAAATGCCAGGTGCTCCGGATTAAATATGGTCCGATTCAAAACCGGTTTGAAGCCCTGGTTGAAATATACTCATTACGCATTGAGCGAATGTACTTATATTTACAAGAATCAAAATTTAAAAATATAAGAGTTATCTGCTTGAACTGCATACTTATATATGTAAGTATGTATGTGTGAATTTAAAATAACATAGTTACTAAAGCAGATGATAAAATAATTGTAAGGGTGATTTTACAAATTGATTGACTGACATGAAGGTAAAAATTCTATTTAAGAATTATTAACTACCTATGTATGAACGTATGAATGCATGTTTGTAATAAGTTAAGTGCACTTTTGTGTTCCCGAAATACTTTTGTGAACTGAAGAGATAATATAAATCCTGACAATTCACTGAAGTGTGTTCGTATGTATACAGATATGAAGTTATATAATCCAGGGGTGCATTTCTGTAAACAAACTTTAATCCGCTTTTAATTCATTTCCTCAAAAACTGCATAGCTCTGTTTTTTAGCTACATAGGCAATCACTTATGTATTTATTATGGCAATCTGCTCCTTATGGTAAATCGAAAACTAAATAAAACAGTAAAGCAGAACGTATTAATACAAATACATAAATATATACCTACACGTACACATACTGATCGCATAGAACTGCAATCTCTGGACAATATTTACAATTGCAGCATTAATTAGCAGAACGTCTCATAAATATAACATTAGGAGCGCCGTAATCCACGCAAAAGAATAAATTCAATCCCTGATGCAATACACCCAATTCAAGACAATTGGGGCCCAAACACTTGATTTGAGTGCATAACAGGATTAACATAACACAGCCACACAGCCGCATCCAGAAAAGGCTACCGTTTCATATCTCCCATTGTGTCCTAGGTATCGTTTTCCCTTTTCCTCTCGGCAATTCGGTCATATTCTCAGTATGTATATATATTTATATGTATGGATGCATGCATGTATGTATGTATGTGTGTATATCCAATCAAGTGCATAATCGGCGTATTGTTCTCTCAACAAATAAAATGCACATGGATATGAGCATGGGAATGGACAGTAAAAGAGCAACGCGCCTGGTGTAGTATAGCTATTAATAATAGAACAATAAATACAGTATGAAAGACAAATAAACGAATGAACCTGTCAATCCCAAATAGAATTGTGTGAATATTTGTTTAAATACTTAATGCAAGGGACCATTCTTAAGCACCATCTGTTTATTTCTTTGCAGCTACTTAAATGCAGCCGATAAACCATTCATTAATTAAATATGTACATATACGAGAACTTAAATGAAAACTATGGTATGATTGGCGATATTCTTTGAAAGCTTATTCTATTCTACAGAAAAACTGGTAGCTTTTTCAACCTTATGATGGTTAAACCAAATAATTCATGCGACCGATATCACCGAAATCACCGGCGTTATATTCCAAATTAGTATAATGCGGCTCTACGATGTACTTGCTGCCGTCCATTGGATGAGGCCGCACTTTACTAGATATTTAGCAGAGCCGGCTTTAAAGGATATATTAACTCACACCAAGATAAATGAGGTTAAGTTAGTCCACGAAAGACCGACTACATTTCGAGAATGCCCATTTTAATGAAATAGACAAGAATAGCTGAGGAATGGCGAACTTCAAAAATATAAAATTATGGTGTGAAAATAAAAAACAGCTTAAGTGTATAGAAACTATAGCAATATTTCACCACAGACTTTAAACAGTTGCGTACGTACGATTCGAATGAATAATAAATCTTAAATACTGTCGTCTCCAATAATAATTGTATTACTAAAATTATTTTATACTAAATTGTTCCTTAATCATAAGCAAGTATGTTCAATGTACATACTTTATGCATCTTTATAAAATATACATATGTATATTTATGGTATAGTTATAAATATATATATATATATAGTTAACCCTCCCTGGCATAAATTATCGGTTACCACATGTTAGTGTGATTTGCGGGTGGAAATCAAAAATACTTCTGCTTTCTTTTCTAACATAGGGGTGAAATTCGCATATTATCAAATTGTCACGCATGGCATTCATTGCCGCCAAGTGACAAGTTCGACTTTGTGATATTTCAGTTCAGTTACTCATTTTTTATACACAGCCGTAAAAAAGTATCCCCTGTGACCGGCCAAAGGCATGAGGAAGTACTAATTATATGCCGACAAAAAACGTTATAGCATTTATACTTCAAGGGGTGCCTAAACGACCGTGTAATTTACAATTTAGTTTTGGTTACCCGCACTATTTAGACACGGCAAATATTTCAATTACAATACTTATTATTTATAAAAGAAATTGAACTGAACTTTATAAATAAATATTTACACTACGTACAAACATCGCATTTAATTAAATATATTTTTACACTCACATTTTCATATTTGATCTATTCGGTTGCTCAGGTTTACCGACATTTTTTTAATATTACTGAAGTTAGTCGTCTAAAAACCGCACGGTATTGTTAATTTCTTCGACAAACTAGGCCACCCAAAATCAGATAATCCACAAATCACGGCTCAAAGTAATCTTACATCAACCACTTTAAAATTTGTTGGCTGATTCGGATTGGGACTCTGGAGTACTTTTGCACCTAAATCGAATCGGTTACTCGCGTTAGCAAATTTTATTTACAAAAAAACAGACATATACATGATTGTACGCAGCATCTTGATTGGGAGGAGCCGATACAAAAATTGTTCCATACAAAAAATTGTTGAATCGAAAATAAATTATTGACAACATCAGACATGTCTTTATCCTATTAAATGTATTTTTAAATCCGTGTGCTCCCTCTCATTGACTATTTTTTGGCCTCTGAACCTTCTGTAGAACCCATCTAAACTAAAATAGTATAGCTGTATTGTTATTAACACGAAAAAGCAAAAAGCTGGCTGGAAAATTGTTCAGGAGTGGGTACTTATAAAGATAAACGTAGAAATTGTGATCATTTAGAACGATAATGTAATGGGTAATTTTTTAGAAGTGTGGTTTTTAATCTGGCAATACTTTTTTCGGAGTTGGTCTTTTTGACAGCTGTCACTTGATTTATGCTCAGTTTGGTTTGCCATTTCATAATGAATAGACTTACTCCTGAACAACGTTTGCAAATCGTGCAAATTTATTGCATTTTGCAATTCAGCATTCAGCGATGAAGCTCACTTTTGGTTGAATGGGTACGTTAAGAAGTAAAATTGTCGCATTTGGAGTGATCATAATCCACAAGCCATTGTACATCCTCAAAAAGTCACTGTTTGGTGTGCTCTATGGGCAGAGGGAATCATTCGTCCATATTTCTTCAAAGATGAAGCCGGTCATAATGTTACAGTCAGTGGGGAACGCTATAGAGCCATGATTAATGACTTTTTCGTGCCTGAATTGGAGGATGTTGATGTGGACGACCTTTGGTTCCAACAAGACGGCGCTACATGCCATATAGCCAACGAAACAATCAATTTATTGAAGGAAACTTTTGGTTGATGTTGTTGAGCGCATTATCTCGCGTCGTTGGCCTGTGGCGTGGTCTCCAAGATCGTGCGATTTAACACCGCTGGTCTATTTTTTGTGGGGTAATGTGAAGTCGCTTGTCAACGCAGCTAAGCCCGAGACGATTGACGCCTTGGAAGGGAATATTCGGCGCGTTGTTACTGACACACGGCCCCAATTGCTGTAAAAAGTGGGCTCTAGGCTGGAATTTATTCGAACCAGCCGCGGCGGTACTTGCCCGAAATCGTTTTTAAAACATAATGGCAAATCCTTATCTTTATATTAAAGCTAAATTTACATTATATGTTTTTTATTTCTTCTTGAAAACCACACTTCTAAAAAAACACCCTGTACATTATCTCTGTGACAGCAGGCACAATGAGCTCATAAAAATACATATTTTCAGTGAACCTAATACTGAAGTATGCAAATAATTGGAAATTATAAGATGCTATATACAAAGAGAAATGTTTGAAGCTACTTTATAGGAATCGACTAGTTTTTGCCCGCGTAGTAGAGTAATTTTTTCCCCCGCGTACAAAATTCAAGTCTCGCTCAAGTTTTTCAGTGTAGAAAACACGACGTGTTTTTGCCGTGTGTGAAAATAAATTGAATATTACTCTTATTTATAGTTTTTAAACATTTTTATCCAAACTCCGAAGGCAAAAAATCGATTAAATCAATATTTTTTAAACAACTTTTTTCGCATATTTGTTAAACCAATTTTTATCAACCATTTTGTTGTAAATTTTCTATAAAGAAGTTGTTTTTAAAACTGTTTTTTTCAAAATATAAGAAACATTTATTCATTTCAAAATTTGTGGTAAAACTTCTTAAATTCTGTAAAGAAATTGTTTCGAAATAGTTTTCCCGAATACCAAAAATAACTTTGTTTCAACATTTTTTCCAAAAAGTCGAAATTTTTTTTGCAAAATATGAGTTTGGTTACAAATTTTGTGTTAAATTTTTTCAAAACTGTTTTTTGGTTAATTACTGTAAGATTGTGGATTACATTGTTGTATTAAATCTCAAATATAAGTATAAAAATTAAGGTGCAGATATTAAAAATTCAGTTGAAAGAAATGAAATATCTTACGTTGAGCTTAAGAGCAATCGCGGCAGTTAACAACAAATTAATGATGATAACTGGTAAGATTTAAATAACAAACTACTAAGAAACAGTGGAAAGGCGCAAAGAAAAATTAACCTAAAATGTCAGTTTTGAAAAAACGTTGTAAGTGCAAAATAGTGAAGATATAAATTTTAGTTTTTATTTTGTAGAGTTATGATTACTCTGGAGACTTTCGTTGTGCTAGTTTCTATGTAGAGGAAACCCAAAAACATTATGTTGATTTTTATAACATGAATATTTTGGCTATATAATGAAAATGTGGCCGCCGTGGCGTAGTTGGTAGTACGTTGATGCTGCGCAGAGCAAAATAAAAAACGATGAAAAAAAACATTTTTCCACATGGCATCACCTCTTGGCAGGCGATGGCAGACCTATATAAGAGTAAAAATTGCCTAAAAAAACCTTTTCCAATTCGCCGTTCGGATTCGGCACTAAATTGTAGGTCCCTTCCATTCATGTACAAAATATAAATATAACACGCACAACATGAGTGAATGCGAAAAAGAAGAATGAATAAATTGTAGGAATTTTTATTTGGTTGAGTCAGTCAACGGATTTATATTATTATACATTTATATATTATATTTATATTCAGGTCCACTGAATCCAACTGAGTTATCCATCTTACTAAAGCGTCCAATTGTTGGGATTTTGATATATTTATTTTATATGAACTCCGATGACTTTGGTGCCTCAGAAGAAGTTCTTGTAATCCCCCACTTTCGATTCGTTTCCTCTTTTAGAGGTATTTTTAATAAGAGCTTTTTTGAATACCATCGAAAAATCTCGGGAAAGTATCATTATGTCTTCGGAGAAAAAAACAAAGATAAAAAACTCTCCAAACACATGTACTGCCTCCGATATCCTGTTTAGGGTGCCAATGTACTGAATCCAACTCAGTTATCCACTTTACTACCGCGTCCAATTGTTGAGATTTTGATATATTTATTTCATATGAACTCCCATGGCTTTGGTGCCTGAGAAGAAGTTCTTGTAATCCCCCACTTTCTACTCCTACCTCTTTTAGAGGTATTTTTAATAAGAGCTTTTTTGAATACCATCGAAACATCACGGGAAAGTATCAATATGTCTTCGGAGAAAAAAACAAAGATAAAAGACTCTCCAAACACATGAACTGTCTCCGATATCCTGTTTAAAGTGCCAATGTACTGAATCCAACTCAGTTATCCATTTTACTAACTCGTCCAATTGTTGAGATTTTGATATATTTATTTCATATGAACTCCCATGACTTTGGAGCCTGAGAAGAAGTTCTTGTAATCCCCCACTTTCTATTCCTACCTCTTTTAGTCTTTTAGAGGTATTTTTAATAAGACCTTTTTTGAATACCATCGTAACATCACGGGAAAGTATCAATATGTCTTCGGAGAAAAAAACTAAGATAAAAAACTCTCCAAACACATGAACTGCCTCCGATATCTTGTTTACGGTGCCAATGTAATACTAAAATTTCTTTACAATATGTAATATATACTATATATCGTTACATATCTACCTTTGTTTGACCTTGAAGGGTCAACATTTCAAAAACTGCACGTATTGGAAAAAAAGACAAATGATTAAGATTCAGTATACATAGTGTTCTAATTGAAAAAAAAATTGTGTTATTGTCGTGTTTGATCACCGAAAAACGTTTTAAGGGCCATCAGTGAAAATGTTATGCGTAGTGGAAAAACTTGTTGTCATCCATTTAAGTAGTTTTGGATAAGAACAGTTTTTCCACTGCCAACAATTTTATAAAATAATTTCAATTAGTTTGACAATTATATTGGCACAATTTCTTCTTTTTTTTAGTACTGACGGATGCTTTTATTAATAGTGTAATCAATAAAGTGAAATAAATAGAAGTAACAACCTCTTTGTTGTTCCCTGACATCTGCTAAATCTAAAAATTGCTCTCCTTTTCTCCCAAAAGTATTATATTATATTATGGTCATTTCGAAATAAATAAATTAATCCGTTAGAGCCAACAAAATAAAGAGAAAAAAAATAGAAAAAATTACAAGAAATATCTGCTGCCTCTATAAAAGTACATTGTACAGTTTTAATGTATGCATAACGTAAAATTATTTTATACTTTTGACAATATTGATATTACTATAAAATAACTTAACTCAACTGTCTGGTTGGTGTAACTTAAACTCACATAAGTCGCCTATATTATTTAATTCTAAAATTAACGATTATAACATTAAATTTGTTCCGACATCTGTAGATCTAGGAGTGGATCCCAAGCTTCGTTTTACTACAAACATTAATAAAATTGTTAGCAAGGCCTTCTGCGTGAAGATATAAAATGTGTAACATAATTGTGAATTAATTTTTAAGTGATTTGTTAAGTGGTGAATAAGGTTGCAATAATATCATTTATTGAGAATAAATAAACATTAGAAATTGGATAATCGTAAAAATATATTAAACGCCAGCTTATTCCAATTTGATCAATTAAAAAATTACTTATTTAAGAAAACTAATTTTAATACTATGTTCATAAATTCCGTCAAAAATTACCGGTAAAAAAGTTTTAATCTTCGACTTATAACTTTATTTAGTTTAACATACTACTGTGGGCAAAAAGTAGTAAGACTTTGTTCATAATTTCAAATTTTTTTATTCATTCTTCCAAATCTATTTCGTCCCCTTCAAAGTAATCCCCCCGGCCCCAATACACTTGTGCCAACGTTTTTTCCAATTCTCGAAACAGTTGTTAAAGTCAATTTCCGGAATAGCCTTCAATGCGCTTAGCGATTCATGTTTAATGTCTCCAATGGATTAAAAACGGTGTCCACGAAGCGTTTTTTTTGAGTTTAGAAAATAGCCAAAAGTCACACGGTGCTAAGTCAGGCGAATAGGGTGGTTGCGGAACGATATCAGTCGAATTTTTGGCAAAATGGTCTCGTAAAACCAATGCAGTGTGAGTGTGATTTTGGAACCAATCGTGCATTCACTCTTCTTAGGCCCAAATGATGTTTTAAAATGGTTTTCACTGATCCTTCCGATATTCCAACGATGCCAGTAAGGTCTCTGACTGTTAATCGTCGATTCTCGAGCACCAGTTCCTTGATTTTATTGACGTGTTGATCATCAGTTGATGTTGATGGCCGTCCTGGACGTGGTTCGTCGTCAACGCGTTCTCGACCATCTTTGAACAATTTGTACCAATCAAAAACACTTGCTCGCGACATACAATTATCACCGAAGGCCTTTTGCAACATTCTGAACGTTTCGGCACCAGAAATTTGATTCCGCACACAAAATTTAATGGAACTTCTTTGTTGAATAATTTCACTCATTGTGAAAATCGCCGAATGCACTTTTTGTACTTCAGAAAGACAAGCGTATACTAAACACTAATGATTATTTTGATGTGACATTTGGCACAGATGTCACCGACAGTCATACCAACCTTAAACAAATAATATTTTGATGAATGGGTTTCCTCGCGAAATTTAAATTAAAAAGTCTTACTACTTTTTGCCCACAGTAGTATTAAGTGAGATTTCGTGAAATGAAACACAATCAGACTACACGAGCGCAAGCATGAAGAAAAAAAAGGTAGAAGGGCGTAAAATATCTATATCTTTCTTAATACCATACTTTTTCAATTGTCTCTCGCGTACATTGTTCCATACTTTCGCTCATGTAAACGGCTTCAATAACAATATGGTATATATGTATAAATTCAGGGTTGCATTATGAACGAATAAAAACAAAGTGTGAAAAGCTTCTAGTTGTATGATAAAAATGAAAGAAGCAAATCCCGGAGCCCCAATCCCGATATTTCGGAAAGGTAAAAAGGGTCCGGAAACCCGGGATCCGGGATACTAAATCCCATACTTATGTATGTAAATTATCATTATAAAAACAATAAAATAAAGTAATGTACACACATACACATGTACAGATCAATGTTGCCGTTTGAAAACTTTTAAATGTAGTGACAATTTAGAAAAAGCGTAGTGTTTTAAATTATTTATATATTGATTTACAAAATGTGAACGTAGTATATTGTAATATAAATTAGAAGCTAATATGAAAGGCAGCAATAGCAGCAATGGCCTTCAGCTATCCAGGTAGATTCTTTGGATTGTTTTTTTATTTAATTTTTAGTGATATAAGTAATAAAAAGCGATATTTTCTTATCAAAAATAATAAATCCAATATGTCAACAAATTAATATACATACTAATGTCATTTGAATTTTAGAATATAGTTAACACGGACTCAACAAAAAAAATTAATTTGGGCTTACTGATTTCTGCTTGAACTCCGATGACATATTGTCTTGTATCATACTAATTAAGATTTAATGATTGTGACATGTATTTAACAAGAACATCTTTAAAAGGATTCTAGTTCAATTTCCCTTAAAATAGTAATTTTAGACTCGAAATCGAATACAATTGGAGTTACGTGGTTGACCCGGAAATCAGTCGATATCAGAATTAGCCATTTGTTTACTACATACTTATATACAAAAACATATGTAGATGTTCTGCAATATGTTAGAAATGAATCTATTGCGAAGTTGTGTAAACGTATATATGATTTCTGATTTTTTCAATTTCACGTGTATTTGGTATAAAAAAGTGAAAATTTTGAATTTTTTTAACGAAAAACACGATTCTTAAATTAATCCAAATTTCATTCGAATTCATGTGACAAAGAGAAGTGTACAGATTGATCATAATTATATATATATATATATATATGTATGTATTGAGAACATACATTTCAGGGTCAACCTCCTCCTCGTCGTCCTCCGCAGCATTCCAAAATGCATTTGCTGAAGTTCTGCATTTTTATAAATTTTAATGTTTAAAATAACTTATTTAATATATTAAAAGTATTAATCACTTGTACCACTATGAAATAGTCTTTTGTATTTTAGAGCCAAATTTCAATTGACACTTGTGATGGTAAGTTAACATAGTGTTACGATTATTTAGTTTCTCATTTTCATTTATTGTCAATAATTAAAATGATTTGATCACTGGATTGTGTTATAAGAAAATTAAAACTTTGCAACTTTATTTAATTCACCACGTAACAAAACAATTAATAAAATGCCTTTCTTAAACTCTTGTTTTCACTAAAACTGTCGAACTGTGACTCACTGACGCTGTTGCAGCCATATTTATAGTACAGATTTCATATTGAGTGAATCATTCATAAGATGTCTTTTCCTCTCAATCTTCAAAGAGTTAGGGCGTTTTGAACAGGCATATAAATGAGAAACGGTGCTGTCATCTGGAAATGAGTAAATGAGATTCTTCGTTAATGAAGATAAGGAAAGTGTAGGGAAGAGGATAGAGCGGTCACTAAGAAAGTTCGTGATTCATTATGTGAAGTTACTCCCGGACTCGATGCGAAATCAGTTTTGACACCAGTGCTTTATGCCACACTCTGTCAAACGCCTTTGAAATATCCAGAGCAACCGCCTTGCTCATGGACACTATGGTACCAGTGCCCGGTGAGGGCTGCCATGAGATCGCCCGTAGAGCTATTTCGACGGAAACCATATTGGCTTGATGACCGCCAATTCGTTTTGCTCAAGATATTTAACCAAGTAGAAGGTAACTACACTTTCCATGAGTTTTGATAGCGTAGAACAGATTGAGATGGGGCGATTGTTCGCAGTCTGCAGTCTTGCCCTTTTTAGGATCTGGTTGGACATTGGCAGATTTCCAACAAGACGGAAATGCACTAGTTGTAGTTGAAATGTTGGAAAGATTGCGCAAGGGTCGCTGGAATACCATCGGGTGCCGAACCCTTGATTATGATAAGATTTGCAAGAACTCTTTTAACTACTCGAGTTCGAAAATGTATCTCAGATACATATTCGATAACTGGCAGTTGTTGGTCGCTGTGGCGTAGTGGTAATGCGTTGGACTGCTACGCAGAGTGTCCGGGGTTCGAATCTCGGCACAGGCAAAATCAAAAAAAAAAGTAGAAAAAATAATTTTTCTACACGGCACCACCTCTTGGCAGGCAATTGCAAACCTACAAGAGTAAAAATTGCTATGAAAAGCTTTTCACTTCGCCGTTCGGATTCGGCATTAAACTGTAGGTCCCTTCCATTCATGTACAAATATAACACGCACAACATGAGTGGATGCGAAAAAGCTCGGCCTAGGCCCTCCATGGGCTGTTGTGCCAGTAAAAACAAGTAAGTAAGTAAGGCAGTTGTTGATCGCTAGCTGGCAGAGAAAAATTCTTGTAAAAAGAGTTGAAATTGACGAAGACTTTTTACAAATGACCGAAAGTTCTTATGGAATTGTAAGACTTTGTGCCTCAGGCGCTGTTCGTGTGGAGACTTTTCGCGTTTTAGTGTGTCATTACAGCAATTTCTTTTCTGTTTACGTAACAGTTCAGTATTGGTATTCTTGTTGGATTGGCTTGTCTGCAAGTCCCGTCTTTAGGTTTAACGCTAATCGTTTTATTCGGAATGAAAGACCTAATAAAACGGTAAACTCAATTTTCAAAAAAGTTATTGAGACCATTCCAATTTGGCTTTTCGTAAAGCCACATTAATCGCTTTGGAGCTATCGTCAAAGGGTTGTGGATTCGAGATTACGGAAACGATACAAAAAATGGTACAATGGTCCGAGTTTCCAAGATGTGCGTGGACACATCTTCTTTTTGTTTACATTTACAGATTAAGTTTACAGTTTTGAAATTAATGGAGAGAAGGGTAACCAAAAGGGTTACGGGCTGCAAGTTCAGAAGAGTATAGAAAAACTTTCCGTTCAAATCTTGAAAGGTGTAAATAAGAATTTGTAAAGTTTTAAAAATGAAAGTAAAATGTGTGTAAAGTGTTTACTGAAAAAAGTCAAAATGCGTTGTGCAGTTTTTAATTGTAAAAAAAATAATGAAAAAAGATAGGGTAGAGTTACTTTCAATATGGATTTTTATAGGTGGAATAGTGAAGTGAAAACAGCATGTATTTTTAGTGCCCATTTTATGTGGTTTGAAATGGTTAAATTTAATTACTTATTTTATGCTAAATATTTTTACTTTATTACTCAAAATTATTTCCAAAGGGTTTTCTAAAAAATAGTCCAAATAGGCATGGTGCTATTCCGACAATGTTCCCGAATTGTACTATAGTCGCGCGATGTACTTCAGAATTAGAAAATAGTAGAAAATATAGACTGATTATTGACACAAGTGGCGCAAAACGAATGAAGTTATATAAAACTTCAAAATAAATGTAGTATTTATAAATGTATACATGGAACAAAAGTTTCGTTTTATTTACAGTGCTGAAGTTTTTTTTTTTTTGCAAAAATTATTGAACCAATCAACATTCGATAAGGCGCAGAATGAAATATTTTTTTAACCCGAGCGCGTAAATCTTGTATATGTGATTTGTGGGAAGCCATGATTTCGAGACCAATATTTCGTACAGGACGAGGATTTTTAGTGTTGTCAGCCATTGAAAAAAATCAAGATATAAGTACAAGTACAATCGATGACTGTCTGAGGAGAAACTCTAAAAAATTGTGCCTTTCTGGCTCTAAAACTTGTTTATCTAATATGACACAGTCATCGTTTACAGTGTTGTAGTCTATACTTTTATTTAAATATGGTTGTCATGCCAATTTTGATCACAATGAACCTACCAGCGATTTGTCATAAGAGCATAGTGTTTGACGTTTCTACCAAATGTGGGGAAGATACAAAGTTAAAGGGAGAAGAAGACAGAAGTCTGATTATAAAGCTGCCTTCGGCAGCATAATGAGGGGTCACTTGTACGTCGAAATGTCTGATTTTGGAATGCCTGCAAAGCTCATTCGTCTTTGCAAAATGACACTGACCACCACCACCAGCGCAGTGAAAATTGGGACAGACATCTCCGCGCCATTTGATACCAAAAGAGGTTTAAGACAAGGTGACTCCCTATCGTGCGACTTCTTTAACCTTGATGTTACTACGAGCTCAGTAAGCAATTGAGAAGCCCTCTCTCGACCGACGAAGTATAAGTCCCTCATCCTTCCCGACCTAATATATGGTGCCGAGACGTGGACATTGACCATCAATAATGAGAGGCCGTTAGAATAAGATGGAGTGATGAGATGTACGCCGACACTGACATAGTTAAGCGTATAAAAATCCAACGACTTCGCTGACTGGGTAAAGTTGAGCCGATGGAAGAAAACGCTCCCACTAGAAGGGTGTTTTATTCGAGCCACGGTGGAGCAACACGCAGAAGAGGGCGTAAGAATCTCCGTAAGAAAGACCAGATACAGGGCGACCTGACTGCACTATTAACTGGCGCCAGCGCACGCATAGCAGAGGCTATGAGAGAAACCGATTGCCTATAAAGTTTTTTTCACACTTGTTTGATAGAGGCGCTCCCCATCATTTCCGGTACAATTTTCGCTGCGACGATCATATTTTACCCGCTAGTAAATATAAAAACGATTCTAAAGGTAACTTCAATAAACTTCCGAAAAAAAAAATCTTGTAAACTTGATGGGAAGTCGGTTGATCGTGAACATTTTTTTATACTCGATTAATAAAGGGCGATGCCCATCAATTTCTCGGCCAATTTAACAGAATGAGCGAGTATAGATTGAAAATAAAATTCAGGTTCTGCTATCGTGAAAGAACACTAAAGCGAAGAGAGTATGAAATAAAATAAGTTCATAAGAGCCAATAATTGAATCAAAACTCATGTCATTGAGACCGGCGATGGCCCTCAGATTATATAGCAGCAGGCAGTCATCGAGGTGGCCGAATTCTCAGCTTCTCAACGAAAGAGAAGAGCAGAAGATTTTCTTGAAAATTTTTCTGAAAATCTTTCCACCGTGGAAAGAAAACAGAACATCAGCACAACATTGTCAACCGCATAACATTCGCCAGTTCTTAGACCGGCAAATGGCAAATTTTCAACTTGTTTAGATCATACAACCTGAATATTTTGATGATGATTATTATAATGATGATGATATTGATGATGATGGTATGATTATAATTATATAATGATGTAGCAAATAAATTCGCATGCCTTCAGTATGAATATTTTGATGGAGATTATGATTTTGCAGAGGGCGTTGCATGCATTGGAAATGCAGACGATCAAAATGAAGTTAAATCAGATGCAGTACACCTGTAGTATCAGCTGTACTAATCCAGAGAATCATCAAACTGAACTACAAGACATATCATTTGCATCAGCACATCGTTAAAAATTCCTTCGGTCGTGCCTGTAATTTCTTCGGTAGACTCTACTTTTTACAAGAATACTACACCTAACCTGAAAACTCAAAACGCAAACGTTTACAATTAATTTGAATTAAACTTATTAAATTGCACTGTTATTGCAGTTTGAATTTATGTAAATTACACATTGTTTATAAGTATTAAAATTCTCGTCATCACAATAGGGAAAAATGTATGCTAACCAATTTGGTCGTACATACATATTTAACTTTATTTGTAATTATCATCATTTTGGCAATAGAAATCAAAATAATAATTTAATAAAAAAAAATTTTATGAGAAAGAAGAACTTACTAAAATTTCAAATGAACAAAACCACAAAGACGGCAACACTGCTTTACCATTTTGACATTTTGCTTGCAGCAAATTGCAAAAAATGTACTACCTTTTAAAGTAACAAATGTGTGAGTGATTTAAGGGCTGAACATAATGCAGACACAGCTACAAGAGATTGAGGTGTTCAACGTTTGCAGCATAGACAAAAAATTTACAGAATGTTGTAGTTGACGCATTTGAACTTATAGTAATAAAGTAATAAATAATTATATGTTTTAAAAATATATATCCATGCTCCAGTCTTCTATGAAATTTTGATATTAATTGAATGGCTGATATTCTAAACACTTTCTTTAAATTTGATCGAAAGTCAAAGTTGAAACAACTTTCGCGGCAACTGCAGCCGCTACATTCCCTAACAATATTTTCAGTACATTTTAACTTTTGACAGTAGTATACTATCTACTACAACTACACCACTCTGCTTACATCGTTAGTGAGAAACTGTCATTTTATTGAGTTTCTCGAACATGTGCGAACATTTCTTTAGAAACACAGCTGTAGGTAAATTATTTACACAATAACAAATATTTTGTAAATTGGTGCTGTGAGAGCCATTTGGTATTGTATGCGTGCAAAGATTATTCCTTCTATAAAATCTCAGGAGGTAGAACGAAAATAATGCACTCCAAACGTAATTAATAAAGAAACATAAAAAAGTTCGTTCAGAATGAATGGATTAAATAAACAGAACGTACAGAATGAATAAAAGAATATAGCCAGAGTGTGAGTCAAACGGGAACTTTTGAAAACAGTGGTGCAGCAAAATGTTCATGTGAGAAAAAAATTGTAATTTTGCTGTGTGAAAGGATATAAAATATTGACAGTGAAAATTTTGACATTTCAGCTTGACATTGTTAACAAAGGGTCTGCTTACATTTTTTTATAGAAATATTTGCATAATTTTAGCAATGAAAAATATATTGAGCAGATCCCTGGAAATAAAAGGCAACCCTGGAAATAAAAGGCACTGCCAACTTTATTATGCTTTATTTTTTAATTCAGGCTTTTAATTTTAGAATTTGTTATGGTATATTTGTAACCGAAAGATATTACGGATGACACCAACTCTATTATAAATGGAAATACTTAAATCAAAGAGGTAATATTTAACGTCATTTAAGAAAATTGTGGAGTAAGTGATAATTTGCATTCTTTAATGTGGTTGTAGCTATAAAATTATTGTAGGATTTATGTACATACTTAGTTCTCCCTTTTTCAATAAGATGCTTTCTATCTTTCTGAAACTTACGTGTTATGAAGGTTTTCTTTCCGAATTTTCAAAATTCTTTTCCGAATAAAAAGTTACCGATTCACACACACCTAAGCTGAAAAGTTTCAACGTTTCGCTTCATCTTCAGCGGCGGCAAAAACTTCACATTGTGTTTGATTGCAAGTAAAATATATATGCACATTATATGTTTGACAAACTGTTGCGATGCACTTAGCTTCCCGCTTCAACTTCATATTCTGTACCACATTGAATGCGTTGACGCGTAGTCTGTACTTTCAGTTTAATGCCATCATTTAATTTAGTTCATATCAGTATCAGCTGTTTGTAGTCATGTGGTGGCTAATAAAATCAGTTTTCACCACACAAGATTTTAAAATGCTTACTCCAGCACCATAACATGCTTTTTTTGTGAATATTAGAAGTCAGTTGTCAGAAAAAAAAACTAGTAATATATTTAAAGTACATAGGAAAATAATTTACGAATTTAATGTATGAATTTTGGGTTGTTAATTTAACTCCTCGGTGCTGTTAATTTGGCGATGTAAGTACATTTTGGCTTCATAGCGTTGCAACTTTGAATGACAGCGTTGGGAAATTTCACCACACTTTTAAGCGGTTTTTGTCTTGTTTGTAGGGATGTAATGCAAAGCCAAAAAACCGATTTTTAGTTAGTCGGTGTTTTTTTCATTGGAAGCCCAAAAACAAGGACAAAAAAGTTTTACATAAAAATCCGAGAAGTAGTTAAAGAAAACAAATGCACATATAGATAGCTTAAATTAGATTAGTGAGAATATAACAATGGCCTTATTCACACTGTAGAGTAAACCACGGGGTTACAAGTTAAAAAAGTACAAAACAGAAGTTATAAAAGAAGAGCACATTTAAATGAATAGTAGCTTTACGTTTTTTCCACAGGTACATCTTTGGAAAAAGTACTCAATAAAAACCGGTTTTTATCATAAGAAATCAGTCATTCGGTTTAACCGACCGTTGTTTTGCATCACTGGTTGTTTGGGTTAGATTATTGTATTAATAAAAATATTTGTTTGGAAAACAATCGCTAGACATTTTGGCAGTCCATAATAATTAAAAAAAAGCAAAACAAATATTTGTTTTCTCGCTTTAAATTTTAACAAAATGTCAAAGCGTAAAATACGCAACAATCTTAAAGAAGGTTCAGCTGTCCCCAACGTAATTGGCAAGATAAAATCTGTGTATTGCAAGGATTTCGTGTAAGTATTAATAACAAGTACATTATTGTTGACCATGTGTTATGCATATCAAATGTGAATAGAACCTACGCTGAATGTAGTTTTCACCCCACGGAGTACTTAAATGTTATCATCGGACCAAATGGAACCGGCAAGTCGACTCTTGTTGCAGCAATCGTCCTTGGATTGGGTGGTGAGCCAAAACTTTTATCACGCTCGTCTGCCATCCAAGACTACATTAAAAATGGGCAGGCCAACGCTGTAATCGATGTTGAGATATATGCAAACGATCAGGGAAAGACAATTCATTTCCGGCGTTGTTTCAATGATAGTGGTAAATCGGATTTCCGTATAAATGAAGAAATAGTTTCTAAGAACAAATTTCTTGGCGAAGTCGCTCTTTATAAAATTCAAATTAATAATTTGTGCCAATTCTTGCCACAGGACCGAGTTCAGGTTTGCTAACTTAAATAATGAATAAAAAATGTTATGCCAAAAATAACAATCAAAATCTTTTTTAGGACTTCGCTAAAATGAACCCCAAAGAAATACTTTCGAACACCATCAATTCCGTTTGCAGTCGGCAAGTAATCGACGATTTTGCTAAACTGAAAGAATTACAGGTATCACAAACCAATTCCAAAAAGGTACTAGAGAAGGATATGGGCGCACTAAAAGAATCGATGACACGACAGGAGGAGTAAGTAACCTGAAACAATGTCTTCTACATATTTGTATTGATACTATCGGTTTTTTGGTTGTTGTGCAGGTTGAATCAAATCCTCCAACGATACAATGCTCGAAATGAGTACGTGGCGAAGCTTGATATATGCAATTCAAAGAGATTGTGGTTAGAGGTAGAAGAAATAAAATCAAAAATAAAGGAATACGCTACTGATTTGGTGTCAGCAAAAAAGAAATTCGAAGAGCACAAAAAAGTATATGACGAAATAATGAAAAAGCAAAGTGAAATTACCAGAATAGCAACGAAATTTACGTTGGAAGCAGAGAAAAGGGTATATTTTGTAAAAGTTTTGCCATAATTAAAATATAAATAATATATTATTAACTTAGGAAAAGGCTGTTAATCCGCTGTCGGAAAAGAGAAACGCAATTTCCAAGCAAATTGAAGAATTGAAGAAGAAAATTCATGGGGAAAAAACAAATTACGATGTAAGTAAAACTGAGTTTCTGAAATTTGCACAATTACGTGGTGGAAGTACATTATTCGTTTTTAATTAAGTCCCGTCGTCCCTTTTGGGTAAAACATGTCATCGTGTTCGCTTTCATGTTGTTCGGCTCTTCTTTCACTGTTTTGTGTTATGTTACTTAAGGTTGGAATTTGACCATTGTCATTTCTTCTGTCAGAACACCTTCAAATTTATCTTCAGGCAACAGTTTACAAATAACTAAGGTTCTACAGGTTTTATGTATAATGATTACCGAGTAAAAAACAAAAATATTTGTAGAGAATCCAACAATTTAAACTTAAATAGGTCGGCCACCTTCCACAGAAAAGGGAAATAAATTGTTTTTTATTACTATGGTTTAATTTCTATGGAAAGAAAACTAATTCATAATAAAAAAATTAAATACTAGAAAAGTGATGAACTCTCCAATTAACAATGACATTTTTGTTGCTGTGAAATTTGTTCATATGTACCTATTTATAGAATTGATTCATAAAAAAATAAGTATGCGGTAGCTTCAATTGTATTTGTTCGACTATCGAAGGACTGGTTATACCCCATCCCTGGATGCCATAGGTGCTAATACTTTTATAGGCTTTATGATACATTTGTAGATAATATTTTGCTGTTCAGACTCAGAAGCCATGATAGGTTGCACCGGGCCATCTTTATCCGTGTTATTTTGGCATCGACGCGCTTCAATGTAAAACGTCTATCTAGATGCCGACCTAGTTATTTGACTTTGGTAATTTGTGGCTTGAAGCTGAACACTATTTCTGCCTTTATTAGGCATTTGTTTCGATTTTTATGAGTTTTTGTACATTAATGTATAAAGTACATGCTTATTGTGGCCAAAAAGCAAAATGGCGGATCAATATGGCGACCTAAGGTGTGAATCAGAACAATTTTAGAATTTTTACGTATCCATTATACGCAATTGTCAAGAGTTAGGACCCCGTTATCTTCAAGTGAAAGTATCTATAAATAGTGCAGTTTTTTTTTCTATATTAGTCATTTTCATCTTGGATCTAATTACTTAAGTCAACATGTTGAGCCAACAAGAACAGCGCCGCAAATTAATACTGGGCATTTACTTGACTGATAAGACGAAGTCTACACTAAGCATTGCAAGGGAAAGCACAGCGAGTTTAGCGACGGTTTATAACGTCATAAACAACTACAACGCAGAAACTCCGCAGATCCGTCAGTCAGAAAAAGGGTCCAAATAACCCAGAAGTGCTGAAAAATGTTGTTAGTACATATCGGGCTAAACCCACGAGGTCGACTTGAGATGTTGCAGCTACAGTTGGTACATCGCAATCAACTGTAATGCGATATAAGCGAAGTAAAGAATTAAGGACCTACAAACAGCAGAAAGTACGTGACCGGTCGGAAGCAAAGGAAAAAATAGGAAGACGCTGAAATATGCATGAAACTCCGAGAAGAGTAGTTTTTGGTGTCGGTGATTACGAATTTGGTGTCATATTTTCAATAAATGTGTTCCACTAAAATATAAGAGAAATAACTAAACGAAAGAATAAAAAAAGTACAGTAGTAGTCATTATTCTGTGGTTCAGGCAATCAAAAAAAAATTTTATTTGAAAAACATGAACATTACAAAATAGCGGAAATTTTTATTAATAACTATGCGCAAAAGAGATATTTTGAAGAACCCAGAACTGTAATATATAATTTACGATAATATAATATAATAATAATATGAAAAAGTATTAACACTTTTTAGCGGCTTCAAACTTTTTATTTGCGATAAGAACATTATATATCATTTCTATATTGTTTGTGGAAACTTATTTAATGGGGTTGTCAGTTTTTCTCTGTTAGTTAAAGTTTTTGAAATGCCTATTCAAACAACTTCCTTTGTCTCGCGTCTCATATTGCAATTATCTCGTACCTTTCAAGTGATTAAACTGACAATGGTACTGAAATCAGAATTATGTAGAAATATGTGTGTAATGTTTTCATAGTAAATGATCAATTAAAAGCATCATACGCAGTTTACTAGCCATTAGCTTTTTGATACACGCTCTATAGATGGTTTATTTTTCCATTGTTTTGTTGATTTGCAATGACTGGACAATTTGGCGGATTCTACAACTTGGCGATAAATCGCCCTGGAATAATGGCAAGTTGCAAATAATTTACGGACCCTACTTTATCTTTAAAGTATCATATGCCCCAAATTTAACTTAAGGTTTTTTTTTTTTCAAAATCGTCCATTTTATTTGTTCAACGAGCTGAAATTGAATAAGATACAACGGCTTTTTGAAAATTACTCTGTGGCACTTGTGAGATAATTTAAAAATATTTATTTTCTTAATCCTAATATTGTCTTAGGAAGCAAGATTGATCATTGGTTATAGTGCCAGCTTAGTAAGTAAACAATATTTTCTTAATTGGCATGGAAAAAATCATCATGATTAAAGGAGCGAGTGTAGGATACTGGTTTCCTGTTTTTTTTTTTTGTCAAATCTTGCTGGAATTACACAACATTTTTTGAAAAATTTGGAAAAAATCATTCTAAAAATAGTAAACTAGCTAGACAATACGTGTCTAATAAGCAAGCCCGAATAAATCTTATTTTAGACTTTTTTTATCCATATTTTGATTGCCGATTACGTATTTCAACCTACATACAAACATCCTACATAGCAAAAATAGTTGCAAAATTTATTATTTCACTTTTGAATACACTTTCGCAGTTGAATCGATTTACAGTAGTTGTTGCGCGCATATTCTACGCGATCAATTGATTGATACATTGTAAGTGAAAGTGCAGGCAAAGTATTGATAATTATTTCATTTAGTTCCCGGGATTCGATGTCTCCAACTGTAATGTAAAGAAACAACTTTAAAAAAAATGATTTAAAAAAAAATTTTTTTTGGGTGATTTTGGCCAGTTGTTTTTTTGTTTTTATATCAAACCTTGGGTTGTGTTTGTCTCTGAAACCAACTAGTGGTCTGGGATGACTTTTTTCTAACTAAATGTGGCATGATTTTTTGATGGTTTCAGTCTTATAGATTTTGTAGTAAGTGAGGGTGCTAGAGGGGGAGACGAGTTTCTACCAGGTGTACAACTAGTAAACCGGTAATGACATCTCTTTGTCGCTAGGTAAAACTATACGCTCTGTCAAACCAAATATTTCTTCGCATTTAGTTCTGTCAACAATATTCAGTTCATAAACAATCAAGTTTCATACAACAACATATTTTTTTTCGCTCGTTAAAATGTCGAATTTTGTGCTACAAATTACGATATGTGGACATCATTGGTTTTCTGTTTCCAATTGAAGAAATCTGCTTTGGAATCTCATCGAATGCTTGTGGAAGCTTACGGCCAGCACGCTCTAGGCAAAACACAGTGCAACGAGTGGTTCAATAAGTGGCGATTTTGATGTGAGGAACGAAGAACGTTGGAGACCACCGACAAAGTTTGAAGATTCCGAATCGCAAGCTTTACTCGATGAGGATGATGGTCAAACGCCAGAACAACTTGCAGAACAATAAAATGTGACCCAACAATGCATTTCCTAACTGCTGCTGTTTAAAAACCATGGGATTGATTTTGAAGGTGGGAAGATGGGAAGATGGGTGCCGCATGAATTGACTGAAAGACAGCAAGAAATTCGAAAAACCACCTGTAAAATGATGGTCGCCAGGTGCGAAAGAAAGAAAGTCATATCTTCATCGAATAGTTACTGGTGATGAAAAATGGATCTATTTCGAAAATCCCCAAACGTAAACGATCATATCTTAAGCGCGGTATACCGGCCAAATCGACAGCAAAGCCAAATCGCTTCGGAAAGAAGACAATGCTCTGTTTCCTGGGATCAGCGAGGTGTTAACTGGTTTGACCTTCTGAAACTAGGTGAAACCGTTACAGGTCAATGCTACCAACAACAATTGGCCGATTTTAACCGAACTTTGCGCCAAAAACGTCCAGAATGTCAAGATAGACAATGCACTATCACATCGAACAAAACAGACTTGGGAATTTGTTGAACAGACTTCGATTGGTACGAAAATGTGAAAAAATGGCTCGATTACTGGTTTGACTCAAAAAACGAACAGTTTTTTTGGCGAGGCATTCACAAATTGCTAGAGCGATGGGAAAAATGTGTTGCTAGCAATGGCCGTTACTTTGAAGATTAAATGTATAACCATTTTTTTTAATAAAACGTGTATTTTCATAAATAAAAAAATTATCGGTTTCATACGTGTACAGCTGGTATTTGTTGGGGTTTGGTAGAAATTGAGGTCTTAAACGTTGAGCTAAGGCTGTACCTTTTTGTTTGTCGCCTCTTGCCCAAGAGCCATTTATTGGGAACTCGTGTTGAATCGGCCGCTTTAGACATTTTGCTGCGCATAAGACGTTATCACTATATCACTAGGTCAATATCACTTCCAAATGTGTATTGGTATTAATGATGCAAAATCTGATTGGGTGAGGGATATTTATGTAATTGCTATCAACAAACACTAGAATGTTTTAAATCAAAGTTTAATGTATCGACATTTTTCTTCAGAATCGTTATGGAAGAAGAGCATTATTGCAATTGGTAATGATCAGTTGAATATAAAATTCATTAAAATACTCAAATAGGAAAGAAACCAAATCCAACATTTTATCCAAATTATCGATCAGTTATATCCTACCTGCATTATTTCTGAGAAGGCACATCCGTACAACGAATGGATCGGTGCGCCGAACAGACACAGTTCGAGCGGATCTGCATAACCCGACAAGTGAATAAATAGGCGAAGTAAATTAATTATCTAACTGGTATTAAAACCAACAGCTACAGTTTAAAAAATCTTCATCTGGTTATTTATTTAAACCAGTGGCGTATGTAAAGGAAACATTTTTTCATATTGAACAAAGTCGATGAGGTTGGCCTTTTCCAACAATTGTATGGAATTACAAAAAATTTCCGCCCAATCCAAAAATTCATAGAAGGTAATTTTGGGCATAATTAGTTCGGTAATTGCTTAGTTTGGTCAAGATTGCAGTCCTTAAGTTGACTTCATTAATAGAGACTCGGAATTAATATCTGTGTTTTTTCATCACCAATTACAAATATAGCTCTTATTGTGCACGTAAAACAAAAATAATAATTGAACTGAAGTGGAAGTTAGTTAATTTTTTGGATCAAATCCAAACTTTACGCCAAATTTTAGTAGACAACTTGTTAGCACTATCGGTTTTTAATAAAATTTGATATTAAAAAAAAATATCATATAAAAATTATCCGGCAACACTAGTCCGATTATGTCAAACGAACACTTGTTTGAGAAGTGGCATTTCAGGCCACAAGTTGTGTAATTCGTCGGTAGTGTAAAAAGTTACATTAATTTAAAAATGATTGAAATATCTGAAGGAATACGGTATTGATGCTTTGTTACTATAGAAGAGGTAAAACCATGGAAAAAAATGCCGAAAAATTTGTGAGGTTTACAGTGAGAATACTTTCCGTTCCGGAAAGTCACTGCGAAAGGCAAGGACATTTTGCAACTGATGGAGCAAGATCGACAGGCAAGCTGCCAGGAGATGGCGGAGGCACTAAACATCAACCATACGACAGATTTGTGGGTACCAATATCATTTTGAAAAACCGATAATACTTTTTATATGACCCAATCTTTTGTAATTTAAAATTGTTTCCTCCAAAAGGATGTTGAATAATAAGTGTATACAACAGTTTTGGACATTTTTGTAATCAAAATGAAAAACAGACCGAAGAAAAAAATAACCTAATTAATACATGAGTAAAAATATATTCAGCCAGTTTCGAAGTGGCCACCCTTGGCACGGATACAACAGTTATTCGGTCCCATTCAAGACGCAACGACTGTTTCAGGACTGCAAATTTTTATGACATTTAGCACCGGCCCTGCCCTCTAAAATGAACCATTCTATTGTAATCCATCGAAATGATATCCGGCCAATATGGTAGCCATTCTTGAAATGTGATTAAATCAGGAAAATGAGACCATTATTGTGATATTTTGGATCTGTGACCTGCTACAGAGTCTTGTTGGAACACCCAATCATTATCGCCGAAGTGCTGTTGACCCCAGGGCCCCAAGGCCCCCAAAATTTCACTGCGGTACACTTCTTGGTTGAATTTGTTATAGTTCTTGTACCAAAAAAATCAAGGTTATCTTGCCAATTGCGCAATCCCTGCCCGACGTTGAAGTAGGCGACATCTTTGGAGTCCTACGACACTTTTTTTCATCCGTAAGTAACTAGCTTTTTTGGAGCTTGTAGACATTGAGTCTTAGTTCGTTTTTTGCTATGAGTCAAACTGATTCATGATTGATACCAGTTTTGGGATCAACTTTTCTCGAAGATCCAATTGAATTACGTTGGGGGTATTGACGGTGGGTTTTCTGCCTCTTCTCAAAACTGCGTTTGCCTAACTGGTGCAATGTTATGATAGCTGACCTATTATTTGACATTAGACCACACAAAAACTAAATAAGATGTACTCTTGATTACGTAGAATAATAGCGCGAAGAAAGTAATTAATTAATTAATTGTAACCCTGTAATAGATAAATACAAGCGAGCGTGTTGATACTCGTATAATACTTGTAACACAATTTTAAGTGAAGTTATTTAAAATACCAAAATAAAAGAGTGCAAATAAACTGTCCCAAGCAGAATAAGTACAATCGAGAGTGGTGCAATTGTAAAAATTTGTTTTTGCCGCTATAAGTACAATTAATTATTACATAAGTAATAACATATAAATAAAGAAAATAAAAAAGGCGCGAATCAGTAAAATTTAGAGTGTCATAAGTGCAGAAGCCGAAACCGGCATAAGTTTGCGATTTATTTCGACAGTGCGCTAAGATGTTCTGGCGTAGAGCAATCGATTTGCAATGCTCTCAGCTCTAACAAAATGATAAAATTTATGTGGGTGATGAAATAAAAAATTATTCGGCATTTGTTGCAAGCTTTATATAACAAAGTGAAAAGGTATTTCACGAATTTAATAACAATAAAAAAAAAATAGAAAGATAATATGTGAATATCTTAAAAAATTGTAAACAATAAACAGATAGGAAGACTGACGCCACAAAAACATTTGCAGAATTTGCAAGAAATAGCATTAATCAAAATTCAAATAATGCTAAAATATTACCAGAAATGAGAAATGAAGTTCCATTGATTATAAAACCAAAAAATAAACGAAAATGGGAAAATCAGGAAGACTTAAATCAGAAAGATCCAAAGAACCTAAAAATAGCCAAAATGTTGACGAAAGAGATAAAATAAAAAGCACGGTTGAAGAAACAACACAGGAAAATTATGAGATAAATGTGCATAATACCATGGAATCCACGTTAAGCTGATTAACAAATGAAGAAAACAAAACAACATAATCAATAAAAGTCACTCAAAATTAATCAAATTCTATGAAGTTTAATAATTTAATAAAAAATTCTATAAAGCAATAATTGAGACAGATTTTGAATCCTTTTCAAAAGTGATGGCTTTAGGAAAGACGAGTGTCGGCTGGGGGCATCGTTAAGTTTACGATGGTGAGCAATTTTATGGTTGTTTAAAGTGTAAAGGAATGCAAAAAATGTAATAAATAAGTAATAGCAAGATGCAAAAATTGTGTAAGAGAAAATGAAAAATTAGAACTTGGCTGAGATGAAAATCAGTCAACACCGGACAAACTGTGTCCAGTATATCTAATTAAAAGAAAGAGAATTTTATTTACACAAATATCCAAAGTTTACTAAATAACTTTGCTGAATTAGAAGTGATTGTAACAACTATATATGTAGAAACATCAGAAACGCCATTGGAAACAGATGTAATTTTTCAACATTTTCAATTTTCATTCCAATAAATTAATTTGTTAATTTTTAACATTTAAACAATTCAATCCCGAATTAAACAATCTCAAAAACCAAAGTTAATAACTCCGTCAGTGTAGAAATATGGGTGCACCAACGAACCATTCTTGGCGCACTTTTATTCATTATTTTTATCAATGATACACTAAAGGTCGTCAAAAACAGTAAAGACACCTATACTTAGTAGGGACATAAATACTGTTACAACATTGAACACACCCATTCCAAAAGTAGAATTGAACATACCCTGTTATTACCACATGGTTTATAAAAGCTAACCTCTATAGCGTTAGTCTGTAACGGGAAATCAAAATAGTGTCAGCTTTCACCATGGAGTGGTTAGATAATGAGAACCGTATCGCTGTTATAGAACTTTTTAAGTGTGAAATGAAATGATATTTTCAAAACGCTCCGCCCACTCTGGATTAGTCGCATGTTCGTCTACCGGTGTATAAAACTGTTTGAGGACAGTGGAGATATCAAAGACCGCCACCGGCACAGTTCGCAGGCCGCAAGTCATCAATGCCGTAAAATCAAGTATTCAGTGAAATCCGCTCCGAAAACAGAAAATCATGACCCGTGAGATGAATATCACACAAAAGTCCATGAGTCGAATTATTAAAAAAGACTTAGGACTTGGTGCCTTCAAACGTCGCACCGGACATATGTTGACTGCAGCTTTGAAATAGGTTAAAATAGGGTAGAAAAATCCAAACGTCTTTTGGTGAAGCACGCTGATAACTTGCACAGAAAATTCTTGTTTACGGATAGAAAATTTTATACCGTGCCGTAAAAATTTAACAAGCGAAAGGATAGGGTGTATGCACGGTCATCTAAGGAAGCATCTGAACGGATCCCACAGGTCGATAAGGGTCATCACCCAGCTTCAGTAATGGTTTGGTGGGGTGTCTCTTACGATGGGGTCACTGACTTGCAAATCAGCGAACAAGGGGTCAAAACTTCGGCCAAAGTTTACCAAGAAACCATTCCCTGTTTCAAAACCGATAACAATTGTCTTTGCCTGAGAATATTAGTGAAAAAGTGTGAAAAGTGTGCTATTGTCTCGGCAAAACTGTCAGCTGTAAACACTAGGTTAATACAAAATCAACATTATAAATATACAGAACGCATTCTTCGCACATAAATTGTAATATTTTGTTAGAGCTGAGAGCAATGCAAATCGATTGCTCTACGCCAGAACATCTTAGCGCACTGTCGAAATAAATCTCTTCGCAAACTTATTCCGGTTTCGGCTTCTGCACTTATGACACTCTAAATTTTACTGATTCGCGCCTTTTTTATTTTCTTTATTTATATGTTATTACTTATGTAATAATTAATTGTCCTTATAGCGGCAAAAACAAATTTTTACAATTGCACCACTCTCGATTGTACTTATTCTGCTTGGGACAGTTTATTTGCACTCTTTTATTTTGGTATTTTAAATAACTTCACTTAAAATTGTGTGACAAGTATTATACGAGTATCAACACGCTCGTTTGTATTTATCTATTACAGGGTTACAATTAGTTAATTAATTACTTTCTTCGCGCTATTATTCTACGTAATCAAGAGTACATCTTATTTAGTTTTTGTGTGGTCTAATGTCAAATAATAGGTCAGCTATCATAACATTGCACCAGTTAGGCAATCGCAGTTTTGAGAATGTGCGGCAGCTTCACATTGCTCGTTCGTTAGTTTTTCGTGCAGTTAAACGGTTTAAGGAGCTGGGTCAAGAAGGTCTGTGTCCAAGAAGAGGCAGAAAACCCACCGTCAATACCCCCAACGTAATTCAATGGGATCTTCGAGAAAAGTTAATCCCAAAACTGGTATCAATCATGAATCAGTTTGACTCATAGCAAAAAACGAACTAAGACTCAATGTCTACAAGCTCCAAAAAAGCTAGTTACTTACGGATGAAAAAAAGTGGCGTAGGACTCCAAAGATGTCGCCTACTTCAACGTCGGGGGGATTGCGCAATTGGCAAGACAACCTTGATTTTTGTGGTACTTTTCTTCTTCTTTTAATGGCACAACAGCCCATAGAGGGCCTAGGCCGAGCTTTTCGCATACACTCATGTAGTGCGTGTGATATTTGTACATGAATGGAAGGGACCTACAGTTTTATGCCGAATCCGAACGGCGAAGTGAAAAGCTTTCTGTGGTACAAGGAGTCAAGTTCAACCAAGAAGTGTACCGCCGTGAGGCTGTGATACTCTCCTGGCGATAATGATTGGACGTTGCAGCAAGACTCTACGCCAGCTCACAATAAAGTATGTATTTTAAAATATGTTTTATTTACGTCAAAATATATTTATTTTTTCTTATTACAAACAAATTTCACAAATTTGGAGCAACAATGTTTGCCTGATCAGCTTGTATGTTATAAAACAGAAAATTGTTTTACAAAATCTCAATTGCCTTTTAAACCTTTTAAACATTTCATACAAATTGTGACAAGTTTACGCACTTATAAACTTGTGAGGCATTTACGAGTTTATATGAATCCTCTGAACAGTGTCACAACCGAATAATAGTTTCTACCAAACGAACTTGAAAAATCCACCAAAACTGTTTCATACAAACATAACATATTTGGTAGTACATGTTTTAAAATTTGTATCTGTTATTTTTATTTTTTTGTTTTACAACACCGCTATAGTGATATCACTACATCTATTCAACAATTGCTATTATCAAGATGAGGGTAAGCTCTGAAAAGGGAGAAAATCGGCCAAGTGGGCGTGGTACCTCCTACACAAGTTGAACAAAACGCAATACACATCATTGAAATAGTCTGTTGAGCAACTGTTCTGAAAACTGTGAACATTGGAGAAAGGAAATTATAAAGCAAATAGAAATAGAAAGTAAATGGAACCAAATTTGGTATACACAGTTCAAATAACTTGAAAAATAACAATATCCATTCAGAATTTAATATATGTACATATGTGGTGAGGCTGAAAAAAAATATTTGATACAAAAACTTTAAAATTTTAACCCAACATTCAATGGAAAAAGGTGTTATATTTCAGAGAGTGGGTAGGGTATATAAATTTCGGCCGTGCCCGAACTTAGATTTCCGGAAAATTTTTTGTACGTTTTACTTAAAAATTTTTATTTTTCACATAGAAAATTGTTTGCTTTAATACAATAAGAAATAGTATAATTGGAGGCTTTAATGTAGAGCTCTACACCGATGGGTCGAAAACGGGCTGCGGTGTAGGTGAAGGCGTCTACTCAGAGTCCCTCGAACTATCCTCATCCATATGCATCTCCAACGAAGCCAGGCTATTACACGATAAATTAATGGCAATAGGGGAGGCGTCCAGATCACTTTATGACAGGGCAGACGAGCTAGCTAGGTTGGGTTCGGCCCTGTTTAGCACTGTTAAGGCCACTCTTGCTCACTATAGCCGGACGACTGACTAGCTGCGCCACATCTAGGAAAACGTGGTCAGGATATAATGACCTCAAGACAAAACAACTGATAGAGTATTCTCATCCCAATACCGCTGTTCTCACAGGCCACTGGAAGGTGGGAGAATATGCAGCAAGACTTAATCTTTCATTCAATACTTCTTGTCGTAGCTGCCAGAAAGAGGGAGAGAAGGAAAGTGTCTTTCACTATTTATGTGCCTGCCCAGGTTTGGCAATAGCAAGACTTCGCACATTTGGCAAACCATTCATCCAAAATATTAATGAAAACTCAGAAATCGAGATAACAAGCCTACTCATATATTTGAAAGTGGACATAACTCTTTGGGGTTCGGAGGCAGAGACTTACATTAATTACGATCTCACCTTTTACCTAAAAGAAAATTAAATAATAACAAATAAGGAATGTGGTAGTAAAACGGTGCTTTGCACCAATTATGTTTTTCAGATGAAAACAACCACTCAAACAACAATAAGAAGTGTTAATCATAATGGAAAATCCTAAGTTCAAGGATTAGTATTTAGGAAAATAAACTATTAAAACTTTAAATCGATTGATGAAATAGTTTCTGAGATTTATTTGTCAACGCATCACTTTTTTACGTTTGAATTATACGGCACTAAGTAAGAAATTTTTTTTATAACTAGCAAGTAGTAGGTCAATTCAAATTTAGCATCTACATAATCCCTCCTAAATTAAAGTTAATTTCGTTTTTAATAGAAAATGAAACGGGACAAAGCTGACCGAGACAATGATTTGCTGAATGAGACAAGGATTCTACAAGTAATTATACAAGATTTAAGCAACGCAAAAGTCGATATAAGTTCCGATACTACAATACCTGAGCAAATAAACAAATATCAACAAGAATTGAACGACATGAAGTCTGAGATAGCTGAACTCTTCAGAATGCGTTCAGATATCAATAAAAAAATCGATGAGGAGTATACAGCTGAAATTCAAATGTTACAAAGACGAATCGATACTGCTAATAACGTTTTCGAACAAAAATTAAAAGTAAGTTGCGTATACCTACACATATATGTACAATGTTTTTAAATAAATTTGCGTTTATCTTTAGCTTCTTCGTAACAAGTTCCCTGATTTATATACAGCAGTTCAATGGTTGCGAGATAATAACGATTTATTTGAAGGAAAAGTGTATAACCCAATGATATTGGAGGTATGAAGTGATGCGTTGACTAAATAACGAGAAAATTTGTTAAAATTTTATGTTTATTATTTCAGCTCAATGTTCGTGATCCGAATCACATAAAGTATTTCGAAAATACCATTCCAATGCGTGATCTTCTAGCATTTATATGTGAAAATAAATCAGATATGTCTAAGCTGGTTGATGAACTACGTATAAAACAAAAATTATCAGTAAATGTTTGCCATTCGCCAGCAGCGGATAGATGCGAGTTCAGACCAAGTGAACCGATTGTAAATTTAAGGTAATTAGATTTCATTCGGAGCTGTATTTTTAGTACGCACCTATTTATGTATTTTATTTAGTTATCACATTTTAGAAAACACTTTAAAAAAAGTGGATACTGCTCTATCATCTACCCTACTCAATTGTATCAGAAAATGTTTAAAACTTGATTTTGAAAAAATTTTATTGTAGGTAGGGCCGTTATACATTAAGGTAACGAAATGCAATTTTAAATCATAAAATGCTTTCTACTACTTTTAACAAATTATGTCACATTTTTACAACTAATGAAACAGTTTATGAGGCCTTGTGAATCACCTAAATGTGTGATTCGTACTTTTACGCATTTACATCTAATGCGGAAGTGCATTTACATGTAAAGCTATCACTGATATCGGATTCATCAAGAAATTTTTCACTATCGTCATCCTCGTTTAAAAGTAAAATGTCTGACGACTATGGGTGTTGTAATTCTAAGATACCATAGCGGCTTCAATTTTGTTTGGCGGCACTAGTAATGTATCGGATTTGGCTGTGCAAAACATTTGCAACTAATAATTTATATGAAGAATGAATAACAGAATAATTAATATTTAATGGAATAACCCCTGTTTTTTATAACAGCTGCGCATCTCCTTGGTATAGTTGCGATTAGATTATTTGTAAATATATTTGGATATCTTTCCACTGTTTTCAACTTCTGCAAAGAGTTCTTCTGATTTCTTAAAATTGTTGTTGCATATTCGTCGTTTTATATCCTACACATTCTCGATTGGATTTAGGTCTGGCGATTACGTCGGCCATTGAAGAACATTAATATTTTGCCCTTTGATAAAATCTTTTACCAATTTATCATGCATAGTATTTTCTAATATCACTTTATAATCGTGAGACTTCATTATTCCTTCAACACGGTGAACTGGACAGGTTCCTTGTGCAGAAAATCAACTCCAGACCATGATATTGCCACCTCCATGCTTGACAGTTCCTTCTGGTTCAGCCTTTCGCCCTTTTGTCTTCTCACTTACCTTTTACCATTCGATCCAAATAAATTTAATTTGGACTCAGCAGAAAAAAGAACTGTTTTCCATTTCCAAGAAGTCCAGTTTAAATGATTCCGTTCAAAATTAAGACGAGCAAACTGATTTTACGCTGAAACAAATAGTTAATATTTTATTTCACTTGTTTGAAACTGCGAAGATTAGCTTCTAAGACTCTACGTATAATAGTAGAAGTAACCAGATTTAATTTGAATGTGTTTTTGATTTCTTTTGAAGATACCTGAGGATGACTTTTAATATTTCTCGATCCTCTCGGTCGCTTATCTTGCGAGTTATTCCACCTTTATGGCATGACTGAACATTTTCGCTGTTAACAATAGGCGAAATAGGTAGTTGATTTATGTATATACAAGGCGATATGTGGCACTAAAATCGAATCCCTTAACCGGTTTCATAGTCCTTCAAATTTGTACTGTACAATTTCTGGAAAATTTCATCCAGGCCTGATCTATGCTTTTACATATATTTTGGAGTACGTCCGCAGCGTGTAGTCTCTATCCAATGAAGTTTTTACTAATCAAGTCAGCGTTTTCATTCGAAGGGCCAAAGAGAAAACACAACAGCCCATGGATGGCCTAGGCCGATCTTTTTAGCATCCACTCATGTTGTGCGTGTTATATTTGTACATGAATTGAAGGGACCTACAGTTTCATGTAGAATCCGAACGGCGAATTGAAAAGCTTTTCATAGGTAATTTTTACTCTTGTAGATTTGCTGTTGCCTGCCAACAGCTTTTCTACTTTTCAATTTAGCATGTGCCGAGATTTGAACCCCGGACACTCTGCGTAGCAGACCACCTCATTACCAATTATGCCACAGGAACCATATGATAACTGTCTTCAAAAATTTTAAGTGATTCTTATTTCCCTTTGCGGTAGATTGACGCAGTAAAATCACACTCCGTAAAAGCATTGAATGCAGGTAATACTTGACAGAATTCTTCCCACAAATTTTTAATTTTTACAAATGAAAGATTAATCGGGAGTCTGCCACTTCATGGACGCACTCAAATTCTGAGAACTCGTTTATTCGTAAAGGTACAAACTTTGTGAATCGAAATGAACTATTCGATTTTTTTATATAAATTTTGCATTCTTTTTTTCAACATACATATGTATCTTTTGTGGAAATGACTCAATACAACAGTAACAAATAAAAGCATATAACGAAAATATTTATCATGTCACCCCCTTCTTCCAAAAGTGCTATTTTATAACAACACTAATTAAGATTTAGGTGATTCACAAGGAGTCGTACTCAAAGTCGTATCCTCTCAAGCTTGTTAATTTCTCTAATTTATAAAAAAATTATTATGACACTACGACATCATACGACACCTCATTCTATGTACTTTTTCAAAAATGCAGCAAACCTGTTTTATTTTGTTTTGCTAATGTTTTCATATTATTCTTTTTAGCTGTTTTCGATCGATCTACTTTTATATCAAAAGCCACTTTGGGTACAATGATTAATAGAGATATATATTTATTAAAACAATTACTCACCTCCCTCCCACTTCCGGCAATTGTTCACAAACCCGGATTAGATTTTCTCAAAACTTCAAAACGTTTAATTTCATACCTCTTTTAGCGCAAAACAAGGTTGGTGTAGTATCTGAACCTCCAAAAATGAATCCGGTGCGCGCCTTCCCATTTCGGCAAGAATTTACGAGACAGGATTGGTTTTTTTGAGTAGAAAACATCAGGACCTTTAATTTGATACGATATTTTGTATTGCAAATGGATGTGGGGGAACTGCCACTCATTTTTAATTAATTAATTATTAATTAGTTAAAAATTTGTTAAAAGGCATTTCCGGCAGGATTCATTTAGGCAGGTTTGCCGTTCTATGGTTGGACATGATCCTCAGCAATTTAGTTATCATCCGAACACATAACTCGATCGGGGTACTTAAATCTTGTCCGCCTCCCTTACTATAAGCAATAGATTGAAATTCAGAATATTTAAACAGTGGCAGTAACAACGAGTTTAATTTAATTTGTTTAATCTTAATCCAATAGAGAATTTGGATTCACAGCATACTTGGTCGATCTGATAGAAGGCCCTGCTGCGAT
Organism: Palloptera scutellata; assembly: GCA_958295655.1. Taxonomy (NCBI): domain Eukaryota; kingdom Metazoa; phylum Arthropoda; class Insecta; order Diptera; family Pallopteridae; genus Palloptera; species Palloptera scutellata. The sequence goes on along the minus strand of OY282449.1, from coordinate 77,413,058 downwards.
CCTTAATTATCTATGTTCGCTATATGGTTTGCATAAGATTCCAATTGGAACCGAGCAAGTTAACAATTATACCGACTCCATACCTTACACAATCCGTCAATATTTCGGGGGTAAGCAATAGTAATTGAGAGAGAAATTCTTTTCTGACTTTTATGGATGATATGTGATTTTATAGGTGATCGGCGATATAACGCATTAATTTCAAAGTATTCAAAAGAGTTAACTTTAGTGCAAGCCCACATCATGAGCAAGAAGCTGTTGTGCAGCAAAGATGAAAATGAAATTCAAATGCTGAAGAAAAGGTAATGAATTATAGTTACACTCGTAGGCTTGTGGCGGAATGCAGTAATATAGAAATAAATGCTTCCATTTCAGGTTGAACGAGTTAACTAAGAAGACTGACGCTTTGAAAAGTAAACGTTCTTCAATTGAATCCAAAGTAGACGAAATTGAGGCACAGCGGCGTGAAGTGTCTGCGAAAAAAAGAGCATTTGATACCAAATTAATGCGGTTGGAGCAACTAAACGAAAAGCTCAAAAGGCAAAAGCGAAAAGTAGCACAGCTCCAAAATGACAGCATTAGTAAGTAAAATATATACGAAGTTTGTGTAGATGTCCTCAGAGAGATCGCTCCTTTTATGTGAAATATTATTTATTTATTTATTTATTTTCGAAAACCGGCACAACAAAGTTTAAAACCTTATTAGCAGTACCGGCAGCATGTAGCGTAAACAAATAATCCATATAAGCTACTCATATTAGAAATTGTAACAGAGAATTAATTATCTGTAATATTTTTGAAATTCCTGTAATGATAATTCTCGGTTTCAATTTCAAATATGAGTAGCTTATTTATATGTGATATTGTAACAAAGAGCTTCCACTAAGATCACTAATGAGGAACCATGTCTGGTTCTGCCTGTTATATATACTATATACATTGTTGTTTGTTATTCTCTCTAATGGCAAACCTAACGTTCATTAAGCCTAATAATATATAATTTTGACACTAAAACTTTAGCTCTCTGAAATAAATTAACCTTTTAAATACGACTGTCCCTTATTTTTAGTATTTGAAACGATAACATGTTCCAATATATTTCATAGGTCTGCCAGAATTGGAAGAAAGATTTACCAAAACTGTTCAAGAATGTCTGACTGAAATAATGACATTTCAAAATCAGAAGATCAGTGTTTTGAGATTATGTCAAAATGCAACGGCAGATAAAATGTTTGCACAAACCAAAGTCCGCATCTACAAGCACGAAAATGAAGCACAGACCAATGCTATAAACGAAGCTGATGCTAATAAGCGGCGCTCTGAGGTATTTTAATAACTGTTAACCCCAATAATATTATATTTTCAATATTAACTGAGAAATACACAGAATTGAGAACTAATGTTATACTTTTAGAACTTAGTTGCAACTATAACACACACTCTGGAGGGATCTAAGCGGAAGTATAAAATAAAAATAGCTGAAGCTCAAGCGTTGACGAACAATTGCAAGCCAACAGATGCTAATTTTCCAAACAAAGATGTATTTAATCAGCTACCCAATAATTTGGAGGAGCTTAAAGCCGCTATAGATGATTATAGTGCTCGGTTGGATGTCATGGGCGATGTGGATCAAGGAGTATTTCTTCTGTCTTTCTTTGGGTATATCTTATATTGTATTTAGTACCATTTGTTTGCACGCTTTACAGATTGTTGCCGAATATGAAACCAAACGCAACGATGTCGACACTTTGAAGAAATTGATCGAGGAGACTCTTAATAAAGATCAGATTACAGAAGAAGAAATAAAGTCAATCTTTTCAAATTGGTATCCTGAAATTATCCGAATTGTCGAGACACTGAACAAACATTTTGGTGAATTTATGGAGTCAATGAGCTATGTAGGAGAAGTTATCTTAGCTAGACAAAATGATGTAAGATTCACTTGTTATCCGCTGTATTTGTAATTTTTTTTATTAATTTCACTTCACACGTGCAGTTTGATTTCGATTCGTATGGTATCCAAATTATGGTACAATATCGTAATAATGTTCCACTTCAAGCGCTTGACAGACATGTGCAGTCCGGGGGAGAACGTGCTGTCGCTATAGCTGTGTATACGCTTTCGTTACAGCACATAACTTATGTACCCTTTCGGTGATTCCCCATTTTTTGCTTGTAAAAATGAACATAAAGTTCATCGAATTTATTATTTACAGATGTGTTGACGAAATTAATCAAGGAATGGATGCCAGAAACGAAAGAAAAATTTTTGAAATGCTCGTGGAAGAAACAACTAAAAGTGGTCATGCGCAGTTTTTTTTCGTCACACCTAAAGTATGTAGTCTATCAAAAGTTAATATATTGTGGAGTTGTTTTGCCAAACCAGAAAGAGGACATATTTGAGCACACTTATTGACCATTTTTATAGATCAGGCAATTTTTACTCTTATAGATTTGACATTGCCTACCAAGAGGTGGTGCAGTGTAGAAAAATAGTTTTTTATACTTTTTGATTTTGCCTGTACCTAGATTTGAACCTCGGAAACTTTGCGTAGTAGGCCAACGCACTACCAACTACACCAAGGCAACCAAAAAATGTTCAATCAGAAGTAAAAAAAATGGGCAAGAAAATTTCAAAATATTATTCCTTAGAAGCAGGCATGGCTATGAGTATATTAAATAATATATGCATTGATGTGTAGACGAGACTTCGTTTTGTCGCTAAATTTGCGCAGCTGTTCTCTATCCTGACATGAAATTCGAGCGCAATCTGTTGTTAGTTTGCGTGATTTTTGATATGTGTCAGTTTGGTTTGCCATTTCATCATGAATAGACTTACGCCGGAACAACGTTTGCAAATTATTGAAATTTACTATCAAAATTCGTGCTCTGTGAAAAGTGCGTTTAATCGCAAAATTGTCTTCAGCGACGAGGCCCATTTTTGGCTCAATGGATACGTGAATAAGCAGAATTGCCTATTTGGAGAGAAGACCAACCAGAGGCAATTCAGTAGCTACCACTGCATCCCGAAAAATGCACTGTTTGGTGCGGTTTATAGGCAGGCGGCATCATTGCGGCGTACTTCTTCAAAGACGATGAAGGCCGCAGGCCGCACCGTTACGGTCAATGGAGAAAGGTACCGGTACCGTTCGATGATAACAGACTTTTTTTGCAGATAATGCAGGAATTGGCATCGGCTGGCATATGGTTTCAACAGGACGGTGCCAAATGCCATATGACACACTGCAGGCGAAACCATGCATCAATTGAGGAGAATTTGGTGGGCAGTTAATCTCACGTTTTGGTGCAGTCAATTGGCCACCAAGATCGTGTAATTTGACACCGTTAGACTATTTTTGGTGGGGCTATGTTAAGTCTTTAGTCTGTAGGGACAAGTCAAACACGATTGCTGCTTTGGAAGCCAACATTAAACCCGTCATTGGTGAGATGCCGGTCGAAATGTGTGAGAAAGTGTGCCAAAATTGGACCTTCAGAATGGACCACTTGAAGCGTTGCCGTGGGCAACATTTAAGTGAAATTATCTTTAAATGTAAATGAATTGATTTATCTATTCAAATAAAAATTTCACTTTTGTAAAATGTCGGTGTTTTTTTGAATTTACAAAAACAAACTCTTAAAAAATCAACCTTTGTATTCATAAGTCGGCAATAAAACTAGAAGAATACATTTTTATTGGTCTATCACCCTCCCTATTCAGATCATAACTCGGCAGTAATGTGTTAACATTAAGTTTAAAAAAATTGTTTTATCGTATTACTAAGTAGTACTAGTTTTATCGTATTATTTCGAACAGAGTAATTACTTTTATTACGGTTTCGTGATAGAAATGACTGCAGCTCATTATACTAATCCTTTGACTCCCGATGAACATAATTGTCTACATACTTACTTTTAAACTGTACCTTTCAATAATCTTGCAGTTAAAAATTCAGGGGTCAAAGGAATATTAATACAAGAAATGCATTTATGTTGTCAGATGTAGTTTACAAATATTACTTAAAAATTTTTTATGTTCCAGCTATTACCGAACTTACCGTTCAACGACAGGATGACGGTTCATGTGGTTTTCAATGGGAAGATGGTGCAACCACGTAATGCTTTTTCTTGCATAATGTAGTATTCTTGTTTCTGAATTTGAATTTATTTTCTGTTTCAATACATTAAAACATTCATATAAAATGTCATTGTTTTCAGATGTGTTTTAATTCTAGATCTTCTTTTTTCCTATTTTAATAGCACAACGGCTCATGGCCATGACCCACAGTTTTATGCCGAATCCGAATGGCAGAGTGAAAAGCTTATGCAATTTTTACTCGTATAAGACTCATTGTCTGCCAAGAAGTGGTGTGGTTTAGAAAATCTGATTTTTCTACTTTTGTTTTTATTTTGCCTCTGTCGAGATTAGAACCCCGGACACTCTGGGGTAGGCTGCGGCGACCAACGTAGTGTGAAAATATATTTCTAGGAATGACGGCCGTAGCTATACCGACGCTCGGGGGAGTTCAACCTTCTCAAACATTTGCCAAAGTTTTTCGGACATTTTGAAAAATGTATACTTCTAATAAAGAAACAATTTTTTTAGTAAAAAATAGAACTCCCCAAAAGTTTGATTCTTTCTACGGGCGTGCCGCAAATCTTTATTGTACGTCAGAAAACTCATATTGCTCATTTTTAACTCATAAAATGTTATTATGGATTAAAACCTAAAATCAAAGAGAAAATATTATTTGAAATGCAAGAGAGTTAGGAAACCAAGAGCGTTCAAAATACAGTAAAAAAACGAAAGAGCAAGTTTTTTTGTTTGCTGTTGCTTGTGTGTACGTTCTCGGTTACGAAATATCAAGCAAAAAAATTTGAAAGAAATGGCAAAGAAATTTTACATAAGGAGTGAGATTGAAAAAATCGGAAAACTTTGAAAGACCATTGCTTTGAAACTCTTCATCTGAATGAAAAAATTCAAACAGCAGGCTTTGCGTTGGAGAAATTCTGATGAAATACAATCACATGTTATTTGACTTGTGAACTTTCAGTTGAGTCATGGCATCGGAAGTGGAAAGACGCGATTTAGTTTTTGAATTATTTCGAGAAAATCCACAGTGGAGCCAGAAAGCCATTGCAAATAAGGCAAAAGTTGCACAAAACACTGTCTCGATGATTCTTAAAAATTTAATACAGACTTAACATTTGCTAGAAAATATGGTTCTGGATGGAAATGCGGTTTAGTGTCTCCACAAAAGGTGAAAAGTCGTTGCTCTCTTAGAGAAGAATCCAGCGTTGTCTAATCGAAAATTTAGTTCGTAAAATTAAAAAAGATGCGGTTCTTAAAACATACAAAAAGCAGTCAGTACCCGACAGGAACGCTACTAAGAAGAGCTCGGCCCAGAGCAGAGCTAGAAAGTTAACAGATTATTTCCAAAAATTCGATTGCTGTGTTATGGACGATGAAACATACTAAATTATTTCTAAATCTTAATTTTCTCAATTGCCTGGTCAAGAGTTTTACACCGCAAAGGAACGAGGAGGAGTTGAGGAAAGATTTATGACAAAACTAAAGTCCAAGTTCCCGGAGAAGTTTCTGGTATGGCAAGCGATTTGTAGTTGTGGGCTAAGGAGTAAAAGTTTCGGAACAAGTGCCTCCAGTGTGGTCGCTGTGGTGTAGTGGTAGTGCGTTGGACTGGTACGCAAAGTGTCCGGGGTTCGAATCTCGGCACAGGCAAAATCAGAAAGTAGAAAAAATAATTTTTCTATACTGCACCACCTCTTGGCAGGCAATGGCAAACCTACACAACATGAGTGGATGCGAGAAGTTCGGCCTAGGCCCTCCATGGGCTGTTGTGCGATTAAAAGTAAAGTAAGAGTGCCTCCAGAAGAGATTGCTGCCCTTCATTAGAAAGCACAATGTATCTACCTTCTTTTCGCCTGATCCAACCTCCTGCCACTACAGTAAAGTAACCCTTAAATGGTTCGAAGACCAAAACATCAAATTGGTACCAAAAATCGCCTATCGAGAGATATTGGGCTCTAGTGAAAAGAACATTAAAGGCAACAAACAAAGAAGCTAAATCCATGGAAGATTTTAGAAATAAGTGGAATGCTGCCGCCAAGAGAGTCTCAGAAAAAAAGGCGCTAATGGCAGGCATGCCGGAAAAGCTGTCCGAATTCTGTAAAAAACAACAAACAAATTGATCATTTTATCAGAAATTAAATTTTCTTTTCAAAGCTATTTACAGTTTTTTATTTGCATAAGGGATTTCAATGCTAGAACAATTTAAAGTTATCCGATTTTTTCGATCTCACTCCTTAAAATCATAATAAAATTGTACACACTCGTAAATGCTAAATAGCAATGAACAGATTACAAGCAAAATGCAACTTTCACACAAAAATTTTAGTCAAGAAATTTTTTGTTTTAAGTTTTAATATATTGTATGTACATACAGTTCTGTGCAAAACATTTGCAACTGAGAATACATAGAGCTAAATCATAGATTTTCGGTCACTAAAAAAGATGCAAATAAAGAACTTGGTATGAGGTTTCATGCCATATAGACGTTTATAAAACTAAAATAAAAAGTACATACTAATACAAAAACAAAACTTAACTTCAATGTAAAAATGTATCGTAGTTGGTTGTGCAAAACTTTGTTTCATAGAAAGGAAAGAATTATATTTATTTCCACCCATTTTTTTTACAAAATTTTCCAATACACTTTTATAACTCACAAAGGTTTAATTACTATAATAACAAATAATAAACTAATCAATTACAAAAAATGATGAAAAAGTAACAAAAAAATGCATTTCCCTTTTTACAAATTTTAAATTCTTTCCTTTCTATGAAAACAAGTTAGCCATCGATCATGTCGACGTAGTAATTATTCTACATCGGAGCAGGTGGGCAATTAAAATGTAATATTTTATTAACAATTTAAGGGTATATTTTTCGAAACAGAACATATCAAAAATGGGTGGTATAAGTTATATACAATAAAAACATAGATTACCAATATAGAAATTCAAAAATATTAAAATATATAATCTATTCGATTTGATAATCTCAGCTTATTTATTTTGGCGTTAATTTTTTCCGTTTGTTCCGAAAAAAGTAGTATGATTTACCCTAAAGTTGTTACGATCCATTATTGGCATAAGATTGCCACTCACCCACACATTTTCCTTTGTTTGTACAAAGAAAACAGAAAAATTGTGTATCTAAAAAAAACTTAAAACACAAAATTTCTGCATACTCGGCGTGCTCGGTATACATTTCACCAGGCATATCGTGTTCGTTGTGAGAGTGAGTAAAAGCTCTCTCTTCGTGTTCGGCGTAACAACAATTTCATGGTGTTCGCCGAGCAAAATATGAACATAACCTTGAACTTAGCTGCCAGCTGTACGGGTCAGATAAGGGGGGCCTGGGACGTAGGACACAAGGTAAAGTTCGTGGAAGTAGCAGGTGCGTCCATGTTCGATCCTTGCGCTTCTACGTTTCAAGTCGACACACAGCCTTCTCGTGGCGTCCCCTGGATAGCGATCTGACAACAGTCAGTGAGTTAACTAATGTATGCGGCGGGCTTCTCCATGGTCTTGAATGAATTGTGCGTCGGGCTTGGAACCCACCACGTTAAAATACCCACCAATGAACCCTCAAAATAAGCCTCGACAATGGACCACCTACGATATTAAAATCGTGTTAGGCGACTTTAATGCCAAGGTGGGCAAGGAGAGTCTCATTTGTCCGACGATCGGAAAATTCAGTCTCCACTACGATGTCACCGATTACGGTATGAGACTGATCGACTTCGCCACCGCACGAAACATGACAGTTAGTAGTACCAGTAGTACCAGTTTCCAACATAAGGATAAGGCCACTTGGCTGTCGACGGAAGGCACGCTTCCAATGTGCTAGACGTAAGCACAATACGTGGTGTAAACATCGACTCAGACCACTACTTGGTTGTAACCAAGGTCTGTATACGTGTATGTGTAGCAAATCGCGTACGGATAGGTACAAAGAGAAAGCTGGATGTCGAAAAGCTGCAATCACAACAGACAGCCAAAGTCTTTGCCAACCAACTTGCACTTCTCCTTTCGCAAAACACCCCTCAACTGATGATATATGCGCGCAGTAGACGCACATTTCCCGCTCTATGCGTACGGCTGCCGAAGAGGTGCTAGGCTACCACCGTCGACGGAGAAATATGTGGTACGACCAAGAGTGTCGCGATGCTACTGAAGCGAAAAACGCTGTTTACAGAGCCACCCTGCAGTCAGTTACAATGCGAGCTGCTAAGGAGCGATACAGAGAGTTGAGGAGTAAGGAGAATCGTCTTTTCAGTCGCAAGAAAAGAAATGAAGAAAGACGCGAGTTCAATGATATCGAAATGTTGCGGGACAGGGACGAGGTCCGAAAATTCTTTGAAAGAATAAGACGCCTGACTGATGTTTTTAAGACCGGGGCCTCTTCCTGCAAGGATGAAGACGGCATAATGAGATTATGGAGGGAGCACTTTTCGCAGCTGCTTAATGGCGATGACAGCAATAATACCGCCACTGCGGAATCTATTCCGAAAACCCCAATCTCTGACGGCGTTGAAGTACCCCCGCCCGACTATAAGGAGGTCTTAACAACCATCGCCATCGCTCGGCTGAAAAACAATTAGGCTGCAGGTGCAGATGGCCTGCCTGCTGAGTTGTTTAAGACCGGAGGCGACTATCTTCTACAAGAGTGTCATGCTGCTAGCATACGCTGATGATATTGAAATTTTTTTTAATTTCGGCTTTGACGTGAGGTATGTTGAGATCTATATGAATTTGCTCATTAGTAATAAACCATGGTGCATTAACTATTTTTCGCAATGTCTAGGATTGGTATCGTTGCACGATTTATAAATTGGAATTGCTGGCTACACCCCACAATTGTATCCCATATGTCCATACTGGTTTTAATATTGCTTTGTAAAGACGAACTTTGTTATCAAGGCTTAGTTCCGATTTTTGCCCAAGAATCCAGTACATTCTTGAGGTCTTAAATTTTAATTGTTTTTGCTTGTCTTTTATATGTTGTTTCCGTGTTAATCTTCTATCTATATGCATACCAAGATATTATACGCAGTAACTTTGTGGAATGCTTGTGCCATCCAGAATAATGGACGGGCAGTCTCCCCTTCTAAGTGTAAATGTGACATGAACCGATTTTTCAGGATTAACTTTAATTTTCCAACTTTTCAACCATTCTTCTATCAGTGATAACTCGCTTTGGACATACCTTGATGCTTCTGAAGGGTCAGCACTGGAGGCGATAATCGCTGTGTCGTCGGCATATGTGGCTACTAGAACGTCATCTAAAACTGGCATATCATAGGTATAGATGGTATATAGCACAGGTGCAAGCACGCTTCCTTGCGGCACATCAGCTTTAATTGAATGAATTTTTGACATTTCATCATGGTCTTAAACGTAGAGATATCGATTGCTAATGTATGATTTCAATAACATGAAGGACGGAGCTGGGAGAACTTTTTTAATTTTATATAAAAAGCAGTCATGCCACACTTTGTCGAATGCTTTTTGTACATCCAAAAACACACCTGTGCAATATTTTTTGCACTCAAGAGCATCTGTTATCGTTTTGACAACGCAGTGACACTGTTCGGGAGTTCCATGTGAGCGTCTGAAACCAAACTGATTTTCTGGTATTATTTTAAATTTGCCCAGAACGGGTAACTAACGTCTCAACAATATTCTTTCGAATACCTTGGAGAAAGTTACCAGTAAGCTTATGAGGCAGTATGATGCAAGAAGATTTTCTGGTTTGTTAGGTTTTCCGATCATGCGCACTTCGGCACATTTACATTGGACTGGGAAGTAATCCAACCTTATTATGGCATTGTCGCTGTAGCGTAACGGTAGTGCGTTGGACTGTTACACAGAGTGTCAGGGGTTCGATTCTCGGCACAGGCAAAATAAGAAATAAAAAAAGCAACAACAGCAAAATTTATACATTTCGGTTGGACTTCAAAAACGGATGTACTGTTAATGGAAAGATCCATCTGGCAGGGTGCCGTCAAAAAATTAATATCTACTTCATCAGTTCCATCACTGACCAAGTTTGGTTGGAAAGCGTAGCTTAGATATTCAGCAAAAGCCTCAACTACTTCATGCGTGTATCTGGACCAGTCTCCATTATGGTTTTTAATAATGATTTTCGTTTGGCAGGTCGTTTTAAGTACTTCGTAGCACGCCAGAGATCGTGGTCATTATTAGTTGAAGCGAGGTTGAGACTTTTTAGATAATCGGCAACTGACTTGTTTTTTAGATCTTTTAGGAGTTATTGGAGCTCTTTCACTACTTGATTCTACCGAAGTTTATCCCTAGGACTTCTAGTTTGCTGTCATAGTTTTCTTAATTTGCGCTTTCGGATAATTAGAGGTCTTACATCTGCATGTGTCACGGCTCTATTTTGGGGTATTTCATTATGTGGCGTAAAAAGATATGAAGCTTCATGTATTATTTGCGTCAGGTATTCGAAGGTATTATCAATCTCTGTCCCAGACTTTAGTGAAACATCAAAATTTATATTGTTATCTAGCCATATTTGAAACCCTTTTATATTAGTTCTTGATGTCAGCACTCTGTACACTTTTGAGGATGTCTGAATTCTTGCACTATAGTTAACTACCAGTGCAGAATGGTCGAAACTTAAATCCTGGCTATCCTTAATAGATAAGTGGTTAGAGGGTAAACCAATATAAATGACGAAATCTAGCAAGTCTGGTATTTTTCGTGGATCAGTGGGCCAGTATGTGGGCTTTCCTGTAGATAGTACTGAGTATTTTTTCGTTGTGATGCATTTACATAATTCTGACCCTTTTGGATTAGTAGTCCTGGAACCCCACCACGGGTATTTGGCGTTGAAGTCTCCGCCGACTAAAAATTTGTGACCTAATTTTGTTATCAAATATGGGATATCAAATAATTCACATCTAAGTTTTATGCATGCAGCTTTTAGCAATACTTCTCTTATTTCATCCATCACAGTGTATTTAATAGAACTTTTAATCAATATTGCAGAACCTCCATGAGCCTTATTTTGTGGATGATTTGCAGTAATTAAGTCATATCCACTAATTTTAAAATAACTTCTGCTTGTGAAGTGACATCATTGGAAAAAACGCTCGAGCAGTCAGTGCAGCATTCTCCAACGTTGAAAGGGAGTCTCGCCGAGTGGGTCTATTGGTGAACGAGGACAAAACGAAATACCTTGTGTCAATAAACAAATGTCACTGTTGATAATTATACTTTTGAAGTCGTCAAGGATTTCGTTTATCCAGCATAAACACCAACAATAATGTCAGGCTTGAGATATAACGGAGATTAACTCTTGCAAACAGGTGTTACTACGGGCTCAGTAGGCAATTAATAAGCAGAGCCCTCTCTCGACCAACGAAAATAACTCTCTATAAGTTCCTAATCTTTTCCGTCCTAATGTATAGCGCAGAGACATGGACATTGACCATCAATGATGAGAGGCTGTTAGGAGCGTTCGAGAGGAAGGCACTCTGTAAGATCTACGGTCCAGTATGCGTGGGCGACGTGTATCGAATATGATGGAACGATGAGCTGTATGAGCTGTACGCCGACACTGACATAGTCAAGCGTATAAAAATCCAGCGGCTTCGCTGGCTGAGTCATGTTGAGCGAATGGAAGAAGGCGCTCCGGCTAGAAGTGTGTGTTATTCTAACCACGGTGGAGGAACACGCAGAAGGGGACGTCCTAATCTCCGTTGGAAAGACCAGGTGCAGGGCAACCTGACTGCACTTGGCCTTATCAACTATCGCCAGCGCGCGCATGGCAGAGGCGACTGGCGAAGCTTTACAGAGGCGGCCAAGACCGATCATTGGTTGTACTGCCGTTAGGTAAGTAAGTAAGTAGCTAGTCCTGATAAAGCGATAGCTTGCGATTACTGGCTTAGCAAACCTACAGCTGCAGCAAATACCACAACATTGAATCATTAAAACCAACGGAGAAAACTTTGAAGTCACCGTCCATATTCGTAGATAAAGTTGAAAATAATGATGTTGTTATTGGAACATTTGCAGTATACACTGCTGTCCTAGCAATTAGTGCGGATCCAACTAAAGCTGCTACAAAATAGTTTAAATAACATATCTGTTTGGCTTAAAAAAGAAGACGCATCTGTCCTTCCGTCTATTTAAATGGATCACAAATCCCGCAAAAAATTAATCTAAATACATATTTAAGACTACACCTTGATAGACGCCTCACCTGGATAACACACATTTGCAACACGCTAAAGTCACTGGGACTCAAGCTATTTGACAGAAAATCGCAAAATGTAAAATATAAAAAAAAATAAATAATAAAGAACACATCCAGTTGTGATTTTTCCTTTTACAAAATAATTACATAAGTATAAAAACATACATATGCATAATACATACGTATGTTTATTGAATGTATGAATAACACATTCGATTCTTTCAACCAAAGCCAAAAAAAAAAAATTTATTGCAATTTCCAACAATTTAATTTTTGGTCCAGCCATGATTTTGGTTAAACACAAAGTGAAAATGCACCGATTTTGAAAACTTATTTTCTCGCCTCGTCGTTTTATAAAAAAGCCCTTAAACTTAACAAAAAATTATAGGTATCTTGTTTTATATTTCATAAAGTTTAACAAAAACATTCGAATTATACTTTTTATATTATTTTCCGAAAATGGGCATAAGGTCAATTCAAAATGAGAAAAATGGACTTAATGTCAATTTTTAAACGGCCAAAATGCCAGTTGAATTATTCTCCACTTAGAAGAGACATAATGTAAATTGACATTATGTCACTTTGAAAAGGACATTATGTCATTTGACATTATGTCACGCCACATCTCGGCAAATAGCCTCTCAGCCTTAATAGAAGTGAGGAAAATTATCATTTTGGGAGTTTAAATTTATCCGATGCATCAAAAACATTGATGTTGTTGCTCAATATATCGAAGATTTTCGATGTAGGGCATTGCATCGAAAAGACTATCATATCTTTTTTCCTTGCCCAACACTAGTTCAGTGTAATTTTTCACTGTATCACAGTTCTATTCCTAGGGCTAGTTATTTCGGAATTTATCAGTTCTTTCACTTTTCCATAATTCTAAACGGCCACTTTTTTCCCTCCCTCTTTTTCACACATCTCCGAAACGTAAAATTATTGTTGCTTTATGTCAAACAATTGCCTCCAGCTTTGTCATCAGAAAATACGAAATAATTGTGAAGAGAATGAAGAAAGTGTGAGTGGGTAGTGGAAAAGTGTCTATGTAGTGGTATTGCCTCGACAAAGAAGTCTGGTGTAAACGCTATATTGTTTTCATTATATGTATGTAAGACATTGAAATAAATTTAATAATTTTACTACATAGATATTTACAAAAAGCTAGAAATAATAATTTCTCAGATTCTCAAAATTTCCGTGAATTATTACGTAACAATATGAGATGGATTTAATGCGATTTCAGAGATGGAAAGCAATTTGATATTTTGGAATAAGTGCGGAGTTAGCACTTAACACTTACCAACAAGTAAGAACGAAACAAGTAGGTAGGTACAAACGGTTAAGTTTTCTCCTTCTTACTGTATCCAAATCGAATTTTCCATGAAATGTGGATTTATCGCCCCTTTTTTTGCTCTAAGTAGAATAAACGCATGGACTACATATCGCTAATTTCCTGCACGACTGAGTTATGTACTCAAGAATCCTAAATTCTAAGAAAACGCATTTCAACTTTTCCACAGGGAACGAAAATAATGATTACTTAACAAAATTGAATCGAAAAAATCAAAATAATACTATATAGTTGCATTGGCAACCAGTAAAGATTTTTATTTTATGTATAAGCGTTTCCGCTAAAAATTAAAAATAGTTATTATTCACAGATTTCTATTTTTTTATAAAAATTATTATTGAAAAACTTGTTTTACTATTTTTATTTCTTTTCTCAATAATAATAATAATTTTTTGAGGTAAATTTTCTTACTCAGGATTAAAAATTAGGGCTTGAGATTGATCGGGAATAAAAATTAATATTTGATTTTTATTTTCGAAGCGAAAAACTCAAAATGTTTTGCAGGTGTGTTATTGCAAGCACGGTGATAAGTTTTTCCCGATACACTGTCGTTACACGTTACTACTATTTCTACTAATATTTTCTACTGTTCTATACAATTAACCAGGGATACAACCCAGTTTTGAACCAAACCATTTTAAACCTAACCATCCTCAGTTTGAATTATTGTTCGAACCAAACCGTTTCTGTTTTTGTTTTTCACTTGAACCAAACCGGTTTTGCACGAAGAAATGTTTTGGTACAATTCAAAAATATATTCTCATTATTTCTTTTGCCAGCACTTATTTTGACTTTTATCTTGAGTATGCTTTGTTTTTTTTTTCTGAAAACTGTATTTCATTAAGTGAATATTCTAATTTTAAATGTGATAGTGAGGATGAAAATTAACCGAACTTAAAACAAATTGAAAGAAATATATAGTTGAGTTCCAATAAAAAGTATATGTGACTTCAATACATTCGATGGATTTGCGGAAGAAAGCTTTCTAAGCAATAATAAAAACCAATAGACTTCATTATTTAATTCCGAATGTTAACAATCATAACAAGTAAAAAAAATTTTCGAAAAACTTATTTGATAAATTAAATTTAGGTGTCGAGTGATTTTGAATCGCTAAGAGGTGAAAGTAAAAACGTTAATACTTTTTTAATCGAACGAGACATGCAGGCCAAAACGCCAGCAATAACCTTCAATTATTTCTCAGAGTTTCAGCGCTTCTCGTTTGAGCGTTTTTCTCCATATAAAAACCCTTCTCTCAGAACAATCACTAAAAGTTATAAATATTGACCCCGCTGGTATCAGGAGTGAATTAAACCTGGTCACTTCATATTAGATCATAATTAAATTGCGTCTTATTTCTTACTACCTTAGTTTGGTACCTATTTCTCTCGCATAGTCTTTCATGCTTGCGCCAGTGTAAACATTCCCTAAAGTTGCTGTTATTCCGCAAGAACTTAAAATTCTGTTCAAATGTGTTTTAATTTAGCAAGTCTGATAAATTTCGAAATTGAATCGTAATGAATATTTGTAATTTTGAAAAAGCTGCAATGCTACAAAATCATCGGAAACCGAAAAATAATTTATTGCTAAAGAAACGGTGTAACCAAAGGGAAAATGAGGTTTCTCAGGTACGTGCACAAACCTGCATTCGTAAGTATGTATGTTATGTATCTCCGAACATTTCCAAAATGCACTGTTATGTAATTTATACCGTTTTGCGTGATAGCTTTGTGTTGTGCCATTTTTTGAAATTTCCAAGGGCATTACGTAGTTCCAAGTGCGCGTTGATGCCACGTGAAAATTCCAAGTCAGCGCAAACAGCTGCTGCTGCCATGGGTGGAAATATGGAAAGCGGAAGGCACATGCGGCACATGTGGTCATTATGTTGGGACTTAGTAGGCCAGTAGAATTATAAATCCAGTTTGAACTATTTTTAAGGGTACAAATTTAACTGCTGATCTAAAAAATCCCAACCATAACGAACACACAGTTAAATAGTATATCTGCTGCTTATCGATGCGTTTTGCGAGTAAAATTTTCACGTTTAAGTTACCAACACGTTTTCAGTAACTAATTTGATTGATTTTGTTTATACAATAACATTTCAAACAAATTGTCGCCGTGCGAGGCAGCAGCTTCTTCGTTCGTTGTTAATGCAATTTGCGTGTTCCATACTGAGTTGTGGCGCGCTTTGTACTGGCAATAACTCCCAAATGTAAGGCATATTAAATCATTGATTTGCTTTGCGCTTCTGTTTCAGGGGAATCTCAACAGCTGCAATAAATTCCAGCCGGTCTGCGAATTAACTAATGCATCTGCGGTTTCTTCTAATATTTCGTACCGGTTTATGTAACAATAATTTGCACTATGCTGTATGCTGATATGAACTAGATCACCTACAAATGCACTCAGAAAATTTCTGTATAAAACGTTAACAAATTGTGTTGGGGAAAAGGTTTCCAGTTCAATCCCTGCGTTAGCCAATATTAAGTTTTTCTACATTGGCCCCAGGTATATATACAATATATACTACTGTGGGCAAAAAGTAGTAAGACTTTGTTCATAATTTCAAATTTTTTTATTCATTCTTCCAAATCTATTTCGTCCCCTTCAAAGTAATCCCCCCCGGCCCCAATACACTTGTGCCAACGTTTTTTCCAATTCTCGAACTCGAAACAGTTGTTAAAGTCAATTTCCGGAATAGCCTTCAATGCGCTTAGCGATTCATGTTTAATGTCTTCAATTGACTCAAAACGGTGTCAACGAAGCGGTTTTTTGAGTTTAGAAAATAGCCAAAAATCACACGGTGCTAAGTCAGGCGAATAGGGTGGTAGGGTGGTTGCGGAACGATATCAGTCGAATTTTTGGTAAAATGGTCTCGTAAAACCAATGCAGTGATTTTGGAACCAATCGTGCATTCACTCTTCTTAGGCCCAAATGATGTTTTAAAATGGTTTTCACTGATCCTTCCGATATTCCAACGATGCCAGTAAGGTCTCTGACTGTTAATCGTCGATTCTCGAGCGCCAATTCCTTGATTTTATTGACGTGTTGATCATCAGTTGATGTTGACGGCCGTCCTGGACGTGGTTCGTCGTCAACGCGTTCTCGACCATCTTTGAACAGTTTGTACCAATCAAAAACACTTGCTCGCGACATACAATTATCACCGAAGGCCTTTTGCAACATTTTGAACGTTTCGGCACCAGAAATTTGATTCCGCACACAAAATTGAATGGAACTTCTTTGTTGAATAATTTCACTCATTGTGAAAATCGCCGAATGCACTTTTTGTACTTCAGAAAGACAAGCGTATACTAAACACTAATGATTATTTTGATGTGGCATTTGGCACAGATGTCACCGACAGTCATACCAACCTTAAAAAAATTATATTTTGATGAATGGGTTTCCGCGCGAAATTTAAATTAAAAAGTCTTACTACTTTTTACCCACAGTAGTACATATACAACGAAAAGCTAGGTTAAATCCACAAGGGATTGAATCGATGAATGTAGAACATGTTTGCATTCTCGATCAGATGAGTACACAAATCGGACAGATGAACACAGAAGACTAATAATACTTTTTATTAAATTTGTGATAATGCTGACAAAAGCCTGTTTTAGATTGTATATTAATTACTTAAAACCAGACTTGATGAGCCACTTCATACATAATTTAATTTCAGGGAACCACGGAGCTAAAAATCGTGGAGTACTGTACAATACTAATGATGTAGATGACTTAAAAGAAAAATAATTTTTATACAAATATATCTATTCAACTTTAAAGTTGGACTCTTTAATATTTTGTCACGCATTCTGGTACACTGATTCTGGTACACGGAAATTTTATATAAACTTCATTCAAAAAAATCCAGTAAGTAAGTTCGGACGCAACCAAATTTATATACCCTACACACCCTATGAAATGAAACAGCTTTTTCATTCAACGATGGGTTAAATTATGGCTTTTGCGTAAATTTTTTGATTTATCACTGACATAATATGGTACATATATATATAATATTTTCTATGGGAAATAGGAGTAGTTATTGCCCAAAGATGATCATTTTCGCATCAGATATTTTTGAAGTTGTTATAACTGTGCATACAAAATTTCTATTTGCTTGACAATTTCCTTTGATATTTCACTTGTATGGGAAGTAGGCGTGGATTTTGCCTGATATTGACTATTTTCACAATATCAAAATAGTTGCTTAAGACACTATTTAAATGATGTGCATCGTGTTTTGTTCAATTCGCTTTAGAATTTCCTTAAATATCACTCTTTGAAAATTTTACTTGTATGGGAGATACCACGCCTATCTGATTTTGGCCATTTCAAAACTTAACTTACTTACTTACTTTACTTTTAATGGCACAACAGCCCATGGCCTAGGCCGCGCTTTTCGCATCCACTCATGTTGTGCGTGTTATATTTGTACATGATTGGAAGGGACCTACAGTTTAATGCCGAATCCGAACGGCGAAGTGAAAACTTTTCATAGCAATTTTTACTCCTGTAGGTTTGCCTACAGGATTATTTTTTCTACTTTTTGATTTTGCCAGTGTTGAGATTCGAACCCCGGACACTCTGCGTAGCAGTCCAACGCACTATTACTACGCCACAGCGACCACCATAACTTAACTTCCTTCTGATAATAACAAATAATTGTACCAAGTTTGGTTAAGATTGTTTAAATTTTACTCGTGTGTACAGACAAATGGAAGGGCAGACAGGCATGACTAAATCCACTCCGCTATGCAATCTGATCTAATTGTGGGTGTTACAACACCGGTTACTCGATCAAATCTAATATACCCTGTACACAGAGTGTGTAGGTTATAAAAATGGAGCAATGAGGTAAATTAGAAAACTGCGATATATACTTACATAGTAACAATTACTTTAAGATGTTAATGGCATAAAAAGGTTCCAATCTCGGGCTCAAAATCTCGGAATTCTGATATCCCGGGAAAATTTACAATTCCAAAACAGCGTGATCTTTTAAGTACTATAATTATCACTAGTATGGAATCGGAGCGTTGCTTTGATATTTGTGTAGTAAAGTTCGTTGCAGTCCTGGGGATTGTCTCACCCAGATGCTCTTATTATATACATTTTTAACGTACGAATTGTTTCTAAATTTTTTTTCTGAACTTTTATATTAAATATTAATTTGAAGATAATAAATTATTTTTTTTTTAATTTTTCTGTTTACCTTTTAAACCTTGCTTTTTAAGAAAAAAAAACGTCTATAAATCATAATTGGATGGCGTAATTAAAGAATATTTTTTAAATTGTGCGTAAATTTTTTTCAGTGTATTAAATCGATTCGTTGTACATTCAGTTAGTTTGGATTCAAGCTAATTCGATACATAAGTACAATCGATGCATTGGCACATTTCAAACATTTTAACCTTCACTTATTTAGATGATGACTTTACTAACAATGAAACTTGAATGGAAAATATATGCGACAAAGTAAGGGTTAAAAGTAGAATTGCTACAACAATTTTAGACTATTGGCAAGGCCAATATGAAATCTATATCAAGTGAATGGAAAACTTTCCAAGATTAATTGAAGCGCTGCAACGAGCATCACTGCACATTCTTAACGTAAAAAGTTAGTTATTTGTTCATTATGCCAAGTTTCAGTGTTTCTGATGCGAACAGGTAATATTTACGTAATTTAAAACGCTTAAAAAGAGTAGGTTTCATTATTTAAAGCAGATTTAGAAATATTTCAGTATTAAGTTGTATGTATGAATGTATTTAGTACATAGGTTTGTACGTGTGTATGTATTCGGTGAACTATTTTAACATACATATGTACAATATATAAGTAAATATTTCTTAGGAGATATATACATACATACATACATGTACTACATAAGTATATAGTAAACATTAATTTTTACTCGTTTTAAATAAAGTCCTTAGAAAAGGATAAACAAATTCTAAAAATTGTATAAACTATCGAAGAAATATGAAAATTTCCGCCGAATTTACGACATGAAATGTATGTGGATAATATGTATGTAGAATTCGAGTTTTAGGAATTGATACAAATTCGATATGAAAAGAATAATAGAAATATTTAGAAATTAAGAGAGATGCAATTCAGATGAATTGTTAAGCTGAAAAAACGATTGAAGTCGATTATACTTAAGATGTTCCTTACAACCTACTGAAATAATGTACACTCCTAAACCGAGTATATGTACTTATTTCCATATTCCAGTTATGTATGTTAACACTTACATACTCGTACATATGTACATAACTGGAATATGTAATATGGAAAATGTTTTGTGCAATTATAAATCACGCAATATTTACGTTATTATTAGGCTAATTTAAAGTATTCCTTATTTATTTTGACTTCAGCCAACTTCTGTAACTGATTCCATCTTCATTCCATTTGCTTACGGAGATCGATTTATCCCTCGGCGATATTCGTTGTCGATGTGTGAACGAAATCTAAAGTTTGCTCCTAAAAATGCAACTGAAGATATTCTAAACTTGGTAAATATATGAAATACATATGTATATTTGTATCTTTATGCTGCATCACTGTCATAAATCAAAAAACAAAATTTTCGAGATAAGTTTACAGATAACTGTACAGTAACTGTTATTTTGTATCTGGTATTTTGTGTAAAAAAACATAACTGTATCCTATGAATCCAAATACACGAGAAGAGTATTTGTCCTTATCAATTTTATGGATAGTTAAATTGGAAAGTTTAAATGCGTTTCTCTCAAAATGAATGTTTTTTGAGTTATGACACTCTTGCAGCCAACTTGCGATATGTAGTTACAAACAGAAATCTATTTAATTTCTTAACAGCATTTTAAGGCCAACTATTGGAGACAAAATAGTTTCATATCGACTTTTAATACCTATTTTGGACTGAAGGAGCACCGTGTGTTAAAGCTTAGTGATTCATATGTAAAAAACTCATCTTTCATACCGAAAAGTTTATATTTGTCGTCAGGCACGAGGGAACGTAATATCAATGGCTATGATTGGCAATGCAAGCCTCGTCTTAAACCATCGGCCTTCACAGATGCAACTCACGATGTTCCCGGATTCGATTCATTTTATGGTATGAGTAAGTTTTTTCATGTTTTAAGTAAGTTTCTTATTTTTCAATTTGAATGGCACAGAAACTATTAATGGTACTGATGTAGGCACCTAGAAGAATATAGTTTTCTTTGATTTTGGTAGTTTCAAAAACTATCAATTGCGTGGAGTTCGCGGTTTTATTTTCCAAAAGATAAGAAAATTATAACTTGTATTTTGGGAGTAAAGAAATTTTACAGAGTTGGATCTAGAATGATAAAATTTATTAGATCTTTATCGAAAATTGAATTTGCAGTAAAAAAGTTTGATTTCGTAGACCAGTATTATTTGTGGATTTGTAAGAATTAAGGTATTATTTAAAGAAATTTAAACTTGCACAGAATCAGTGGTCCAATTGTCTCTTCACCAAACGTAACAGTCCTCAGTAAAAGTGAATACTTTTAAAATACAGTAAAACATGTGTAGTTGGACACCCTTATATCCAGGTGGCTCTGTGTAAGTGGATCGACATTTTAATGCATGCAAAATTTCCATAGAAACGATTTCGAAAATTTTGGTTAAAGTTTTACGCTCTCCAACTGTTCGTAAAATTGTAAAACTGTTTTGGACTGGTACTAAGGGGTTAATCTACACCCCTGCTCAAATTAATAGTTACACTGAAAGACTTTTTGTTCGAATTGGTTTTTGCAACCATTATCATGCAATTAAAGGTAAAATGAAGTGTTTTTTTTAATTAACGCAATATGGTAATGCTATTGCTGGCAAAGTGAAACGTGTGATTTTCCTAATTATTGTGAATTGTTGCTTTGCGTGAAAAAAGTCAAAATCTGCTTGCTCATTATACCATAATAGTTACACCTACAAGTTCACTAAATTTTTTTTGTTTTAAAAAGGTTTTTTTGAGTTCTTACAGTTCTTAATTTAACAGCGGTGACTTTTGCTTTAATTAACTTAAAAATAGTGAAATTTGATTGAATAATTTATAATTTGCACTGATGAAGAAGCCCGGTTAGTTTCGAATCTAAGAAAAGAAGGAAAATCACTTCGTGACATTGGCCGATTGACGGGGAGAACCCATAATTTTGTTAGAAATGCGTTAAAGCGAAAACCCAAAACGATCATATTTTGACTATATGTAAAAAGGGCCCATTTAAGTCTTCAAAGGTAATAGCAGCCGAAATTGGAAACGTGGTTAAGCGTAGTGAATTAACCTACCAGGACGAATAGCCAAAAAAAGTTCTTTTGATGCGAAAAAATAATTTGAGCATGAGGTTAAATTTTGTAAGGAAACACAAAATCTGGGTGGGGTCTGACGGTGAGAAAAAGTGGTCTGACAGTTCACGCGTGATTCTTGATATGTGTCAAAGTAAAAAATTCTCAGTTTGGTTGAAATGGCATCATCATGAAAAGACTATTATCAAAATTCGTGCGCTGTGAAAAATGTGTTTCGCAAGCTACGTCCATTTTATGGTCGTCATAATGTGACCAAATTTCGCACCAGTTTCACTTTATTGGAAAATCAATCCACCAAATCGTATCCATAGAGTGCGTACCGAAGAGAATATTGCTGCTCTATCCGCCAGTGTTGAAGAAGATCGCGATATGCCCATCCGGCGCCGATCGCAGCAATTAGGTTTGTGTTATTCGACCCCCTGGAAGATTTTACGCAAAGATCTCGGATTAATGCCATACAAAATGCAGCTGGTGCAAGAACTGTAGCCAGGAGGCCTACCACAACTTTGAATTTTCGGTGAATGGGCCTGAGAAAAGTTGGATGAGCATCCGTTTTTTTATCGCAAAATTTATTTCCGCGACGAGGCTCATTTTTGTCTCAATGGATACGTGAATTAGCAGAATTTCCGTATTTGGAGTGAAAACTAGCCAGTACCTGTCGAAGCAAAATTATATGTCCCACAACAAAAGGAAATTAAATTAGCATATATATTTAAAACGTGCATCTTAAAGGAAAGTACAAAATCACAGTTTAAAATAATAAGTTATTATAAATTTATTATTTGCTTGATATCTGGTAAAAATAATGGCTCCAAAGACTAGAATGAGTAAAAAACAAAATCATAAGGAAAATCGCTCAACTTCAATCATCTATCGATGATTATTGGCAACTTAAACAAACGATTCAAAGTACAACAAAAAGCTTTGAGAAAAATTAAAGAATCACAGCAATATATTAGCGAAAGTTTTGATGAGCTAAAAAATGGAATAGATCGCTTAGTCGAAGAGAATAAATAAATTAAAAAAGAAATATAAAAAATATAAAACAAAAAGAAAACAAAAATATCTTAATAATAACAAATCTACCAAAACTGGAAAACGCTAAGAGAATACAATAATACAAATTGGTGAACATGTAAATGCCAAAGTAATGAAAGGCGATATATGTATTAGCAGTGTACCAAACTCAGAACAAAAAATATACATAAAACATTTCCAATAATAGTGAAAATGAGCAATGAAGTAGTTAAAAATAGTTGCATAGAATATCACATCAACAAAATAGTTCCAGAAATTGATATGAAAGGAAAAAATATAAATATACATCCATTAATTGGAAAAGAACTCAGCGATCTTCTAAAAAAAGAAAATTGAAGCCAAAAACAAGAATTATAAGGAAGGATGAAAGTGCGACTGAAGATTTGAATAAACTCAATTTAGTAATTTATGTATATTAATAAAATAAATATGTATGATTATAAGTATGAACTTAGAAATATGGATACAGTGCAGCAAATAAATGATGAACTTTAGAAAATAATGTAAAATATGAAATTAATGAAATAATATTTGAGAAAACTAATGGAAATATTAATATTTTATTCCTAAATTATGCAAAGCATTAGAAACAAATTAAATAATATTAGAATTACAGTAGAACAAAATAAGTGGCAAAATAAAATTAGTCATGTAATAGCCTTAAGCGAAATTTTGATATTTGAAATCGAAAATTCTTACTTTAACTTACAGGACTATAATGATTACTTTGCAAACAGAAAATCAAGTAGCAGGAGGCTGTTTAATCTAAGTATGTATAAGTACATAGAACAATACCTTCAACACTTCTATAAAAAATTGAGTGTGATGGAAGTAGTTTGTTGGCTGCCAAACTTATAAAATTAGGTATTTGTGTGTTATGTGTGTATAGATTTTGCGCTTCTGATATAAGATCCTTGGTTTGTACATATGAAAATTAAATTTTGAAATATAAAAATTCGATAATAATGAGTGATTTTAACATAAATTTACTCAACTCTAATAGTGAAAATATCAATTGTCTAAATACTATATATAGCAATGGGTTTTTCTGTTTAAATAAAAAAAATAATATTATGTGTACTAGAAAGGGAAATAGTGCTGAAACAATAACTGATCATGTATTAACGAATACAATTTACTACAAATTTACTTTTTTTTTAGACGATAACCCAATTTCTGATCACACATTAATTTCGTTGGCAGTGAACACTAGTAAAAACATAAACTGTGAGACTAAAAATGATGAGACAAAAATTTTGGATTATTGCGTTTTTGAAGAAAAAATTTAACAAATGAAATAATTGACAAATCGTCCTTTTCAGAATTTCATAATTCTCTTTAAAAACTGCACAAAATATGTTACAAAAACTTGTCGAATATTCTGGTGACCTAATACTTAAGTATTAGATATCCTTTTATCTTAAACGACTGTGACTCAATTGAAGTAGGTGGTGTAATTAGTACTTTGGATTCAAGATCAGCGAATGGGCAGGAATGGGTGTCTCCGTTCGTTTTATACAGAAATATAAAGAGATGCTATCTGGCTCTTTAGCTGATTTTATAAATCAAACTTTCGAACTGGGGAATATCCTGATGAATTAAAAATTGGTTCCGTAATTCCAATCTACAAAAGCAAGTGCAAAGTAATTTGTTCAAACTATTGACCTATTACTAAGTTAAGTACTATTGACAAAATTTTTGAGACTACTATGTTGAACAGATTAAAAGAATTTATCAAAGAAAACCGCCAATGCTGATGATGATTCGGTAAATATACAAATATGTTTGAGAAAATTTATGGAATTGGGTTTAAACGGAAATGGGCTCAACATTTTTCAAAGTTTTTTAACAAATAGGAAGCAATTTGTGGAAATAAATAAAACAAAAAGCAAAATGAAAACGATTAAAGTGGGTGTGCCACAAGGATCGCAATTGGCTGCTTCGTTATTTCTTATATGTATTAACAAAATTTTTAGTTTAAAGCTAAAAGGGACTCCTCAGTTCTATGCTGATGATGCATCTTTTTTGTATTGAACGGATACAATCAAAGATTTGATATTAGATATCCAATCGGATTTAAAAACTATAACGCAATGGTTTAGAAAAAATTTGTTGAAAATGAATTTATCAATACCAAATTTTATACTCATAACTATAGACAAATTCTAAATATGAATGAGCCAGCAGGAATCCATTTTAACGGTTGTAATATACTAAGAGTTGAAAAATTAAAGTACTTAGGCCTATGGTTCGACTCAAGATTGAATTGGAGTGAACACATAACTAAACTATGTTAAACAGGAAATTGATTCCACTAAATTTCACCACATATTGAAACAAAAACAATATACAAAAAGGCAACTATGGTTATTATATATTTCGTATTTCATGTCCCAAGTAAACTATCTCAATGTTATGTATATGGAATAGGTGCTCTGGACAAAAAAATTAACGAACTGCAAAGATTGCAAAACAAAATGATTAAATATATACTGTCGAACAGCGACGATGAGTCTGTATGAGCATAGACTTGATATACGTAAATATTCAAATATTGCAAACACTTTTAACTTTCTTCAAAATAATAAATGGACTAATTAAACATTTGTAGTATAATGTTACATGAAACAGAAAATCCCACATATAGTATTTGGAATTTTTCTAACATTACAACTTTTTTCTTTCGAATGGAGAGAAGCGCACGATCAATACGCAACTATGAAGTATTCACTAAGCTACCAAAAGATATGAGAAATTTAAACAATGTTGTGATTTTCAAAAGAAATGTTACAACGCTACTGTTAAGAAACTTTAATTTTAACTAGATATTTGAAATATGTTATATTGTTATAATAAGTAATAATTTCATATTGAGATTGTAATGTCCTTATGTAATTGATGGCGAGTTAGTATTTATAAAATTTAATTAGTTATCTTCTCACACAAAATTTTGTAAATGGTGATTTTTTAAAGAGTTTAATTTTTGAAAATGAAAAAAACACAGAAATTTTACAAATGTGAATGAAATTTTTATTTGGATGGATAAATCAATACCTGCCATTTAATGTTTAAATAATTTCCCTTTAATGTTGCCCGCGGCTACGCTTCAAGTAGTCCATTTTGGATTTCCAATTTTGGCACATTTTTCACACATTTCGGCCAGAATCTCACCATTGACGCATTCGATGTTGGCTTCCAAAGCAGAAATCGTGTTTAGCTTGTCCCTATAGACAAGAGACTTAACATAGCTCCACAAAAAATAGTCTAACGGGGTCAAATCACACGATCTTGGTGGCCAATTGACAACACCAAAACGTGAGATTAACTGCTCACCAAATTCGCCTCTCAATTGGTGCATGGTTTCGCGTGCAATGTGGCATCGTCCTGTTGGAATCACATGTCGGCCGAGTCCAATTCTTGCATTTTTCAGATTAATAACATTGTAAATAAGAACGAAAAATGTTTGAACCTACGTTACACTTGAGGATGGTCATCATCCTACCTTAGCATTATTTTTTGAATTACCTTATAGTCTAAATATTGATTGTTAATATTCTTTCTGGTACCTCTGGCCTCTCAATCTAATAATCTATTTAATAATATTTGATATAAAGCATTTGAACAATATGTACCTAAAGTTAAAGCTTCTTTTACGAATTTGAATCCATTTGGTTCACAAAGGAATTTAGAAACTTAAAAAATAGGAAGTCGCGAACATTTAAAGCTTATAAAAGAACTGGTAGAGATATGGATTATTGTAACTATTCCCGTCTACGTCATGAACTATTAAATAGTATTATTAATAATAGTATTAAACTATTTAAATAGTATAAAAAATAAAATTCATTACGAACCTATATATTTTTATGACTTTGTTAATTCGAAACGTATGTAAGGCCAGCGATTTCCTTTCGTCTATGTGTCTTGATGATCTTGTTTCTAGTGATGACATTGTAATTGCGAACTTGTTTGCTGATTTTTCCACATCTACATATTCCACGTTAATCTTCAATGACAATGACTCTTACCCCTTCGCCATTGATTCGTTTAACAATATTTATTTGTTTTCCAACCATTGATGCTCTAGATGTTCTTCACCAACTTAAGTCTCTTGAGCAGTCATTTAAATCTGGCCCCGATAATATTCCGAGTTGCATATTAAAATATTGTGCCTAACTTTTATATAAACCTCTCGACATAATCTTTGACTAATGTTCAAAATCAAGTTATTTCCCTTTGTAACCTGAAATTATAAAGGTTAAGTGTGACACCTAAGTTATTTGAAGTAATTGTTACCACCCAAATTATGCACTCTGTTATAACATTGATCAACACATCGCAGCATGGGTGAATTCACTACATGTGTAATAAATGGATTTATTAATAACTAACAAACTCATGTTATGGATATATACTGATTTAAGCAAAGCATTTGATAAAACTAGGTTTGGTTTTAAAAAAGTCGCTTAACTTGGCCAACCTAAAAATTCCAGCTAGGGCACTAATCCCGGGTATGTACCCTTTCCATGCCCGAGAGATTAAGTTGAAATTTGTCGCATAGTGTAGTAATAAAAACTTGATTTTAGAAAGTTCTCTTTTGGAATAAATAAATTTATTCTTTATTGAGTTTAACACTTACAATCATGGCCGTATATTAGGCGGTTATAATTAATTTTTTGAATTTTAGGGTAGTTTTTAATAATTTTTAATATATTCTTTTAACGTCCTGGGGAAAACCTGAATACCATCAGATTCTATGCAGAATTGCCAACTGGTATTATTTCGCCCGGAGTTTCCAGGAATTTTACACTTTTTTCGGGCTCCGAGTTAGGTAGATTTTTCCCCCGGAATTTCGAGTCGTATTCGATTTTAGTCAGTGCTGAAAGAGTGACACTCTTCGTCAACATTGTTTCATATTTCGCAAAACTCCGATATTCTTCAAAAAGATGCGGTGAAAGAATATTAGAGTTATCATCACTTAAACTGAGTTTGGAAACAAATTTGTTCTATCACATTAGAGATTAGTTAAATTATACTTAATCTAAAATTAAATCTTAAAATCTAAATGAAATATTACTCCTTGTTTTGATTTTTGGTCTCAAAATTCTCGAAAACTGTGACTAATGCAAGCATTCTGTTGCAAATTCTTGTTCAGCATCTATAATAATATATATTAATACAATGATATAATATGTAAAAAAAACCAAGAAATACCAGAAAAATTAACATGCACATCGAAAAATAACAATATTTAAAAGCTATAAAATGGAAGATATTAAGAAGCATATAAGCTATTATTTTGTAGGTTGTTGTGAGGTTTTATTGATGTTGTGGAAGTAGTTTTTGGCTATGAACAAATAACTAAAACTAGCTACCCTTAAAGTTTGCTTAATACATTAAATGAATTCTGAACAGAGTAAACGACTTTGTGTTTGCTTAATAATTTCCCATATTCAAAGTTTTACCATAGAACTAAATTGATCCGTAAACAAGTTCGCCGTCCCCTTAACTGGACAGAATGGTTGCACCGAGGGTGTCCAACTTCGACAAGATTCACTATATTTTTGTGCGAATCTTGCGACAAGTTTCACCCCAGATCAGACCTTTCTTCAATTCCCACAAGATATTATCGTTTTTTAATGTAATGTGTCACGATTCTGTTATATGTGTATTACGATTACGATTTCTTCTAGATCAAAATCTAGTTGATTGGTCTGTAAATGGCCAAATTGTTGCTGCCTTTGGCCAAGATGTAGTTATATGGAAGCGTACAGACGAGGAAACCATGTTATTCCATATCAAATGTGTCCGATCTCTTGCATATTGTCCAAATGGCGTTTATCTTGCTATAGGATGCAAGTCATGTGAATATCCAGGTAGGATACTTACTGTAATATGCAAACTTAAATAACTAAACTTTGCACAACAATACAAATTTAATTCCATCTTTCCAGTTCTGGAATTATGGGACGTGGAGCGTTCCAATCACTTTGTAGTTGCGAATGGTAAAGTATTTTGTAAAAAATATTGCAATATACAGTGCATTGAATGGAGTAAGCGTGGAACTGAAATTGTGTGTGGTACTCATTTTGGGGTGATATATGTACTGTCCGTGCCTGACTTGAGAGTTATCAAGAAAATACATAAGCATATGTTGCCCGTAACTATTCTTCGCTTCTCGCCCACAATGCGTTTCCTGGCTAGTGGAGATATTGAGGGAAACATTGCAATTTATAACTGGAAGTCATGTGATATTTATTTAGGTGTGCGGTCGAGAAACAAATTAAATGTGGTTTTCGATTGGCATCCTTGGAATGGCGTGGATTTGGTGATCTGTAAGAAAAATTAAATAAGCGTCGTCAGATAATGGAGATAGTAAATTTAGTTTGCAGTGATGAACACGTTTCCACTATACTTAAGACGAAAGTTATGTATGAATTAACTTGTAAAATCAATTGTACCACAGACCAGGGACAACACTCTTCCGTATTCATATAAAGTTTCTAAAATGATTTCAAAATGAATAGTCATTTTAGCGCGCAAACAACTCAAACACGTTAGTGCACTGAACGCCTGCTCGATATATGTACAAGGAGGTAATTCACAAGGTCTCATAAAATCCTAAGTCATAAGTCCTATTTGAAGAAAAGTAGTATGAGATGTGTGAGCACTATATCACATTTCATACTGAATCAGCTGATTGCTTGAAAAATAAAATAGAATAAATAAATTTATTAAAACAAAAATGACGAAAATGATGGCTATGGCCTTGTGGTAATGCGGTGGACTGCTACGCAGAGTGTCCGGCGTTCGATTCTCGGCACAGGCAAAATCAAAAAAAAAAAAAGTAGAAAAAATAATTTTTATATACGGCACCACCTCTTGGCAAGCAATGGCAAACCTACAAGAGTAAAAATTGCTATGAAAAGCTTTTCACTTCGCCGTTCGGATTCGGCATAAAACTGTAGGTCCCTTCCATTCATGTACAAATATAACACGCACAACATGAGAGGATGCGAAAAGCTCGGCCTAGGCCCTCCATGGGCTGTTGTGCCATTACAAGTAAGTAAGTAAGTAAAGTAAAATGACGAGAGAAAAATAATTCCTGCTTTTTGTGCAAAATATGCAACAAGAAACAGTTGATTTTATAGGACACTGAAAAAAAAACATACTTTGCACAGTTGTATTATCCTACAATATTTTCGTATGATGGTCAGTAGCAAAATTTTTACAACTTTTGTAAAATTATATGACATATGACAATAAGGGCATTTTGAGTCGTGAGTCATTTAAATATTAGCGCAAATATTTGCATATAGTAAAGTTTAGAAAGGGAAAGATTGTATCATTTCTGGCGACGCCAATTGAAATAGGTAATTAAACATATCGCTTTCTCAGTTCTTCAACCATATATCTCCATTTTGGAGAAGATTGAGTTTTTTTGCTTGCATCCAATAATAATATTATCTAAGAGTCCAGATAGAATTAAGTTCTCAGCGAGTTTGTATGAATACAAATTTTAGAGCCGGTTCTTTAACCTCGTATATCCTTGAACTTCAACTTTAAGATACGTGGTTGAAGGATAGATGTAGCGATGTGTGCATAGGCTTGTGAATATTAATTACGTTTTCTCTTATTATCTTCAGCGGAAGATGTGCCTGCGTCAATAGTAATTCTTCATGTTCCTAACCGTGAGATTGTTGCTTATTATCAGAGAATGGATACAAAAATTATTATTAATTCTGTAACATTCAGTAAGGTGACTGGTGAATTACTTGTTAGCGTATCGAAAAATAGTAAGTACTTACATTTGTACAATAAAAGTTACATATGTATAGATATGTAAATATGTAACGGGTGGTCCATGTAACATTTAGAATTTGAACTACTGGTTATTTTAAGTGTGGCAATTCTAATGTCATTCGTATTATGACGAAAAACTAGTTTTATATTTCGGTTAACGAAATAGGTCGATATACGCTGGAACAAAGTTGAGAAATACTAAAAATAAGAAATAGTGAATCTTCTACAAAAAGTCTAAGAAAATTACGTTCAAAATTCGGTAGATGAAAAGCGCCTCAATGTGTGAAACTGGATCTTGGATCTTATTGGATAAAACAACACGTTATAGTACTCCTACGATGCACAACCGAAAAAATTGCTGCGGTTTCTCAGAGGAAGGAAGATGTCTTACAGTGAAAGGTGTGCGCTACCGCACATAGATTACTGATTATTTGTGGCCTATTCTTGAAGATATGGACATTTTGTTCCAACAGGATGGGGCGCCGTGTCATACAAGCTGTGCAACAGCAAAATGCGTTGGAAGTTGGAGAATTATGATACTTGCCGTTTTGGTGATGCGCCACCATGCAGTTGCGATTTGGCTCCGTTGGACTACTATTTGTGGGGAGCCGTTAATGATAAGTCTTATGCAAACCATCCAGCATCGATTGAAGTTCTTAAGGATGAAATTAGTGCAACCATCGGTCGAGTGTAAATCCATACAGTCGAAAATGTACTGAGGGTTGATCGTATGGGATACGATCAAGGCCAGCCGAGCTAGTGATTTGAATGAAATAATGTTCCACGATTAACAAAAGTTATATCAAAGGAAATAGAGAACTAAATTTAACTTAATTAAGCACACTTGTAGAATAACGATGAAAATTGTTAACATCGGCCAAACGACGCCTACTTTCCAAACAATTATAACTTGCAAGGGAATATCAAAGGATTTATTGCAATGAATCAAATTTGAATAGTGACCACGCTGAATGTATTCTGCACTTTTACAGTTGACATCCATTTTAAGATACATTGATTGGTTTAGCGAACCAGAACTTTACATTTATGATTCAGATTCTAACTTCTTTCGATTTATCCAAGCAAATATACGCATTTCGACGCCTACTTTCGAATGGAATATAAAAAAGGATGTAGAATGTCCAAACGTTGTAATAAAAAAGTATTTCTTTCTAATTTTGTGTTGTGTTAAAATATTGAAAAATCATTTCTTCTGAACCATTAGAGTCACCACGCCGGATAAGACATCGTTTGAGCGGTCTTCATTTCGAAAAATATAAATTCGGGATTATGGAACGAATTTAGCAAATTAAGTATTTAAATATATTTTAAAATTAGTTAATTTAAAAATCAAAAGAATCTAATTTTATTTTAAACGTACAACATATCGCATGTAAAAATCGATATATGTACATATTAAACCCTTCAAAGGGATTTTTTGGGAGTTGAGTTGTGCTGTGCCAAAACGGAAAGAAAATTTTTATTTGGGTATCGTCAAGGGTGGCACAGCTGAAAATTTTTAATTTCTGCGTAACCAAATATTTTTTAGCGAGTGTACTTATACTTTCAGATGATAATGGTTGCATCGATTTCGAAGTTCTTGTTATGTCATCACTTAATTGCGTCGTCGATTTGCTTAAAATACCAGAATGTGGTGCTAGATTTATGATTTGGAGTCCAGATGGCATGAGGCTGGCAACCACTGGCAATGATGAAACTCTAACTATTTGGGACTTTTACCACGACAATAAGAAGCAGATAACCAATAAAATTGAGAAAAATGAATTTGGGTGGGGCTCTCAGTTTAAGATGTGGTCCTGCGTAAAGTGAAATAAGTTTATATTATACATGTATGTATCTATGTAGTGACTGTGTTTAATTTTGATTTGTGTATGTACTACCTAGATTAAATTTTTAATAATTTATTTCCCAAATATGTACATATGTACCAGCTATTGCAATTGGTAGTTAGAATACCCACATTTATTTTCATTTTAGTTGAAACTTACTTACAATTAATTACAATGAAACATTTCTTCGAAGTTCGTGATTAACGAATTTTATTGCTTAGCCTAAAAGAAAGTTTTCGATGTACGATTATTCTTGACATAGGGAATTTTTTAAATGATATTGCTCTACTATATGTAATTTTGTATGTATGTATGTATGTATGTATGTGTGTATGTGTGTGTGTATGTATGTGTATGTATGTATGTATGTATGTACCAGCGGACCAAAAGATGCAGAAGGGAAATTGAAAGCTTTTTATCTTTTAATATTTTCAGCTGAAAAGCACCGTTCAAAATGTATGAAATATTCATCTTAGGGGGGTTTCAGCCCCCTTTGGATCCGCTAGGATATGTAGGTATATGAATTGTAAACATGAATGCGGTGAAGATATGTAAATACGAGTATGTGAAGGTGAACTGTTGAGATTTTAATTATTCACTGCAATTTTTTTTCCACCCTCTTCTTTTCCTTTTTCTGTATTGATTTAATTTCGCGAAGAGTTTCCGTTATCCACGGTTTGACTGCGAGCACATTTGTAAGAATAGTAGTTTGCGAGTCTGTACAAGCTCCGCCCTTGGATACCACTCCGAATTGAATGTTACCCTCTGCAAGTGCTGGACTGCCGAGATCGTCGTTGCACACATCCACCCGTTTCGCGCGGTCACCAGCACAGAACACATTCTTATCCAGTTCGCCATCCGGCAGAAAGTTTGCACACTTTTTCGCAGAATATACTTTAGTTTTTGAGAAGCGAAGATTCTTTGTAATGGTTGAATTTCCGTTGCTCTTAGACATACCCCAGCCATAGATTGTTATTGAAGATGGAAGCTCGGTTTTTTCGTCCGGTAATTTAACGCGTTCGACGTTTTCGGATGCGGTAGCATTGAACGGCCGCATCAAATGGAGTAAGGCAACGTTGTAGGCGTGCGATTTTTCATCATATTCCGGATGATGGATTGTTTCACGAACTTTGCGCAATTGACCACCATTCTTGAATGTAATACTTCCCGCACGAACGAGTATATCGGCAGGTTCTAAATCTTTAATGCATTCCGCCGCTGTTAGCACAACGTTGCTGCGCACGAGCGTACCTCCGCAGATTAGTTTCCGTTTGTTCATGATGGCAACGTGCCATGGTGCTCCTGCATCGCTGACAACTTTTCCTCCGATAACAAATGTCTTTCTACCGATCCGGGATGACGTCGACTTGCTGTCTGCGAAATCGCATGCTGAGAGTGTAAAGATAACGAGACACAACAATGAAACACACTTCATGTTGATTTAATGCTTGGCTGCGTCTTTGTTTTAGGTTTTTATAGATGATATCGTTTCCATTTTATTACGAATTTCTTCTCCACGTCACTTTCACAATGAATAATGATCCGCATTTATGCTCATCTTTCGCGATGTGTTTGTCGGGGAGAGCGTGCCTACCTTATTGACCATGGCTGAGAGCAGTTCAAAAGACACGGCCGCATTCAAAAAGTAACTCTTTTTGGAAATTTATCATTTTATATAATAAAAATGTGAAATGCAATCTTGGTGTATCAACAAGTTTTTATTATTAAATTAATATTTTGTTTAAATTAAAATTGGGTAAATATTGAAGAAAAAATTGATGGGTTGGAGTAGGGACAGATATTGCTCATCCCCTTTCTCAGGCTGGTTGGGTTGGTTAAGTGGTTATTGGTCTCTATTCTAATGAATTCGTAAATATATTTCTCTGAAAGACTTTAATTTCTATTCAACGCTTTCATACGGCAAAAATCGTTAACACAGTACAGATACTACATATGCTTACAATACAGTAATCCCTGCTTTATTTCATCGATGAAAATATACAATTTTTTCTGAGGCAATTAAACGGGAAACGCAGTTAAGAGTTGTTCAATTAACCGGCGATTACGGTATTATTGATTTATATAGTGGATATATTCAGATTTTGATTGCTTAACGCCATGAAATGGTTGTTGCACCGAACACGAAGAGAGAGCTTTTACTCACTCTCACAGCGAACACGATATGCTCGGCGAAATGAATACCGAGCACGCCGTGTATTGAGGGTGGAAATGACTTATTTTACATGCAAATCTTTACTTTCATTTGCATAAAAGACTGCGAATATTTTGAGGAAATAAAAGTGGATATTATTTTCTTTATAAAACTAGGAAAAGTAATTATACATTATATTAGTTGTATACACGAAGTGGTGCAAATGGTCTTGCATCATTGCTAATTATTAACTTCACTCTCGTTCTTAATAAAAGTGTTTAAAGTTTGTTTGCACCTATACCATTTAGTGTTGCCAATGCGCACTAAATAGTATTAAAAAAACGACCAAAAGCAACTGCGCAACGAGCTCAATTGAAAAATGTAATTTGATCGCCGAGCAGCGAACAGCGAACACCAACATAACCACGGCCAATATAACAATATTTTTTCTAGTCGTAGACGAAAGTAGGTTTGAGTGTAAAATTGTATGCATAAGAAGAAAGATCAATCTAAACGCTTTTACTTTACTCACGTTTCTCACTTTACTCTTCTACTGCATTTGGAATAAAAATAACGAATTTGCATGTGATTATCATATTGTGTGTGTTACTGGGAATTAAATAATAAATATTTCGCCAAACTAATAGCGAATATGAAATCGAAAGCTAAAGAAATAAACACCAACATACGAAAGATTTCAAACTCATAAATAATTAGTTTTTTTTATTGATTTTGTTTCGTTAGTTCGTTGACATTTTCGATATATGTATGTATGTATGTATATATATATGTATATCAATATGTATGCAGTACGTGTACAAATAGCGATGTAAACGAATGCTTATAACTCGTACATAGGTAAAGATATAGAAAGCTGATCGAAAACAGAAAAACCAAAACATGAAAAAGAAACAATTTATGTAAAGTATGGACATACTTATGTATGTAGGTCGAAAAATGAACCAATTTTGTAGTTTCGATGCTAGAAAGTAGACATTTTAACATTTGGGACTAAGCAGAGAGGAGGCAATGTTGATTGCAAGCCACAAAATCAAGTAACTGGACCAAATGCTTAAAGCCATTTTGGAGGCAGGAAAAATAGCATATTTACAGCAGTTGGTTTAATTAATTAAAATAATTTTTTTTTTAATCAAATGTTGTTCATTGAAGAGTTCCAAAAATTAAAAACACGGTGAAACGTGACTATGGTTTTAAATTACAACCTACAAGTTTAGATATGAGTACAAAGTTTAAAATCTAGAAATACCCAGAAGGAATATGGGCAATGCTTTGATATTTATTTCAAACGAAATCATAAGAAATCAAAAAGGAAAGATGAATTAAAATGTAGGGGAACATGAAATGCATAGGGTTCATTCCACATCAGATTTACAATTAAAATGTAAAGTTCAGCGAACATTTTTTCTTGCATTCATAAGATGAAAATATTCGAAACGTTTTTTTTATTTCAATGTGATGCTTTTTATTTTGTTTTTTTTTTTAAATGCATAATTTTTCAATAACTAATTACTCAAAAACTATTCCATGTAGGAAAAGCCACAAGTTGTATTATTTTGTCGTATTGTAGGTCTCAGTTTAGGGCCTTTGCTAGTTTCAAATACAGAAATCTAAACCCAATCCAGCACTGTTCTTTAAATACTTGAAGGGATTAAATTTTAAACTAAATTCGGTTTAGCAAAGCCGTAAGTGCGGCTGTCGATTCCACGTCGTTCACAAGAATTGGGAATCTTTCAGTCAACATTGTGGCGGATTTTGAGTAAAGAGCTTGGCCTACACCCTTATCAATAATTACATAACAAATTTGTACTGAAATACAAACGCACCCTTAGATTTTTTTTGATCTGGCAAACGTCAAAACGTCAATCCAGGTTTACATTTTTATAATGGTAAAGTTCACAAACGAGCAACGTTTGGAAATTGTTTAAAATTACTACTATTCTGAGGCGGTGGTCGCTACTTTAAGCTTACTTAAATTATCGGACGTAACAATCGTACCACCAGACAAGCTGTAAGTGATATAGTGGATATATTCGAGGTCGACATATTCACTATTGAATGTTCCTGTGCCAGTGAGACCGTTCGAAGTAAGTACCAAAATATCTTAGCCGTAAGTGCGGCTGTCGATTCCACGTCGTTCACAAGAATTGGGAATCTTTCAGTCAACATTGTGGCGAATTTTGAGTAAAGAGCTTGGCCTACACCCTTATGAAATAAAATTAACACAAGACGTGAAGCCTTGTGATCATTTGATTCGCCGAAAAAAGAAGAAAATCCTGAATTTCATCGAAAAATCATTTACAGCGGGAAGCTAATTTTTGTCTTTATGACTTTGTCAATAAGCCCACATGTGCTTCAAGGGACTCCTTGAACGTGTGGTGTAGGTTTCGTGCCGTAGGTATGATACATATGTGTGGAAGAGTGGTGGAAAATTGGTTCCAAAGAATCGATCGCTGCAAACGTGCTCAGAAAAAAAATCCTTAATAACACTAACGCTCATAAGTTGTGACATGTGTTAATCGTTGTGCTTCAGAGAATGGGCTGTCTCATAACCCAAAAAAAACCGAAATGTATTATCATAAACAAAGAGGAATTGGAATTGTCTTATGTAGCTTAATTATAACTAAACAAAATTTATATTGATTTAGTTGATACGGCTAAGGATTTGGTACTAACTTTTTCATAGAAATCTGAGTTGGAACGATCACATAAACAGAGTTATTGTATAGTAGTCACAGACTTTAAGCTTCGGTTGTTTCCATCTGGTTGTTATTGGCTTAATCATATCTTTTACCTAGTTTTCTTTATGGCATTTGCTCTGTAATAGTGTATTTTTACGTTTTTCAACCATACTTTCTTTGGTTGTTTCCAAGCATATTTAATGCGCATTGTTGGGGCTTTTTTGTGCATATAAATATCCGCTCTGTTTATTACACTCAAAGCAATTCTTCAACTACATAAAATTATTTATACGAAGGAACCAATAGATTGCGTTCTTCGTCTTCTTTTAATGGCACAACATCTTATGGGGAGCCTAGGCCGAGCTTTTCGCATCCACTCATGTTGCACGTGTTACATTTGTACATCAATGGAAGTGACCTACACTTTTATGCCGAATCCGAACAGGACAATAGATTACGTTGCTCTCGTTCAAATCGTGAAACAACTAATACAGATTAGACACACCAATTCTTTACGAGTGTAATACGTCTTTGGAATACGTTCCCTTATGAATTGCAACACTTAAGTAAAGCTTTGCTATTTATAAAGAAATTATTTTTCAATCTGTGAAATAATAATAATAATAATATTTAAAATAAATAAACGTACTTGCGTATATATGTATGTACTTTTATTGTTATTTCATGTTATGTATATTTTTAATGTAGCATTTTTGCTTGCTCACCTAGGGAAAAAAACTCACCCTATTATTAAAAAAAATTAATGAAAAATATTGTTGTAAAAACTGTGTTTTTATTTAAATTAGAGCAACGGATATGGCTTAAAAATATTTTTGAAGATATGGTTTAAAAATCTTTTTGAATTTTATTTTTTTAACGTGTACGCGGAGCGCAGTAAAGCAAATTGAAAACCGCTGGTCCATGGAAACTACCACTGTTAAATCGATAATACGAAACGATTGAAGAATTTTTTGTTTTTACTTTGGCAAGTATTCATTAATGTTAATGTTAAGAAACTGCATTTATTGAATTACAATTATGAGTAAATTGGAAGACCTTTTGGCTAAGAAGAAGACCGTTGTTCCTGTGCTGGACTTGAGCAGGAATGTCATACAATCGAAAGATGAATTAAAGCGTCTAATGGAAAAAGTCCCAGACTATAAAATGCGTCCCATCAAGGTACGCGCAGAGGAAATTAAACTCAAAGACAAGGATTACACTTTTAAGATGTCTAAAAAGGAGATGAGAAAACTTTTGAAAAGCAGTGGCGAACGGGAGGCGCTGTATGTTTACGCCGATCCAGTGCCCAGTGAAATGAAAGATGTTGTTCTCATTGAATTATGTGCTGTACCAATCGACTGGAAAATGCTTACTACATTAAGACCGCGATCTAAGCAGGAGGAGGAGTTTTTCAGTCGAATGGTTGAAATGGGAAAGCTTCAGCTAAAAACTGAGGCCCGTGACCGCAGAGATAATATGCTTAATAATTGGGTGAAGAAAATAAAAAATAAATCAGGTATTGTAGAAACACGCTTATTGACATGTGCAGAGTGCGGCGAGGAAATGTGTTGCGGTAAGTGCTGTCCGATTTGACATGATTTGAAGATTTCAACATGCTTGATTCTGACAAATAGTTTATTTCGTTTTAGGGAGAACTTGTACGGACTTTAACTACGATTTGTTTGTACGTGTTGAACCAAAAGTTCCTAAATCGAAGCCAATCACAAATATTTCAAACAAGGGGAAAATAAATGGACGAAAGAAATCTGCCATCAACGGATTGAAGACGAAATCCAAAAAGACAGCAGTCACCAAACAAGACTAAATAAAATGCTTTCAAATATAAAGAGCAGTAATAAATAAATAACCTGCGAATCTTATTTGTTGTTAAGGCTGTTTGTTTGACTTCCAGGCAAACATCTACTTGTATGTACACTAAAGTGATATAACCAGTATTTAGTTGGAAGATGATAGTGGTTCTTTCAAAAATAGGAGAACATCAATATTACTTATCAGAGCTAGATAGAAAGTCGATAATCCGTTAATTGTTAATTAACGGCGTTAAATTTTGGTTAACAATTAACTTTTACGTTATTTTCGAAAACCATTAACGTTTTGATTAACTATACTAACTATAACTAGCTGCTGCCTTCCACCCCGAGTTTCTACTCTACTGGTAGAGAAGTACAATATTGCCAAGGTCAGTGAAAAAGGTCAAAAAAAATTATGGGGAACGCGAGCGATATTTCGGTCAGCACAAACAGTTATAACGAGGATGCTGATAATTCAAACATTTTTTTAAATTAGCAATAATCTTAATTTATTTCAAATTTGGTAATTTATCTTTACCTACCATATTTATAGTTAAAACTGATCGGCTTAATGAACGTTGATGCTACAGAATAACTATGTTCATAGAACAGGCAGATCACAATGGTTCCCCATTAGTCATCTTGAAGATAGACCCTTTATTTCAACATACAAAATGAGAATTACAAGACAATATTTTCACTGAAAAGTAGTTT
Source organism: Palloptera scutellata (assembly GCA_958295655.1). Classification (NCBI taxonomy): domain Eukaryota; kingdom Metazoa; phylum Arthropoda; class Insecta; order Diptera; family Pallopteridae; genus Palloptera; species Palloptera scutellata. The sequence goes on along the minus strand of OY282449.1, from coordinate 77,373,004 downwards.
TGAAAGTAGCTACCGCTACTGTTCCATTACTTATTGTTATTCTCTTCAACAATTTAGTGTATATTAGTCAGATTTTCTGACATCTAATATGAATAGTTTTCGATATAAAATCAAATTTTTTTTAATTCTGAAAAATTTAAAGGTTATTTAAAATAGGTCGACTTAATGCCGCCCAACCAAAAAGAAACAAAAGGAACAACAGGTCTCTTAAAAGCGTCATCCACGATTTAGTTGATGACTGGCTGAATTGGTGGCAGATGCTGCCTTTTCGACAGAGAAAGTGTTGGCGAATTTGTGTCTCAAATATAACACACTCTGCATGACATGCCTACCAGAAACTCCAACACATTAGCCAAGGCGAATTTAATAAGGTGGAGTTACTAGCAACTCACTCACCTTCTTCCGTTATGGTGAAAAGCTGATTTTGGCATTATACATAATTATACCGCCATTATGGTGGCAACTTTCATTGATCAACTATTATTTGGTAATTGTTTTGTATTATTTTATATTATTTGCATTATCATAATCCTTCGCTTTTATGTATGATGTACGTCTGAGGGCGAAAAAATAATTAAATTTTTTTATTACCTAATTTTCTTCAATAATGTAATATAGAATCTTTTTTTTTTCTTTTTTAATCAAGTATTAATTTTTTGATACACACTTTTCTTTTTTCAATTAAAATTTAAATTTTTGTATTTTTAAGTTACTTAATTTTATTTTTTCTATATAGGTATTTTTTTTAAATTAAAGTGTCTGAAGTGCTAATTCTTGATGCAGTATTTACTTTTTTTATACTAAATTTAAATGAGTTTATCCAACAAATATAAAATGGTTTATAAAACCTAATAAAACTAGAAATATTTCACGAGTTCTTTTGTCAATTTTCATTTAAAAGTTATTCCCAACTAATATTCATATTAGACCTAATTGATATTCACGGAAGTTCGATAGGGTATTTTCTTAGTTAAATACCTGGAAATATTAACTTGAGATATTGACAGTAAATGCGTTAAAAAGGGATAGAAGTTCACAAGTATATACACATCAGTTTCAGCTAGTTCTTTCACTAACAGAAACTTTCTCATATAAGCTACCTGACATTTTAGTTAGTGCTACCACTTAAATCATGGGTGATTTAACGAGTTGTGTTCTAGCAGGGCAGCCATCCCCTACAGTGCTGCAGTTGAACGTCTGTTCTCTATACTTACATAGCCATATCACAGGTGGCCATATGGACGCAGAGCATGGTATTGATTGCAGGAAGATTGATAGATGGGAGGAAGAAGGAGGGAGAAGTAGTATGAAGATTTTTTTTTTTAATTTGCAGGGGTCATAATAATCGGGAAAAATATTTGCGGTACGACAGATAAAATAATTTTCTCTGTAAAGCGTAGTGCGGTGGAACACCGGGTCTACGTGGAATGCGTGAGTTCCGCTTGCTGTTCGAGTTGTTCTGGTGAACACATGAACTGGCGGCATCAGCTTGCGCATCTCAGCAGAACATCTACCTTGAAAGTAACGGAGCTGGAAACTCTACTGTCTCATTTCAGCTTTATCGCTCGATGTTGGAGCTCCAGTTGCATTCGTGAAGCTCCAGCTTATAAGTGCGAAAATAAATCGATTTAGACGTATATAGGTGGTGTAGATCATGCGGAGATTAGTCGGAGTGAAATATTTTTTACACCGCCTAAGAAAGCCGAGACACATTTGCTGCTTCTTTCGACACATCGAGAATGTGTTTGTTTCAACAAACATGTTACTGGATGTCTCCGCAATACCACACCCATATCTAGGGGGTTAACGGGGGGTTGAGAAACTCGTTTGTGAGATAACAGACAACATTGGGTCTTACGCGCATTCAACTCATTCATAACGTGCCTTTTCCTCTCAATCTTCAAAGTTAGAGCATCTTATACAGGTATATGAATGAGAAATGATGCTGTCATCTGCAAATGAGTAAATGGGATTCATCGTTAATGACAGAAGGTCATTAATGAAGATAAGGAAAAGAGTAGGAGAGAAGACCGAACTGTGTGGCACGATCTTCTGAAACAATGCCATCTATCACAACACGATAGAGCGGCCGCTTGGAAAGTTCGTAATCTATCGTGTGAAGTTACTCCCGAGCCCAAGCGCCCATGCGCAATAAGTTTGAATCCAGTGCTTTATGCCACACTTTGTTAAACTCCTATAAAATATCTACAGTGCTCGGTGAGGACCTCCATGAGATCGTCCGTAGCGCAATTTCGGCGGAAACCATATTGGTGGTCATTAAGCAAATCTTTTTGCTCAATATATTTGACCTAGTAGAAGTTAACTCCACTTTCCATGACTTTGGATAGCGTAGAACAGATTGCGATGGGGCGATAGTTCGTAGAGTCTGTAGTCTTGCCCTTTTTAGCAACTGGTTGGATATTGGCAACTTTCCAACAAGACGGAAATACACCAGTTGTGTATGAAATGTTGAAAAGATTGCGCAACGGTCGCGCCAGCGTTGTCTGGAATGCCATCGGGTCCCGAACCCTTGTTTATGTTAAAATTTCTCAGGCATAGCCCTAGATACAGATTCAATAACGAGCAGTGGTTGATCGCTAGCTGGCAGAGAAGAATTCTGTGCGCAAATGTTAGCTGAAAGTTCAACCGAACTAGTGACGAGGCGATCACCAGAGTTGGAATTGACGAAGTCGTTTGTTTCTTTACCACCCCTATGGAATTGTAATACTTTATGCCTCTGGCGCTTTTCGTGTAGAAACTTTTCGCGCTTTAGAGTGGCATTAAAAAAGAGTGGCATTTTCTTTTCTCGATAAAATGTTTTTTTTTTTGCCCCGTGAGAGGGCTGTAACTTTTTTGTATTCTCTTTTGAAAATCAGGTAGAATTTTCAGAGAGTATTGTGTTCTTTTCTAAACAATGTTGCTATTTAATCAGAAAATTAATATTGCAATGTTACCTGTGGGGGCCAACATTGCTGTTGATAAAAAACGTTTAAAAATTATTTACTTCTCAATAAAAAGGGAAGTTTAGTCTCGATTAGTAAAAAAAAAAATGGAGTGTTCCAAATGAGGATGAAGAACTTCTCATGTTGAAAAATAAAAGCATTAAACTCGAGATCTATAAACTTCAATTGGATGCATTAAAATAAAGAGTGTTTGTAGATCCTCCAACTAGCTGCGACGACGATTTGGGGCTTATTGTTATTCAATAGTTAACTATGTACTACAATTGAAATGATTTTTAGTTCAAAGTGCCATTTAAAAATTTAAAATTTCGATAGCGAGTGATATAATACTCGTATACACAAATTAAAAAAAGAATAAAAATATATATAGACACATAGGTCACCAAATTTTGTTATAAAATAATTCAAAAGGCGCTTTCAACTGAAATCGCCAGTGTGTGTGTCAGTGTCGTCGGCATTTTCAGCAGTAGGAAATTGAAAATCGCTGTCCATGTTCGTGATCAGCGCCCGAAAATGTTATGAACAATGTAGAAACCTAGTGCGGTTTATGTACAGTGTTTGTTGTACAGTGTAATTATTAGAGCAACTTTAAATATTTTAATAAAAAAAATATATTAAATGAGATACATTTTATTTTTTTTTTAATTTTAGCTGATTGGTTTTGTTTTTAGCAGGCCAATGAACAACACATTTTTCAAATAGCAGATTAACAATGGCATCGCAAACACGTTGCACATATACGATGGCTATTCCATTATCAATCAAGTGCAACGTAGCAACTAATTGCTGCATTGGTGTTAAGCAAAATTTTTTCTGTTGCGCGTTGCATTTGTGGCCCAACTATGTCTTCGTCTCAGTGGCATTTTTTGTGATATAATTTTTTACTACGCTCTACGCTCTTTAGCTGCTGTGGTCATAAATAATATAATATATATTTATTTTATTTTATATAATTTTATCCTACACTTGTAGGAATTTTACACGCCATTTTGTGTAAGAAATTTCTACAAATCTTACAAATTTATGATTTGTCCTCTGCCGGGCGGCCTGGGCGCTCCTCATCAAAAACAGGATATCCTTATGTTGGAATCTGGTGCTACTAACTGTCATGTTTCGTGCGGCGGCGAAGTCGATCAGTCTCATACCGTTATCGGTGGCTTCGTCGTGGAGACTGAATTTTCCGATCGTCGGACAAAAAAGACACTGAACAAAAAATGTTCACTAAATCAATGACAAATTAGTGAAACGGTACGTTAAAACACATCCCATGAATAACTTCATAAAATCAGTGAATAGGTTTCCATTGAAATCTTTTTTAATGAACTGATCAATGAAATTGTAAAGATTAACGAACAAGTTCATTAAAACTTCTAAAAATATATGTGAACTTGCACTTTGTTATATTCTCATTCACTTCACATCGTGGGAATTTAAGAAGTTTTATGAAAATACATAACAAGTAAAACCACCAGGCAAAGACCAAATATAAACAGCAGCTAACATACAGTGTGTTTCTTAAAAGTCAACGTCATCCCTTGTAGGGCTGATATTCCAGTTCATAATTGACCAGAATATCAAAATATAGCCTTTGTAAACCATGGTTAGATTTTGAGATGAGGAATTTTTATAAATTTTCGAGTTACACAGCTGCAAAATCCATATTTTACTATGGTAATTGTTATTACTGAACGCTGTATCAATAGACTATTAGTCATAGTCAAAATAAAATAAATATTCTAATATTCTGGTTATTCATTAGCTGGAATATCAGTCTAGATGCCCACAATTGTCCTTTTCTTCTTCTTTTCATGGCACAATAGCTTATGAAGGGCTAAGGCCGAGTTTCTCTGATCCATTCATGTTGTGTGTGATATATTTGTAAAGGGTGTTTTTTTCAGAAGTGTGGTTTTCAATCTGGCAATACTTTTTTTGGAGTTGGTCTTTTTGACAGCTGTCACTTGATTTATGGTCAGTTTGGTTTGCCATTTCATAATGAATATACTTACTCCTGAGCAACGTTTGCAAATCGTGAAAATTTATTACGAAAATAATGATTCGGTTCCCGCGATTTTCACAAGAAAATTTTGTTCAGCGCTGAAGCTCACTTTTGGGTGAATGGGTACGTTAATAAGCAAAATTGTCGCATTTGGAGTGATCATAATCCACAAGCCATTGTACATCCTCAAAAAGTCACTGTTTGGTGTGCTCTATTGGCAGAGGGAATCATTGGTCCATATTTCTTCAAAGATGAAGCGGGTCATAATGTTACAATCAATGGGGAACGCTATAGAGCCATGATTAATGACTTTTTCGTGCCTGAATTGGAGGATGTTCAAGTGGACGACCTTTGGTTCCAACAAGACGGCGCTACATGCCATACAGCCAACGAAACAATCAGTTTATTGAAGGAAACTTTTGGTGACGCATTATCTCGCGTCCTGGGCCTGTGGCGTGGCCTCCAAGATCGTGCGATTTAACACCGCTTGACTATTTTTCGTGGGGTTATATGACGTTGCTTGTCTATGCAGATAAGCCCGAGACGATTGACGCCTTGGAAGATAATATTCGGCGCGTTATTACTGACATACGGCCTCAATTGCTGCAAAAAGTGGTCGAAAATTAGGCCTCGGCTGGAATTTATTCGAACCAACCGCGGCGGCCACTGGCCCGAAATCATTTTTAAAACATAATGGCAAATCCTTATCTTTATAATAAAGCTAAATTCTTGGCCATAACATTAAATTATATGCGTTTTATTTGTTCTTGAAAACCACACTTCTAAAAAAACACCCTGTACATAAATTGAAGGGAGCTACAGTTTTATTCCGAATCCCCACGGCAAAGTGAAAGCTCTTCATAGGAAATTTTAACTCTTGTGGAGGTAATGCCGTGTAGAAAAATTGTTTTTCCACTTTTTGATTTTTGCATGTGCCGTGGATTCGAACTCCGGGTACCAAAAATTACGGCGCACATCCATCTCTAATTTAAATATTGTGGCAAATAGGCTGTTGTTTATACGTACTCGGAATATTGTACCAATGTAGGTATGTAGATTATAGGTATTTATATGGTTTTTTAATCTCCCAGCTCATTTGTATCCAGGCAGATAATTGATGCTTTTGTTTGACTTAGTTTAAAACACATTTAACCCCAATAAGTGATGCAAAAACAATCAAGTTTAGAATTTAAATATGACTTACAGACGAATCCATCAGATCGTCCTTACAACCTGTTCACATTTTTTAATAATTTTAATGATATTGGATATGTAAAAGTATTAAATGTTGTCCAAATAAAATTTTTTTCATTATTTTTCTTTAGTGTTCGGACTTGAATCGTAAATGTTACCTCATGATCATGACTGAGCGTGAGCAAAAATAAAAGGTTCATACGTGAGCGTACGTTATTTGAAAATTTCATGGAGAACGTACGTGATCGTGAGTCGAAAATCACTCACGCACCATAGCTAAATTTAATCATATGAAGAATATTATTTATAATTTATTATTTATAATTAATTTGCTTTATGCTAGCAGAGCACAAAATTTTAAAATATTATTATAACTTTGCCAGTAGAGTAATCAAAAAAAAAAATGTTTGGCAAAGTAAATTTTCAAAGGATTTACCAATTGAAGCGTTAAATATTGTAGCCGTACGCCTGTAATCAGGCGTGAAACAAAGCGGGTTATAATATGCTACCATGCATATTTAGGGTGGCCACGCGTATCGTTGTGAAGACGGAGATGGAGTGGCAGCCGCTGCTTTGTGCGGCTAGCGTGAAGAAGAATATATAACGTTTTGCCTAAAAAATAGAACAACTCATCGTATATTCAAAATAGATCAGGATTTGTGAATTGCTCATGGGCAAAGTAAACACATAAAGAGTTTGATGTAAAGAACAACGCTTTGAATGCACCAAGATTCTAGTTGCTCACTCACCATGTTCGCCTTCAAAGGAATGAAAACTTTACATGAATAATTTCCTGTACAATGATTTTAGTTGGTGCAAAAGGAACTTTTCTAATGAGTGTTTAATTAAATTAAGTTCACTGAGTTTCAGTTTAGGGTCCAAATGAAGTGTGATTGCGAAACAGTTTTATAGTTTCAAACAGGCGGGACTAAAGCAATATATATTAGGACCTAAAAAGGTGGAAACCCAAATATTACGAGAAAGTTAGTCTATGTACCAATTATTGACAGCTTACTGTTAAATTACAAAATTTTTACCGATGATTTTTCCCCTATATGTAGAGAAAGGAATATTTTCGTGCTTTAGATTAAAAAAAAAAGACAAATAAGTAAAATTGCAAAAAGAATAAATTTTGAATAACAACAACTTTGAGAACAAATTAAATTTTGGCTTATTTATAAAGAATAAATAATTCTACCACACCATTGTTCATTAAAATTAAAACAAAAAAAAAAGGACCGTTCGGGGAAAATATAAATACATGTAAATTTATGGAAATTTACCGTCGAGAAACACAACCTTGCCGCTACTTTGTGGCACTTCATAAGTTCAAGTTTTCAAGAATTTCCAAGTTTTCATTCTGCATTAAAATATTACAGTAAACCCCGGCTAAGTGCCTCAGCTGAAGATGTCAGGGTAGGTGCTTAAGCGGGGAAAGCACTTAAAAGGAGAAATATTTGTGGATATTTATTTGTAGAAAAAAGTAGCAAATTACAGGCACTCAACTGGAAAAAATAATATTGTAGCTAACAATCATGCAGTTACCCCATTATCTTATACTTAGAACTAAGTGTCACACACGTAAGTGTTTACAATCGAAACAGAACCAAATGTGTAATCAAGGGAAGTATGGTATAATTTGGGAGGAATGATATATATATATATATATATAAATAGTTAAGTTCTCTTAGTTACTAAGCTCTCTAATATTAGTATTATAACCAATTAGTTACGTATAATGTACGTATAATTGTCTATAATAAATCAGTTGTTAGGCACAAGCCGAAGCACAAGATCTCCGCTTGATCTCAAGGCTGACATTATTTTTGGTATTAATGCTGGATCCTAGTTAAATGAAATCCTTTGCGACTTCAAAATTATATTTTCAAGGATTTGACAATTTTTTACTTGTCAATTTGTTTATTGATACAAGGTATTTCGTTTTGTCCTCGTTCACCACTAGACCCACTCGACGAGACTCCCTTTCCAGATTGGAGAATGATTCACTGAATCCACGCTCGTTGGTGCCAATAATGTCAATATCATCAGCGTATGCTAGCAGCATGATAGTTAAAGAACTTGCGCGATAGGGAGTCACCTTATCGGAAACCTCTTTTGGTATCAAATGGCGCGGAGAGATCTGTCCCAATTTTCACTGCGCTGGTGGTTTCGGTCAGTGTCATTTTGCAAAGACGAATGGACTTTGCAGTGATACCAAATTGAGACATTGCAGCGTACAAGTGATCCCTAATCGTGCTGTGTAAGACATTTATAATAGACGAATTTAAACATAATAATGTCAAAATTAAATTAAAATCATTTTTCTGTGTTTTATTTATTATTTATATACGCACACAGAGGAAAGAATGACTGAGTTGCTAAATACATTTATGCAAAGCACCAGTATGTTTTACTTCCGAATCGTTCGGAAAGAGATTCATCTTAGTGCACTACTAGGCTCTGGTGCAAATTTACTACACACAATGAAATCATTTATTAGCAACCATTGTGATGGTCAACTTTGAATATAAGCTATCGGTTTTTTATTCGTAAAAGTTTGGTTGCCAAACAATACGACGATACCGAAAGTATCGCGTAAAGTTTTGTTTAATTTTATGTATATTGTTAGGAGTTATTTTATCGAATTTAGGAGTTATTTAATTTTTTGAAAACTAGCAATTTTTGTTGCAGGCAAACTTTAAAATTTTTCAATACTTACATTAAGAGGGTTCTAATAGAAACCACCGAAACCACCTCATTCTTTCATAATAATAACAATTATTCATAACCTACCAGAGCTGGGTATCGTTAATCAAGAAATTAATGTGTCGGATGGATATTTTGAACAAATTGTCAAAGGGGAGTTTTTGCCGGAAAGAGTACTGGTTCGTGCGTTTAATATTCAAAACCCGAGAAGTGTTAACCAGAAAATTGTTGACAGTCCATAAAAATGTTCAGCATTTTCGTTATGCTTGTGTTGCACGAAATGTTGGTATCATTCTTCATCGAGATCTTGGCTCTCTTGACCGTACGCACTAAAATTTTCTCTTTCTAACCGACCTTGGCAATATTGTACTTCTATAATCACATAAGCCGAAACTTGGTGTGGAAGGCAGCGCCTAGCTCACATTAGTTAACAGAAGTTAATCAAACAGTTAATGGTTTTCAAACGTAAAAGTTAATCGCTAACCAAAAATTTTACATTCTCTGGCCAGCTCTGATACCACTTTAAAAAAATTCAATTTAAAATGATGAGTGAAACGTTAGTGAAAAACAATTATAAATATATGTACATCAAAATTATAATTCGCAGTAAAAAATATTAGGAAGGGGATGGTAGGAAGGGGAAACTGTGAGAAGACGGAGGGCAACCCGAAAGTGGCGCGGGCACTCGACGACCTGTGTGCGTAAGGCAATTGTTGGTTACAATATTAAAGTATTCACTAGGATTTAAAAACTTCACAATATATCGAGAAATATAGAAGGGGATTTCCCATCTGCTTTAAACTTGTATGTGCCAGAGACCACTCTTTCGATCATTTCCCACTGGTTTTTAATTTATATCTATTTAAAGTTCAGTTTCTAAATGTAAGGAGATGATTCATAGTGAAATTTCTAAATGTTAGGACTTATTTCATTTTGACTACGAAAGATTTCATTTGGCGTTTGGAGTTAATTCATATACAAACATTAGGAATTATTGCATTTGTGTTAGAAGTTTTTTCATTAGGAGTTATTTCGTTCGGAGATATTTCGTTAGTAGCTCTTTTTTCCTCTCTAATTTGTAAAAATCTGACACCGTGCGCCGCACAGTGCACCGCTGTTGGACAAAAATCAAAAAGAGAAAGAGCTACAACTTCAACCAGGAAAATTTAATTTTTTCAATTTTGTTTTTATGTAATTAGTATAACATTTGAGCTTTCTACAGCATTTTGAACTGCAGAAATTTGTTATACAATTTTTAAGTGGAACCATTTGCACGATCGAGGAGTTGCAGTAAAAATTCTGTTACAAAACTATTTTTGCCGGCAATGAGATGATTTTATAAAGTTTATAGCTACTACGGTGTTTAACGTTTGTGTATTTGAAAAAAGTTATTATTTATTTTTACATTTTTGTTTGATATCGCATAAGTTTAAGTTGCCAATATGCAAGGCGTGCTGCTTGTTTAGGCCTGGAGCCATAATTTTTATGTTCATTAGGTTTAAGTTAATTTTTTGTAATTCTGGTAACCCTTACCAGCTCGATTTTCCTTTCGTTAAGTTTGGAGAGAATAGCGTCAATCATTAGACATTTTATCGAAATGTTTAAAGAATTGGTATTACTAATCGAGAAGCCGAGAAGAAAAGACGTCCACCGCAGCAACCAACCTAATGAACATAAAAATAATGGCTCCAGGCCTAAACAGTTATGAAACAAAAATTTTACAATATGTTAATCGTACGCGTTTTTTAAGATCTAATAAAAATCATATAATATATATTATAATATAAGGGTCTAAATATCATACAAATTAGTAGTCCCTGAAAAGTTGTTGCGTCGTGAATGACACCGAATAACGGTGGAGGAGTTGCGCCCATAGCCACAAGCTTTTGAAGCTCTGTTGTCGTGCCAAGGGTGACTACTTCGAAACCGACTGAATATATTTTTACTCAGGCATTATGTTACTTACAGCTAAATGGTGGACCATTTATAATTTTAGAAACGAATAATTTTTTTAAATGTGGTTTTTATTATTCGAAGGTGCAATCCTTCCGGTTAGTTGTGGAACACTATTTCATTCAAATGACAAATGACATTGCATTACTCTATACTAAATTTTTCGACTGTATGGAGCTGTACTTGACCGATGGATGCACCAATTTCGTACTTAAGAGCCTCAATCGTCACTGTGACATTGCGCGCCATCCTGTAACCACCGAGGACAAAGTGATCTTCGTCAGAAAAGATGATTTTTCGGTAAGATACAAATCTTCTTCCAAGCGTTCCAGAGCCTAATTAGCTAACCGAAAACGTTGCGGATGGTCATGTGGCTTCAACTATTGAACAAATTGAACTTTGTACGGCTTCATACTGAGGTCTTCAAACAAAATTCGCAACAAAGAAGTGCGTGAATCAGATTAGATGTCTGATTTGTCATTGCTGATATCGATGTAACTAGCGCAGAGTAGTGTGAATGCTTAGCACTAAATATACTGGGTTTGCGCACAAACTAATTAAATAACTGGTACAAAAATACATTAAGTGACCATGAGTGTCGCCCACTCACCCATTGCCTCATTGTTAGATGCATCTAAAATATATTCAAGAACTGCAGCAGCTACAACAAAAACATATAGATACAACAATCGGAAAAGCTGATGAATTCGTCCATATACCTTCTGAAAGCCAACAAGGGGTTCAAGCTAGGGAAGTCATGCGACTAAGCCACCAAGATAAGAAAAATGCGTTTAACATAACCCAAAACTTTCTCAGAAACATGTCAAAAGAAAACAAAGTGAACGACGAACTTTCGTGGATTAAAGTGTCAAGGCAAAAAAGAAAGCGGCATAGCGCAGTAAAAATTCAAAAAGCCTCAAAACAATCAAAATGAAGTACTTATTTGCTTAGCAACTTCTTGGTTTAGTCCACACCTAATAGACTTTCATGCATAGCTCTAGAAGATCAACAAGAAAATCTAAATACTGAACTTACAGATAAAGCTGAAAAAAGCCGCTACCTAATCAACAAGGTTGGTAATATATAACATTTATATGATTTGCTAAATGAATGGAAATGGGTAGTATGACATCAAAGTGCTTAGTCTTGAGTAAGTGAAAACACAACTGGAAACATCAGAAACCCTCTCCAATTACCAAACAATTAGAAATCAAAGAGACTGAATTCTATACCATACATTCAAACCAAAACACAAAAGATGTTTTAAAGTGGTATTCAAAAATTCGTTAATGTGGATGATGTTAAAAATTAACTAAATGACCTGGGCAATTTCGTTGCAAATATCTGGAATATTAGACATAGAGTTGCGAAACACCCGCTTCCTCTGTATATAGCAGAGCTAGAACCGACAAAATAATAATAAAGAAATTGAAGAAGTAAAAAGCATAGTGCATAGCCGAATCGTAATTGAACCACCACGGCCAAAACTCGAATTACCGCAGTGAGCTAATTGTCAGCATTAAATGTATTAGATGCGCAAGTATACACACTTCAGCTAACTGCATAAAAAAAATATAACAGATTAAGTAAAATGTGTCCTTTGTGATGGGAACCATTGTGTATACTACTTACAAAGGTTGCTTCGTATATAAAAACTTATAAAGTGCCAAGGAAAAAACCTTCAACCATACCCCAACCATGTACGGTGAATCTGTAAGAGAAACTACTAAGAAAAAAGAAACACCTGGCCAGAACAACGAAACACTGCCATTGCCTGCCAAGAGGCGGTGTCATGTAGAAAAATATTTTTTTCTACTTTTTGGTTTTGCCTGTGCCGAGATTTGAACTCTGGACACTCTGCGCAGTACGCCAAAACATTACCAACTGCGCCGCAGTGACCATATTCCCTAATCCCCAGACATTAAATATTTTACAAGAAATGCGTGAAATGATGAATCTCCTTAACCAAATAATGCAACAAATGACTTCAATGACAAATCTCCTTGTAAACCTCACGTCAAAAGCAGCATTAAAGTAATTACCTTTGATTACTTGGAAATAGTCCACTGGAATGCAAATGGATTGTGAAACCATGTTCCTGAGATCAAATTCTTGCTAAATATGCATCAAGTTGATGCATTCTTAATATCCGAAACTCATTTCACTCAAAGAAGATGGCAATCAGTTGTGTGAAAAGACAAGATATTCCGATAAAGAAAATCAAATGGTAACTGATAAATAATAAAAATATGGTTTTACAAAAATAAAATAATAAGTATGGATTGTACAACTTTTTCTTATGTAAATACTGAAGATATAATTTGATACAAGCAGTGTATGCATTTCATTTAAAATATATGTATAATATTGTTTATATTTCCAATTTCTATTGGCAATTTATTGAATAATCTTGTCCCAAAAAGGTGGTTCTTATATTTCTGTTCTGGTGGTTCTTATTTTCAGTATTTTCTGTTTCAACTATAAAACATTGCATCAGGTTATGTTTTATCATATTATTTTTTATTTTGTAAAAGGTTAATATAGTTTGCAAGACGGAATAGTTTCGTATGTTAAGTCGATCCACATATAAGCTTGCTTTTTTATTATTTTATTTTGGAGTCTCTGTAGTCCATTTAACCTTTGTTCTGAGCAAATATTTCATATTGCATTTAAGTAGTTAATAATAGATTCTTAAAAAATGAGTTATAAAGTAACCATAATTATTTCTGTGGTATATTGTTTCTATTACGATAGGTACAACATTTATTGGAATTAATTTATTTTTTAATTTATTAATATGTTCGTTCCAGTTCAGGTTTGAGTCGAACCATATACCCAAATACATACTTTAATTGCTCAACTCTAAAAATAAAACTGCCATTACAGAATATTTTTGGCAACGATCCTACTTCAGACATTTTTTTTTTAATTTTTAGAAGATGATTGGTTTCGAGAAATTCATTTTAAGAAGGTTTAGATATTATTTTAATATCAGACTGTATATTAAAAATCAATTCTTATAATGTATCTGTTGCTTACATGAAATTTCCATCATCTGCATAAAACTGAGGCGTTTCGTTCAATCTCAATTTCACAACTTTATTAATATAAATTAAGAAAAGTGTTGCGGCTAAGTTTAAGCTCTGTGGCACTCCCACTTTGATTGTTTGTGTTGAAATTTTTGTACTGCCTATTTGTACAAATTAATTTCAATTTAGCAAAAAAAAAGAACGTTTAAAAAGCTTAATGGCATTCGCACTAATTATAATAGCATTCTCCTAATTTACTTAATTTTCTCAACATTATACTTAAATTTGCAGAATCAAACGCGTTTCTCATATCAACTGACAGCATTGCCGCAAACTTCTTCTTATCCAAATTTTCAGTAATAAATTCCGTACAGTTCAGACATGTTGATAATGCACATACTTAATTTTTCCTAAAATGCAAATTGGTTTTCTACGATAATATTATTTTTGTTCAAAAAAATTCTAAATGCATTAAAAAAATTTTATCAATTGCGCTTAATTTTGTAAATGGTCTATAATTCGAGCAGATTTCTTTGCTTCCTTGTTTGTGAATAGGGACTACTGAACCAATTTTCAATTCTTCAGGATGCTCTACCTTCTCAAAGCATTCGTTTATGCACTCTGCCAATAGAGTAGATAAGACCTGCTTATATTTTTTTAATCAAATGTACTGAGATACCATCTGGTCCATTCGCAGCTCTTGAGTTCAGAGTTTCTATTGCCTGGATAACTTGTGAATCGTAATTTCTCAAATTCGATCAGGTAAAATATTAATTGAACGAATCGGCAATTTTTCTTTAATCCTAATTACATAATTTCTTTTAAAATTTTCAATGTTCTAAATATTACTTGATTCGATATTCTTTTCTATTTGTGCACCATAATATTTTTTTGTAATTCATTAATTTTATTTCTAATTTTTATATTTTCTGAATTCATTTTCAAAAAATAGGCTATACAACTACCCTTTATTTTCAAATTGTAATACTTGTTTTTGGTTGTAATTAATTCAAAAAATTCATCATTCACCCAAGACTTTTTGAAGTTTTTTTTCGATTTGTTAACGATTTTTGTACAGCATTGTATATTTTGAGCATAAAACTCAGAAAATATAGGTTTGTTTATTACTTTTATTAAATTATTTTCAAATTTGTCATAATCAAAAATTTTAAATCTATTGTCATAATTATTACAACACATTTAGAGAAATCCATTTATGATCGGAAATAGAGTAATCATTTAGTGCAACTATGTATATAAATACAATCAATTTTATCCGAAATAATATGGTCGATAATTGCTTCCTTTTCGACTATACACGATGCGTCATCTTTTATGTCGGTACATATACATTGAATAATTTTATAAATAAAAAAAAATGGCTGTTTGGACCGGCGTTTGTGCCAAAACCATCATTAGACCATTTTTTTCAGAGAAGACGAAATAGTCGATTGGAATCGATATCGGTGGTTGTTGGCCCTTTATGTCTGCCCACAAATATGTGAAAAAGTTCTGGACGGTTACATGTTTCAAGAAGACAGTGCGCCAAGCCACACTGCAAATCAAACAATGCAGTTTCTGCAACGAAAATTCCCTGGACGTGTGGTGTCAAAAAATGGCGACATTCTGTTCACCCAGATCTCCAGCCAAGGCCGAGCTTTTCGCATCCACTCATGTTGTACGTGTTTTATTTGTACATGAATGGAAGGGACCTATAGTTTTATGCCGAATCCGAACGGCGAAGTAAAAAGCTTTTGCATAGGCAATTTTTACTCTTGTACTTAGGTGCCTTGTAGAAAAATGTTTGTTGTTGTTGTTTTTATATATTTTTTATTTTGCGTGTGCTGACATTCGAACTCCGGGCACTATGCGCAACAGTCCGCGTAACAGTCCAACGTACTACCGCTACGCTACAATGACCACAATAGGATGTAACTCTGGACAATTTGGCTGGTTGCATATCTTTTAGTCAACAGTTACTCTATTATAATCCTACCATTTCATAACTTTCTTGACATTATGTGATTTGGTCCACTCAGACCAAAAGTAGACAGTAGGCTTCTTAAAAATGGTCAAAGACAATTTTTCAAGCACTTCTTTTTCCACAGTGCATATTGCCTGCCAAATCAACAATATTTTGGGAAATTCAGTCTTTTTTTGTCTTTTTAACTTTTTACAGACTTGGCCTCTAGCTTCGGCAATTTATGGATATCTAGTATTTTGAAGAAACCATAGCCTACTCTAATCGCATGTAGTATTTAAAATCTTAATAAAGAAAAAAGCATGTATCAGTTTTTTCGTGTACGCTTCTTACATGCATTATTTCCAAAAAACTCGATTTTCGTAGCTTACCATTCTTACCATTTTACCACGTACAATTTTAGCTTTTATTAAGCGCCTTTGTCTTTTCGTCGGTTGATTTTGACATTGTAATCGAACCCGTCATAATGACCGCAACAATAAAATATATTGTCATTGCCTTGTTTTACTACTACTTTCGACGCCTGATTTTGACATCCAACAATGCTCTATTGTTGTTGTTGCCCTGGTGAATTAGTTGGATGCCTGCTATTACATTACATGAATTCGCCTTGGTAAACGTCGACTTTCCCATACTCATAAATATAGATTTAACAACACTCTTATTTATGTCTTCAGGATCATTAATTTCGTCTACAACATTAGACGAAACATTATATTTTATGAAACATTAAATCGAAAAGTAGTTCATTAATATGTTATAAACAATGATAAACAATTGCAACATTACATTATTCATTATAAAAAAATAATGCAGATATTTCGTCATTACTAAGTTTATCGTCTGAAAATTCTTCCTTACTCAAGAGAAAACTGTAGGGTATCAAGAGAAACAGTGACAGTGTGCTTGAAACTGGATCTTTATTGGGCAAAAAACGTCCTCGTGCTCCTACAATGTGCATAACCGAAAAAATTGCTGCTGTTGCTCACAATGTGCTAGAAGAAGCAACCTCATCAACTCGCCATCGTTCCCAGCGTTCCACAATTAACCAGAAGGATTGTACTTTTTTGTCGTATCCTCTCAGTTGATACACCTTGTAAAAACTTATAAACCTATTGGGTGCATTCTGCATCGATCGAAATAAGTGTGTTAGGATAGTCAGACGGAGCAAGGTTTGGTGAATAAGACTGGTTAGCCAAAACTTTCCACCTACTATTTTTCAAATAATTTTTAACCGATCTAGCAACACGACGCCGCGCAATTAATATAACAAAAATAAATATTAATATAAATAAATTTTCTTAATCTTAAAAATTATGAGTAAACAGAATTAAAGCGAAGAAAATTTAAACGATAATATGCATAGTGTACAAATATAATATATTGGGTCTTCAATCTTGGTCCACCAGTTGCAAAATTTCATCGGCTTTTCCAGTGAGTTTCAGTGCATCTTTGATATCGAAATTTCCGGAACGGAATCGAGCAAACATCTCCTGGGCGTTCACTGACAGCATCGTCACGCTAAACCTCACACATTTTTCGGCATGTCTTCGCAGCGGTTTTAGTTTTTCTATAGTAATAAAGCATCACATAGCGTATTTCTTCAGATATTTGACTCATTTTCAAATCAATGGCTCTTTTTAAATTAGCGACGAACAACACAAAATGTTGCTTGAAATGTTACCCTTCAAATATGTCTTCGTTTGACATAATCGGACTAGTGTTGCCAGATATGTGGTTGGTACCCACACAAACAGAAACCGCGGATACTTTTTAACAATACATATGTAAATATGTCCATGATTGTTGTGGGAACCATGTAAGTAAACTCATGTTGGAAAATTACGGTCTTGCCTGGTCGCTTCTTATGGTAGTTTTTCGGTCATTGCTTTCTTCAAATGAATCAATTGTTTTCGATACAGCACTCACATAACAGTTTCAGTAGGTTTTAGCAGCTCATAATAGATGACATCCTTCTGAACCCACCAAATACAGAGCATTACCTTGGCGTCGAAACCAGAATTCGCATGTTTTAATCGATGGAGTAAGCGATGAATTTCAGCAGCACTTGCTGTTTATTTGATAGGTATACTGTCATATTTGTAGCTCAAAAAAGTTTTGTTGTTTACACTTTGGTAAATTGATACATAATCGAAAACAAAACAATAAAATAGTTACAGTATTGCAAGTTGTCATTTACACAATGTTTAATTGTGAAGTAAATGATATGGATTTTCGGAAAAATCCACACATTGAACTTTGTTCAATTCTTTTTGCTGATTTTCCGGTCCTACATATAGTATAGCGATTAATGTGGGGTGTCGGTGTTTTCGGTGTGTCGGTGTTTTCACCAACATCAACAAATTTCAACAGGCAAGTCGCAAGCTAGGAACTCAGTCATTTTTGGACGATGGCAACGGTTTTCAATTGGGCTGAAATATTGAACCCATTGAGTCTGGAAAAACCAATTTTATTAACATTGGGGAATCATTGGTACTTGGGATATTTTACAGTATTTAATAATTTTCAATGGTATTTAATATATCCCTTTACAGGCTCTATGTGAGTGCGAATGAGAGAGCGGATATTACTCGCACTCACAGATTAAAACATATTATTCGACTAGGACCGGTCGCGGTATTGTGAAAGGGTCATAAGTACATACATACAAGTGACACGATGAAAAAAATGTTTTTAGAGTGTGGAGGATGTGAAGAAATGTTGCTTCATCTGAGTGCGAGAGCGCGTTTGCCATCTACTAATACTGCGGTTGTACCAGTAGGGAATCACCTTGTCGGAAACCTCTTTTGGTATTAAATGGCAAGGAGAGGTCTGTCCCAATTTCCACTGCGCTGGTGGTGTCGGTCAGTCTCATTTTGCAAAGACGAATGAGCTTTGCAGGGATACCAAAATCAGACATTGCGGCGAACAAGTTATCCCCAATCTGTCGAAGGCGGCTTTATAATCGACGAACAGAATGTGGGTGTCAAGTTGTCTTTCTCGGGTCTTTTCCAGGATTTGGCGTAGTGTGAATATCTGGTCGATGGTGGATTTACCAGGCCTGAAGCCACATTGATAAGATCCAATTAGCTTGTTGACAATGGACCTTAATATTTCGTACAATACGCTCGATAAAATCATAAGGCTTATTTATTTATTCATTTGCCATTAATAAGATTCAATCCAAACAATAAAGAAAAATAGTTCTTCCGTCTTTTAAAAACTGCAGTCTAAGAAGTTTGCGTCTACCAAGATAGGATGGAAGACTATCAGCCAATGCAACCTCTATAAAGCGTGTTTTTGAAGACTTTCTGTATTTTTTTAAATTTTGTTGCTGTGGGTATCGTAATAAAAGTCCCAAATCATTGAGCGTAGTCTAAATGACAACAAGGACTTTATTGTTGTGGAAGTTTGAAGTTCACAGTATTTCTTTTGATAAATCCTATCATAGAAAATGCTTTTGAAATAATGTAGTCGATATGAGAGGAAAATATAAGAGTAGAGTGAAACATGACACGTAAAACTTTTGTTTCACTCGTGTTTAAGCCACCCTAATGCACCTTTTCTTTCCTATTCATTTTCTCTATCCTTGTTTCTTTTCGTTCTATTTCTTTTCTTGCCATTGCTTTCTCTTAGTTCTTCTCTAGAACAATTTCACGCTGGTCGGTTGGGCTCTTCAATATATTTATTGTAATTCTAAAAATTCTCATTTTCATTCCAATAAATTTGTAAATGTTGTTAAATATTAAATACGAATTCTCAGTGTTTAATTTTCAATCTTTCCTTTAAATAATTCACTTCTGAATTAAACAACTCGAGTCAAAGAAGTATTTAAGTATTTGATAATCAAAGACCACTTGCTTATGTTTTTTTGAATAAGAGATACTGCATTTTTTAGTATTTAAATATAGGTGATATTGTCCGTGGTCGCCGCGTCGTAGTTTGTAGTGCGCTGGCCTGCTACGCAGAGTGTCTGGGGTTCAAATCTCGAAGACTCTCCTGCCAAACCTTGTCAAACGCCTGAGCAACATCAAATGTTTTCCGTACTTCAGCTGCAATTCTGTTCACTTATTCCACAGTACCGTGTTTTTCTCTAAATCCAAATTGGTGAGTGGGTATTATTTACTATGATTCTATCATTGGGCGAACTTTTTTTGAATAAAAGTTTCTCAAAAAATTTGGAGCCAACATGTGTATTGTGGTTTGTAAACCATTATTATCTAAGAAAATGTTCACTCAGCTGGAAAGTACCTAATGCGCAAGATGCCGTAAAAGATTTGAAGCAAATGCTTGACAGCAATTTTTAATTGTTAATTTTTTCATTTACATAAGTATATAATAAGCCATTGGGGATCTATGAGTTTGCCACTCTCTCCTTAGTCACATTTTTCATAATTTTCTGTCATAATTTTTGGGTTTGGATTGGGGTATAGCAATTTCAGCAGTTTTCTCGTTCAAGGGCGTGAAGCTCAAGACTATGTGAAGCCGTGTATTCCCAACCACAAATCCAACACCAAATTTGTGTCTCGAATTGTGACAGCTGTAGTAGATACACAGGATACTCTTTTGGAGCAACTCTATCCCGACCATCGCATTTCTTTTATAGCGGCAATGTCAGCTCGATGTCTCTCGATCTACCAGCTGGATAGAGGCATCTTCCCTGTAGAGGGTTCGGACATTCCAGGTGCATATCCGTAAATCGTTGCCCATTAAGTGTTTGAAGAGTTGCTAACATTAGGGGGTTTACTTATCCGAAGCTTTATATAAGGCTTCACTTGAGATATTTTTAACGAGATGAGTTCAATGTCCGACGCATAAACGTTTCCCACAGTATTCACTTATTTTTAATATGGTTTACTTCTTCCTCCATTTTCACTTAGATTTATTTAATGTTTTAAAAAAGATTTATTTTTTACTTAAATTTCCGTTCCTGAGAGAGGAATAGAAAAATTGAGAACAGATTTCTTTACTTTACAGACGATCAGAAATTGACAAAATAGACATTGGTTATGATTTCTGTAATTTCTAACGTGATCAAACAGTTCGCTGTAAGATTCGGTTTCAGCATTGAAAACTTGTACAAAATTCTAACACCGACAATCTGAGATTTACGAAATATGTAGAAATCAAGTGCCGAAAACTGAAATTTTATCAGTGGAGAAAAATCCTAAAGAAACATTTTCCAAACCCGGTGACGGGAGACTGGCTTAAAACGCTACAGTTGATATCGCTACAGTGGTAATTGTTAAAAAGTATATGTATTAAACTAATTCCAGAGTTTTTATATTAGTCACAATAAAGAAACAGTCCAATGTGGTCCAAAAAAGCTTTTTTAGCGATAACGACCCAATCTCGAAAGAAGTGCTGGCGTAAAAATTTGATTTCTAGATACAGAATTAGTCGATGATCATCAAAAGTTTATTAAATAGAAACTAAAATGATAAGAGATGAAAAAAGTAACATGTCTTAGTTGCCATAGTAACAATGGTTTTTTTTTATAATAAAAACGCTAATGTTTCTACGTTGTTTCCCCCAAAACTAAAGTTTCTGCACCGGCTTCGTAGTTTCAAGGCTTATGGTCAAGAAGGATAGAACAGGAGAATCTCCCTCAGATCTAAGCCTTGACAAATCTGCGGTAAAAAAATGCACAACGTTGGACTATAAATCCGAATTTTCAGCGTTTTATTGAACGAAATATCGAAAATTATGTATAAAAGAAAATCGAAAATCAGGCTGTTTATATTATTTGAAACTTTAAAACAATGGGAAAAGATAGTTTTGGATGTTTAAATATGAAACAGGAAGTCTACAAAGTGGCGAAATGTAGAAAATTGTGCCTTTAACTCTCTTTGTAAAATTTAACTCAGTTTGTAAAATTTCAAGGTCATCAAGCCTATTTTAGTTGGTTAAAAATCAAAACACAACATACATTTTTATTTGATATTTAATTTTGTTTACTTTGATTTTGGGTACGATTACACTACAAATCATACTCAAAAATTCGGTACCAAAGCGATAATTATCCTTATTCGTTATCTCCAGTGGAAATGTTGTTCCCATCTGTTGATAAAACAGTTGTATTAGAATATATGAGGAACCTTAAAACCTGTGTTAATTCTAGCCCTGATAACATTCCAGAGTGTATTCTTAAGGAATGTTGCAATGAACTTAATGTCTTTTTCACGTAAAACTCCTTTATTGTTTAACTATGAAATTGGTAACTACAAGCTTGAAATCGTTTCAACATTCGTGGATATTAGAGTGACTTTGGATATCAAACTTTGTTTTAATATTCACATTAAAAAAATCATTAACCAGACCAACTGTGTGCTAGGTTTCATTGAACGCTGGGCGAAAGAATTTGACGACCCATATCTCACCAAGCTGTTACATATTTGTTTCTTTAGTAAGTTCAATATGAGAATATGCTTCAATAGTTTGGTGTCCATATTATAAGTGTTACATAGATGCCTTGGAGTCGGTCGATTTCTTCTTTTCTGCTTATGTGGTTTACCTTGGAACGCGAACTTAAACCTTTCATCATATGAAAGTCGTTTGAAACTAATTTCATTACCGTCGTTATACTCACGTAGAATAATGTTGAATGTTACATATATACTTAAACTTTTTAGGGCAATATACGTAAATAGACTTATCTTTTAAGTAGACTCAATATCAATATAACGGCACATGGTACAAGGAACTATGATTTGATATGTTTGAAAACTTATAAGTTTAATTACTTAAAATATGAATCTTTCAATAATGCCTGTATAGATTTCAATAAAGTTTATTCTTTAGATTTTTCCGATTCATTAAAATCAATTAAAGATAAAATTCTTTTAAAAATTAATAATTAACTCTCTCCACTATCTAGCCATTTTGTGCTTAGTAGAGTTCTCTCCCCTCCCGCTTTTGCTTTCGTTCGCGCTTCTGTAGAGTGATCCGGGTCACTCTACTACGGTAACTTACACGTAGTTGGGAGCGCCCCTCGGTCGGCTGGGAGGGAGGTGAGCGTGTAAAACCCTTTCCGCCTAGGATGTGCTAATGATTGTTATAGTAATTAAAGAAAATAAGACCCCAGTAAAAAATTCGGGGCTGCAACATCGACATGTTCCTCCAGCAATACCAGTACTTAAAAGGCAACTAAGTATGGATTTAATACCATAATATTTCATAGTATTTTGATCACGTGATGAGTTGTAATATATGAAGACTGTATTCACGAGATGTGCATGTCGCTCCAAACATCCATATGGGGTATGTGTTTAGCCAACAGCTGAGAGATGCGCATAAAAAGCCACTAGATGTTCATCAATGAAAACTCTGAAGTTCTACACTGAAGCACATTCTTTCCTCTGTTTTTTTTTACTCTAATGGAAGTAGCGCTTTAGATACAGAGAAAGTAGAAGCGCATTAATTTTTGCCATAGGGAACACAAGAACATACATATGTATGTATAGACGTAGTATTGTGCTTAAGCTGCTATGGATGGTGCGCCCAAATGTCGTTGATGAAAGTGTGGAGGAAACAATGCAATGTTCTCAAAAAATCACATCCCCATTATGACTAAAGACAAGCACTTAGACTTACGTATGTATGTATGTACATATGTCCGAACCATGAATATCGAAAATGGGAAACACTTACTTCAAATGTTGCCTATAAATCTTTCCGGAAAACTATGGGAATCTGAGCATGTGCTTAAATGCAGCCATGAAATATGTGCATACATATACTAGCTATGTAGGTATGTTCGAGTGCGGTAGGTGGTAATGGAAGTGAGGATTAGCTGAGCAAGATTTGTTAATTTTTTGTTGCTGTTGTTTGCTGTTGCTGTTCAAAAATAATTTCGTGCTCTTGCCTCATTAGGTGGACCGCGTGCTTAGAGTAGTTATTTTACAGTTTGAGTTTGTTCATCTCTCAGAAGGTGTGAATTACTGCGCGACTATTCATCACTGTTGGCACGTGAAGGATTCAGAATGTTCCCACGTGTACGTACATTGTGTGGCTGGCTGTACGCCATTTCTCTGGGCAATGAAAAGCAACGACGATTTGCCGTCGCAAATTGTTTTTATTTAATGGAGACCACATGAACATCAGCGGTTATGTTAATGAGCGGCGACATAATTAGCAGTTGCAGTGGCTTTGTTTGTTATGGTATGTAAACTTCCGACAAACACTGATGCGGTTTTGAGGCGCACGCAATAATTAACATGCGACAAGTCAATTAGTGCAACTCAATAGCACATGACATTAATTTCCCAAGTCATGGGATGAATTAAAATGATCTGCTCCCATAATTCGTATGACCGTTAAATGCCATTAAATTACAATAATATGTTGAAAACCAAGTAGCTAATTACGGTGGGTCTGGTCGTACATGCAATATACCCTACATTGAGTTCAAGTCGAGCTCCTTTTAAATTGATGTTACCATAACACACTACCTAGTACTACAACTCCTATGACACAACAGGCCGCCAAGGGTAGGGTCAAGCTCTACACATCCTCTTATGTATGTTTCGCGAGTTTCATTTGTACACGAATGGAAGACACCACCTGTTTGATTCCGAGCCCGCTCGGGGACTTTTCACTTGTTTTGAGCAAATTTTACTCCGGAAATATTGCCATTCACAGCTGAATATTGAAGGTTTCAGCAAAGAGTGCGAGTGCGGCCAAAAGTGAAAAATAAGTAGTGAAAAATATAAGTTTTGTAATTTTAAGGATATTTCAATGCAAATAGTATACATATCGCTGCCTTACTTTGCCAAATCTCTTGCATCAAATTTTTGGTAGCGGGTGGAAATTAAGGTTAAGGTTTGGTCTGTACAAAATTCTGTTTATTTAAATTTTTGCAAAAATTGTGTTTGCACAAAAGTCTTCAAATTCTGTCTAAAAAATTTTGTTTTATAAATTTCATCTTGTTTCTCATGGTATTCCATGGTCGCCCCCGCACATTGCTCCGTTCCCACACAAGCGTGGGACAAAAATGGAAGGAGTTATCAGAATTTAATTAAATTTAGTTTCTTAATAAATAATTGTGTCCTGATTTCATAAACGAAATCGGTTATTTGCAAATCTTAAAGTTTTTTAAAAAAACGCTTTTTATTTGTAGATTTTTCGCTGTATTAGACAAACAAAGTGTGATCGGCCAATTGTATGTTTCGTGAATCGAAAGGTAATTATAAAATATTTTTTTTTTATACATTTTTTTTTATACATAAGTATAAGCATAAGTATCAAGTTGTCCAGAAATGTCGTTAAATCTTTGGATCCAAATACATCTATTGTGTTCTGAAGAAGTTGTAAGTTATACAGCAGAATTTTTTTCGAGAACGGATTTAAGATGATTTTTGCTATATAATTTAAGGTAGTTTCCCAAGTATTTGTGATTTTAGTTACCACTCAAAAATTGTGTTTGTAATTGTTCAAA
Source organism: Palloptera scutellata (assembly GCA_958295655.1). Lineage (NCBI taxonomy): Eukaryota > Metazoa > Arthropoda > Insecta > Diptera > Pallopteridae > Palloptera > Palloptera scutellata. The sequence goes on along the minus strand of OY282449.1, from coordinate 77,347,746 downwards.
TCATAATTTTATGTCCATATCGATATGAAAAAAATTGTTGAAGATTTTATTTTCGTTATTCACGCTATGAATCTTCATTCCAAAAATTCGACTCTATTTACATTTTCTTCCTGCACAACATAAGTAGTACTCCACACACCTATCAGAAGCCACTTCATTTTTATATTTACTTCTTATATGCCGCTTGGATGTAATGAGTGGATCAGAGGATAATAGATGTGATACTTAGTCTTTATGGGCGCCTTTATGAGTTGTTTGTATAGCATCTTCAGACAAAATGCATTGTAAAAATATTATTTCTTAATACGCATCTACATAAATCTTTGCATTAAAATGATATACATACCTAAGTATAGGCAGATCGAAAGGGATGATGACTTCTATGTATCAAAACTTTATGTACAGAACTGGGCGTATACTACCTATAGTAAGCTGAAATTCTCTCTTTAACAACTGTAGATAACAACAAATCGACAAAGTCAAAATAAATTATTTTCAAGGTAATTTAGTTCAAATATATTCACAACTACCACTTGTTTGCTTAAAACACCCTCAAATTTATAATTTACTTTCGTTTAGCGAAAAATTAACAGGAAAACGAAGAGGATAGAAAACGAAAATTGCAATGTTTATCACAAAGTTAGTCATTATGAAGACATCGCACCCTAACAACAAAAGTGACACAACTCAAAATTAAATATTTATAATATGTATAACGACATATTATAAAATAAATTTTAAATTCACCACTCTTTTACCGTTTCCTTTAAGATTTTAGGTGTTGAGTTGTGTCACTTTTGTTATTAAGGTGCGGCATGTCATCAAAATCATTGATCATTACACTTACTTATCGATAATACTTATGTTACACAAAAAATAAAAATGAGAATGCAAATAAACAGTTTCTTCTTAGTTATAAGATAAAATGTGTATTTGCCTTAAATAAATACATGCGGAATAAGGTGAAAACGGTCTCAGAAGCATTAACAAAAAAGTAAAATTTAAAAAAAGCTGAAAAAGGACGATATTAAACGACACTGTGTTTACTTTTTCAACAAACTGATTGGACCTTATCAGTGTGGCTTCAGGCCTGGTAAATCCACCATCGACCAGATATTCACACTACGCCAAATACTGGAAAAAACCCGAGAAAAACAGATCGACACCCATCATCTATTTGTCGATTATAAAGCCGCCTTCGACAGCACGATTAGGGATCACTTGTACGCCGCAATGTCTGATTTTGGTATCCCTGCAAAGCTCATTCGTGTTTGCAAAATGACACTGACCAACACCACCAGCGCAGTGAAAATTGGGACAGACCTCTCCGCACCATTTGATACCAGAAGAGGTTTCAGACAAGGTGACTCCCTATCGTGTGACTTCTTTAACCTTATGCTGGAGAAAATAATTCGAGCTGTGAACATCGACATCTCTGGCACTATCTTCTACAAGAGTGTCATGCTGCTAGCATACGCTGATGATATTGACATCATTGGCAAAAACGCTCGAGCAGTCAGTGCAGCATTCTCCAACCTGGAAAGGGAGTCTCGTCGTGTGGGTCTAGTGGTGAACGAGGACAAAACGAAATACCTTGTGTCAACAAACAAAGAGTCTCTTTGTTTGTTGACACAAGGTATTTCGTTTATCTAGGATCCAGCATAAACACCAACAATAATGTCAGCCTTGAGATCAAGCGGAGACTAACTCTTGCCAACAGGTGTTACTACGGGCTCAGTAGGCAATTGAGAAGTAGAGCCCTCTCTCGACCGACGAAAATAACGCTCTATAAGTCCCTCATCCTTGACGTCCTAATGTATGGCGCAGAGACGTGGACATTGACCATCAATGATGAGAGGCTGTTAGGAGCGTTCGAGAGGAAGATACTCCGTTAGATCTACGGTCCAGTATGCGTGGACGACGTGTATCGAATAAGATGGAACGATGAGCTGTATGAGCTGTACGCCGACACTGACATAGTCAAGCGTATAAAACTCCAGCGGCTTCGCTGGCTGGGTCATGTTGAGCGAATGGAAGAAAGCGCTCCGGCTAGAAGGGTGTTTTATTCGAACCACGGTGGAGGAACACGCAGAAGGGGACGTCCTAATCTCCGTTGGAAAGACCAGGTGCAGGGCAACCTGACTGCACTTGGCCTTATCAACTGGCGCCAGCGCGCGCATAGCAGAAGTGACTGGCGGAGCTTTGTGGAGGCGGCCAAGACCGATCATCGGTTGTAGCGCCAGCTAAGTAAGTAAGTAAGTGTTTACTTTTTAGGAAATACGAAGGAATCGTTTTTTGTCGACTTGTAAAAATGGTAAAATGTGATATATTTTGATGAAAACAAATTTTCTGTTTAACGATATATAAAATATTAGTTTTCATTATTTCTCAACGAAATATCAAATTTATTTTTGTTTTGTCTTTTAAATTTAATTTGTTATAGTACAGCTAGAAATATATTTTTGGCGATTTTTTCAGTAACTTCTAACGAACGCAAACTATGCAGATGATCATTTTAGCACAAAAAATGTTCGAGTTTGAAGTGCTGCAGCAGGACCTACAAAAATGATTTGAATGTTGAAAATGTTATTGTATTCTTTTATTAGGACAACTCTCTTTTCCATGAATTTTTGGATATGTGTCCAAGGATGGAGCACTGTGCGCCGTGGTAGAGTCCATTTGATTTGAAATATCTGATTTTTAGTTCTCTATAGAAAGTAGACTTAAAAAAAGGTTACCCGCATTGATTGTCTCTTAATTAAACGATTAAGAATTATAATATGAAAGTTCGAAACATTTACCTTAATGTTAAAAAATAGGATTTTTGATGCCTAGCTCATAGAGCTGGATCACCCTCAGCCAACTCCATTGTGTTCACACAGTATAGCTACTATAAGGTTACATACAGCGCATAAATTTAACGCCTTGCTGATTTGGTGTCTTGGGGATTTTGTTTTTGGGGAATTACAGTTTGGCGTAGCTATTATTTAGGGCTTAATATTTCTTGCTTTTAACGTTGATTCATTTCCAAAAATTAAGAATGGAAATGTGACTTTTTCTTTAAAACCTCTGCATATAACCTACACACGACTAACTAGAATTACATATATTAAACGTAAAATATTCGTACAAAAGTATAGTACATACAGGGTGCGCCATCTTTTATTAGAAAAAATTTAATAATTTTAACATTTATCAATCAATTGACTTGATTAAAAATATTTTTTAAACCGTCAATTCAGTACAATTTTAATCATGAATCGCATATTGTGGCCAACAACACTATTCGTCGTTTGGTGTCGAATTTTGTTGAGCATGGGACAGTTGAAGATCATCGATAAGCCATTCATCAACGCCCAAGACGTTCCAATGAACCTGTTGAAGCGGTGACAGAGAGTATTGCCGAGAACCCACATGTATCATATCGTCACCACGCTCAGCATTTTGGCGTCAGTGGAACCACCTTGCAGCGCATTTTGAAGGATGATTGGCATTTGTTTCTGTATAAAGTGCAATTGTCTCAAAGAATATGGCCTACAGACCGTCCACGTCGCTTGGAATACGACCAAACATTCGCTCGAAAGGTTGACACTGAACCTGATTTTTGGAAGGATATTTTGATGACCGACGAGGCCCATTTCACCCTCTCTGTCGCCGGTAACAATCAAAATTGCCGCATTCGTGGAACGGAGAATCCACACGAGATCCATGAAACACCATTGCATGACCAAAAAGTGACTGCTTGGGCCGGCGTTTGCGCCAAAATTGACAGTCGATGGCAATCGATGTCGGTGGAGGTTGGCTCATTATGTCTACCCACAAATGTTTGAAAAAAGTCTGGACGGTTACTGGTTTCAACAAGAAGCCATGCCACACTGCAAATATAACAATGCAGTTTCTAGAACGAAAATTATCTGGACGTGTGGTGTCAAAAATGGCGACATTGACTGGCCAGATTTGACCCCTCCGGACTTCTTTTTGTTGGGTTATTTGAAAAAAGCAAGCCTCAGATCATTAACGAGCTCAAGCCAAATATTCGTACCAAAATCATCGCAATACCGCCCGAAAAGCTCGAAAAAGTGATGGAAAACGCAGGCGGTCACTTGATTGTTGATGTTGTATTCAAAAACTAGTCCAAATAAATTGTAAAGGACCGACATAAAAGATGGCACACCTGTTATATACATAGATGCGCATACACATAAAATAACAGGTTCGGCAGTACAATTATTGTTGCAGGAGAAGGACAAATGCAAGTTTGGAATGAGCAACATCGAAGTTGTAACTTCGTACAGAAGATTTTGACATCCATCGGCTTTTGAAATTGTATTATTTTCGCTTTACAGTTGGGAATGCCCAATAAACGATGCATGTTTACATGTTCAGAGCAAAATGATACCTTCACCGTCAACGTCACTCTATTACATTCTCCACTACTCTTACGCTTATCGAATGACTGTGGACGAAGGACATATTATCGTATTAATAGCCACAATCAAAATGAGAAGCAACTGCAGAAGCCTGTCATTGTAGCAGGCAGCATGAGGTATGAAAGTGCAGCCTAAGGCTTAACACTCGTCAGTAAATTTTGTTTTTGTAGCGAATCATCCCAAGTCATTTAAGTGGCATCATCTGGATAAAAATGTAGGTATAATATAATGCACCTTGTAGGGCAACCAACTCATTTGAAGTTATTCGACCAACTGGTTTAATCCGTGGGCTAGTGATGAATCACTATTTTTTATGTAGTGCGTAGAGTTTGAAGAGCACTACATAGCGATTGTGATGTATGTCACTGCAGCACCGGTTGCAATTCACATGCTTTTGCAGATTAAAGTGGCAAAATTTAGTCATGAGTTTTTGTCGTGAATTCATTGTCCGTAAGTAGTATCGTTGTTTACATCAAAACGAATACGAAAATGATAGTGTGTCAGTCAGTATCAGTTGCCATCTTGGTATGTCAAGAGGTCAAAGTTAGTAATAATAAATTCGCTTTTCGTCATAAGTATTAGTTAAAAATCTTGCGTCATATGAGAACGGCTGCTTTATCACCGATAACGTGCAACTTTTATATCATTTCTATTTAATTCGCGGGCTCTTATTACGATGGAGTAGTATTCAGTATTTCGCCAACAGATTTTGAAAAGTACTTTAAAAAAAACTTAGAAAACTTTAAGTACATGTCATTCTTATTGTCATAGGTCACTGGTTGTTGAGTTATATTATTTTACATTTTTTTTTCTTTCAAAAGTCGATAAACGATTGCAAAAATGGTTTTGTAGTAAAAAAACCGGGGCAATAATCTTATTTAACCAGGTACAGGGCAATCTGACTGCACTTATCAGCGCATAGCAGAGGCGACTGGCGAAGCTTTATAGAGGCGGCCAAGACCGATCATCGGTTATAGTGTCAGCTAGGTAAGTAATCTTATATAATTGCGTTTTAATGATTTTTGCATGAACTTTTTGTTTATCAGCCTAACTCACTATAATAACTTTTGCTGTATTTGTACCAATATTTCCTTTAAATATTTCACTTGTACGGGGGGTAGGCATGTTTATTACTCAGTGATGATAATTTTCCCATCAGTTATTTTTGAAGCTTTTTGATATTGTCGCTGGTATAGGAAGCGTTGCTTTCGCTAAATGTTAAGAAGAATTTCTACAACAAAGTAAATGGCCATTGCTAGCTACATATTTTTCCCCATCTCTTTTTGAGTCAAACCAGCCATTTTTCGATTTTCTTGCTGTCTTTCAGTCAATTCATGCGGCATCCATCTTCCCACCCTCAAAATCAATCCCATGGCTTTTAAACAGCAGCAGTTGGGAAATGCATGTTTGGGTCATATTTAATTGTTCTGCAAGTTGTTCTAGCGTTTGACCATCATCCTCATCGAGTAAAGCTTGCAATTCGGCATCTTCAAACTTTTTCGGTGGTCTTCGACGTTGTTCGTTTCTCACATCAAAACCACTCGTTCACTGTGTTAAAAAGCAGATTTCTTCAATTGGAAACAAAATTAATGATGTCCGCATATCGTAGTTTGTAGGCACAAAATTCGACATTTATACTAGCGAAAAAAAAAAATTTTGTTGTATGAAACTTGATTGTTATCAACTGAATATTGTTGCAGAACTAAATGCGAAGAAATGGCGCCAATGATTTGATTTGACAGAGCGTATAGTTTTACCTAGCGACACAGAGATGTCATTGCCGGTTTCATAGTTGTACACCTGGTATGTACGCTGATCATTTGTATGTGAGTATGTTCATATCTACGACGCTAACTGTGGGTGTTTAAAATACCCATTACTCGATCAAAACCAATATACCCAATATACCAATTCTAGTATGTATTATTGAAAGGAGCTGTTCCATATACTTTTATACTTATACATGCAATATTTCAATTAAAGTGGTTGATCACTGGATTTTCTTTTCAACCACTTTAAAAACTAAATGAGAATTAATGCAACTATTGGAAAAACTAGTAAATTCAGTGGACTCACAGATTAATTTGGCCCTACAGACTACCAAGAAACAAAATGCCCTCAAAATATTATGATACTAGATTTCCTATTAAACTCTTCCAAGACTCTTTCTCTTTTAATGGCTCAGCCAATGGAGGGCATAGACCAAGCTTATTGTATCCACTCATGTTGTGCGTGTTAAATTTTGTAAAGTTTTTATGCAGAATCCGAACGGCGAAGTGAAAAGCTTCTCATAGGAAAATTTTACTCTTGTAGGTTTGGCATTGCCTGCCGTGTAGAAATTTTTGCCAAGAATTACAGTTTTTAATTTTTCGTTACCGGTATCATATCGGTATACCATTGTCGATATCAATTCTTTACCGTTATCGTTTCCAACATTCGTTTAGGTTTCAATCTCTAATTTAAATAAACCTGCGTAATTGAATATCCAACCCTCTGAAAAACGCAGCTGATTCGCTTTGTTCCGAAATGGAAGAGATAAGAGTGAAATTGGTTAAAGTGGAAAGCTTAAATAATTATTTTATTACTTTAAAAACAAACACAAACGATGTACTTGCTGCAAGCAGTAGCTGATTCCGTCAAGGAAAACCCGAGTCATTTGAGGTTAACGTTATGAAATTGAATTGGATTTTTTCAGAAACATACACTTCAGAGATTTTATGCTCATCGCAATCTAGGGATGGGAATATGATTAAGAAAAGTTATCGACATCATATTGTTAAACCCAAGCAGTTGTCAACAATAATTGATAATTAAGAAGGCATTTCATCGAGATAATTAAACTACATGAAAAATCTTCAACCTTATTTTAACAGTAAAACTGCTACAAGATGTAGCTTTTCCTATCTACTGTAAAGTAAGGACTAAGTAAAGATCTTCTAGAGAGACTTTCGTTGTCCATAACTCAAATCGAAGGTAATTCCATTCCATATGCAGAAACTTATGCCCGTGAAATTAAGTTAAAATATATCGCATAGTGTTTTTTTTACGTATTCTGAATACTTTTTAAACATTTTACCAATTTTATTAAGTACGGGTGGGAAATAATTTGATGAGGGTCGGGGAATTCGAATTTCTATGCTCAATAATGCATAAAAAGTTCCATTAAATGTGCAAATATTTGCTTAACATAATATTGATCAGAAATGAGACCTACATTTGTTCAGTACTTTTAAAATATCTAAATTGATAAATTTTATAGGTATATACCCATACTGCCACTAAAAGCTTCATATTATTGAATGACATACTAATTGTGTCTTTTAAGATCTCTGAAATGTCCAAGAAACTATTGTGCAAGCAAGTCTTCTTGTTTGCATTTATTAACTTGTTAATTTTAGAAATTTTAATAATCTTAAAATTGAATTGATTATTAAAACACAGTAAATTAATAAAAATTAGTAGTGATAGAGACAGTCATATTGGAATAAATAATAGCAATATCAGTTGCTCTTGTCACCCACAATAACTGTCAACTGTCAGCGTGCTGACTAACGTGCTTTCACTAAGGTCGCAGCTCATTTAAATCTTTAAAAAATGGATCTTAACCGCTCACCACCACGACTTAGTGAAACTAAACAGCAGCAAATGCATCAGCAACGACTCCAACAATAAGAGCAGCAACAACCAGTGCAACTACAACAGTAAGAGTAACAGCGGCACCAACTAGAAGTACATCGTCAATAACAGCAGCAACATCAACAACAGGAGCAATTACAGCTACAACTACAAATATAACTGTGGTAAGTTAATTTTGTTTTTTGTTTTTACGACGAATCCCATGCCCACCTCCCGCCCAGCCGACCGAGAGGCGCTCCCAACTACGTGTAGGTTATCGTAGTAGAGTGACCCACTAACTCCACTAAGCACAAAATGGCTGGATAGTGGAGGGAGCTAATTATTAATTTTTAGAAGAATTTTATCTTTAATTGATTTTAGTGAATCGGCAAAATTTATGTGTATTATACACTTTATTTAAATCTATACAGGCATTATTGAAAGATTCAAATTTTAAGTAAAAACACTTATAAGTTTTCAAACATATCAAATCATAGTTCCTTGTAGCATGTGTAGGTACGATATTGATGTTGAGTCTTAAAAGATAAGTGCTATTTATATTGTAAGTTTAAGTATAAATGTAGAATTCAACATTATTCTACGTGAGTATAACGATGGTAATGAAATTAGTTCAGCAATTACAACAAGAACAAGTACCTCAGCAGGAGGAACAACGTCTCGTACAACCACAATCGAAAACAGTGGAAGGTTCGTGAAGCATCCAATGCACTTCCCCCGCCATTAGTTCACCAATAACACCGGGAGTGAATGCTGCTATGTCTATAAACTAATCAGGCTATTCAGTACAGACTGGGTTGGACAGATACTACTGTGGGCAAAAGTTAGTAAGACTTTTTAATTTAAATTTCGCGCGGAAACCCATTCATCAAAATATTATTTTTTTAAGGTTGGTATGACTGTCGGTGACATCTGTGCCAAATGTCACATCAAAATAATCATTAGTGTTTAGTATACGCTTGTCTTTCTGAAGTACAAAAAGTGCATTCGGCGATTTTCACAATGAGTGAAATTATTCAACAAAGAAATTCCATTAAATTTTGTGTGCGGAATCAAATTTCTGGTGCCGAAACGTTCAGAATGCTGCAAAAGGCCTTCGGTGATAATTGTATGTCGCGAGCAAGTGTTTTTTATGGGTACAAATTGTTCAAAGATGGTCGAGAACGCGTTGACGACGAACCACGTCCAGGACGGCCATCAACATCAACTGATGATCAACACGTCAATAAAATCAAGGAATTGGTGCTCGAGAATCGACGATTAATAGTCAGAGACCTTACTGCCATCGTTGGAATATCGGAAGGATCAGTGAAAACCATTTTAAAACATCATTTGGGCCTAAGAAGAGTGAATGCACGATTGGTTCCAAAATCACTGCATTGGTTTTACGAGACCGACTGATATCGTTCCGCAACCACCCTACCACTCTATTCGCCTGACTTAGCACTGTGTGACTTTTGGCTATTTTCTAAACTCAAAAAACCGCTTCGTGGACACCGTTTTGAGTCAATTGAAGACATTAAACATGAATCGCTAAGCGCATTGAAGGCTATTCCGGAAATTGACTTTAACAACTGTTTCGAGTTCGAGAATTGGAAAAAACGTTGGCACAAGTGTATTGGGGCCGGGGGGGATTACTTTGAAGGGGACGAAATAGATTTGGAAGAATGAATAAAAAAATTTTAAATTATGAACAAAGTCTTACTAACTTTTGCCCACAGTAGTATATTACAATTACTAAAAGAAAACGCAGCCCAAAATCAACATTTTCGCCAATTCCTGCTACACAACACAAAAGCTCTGCAAGAATGGTAAGTTAAAATCGCTTTTTACCGCTTTTTAATGTCGAAGATAAGAATGTTAATGGACAGTCTGATACTATATAAGAGTTCAAAACCGCCATCAATATATCTCAGAGAGCAGAACCCTAAGCATTTAATTAAGTCACATACTTTTTATGTTAACCCGATATCTAAAGGTAAGATTAGTGAAACTAAGATCCAGGTTAAAAACCAAAGTTGTTAGGGTCTTTGAAAAAATTTTACGTCCTAATATTTCCCCTTCATATTTAGGAATTGTACAGTTGAAATTCGTTGACAAAATAACTAATTTAGGTTTCTGCATTAACTCGTGTCTGTCTTGTGTCAACCAATTCAATAGTGTTTTATGAAAAGAGTTTTTAACACGCCGTAATTTAAGAGTGCTCACTGCTTGTACTCCTGTGAAAACCAAGCGAAAACTAGCAATCCAGTTAGTGTTGCCTATTGTAAGCTTGTTTACCGTAAGCTCTCTCTCTCATTCGCTCCACAAGCTTGAAGTGGCTTTCAATAATGTAACACGATCCGTCTATGGTATAAGAAGGCTTGATCACATAACTTCATGGAGGAATTCGATTCTAGGCTCTCTGACTATCTGAAAGCTAAGAACTATATTTTTCTGTTTAAATTATAAGGAATACTCCAACATATAATATTTATATGATAAGCTGATTTTTTCTCAGTAATTACCCAAAACTTTATTGTTCCTAAATTCAAATACTTTAATTCATCTCAGATTACTTTACTTACTTCCTTTTGATGGCACAACAGCCCATGGAGGGCCTAGGCCGAACTTTTCGCATCCACTCATTTTGTGGGTGTTATATTTGTACATGAATGGATGTTTTTCTTTAACACCATTAGACTATTAGACTATACCTTTACATCTCAAAAGTAAAATAAATGTGAATAACGTTAAGCCTTTTCTGCTTAAATTTTACTCAACTTCAAATTTGTAAATTGTAATGAAATTGTGTCCTTAGATTTATTCTATTAATGTGTTAGTTGTTAAATACGCCAAATTGTATCTCCCTGCTGTTGAATTTAAGCAGTGTTACTCTAATGTTTACTACATTCTTAAATCTATAGTTCCTTACCATATTTGTAATTAATTATCTAGTTCTATTTCTTTTCTTTTATTTCATTCTCTATTATTTATTTACATATTTATTTTCAAGTAAGTACTGGTAACGATGTCATATCTTAATGTACTTCTATTTTGGCCGAATAAATACAAAAAAATTTAAAAATTGACGAAAGAATGCTGATAGGTCTGAAATCACTAGGTACGGAGGCCGTTGCTTTTTTGGCTAATTGAATTATTGTTGCTATTTCCAAGCTTTAGGATAAGTGGAGGTGGTGAAACAATGATTAATAATACGTGTAATTAAGAAACAAAAATCAAGTAGAGCTGAACAATTTGAGTTGATAAATAAATTCTAAATAAGAAAGATTGAACTTTGGAAAGAAAAGGAAGAAAGAATTCAAAAAATGAGATTAGAAATTGATAACCGAATTAATCGATTGGAATTAGAATTTAAGTTAATGGAATTAAGAATTAAAATAATGATTGAGCTTTTTGATTTCTCTTCAAGTAAATGATTTAAATGATATTTTAAGCCACTGTAAAGAACTGTGCAAGAAGCTTGTTTTTAAAATGTGTTAATACGCCACAAGAACAAGAAATTTGTTGCCTAATTCTCGTTTTCGATGCCTTCGTCCATATTACTTTCATCCTACAGATAATCGGCAAGTTGTAGAACTTCACATTATTTTTTGGTGACTAAAATTTCACAGTTGAAGCGTCTTTGTTTTCAATTTTCAGTTCTTTCAAATTGTTGAATCTTTCCTTCATAATTCCAAATCAATTATCAATTCGAACTCGATATCTGCTATTAATCCTTTCGCTGTTGAGAGGCACCTTCATTTGAATTGGTTTTACTTTCAGTTAATTTGTAGGCACTGTCACCAGCCGACCATTCGTCACCGCTTAGGTACTTCGCAGCTTTCGTTGAAAGTTCGCAGTTGTTCGCTCACTCTTAAAATTGTATTAAAGATTCGCTCCGTAATTCTTACCAAAGTTTCTCTAACGCCAATTGCAAAAAATTTACAATTTTAGCTGCTGAAGCACCTTCTTTCTCATCTTGACCCCAATCAGTACAAAACATTGTCCAATTGTATTTCTACTGCTAACCTTGAGACTTGAAAAATCTCGGCATCCTTAATAAGGTTAGGTTAGGTTGCGAAGAATATCCGCCCTTCCACTCGGAGACAACTATCTCCATTGAGCTTGCCTTCAAAAAATTTCCCTATCTACGGTTTCCATTTAATGGCAATGTACTATCCCTAAGTGGTCGCTGTGGCGTAGTGGTAGTGCGTTGGACTGCTACGCAGAGTGTCCGGGGTTCGAATCTCGGCACAGGCAAAATCAAAAAAAAAAGTAGAAAAAATAATTTTTCTACACGGCACCACCTCTTGTCAGGCAATGGCAAACCTACAAGAGTAAAAATTGCTATGAAAAGCTTTTCCTTCGCCGTTCGGATTCGGCTTTAAACTGTAGGTCCCTTCCATTCATGTACAAATATAACACGCACAACATGAGTGGATGCGAAAAGCTCGGCCTAGGCCCTCCATGGGCTGTTGTGCCATCAAAAGTAAAGTAAAGTAAGTACTATCCCTATTAAATCACTTCGTTTTCCAGATGAAAACGAGGTGATCCGATAATTTCTCTTCCGTTATCTCTGTTATAGGCTTGTGAAGAAATGTGAATCCAGGTAAACACCTACAGCCCTGGACATCGACAGAGGAAGTCGAGGATCGATTCTACCTTTTTTTTATCGTGACAACTTCTGCACAGTTCGCTCGTCGGAATACGACAATGTTAGATCATTGGTGTGATAACACAATGCCAGCAGAGAGAGACCTTGTGATGCTCAATGTCCACAAGCGAAGCCCGACTGTCAACGTAAATAGTTATATTCGAAGACCGAACTGTACTGTTTTGCTGTTTTCTGTAGGAGTCAGGTAGGCTATGCGACTGCCTTTATGCAGGCTATCCGAGAAGCACCTGCCCTTTCGGGACAGAATTATGTTGGAAAGAAAATGGGTAACGAAAGCAATGGGTTCAATCCTCAAGTATTTCCATCCTCTTTCTCTTGCTGGTTACTTTCTACAAATGTGGATAAAATTAAGTTTAAGTACATAAATATGCACTGAATAATTAACGAACATCAATTAATCCAAATATTTCCAGCATAAGTATGGTATAAGCATGGATTATTACAGTATCGTCGTAACATTTAATTAAATCTGCTTTTCCACTTTCATTGCCATTTCTTTATTTATGAATCATTTTGTTCAACAATTATTGCGTGTTATGGTTGCAGTTCATTATTCGATTTACACGTTGCATTCGTTCAATTCATTCCCGCAAACATTACACGGTTTTCGAGTTACACTTTTGTAGAAATAGCCTAATTGTATTAACTCCAGCAAAAACTTATATAATAAGAAAACAACATTTTTTCGGTGCAATTTATAAGAATAAATAGTGTAATGTTCCACATAAAAAGTAAATTTTTGATTAGGGAGTAAGCAACAATAAATATTTAATATTGAATTGAGAAGATAATTTATGTCGAAACAACTGCAAACAAATTGTAATTGGCAATGTGAAATCATGTGTAACCGCTTATTGGGATGTGCGAAATTATATATGTACATACATCGATATATACGTACGTACTTACCATATTTATATGTGTAGGTATGGAGATTTGTATATAAGTTTGTTTTTAAACTTAAATAAATCATCAATCATTAAACTTAAATGAATCATTTGAAAGTTCTTGCACCTGCTTGTTGTTGTTACAACCTTATAGTAAATAAATTCTTGACCCTGATTTAAGTTAACAATATCTTGTTGTATGATGTCACTAAAATTTATTCCACTATTTATGCATGTGAATGAATATGGATGTATGTGTGCATATGGTTGTGGTGGTACATGGCATATCAAATCTATTCAAGTTGATCTTTTACATCATTTGCACATATCATCAAAGAAACCGCCGTTTTTCTATGGACGATTAGCATCCAAATGCAACTCCGTCAACAAGTCATGAGAGGTTGCAAGACTTCTGAATGTCGACAGAGGATCGAAGGCAATACTTATTCGGTTATGTAGCCCTGTGGTCGGCTTGAACAGTTCTAATTGTTTTTTTTAACTGAACTCTAATTGTTTTTTTTTTTAACTCGTATGCTATTCTCCTGTACGGATAGGTTCTTTAAGAGAAGATCGGTAAAGAAAACTTTTAAAGTCTTACACAAACTGTTCATTTTCTTAGCAATACTCAATTTGAGTTTAAGTGGAAGCCTAACCTCCAACAGATACAAATGTATAGGCTTACAATATTTTATGTGTCAAAAGTAGAGTACCAAAAATGATTCCCCCTACCGAGAAGCCAAAACAGGTGAGTACGTAGAACACAAAATTTGTATAATTTTAAAATTTTTCTTTTGTTGTAAGTGAACAGAATGATTAGCTCTTATATTCGAAACGTATAAAACGCATAAAAATTAGTTTTGAAATTGTTTTTAGATTTTAAGGAAATTCATTATATAAACTATTGATGTTAGTCGCTTTTTGTACAATAGGAAAAAAATATAAGTACCTACTTTTCGTAAAACTCTCCGCTTTCTTTAACACTTTTCGTATTTTTTAAACATACATGTGGGAACGGAGTCAGACGGACTGAGACGAACTCGAAGCGGACAACACTTAAACTTACATGAAAGCTAGAACATATGCAACACTTACAAGACGAGGGAAAAGAAAAAGGAGAAAAGGAACGGAACGACCAAAGAGTAGTCGTCGGTTGGCAGGATTAAGATTAGTTTTAAAATATACAATAAGTAATGGGAAAAATACCTTAAACTTAATTAAACCTTGAAATACTGTGAAAAATACATTAAACTTAAATAAACATTGAATTACTTTAAAACAAAAGTGCGCAATTTTCACTTAAAAAGAAGTTGATCCCACAAATGAGGGCTCAACCGGGATCACATTTGGACAAAAGTGCGTTTTTTTCTCTCTACAAAAATTTCGTGTGCGCAAGTTTGTATGCAGGATCAAAAAAATCCAAAAATGCGCAATATAAGGGAGCGCTAGTGCTCCACTGAAGTAACGGTAAATCGAACAGTTATGCAAAGCGACAAAGTTGCATAGTACAATAAAGACACAAAAACTACGAAGAAGCAGCAACCGAAAACGGCAGCGGCTGAAGCAGAGAGAAATAGAAGCAGAGCAACACAAGAGACAACAACGGCTATTTAATACAACAGCTATACTGGAAGCAAAGATAAAGTTGCGTAGGCGCACAAACAATATCCGAAGACGCTATTACTGGGAAGAACAGCGGCTGAGACGGAGAGAAATAGTAGCAGAGTAAAACATAACGTCAGCACAGGCAGTTACAACGAAACGGGAAATGTACGAGGGCGCAACAGAGGCAATTACAGTAAGACAACGGGAAAACAGCAACAGCATTAATAAGCATTTTTCTAATTAGAAGTACACTTGAACCTCGTTTTACACGGTTTTTTTTTAAATCCCCCTCATGTCTTTTTTTACACGGTTTAACTTTTTTACACGGTTTTTTTAGAAACAATTTTTTTCTATTACTTTTAGAGTGATTTGTGACCAAACTCTTTACAAGCAATGGCATCCCTTTAAATTTATCATTCTATGGCTCTATTGTGAATAGCAGTTCAATCATCTGGTCACTGTTATTGTAAATCAAAGTAAATTGGGAAAAGAAAAGTTTATCCGTTTTATTAGTTTCCACACTAAAATTCAAATTCTCGATAGTCTTGCATCGGGCGAAAAGTCGTATCTGTGGCAAAAAACTGGGTCTCAATGAAGCCACTGTGAGAACAATAAAAAAATTAGGAGATTATACGAGCATCAACTACCAATGCTACGCAGACAAGCGTCTGCAAAACTTCCTACTCCCGCGATGCTACAACTGAAAAAATGGAACGAGCGCCTACTATATGGATGGATAACGAAACGCAGAAAAAATACCAGTAGATGGGCGAAACGTACAGGATAAAGCAAGGAAATTTTATGAGCAGATTAAAGAGCAGGAATCGCCAACAGAGCCAAAACAAAATAAAAATATAGTTTTCTGCTAGCAATGGCTGGTTGGAAAAGTTCTTAAACAGGCATTCCTACCACAATATAAAAATAAAAGGCGAAAGTGCTTCAGCAAATGAAAATGCGGCCAAGGAATTTCCTGCTTTGCTCGCTGAAATTATTCGGTCTGGAGGGTATAGTTCTGACCAAGTTTTCAACGCAGATGAAACAGGACTGTTTTGGAAAAAGATGCCTAGCCGTTCATATGTTTCTAAACAAGAAAAATCTGCAAGTGGATTCAAAGTTCAAAAAGACCGAGTCACATTTTTGCTGTACAGCAACGCATCTGGAGATCGCATACTGAAGCCCTTATTTTTAAATAAATTTTTGCCGCCTCGTGCTTTAAAGGATCTGGATCTGCAGAAATTGCCTGTTCACGGGATGGCCAATAAAAAAGCATGGGTAACCGCTGCTATTTTCACTGAATGGTTTCAGAAACATTTTATTCCCGAAATCCGTGAATATATGGTCATCAAAAACCTAGAATTAAAAATTTGGCTCCTAGTTGATAAAGCTGCTAGACATCCCATGATTAATCATCCAAATGTAAAAATAGTATTTTTATCACCAAATACGACATCTTTGATACAACCTCTTGTCCAAGGTATAAAATCAACATTTAAGTCGTACTATATAAGACACTCGTTTCGATACATACTGGATTCGATAGAAAGCAATAACGATTTAAATATCATTTCTGCTTGGAAAGGCTTTATTAATAAAAATTGTATTGACAATTCTATGCGTGCAGTCAAAGAAATTAAGCCTTCAACTTTATACAAATGCTGGAAAGCTATTTGGCCTGATGTAGTTGAGTGTGAATCAGTAGGTGATGAGCATTCAACATTTTGCAGTTAGCAAATAACATTGGTGGGGAAGGATTCGAAGGACTGAGAATTGAAGATGTCAACGAACTTTTAGCGGATGAGGCTCTTAGTGACAACGACATCTTAGAATTGGCAAAGAAAGCAGCACAACGCAACAAGAAAGTGATGACTACGCCACCACTTACAGCAAGTTTAGTTCGCAAGGGGCTCGACTTGGCAAATGAGCTTGAAAATCATTTTCTGATGCACGATCCCGAGCATGAATTCCAGCGCAACTTAAAGAAGCAATAAAATGTTACCAAAATCTTCAAAAAGACTTGAGTAACAAAACACAATCAAAGGTGACTGACTTTTTTAAATCCTAAGTTTTTAATGTTTTGTTACCTGAATTGAATTAATTTATTTTGTGTTATCTATTATATCACTTTATTTACTTTTGAACTGAGTTTTACTTTTTTTAACGGGTTGCAGTTGTTTTTGTTTAAATAAAAAATTGTCAAAAAGGTATAATATTTTTAATTGGAACATTCAAAAATTTTTATATGGAGCCCATGTCTTTTTTTTACACGTTTTTTTTACACGATTTTATTTGGAACGAGTAACCCGTGTAAAACGAGGTTCAAGTGTTCAATAATTTTGAATAATTGAGATTTACTTTTTTTTTTTTTTTTGCGAAAGTTCAATTTTTTCTTTACGCGACATACAAGACAGCATATCTTCGTTTTTTGGTAATGATTCACATGACATCAATCAGTGGGTTTGAAAACATCGTTGACACAGTTGGGTGGAACGCCCTACAAAAGTTGATTTATGCTAAGCAACTCTTAAAATGAGCCGCTAAACTTTTTGTAAGAGGCTCGGTTGAGGTAAAAAGCTGGAGAAGGAATTAATGGACGAATTTGGGGAAAAGTTTTGTGCTGCGGAAGTACATCGCGCTCTGAGCAATAGATGCAAACAAGTGACGGAAACTTTACAAGAATATTTGTATGTGTTGATAGAAATGGGGGAAACAATAGTTAGATGAACAAAGCATTGTGGAATACTTTGTTGAGGGTATACCAGATTCAAAATCTAACAAAATGATGTTATACTAGGCAAATTCGGTAAAAGAGTTAAAACAACAAATACGGGTATATGAGAAAATACGTGGTCCTCACCCATCTTTAAATAGGTCGAGCGTACCTCAGGGATTTTCAGGAAACAAGGTAGAGTATAAAAGTAAACAACAATCAAAAAAGAAATGTTACAAGTGTGGAAAAGAGGGGCATATAGCCAGAGATTGCTATAGTCACATGTTTCAAATGTAATCAAAAGGGTAATTTTGCATCTAAATGCAAAGATAAGCAAGCAAGTGGAAAAGAATTAAAAATTGACCGGGTGAGGATGATATCTAATTTCTACGCAGGAACAAGCGCTGTAAGGAAGGATGCCATGTTTTTCGTTGATATTACCATCAATGATTTTTCTTACTTGACACCGGCAGTGTTTTTTCTCTTTTAAGGTACGATACTTTAATGATGTTATATGGAGTTATCAAAAAGATAAATTGTATTTGGTAGGGATCGGTGGAGGCGAACTCACGACATTGGGTAACTTCAATTCCGAGATTAAGTTTAATGGAGTGAAATCAAACATTGTTTTTCATGTAGTTAAGGAACGCGACATTGCATATGCGGCAATTTTGGGGAATGACATGCTGAGAGATGTGGACATGATTGTCAGAGAGAGCTGTATAGAGTTTGTCAATAGGGTTGTTATAGAGGTAACAAAGCGAGTAGATATTGGCAGAGAGGCTGATATAGAGGTCGTAACGACAAAGGAAGAGATTAGCAAAGGGGCTAATAGTGAGGTTAAATAGCGACAAGGAGTTGTCGCGAGACCAAGTTTATTATGAGTTCAAAGCGTTATGTGTAACCGCAATTGTCGAAGCAGCTACCAAATCCGCAGAAGTTGACCTTTTGCATTTAGAGAAGGCAGAAGCCAGTGAAATAGAAGCATGTACCACTAACTATGTACCCAAGGAGCCAGTTAGTTTCCCAGTGAAAATTAAGTTAGTGCTAAAGGATGACGTACCTGTATAACAAGCTCCGCGAAGAACTTCGTATGCAGGTAAAACGATTATCGAGAAATAAGTACAAGAGAAGGTAGCTGAGGGTATTGTAGTACCAAGCACATCAGAGTATACGTCACCAGTTGTTTTAGTTTCAAAAAAGTATGAATCCAAACCGTTGTGTTGTGATTACAGAAAGATAGACAGGATAAATTTATTAGTAATTCAGGCCTTAAAGAAGTGTCAAGTGTATGTGAAAAATAGAAAATTAAAAATCGTAACAGATTGTAATGCTTTCGGGACGACACTAAAGAAAGAGGTGCCGTATGGAATGATGAGATGGGCGACATGTTTACACAGGGTCGCGCATGAAACACTTAGATGCTTTAAGTCATATTTAACCGAAAATTCGCTAAAATTTAGATTACGAGCAGCACAAGCGGAGGATGACTGGATAAGAGCAGTAAAGAAAGTGTTAGGAAAAGAAAGCTATTAAAATTT
Source organism: Palloptera scutellata (assembly GCA_958295655.1). NCBI lineage: Eukaryota > Metazoa > Arthropoda > Insecta > Diptera > Pallopteridae > Palloptera > Palloptera scutellata. Next base: position 77,328,289 of record OY282449.1, on the reverse strand, counting down.
TTTTTGAGGAACGGACTACTGTACAAAGATCCCGTTAAAGAGTTGTTGGTAGTACCTTCGGTCGTGGAAGAGGAAATAATTAAATTAGCACATGGTCAGGGACATTTTGCGACCACAAAAATACAAGAAATTCCTGAAAAGTTTTATTATATTCCAAATATAAAGTCAAAAGTAGTAAAAGGGTGTGTAGAATGCATAATAACCGATGCCAAACTAGGGGAAAAAGAAGTTTTATTGACGCCAATCGACAAAGCCTGTGAACCGCTTGGGATATATAACATCGATCACGTTGGTCCTCTAACAGAAACGCGTAAGAAATACAATCACATTTTGGTGATAGTGGATGGATTCTCCAAATTCGTTTGGCTGTATCCAACCAAATCCAAAGATGTGCCATGATAACGCTGCCCACTCATGCAGTGCAGTCATGGTGCAGTCATGTGGATAAAATACAGCAGATTGTATATAACACAGCTCCGAGAACTACAAAGACGACACCATTCAAAATTTTGACAGGATTAGAGATACGTACAATAGAATAACAGAGACGTTAATTAATTGAATCAGAGCGAGGAAAGGTGCGAGGAGAGGCTAAATACATTTGTTATAAGATAGAAAACGAAAATAAAAGAACGTTTGACAGCAAAAGGGCGTCAGAGACAAAATACAAAGTTAATGACTTAGTAGCTATTAAAAGAACTCAGTGTGGAACAAATTTGATATTAAAACCAAAGTATCTGGGACAGTACGTAATAGCCGACAAGCTAGACGGACGGTATACTGCAGAAAAAGTGGGGGAACTTGAGGGGCCGTACAGAACGGCAGCAGTAGCAGAATATATGAAGCCGTGGATTCCTTCATTCGTGTCGAATGAACAATCAGGATTGATGAATGTGGGAACGGAGTCAGACGGACTGAGACGAACTCGAAACGAACAACACTTAAACTTACATAAAAGCTAGAACATATGCAATACTTACAAGACGAGGGAAAAGAAAAAGGAGAAAAAGAACGGAACGACCAAAGAGTAGTCGTCGGTTAGCATTCACGGGAGGAACAGCATTTTGTGAAAGAGTAGGATTAAGATTAGTTTTAAAATTTACAATAAGTACTGGGAAAAATACATTAAACTTAAATAAACCTTGAATTACTGTAAAAAATGCATTAAACTTAAATAAACATTGAATTGAGTGGTCGCTGTGGCGTAGTGGTAGTGCGCTGGACTGCTACGCAAAGTGTCCGGGTTCGAATCTCGGCACAGGCAAAATCAAAAAGTAAATAAAATAATTTTTCTACATGGCACCACCTCTTGGCAGGCAATGGCAAACCTACAAGAGTAAAAATTGCTATGAAAAGCTTTTCATTTTCGCCGTTCGGATTCAGCATTAAACTGTAGGTCCCTTCCTTTCATGTACAAATATAACACGCACAACATGAGTGGATGCGAAAAGCTCGGCCTAGGCCCTCCATGGGCTGTTGTGCCATTAAAACTAAAGTAAAGTAAGTAAACATTGAATAACTTTAAAAATACATTAAACTTAAATAAACATTGAATTACTTTAAAACCAAAGTGCGTAATTTCCACTTAAAAAGAAGCTGATCCCACATACATTATTTAGCTGAAGCGAATGGGTTTATCATTGAACTGAAGTCTAACTGAAATCCTCCTGTGCTCTCCCTCTCCATACTAAAGTATTTCGATTTGGAGGAAATATGTATTTATAAAAGGTTCTGATTGCATTTCCTCTCTCATTCTTCCTCCTTCTGCCTCCCACCTATCAATCTTCCTTTCACTCAACACAATGCTCTACATTCATAGGGGTACGCCCTGTGTGTTGAATGTATAAATATAAAAAAATTTAAAAAAAAGTAGACATGTTGCATTTATGAATGAAATTTGATGTCGCTCATTTGACCACCGGGAGCACGATTGCAGCTATCGATTCTTTGGAGTAAATTTTTCACCACTCTTCCGTTGGCAATTTCGTGTTCGATATTGTTCCTGAATCCCTCTAACGTTGTTGTCTGGGTGGCATAACCCAACGACTTAATGTAACCCCATAAAAACTGTATCATTTCTCGAGATTGCCGAACTTCCCCTTCAATAGATCAATTTTTTGAACAGCTGCTTAGTATCTGACACCATATTGTTGAACTACATGTCATGGATGTCAAGTCCATCAAATTCTATAAAAAATAGTCTTCCAACATGGTATGATAGCGAACTCTGTACTGTAACATGGCTATCATTTTCATCGACGGAAAACTACGTTCCAATCACACCTCCGGCATGAAAAGCACAACCCACCGACTCTTTTTGCAGATGGAATGGAGTCTCTTGAAGCACGTGTGGGTTTATTGCTGTCCAATAACGCATATTTTGCATATTGACTAAGCCACTAAGGCAAAAATGAGCTTCATCGCAGAAGATGATTTTTCGATGAAATTCAGGATTTTCTTCAAACTAATAATTTCCAAATGTAGCTCGTTGGTGAACTTCTCCATAATAATGTAATAAAAATGTAAACCTTGAATGATGTTTTGACATTGCCAGAACAAAGATAATGGGGCGTTTTTTTTAAATACAAAATTGTTATGTTCCTATTGAAAAACCTATATCATCTTCGAACTTTTTAGCAATAGTTTCCGCTGCAGCCACATCAAGAGCAGACCCTCGCTGAGCTGGTTCGTCTGCCATCTTCAATCGCAAGAAGTTCTACTAAAATCTGCTGAATTCGTGAACTAAAATAATCTAATTAACATTATAATTTGAAGTCTATAATAAATACATACGACATACATGCATAATACATACATACATACGACTATGTACATATGTATTATATAAAATAAAATTAATAGCTTGCATGCAGCGAAATACTGACAATGATTAGAGGGACCTTTACACAACTCTCTTTGTAGCCTAGAGCTGGAAGAGGTTTTTTCTGGAAAAACTACATGATTCGCAGTTGTTCTCTACAACATCATGCAAGCGATTACAGGTAAATAAACACATTGCATTATACATGCTACCCCCTGCTGGATTATAAAGAGCCTCTGAATGTCACTCTGCTATTGATTTCATATTTACACAAAAAGGATACAAAATATGTAAGTAAATTTCCGAATAACAATAGATTTAGTTTCGCCCTTTTTTTGAAATTTATGACAAAAGTACGACTTAATTTACAACTTCTTCAAGATGTTACAAATACAGCTCAAACCAGGCTTCCATTAGGTTAACGTTACGTACTCACACGTAGGGGGAAAGTCAAACAGAAGAAAATCTACTGTGCCATGAACAAAGAAGACTAAAATTCTTTGATTTATGATATCTTTTTCTTTAAGAATTCTATTATGAAGTCCATTTGTGCATGAGCTGGTATACCGAAACCTTGGAAAAGAAGTTCATTCAAACACTTCAACGAATTTTTCATCTTAAATTCAATAATCATATTAACTTTTTGCTTTATGCATTTGATATTGTAGTTTATGGTACTTATTATATTTTTATTCTTTACTGGATTTTATGCAAACTAGACTCCAAGAACAAACTCCAATTTTTTGGAATGCCGTTCTTGGCAACCCAATTTATTGGAATTTAAGCAGACTTTTTAGTGAATTAAAAAATACACTCAACCAAAGACTGTCCCAATAAGAATACACGATTTAATTCCAGAATAAAACGCATATTTTTTTGAGCGAGTGGTGATATTTTTATTGTATTGTAAAATATACGGCAAATGGCCCCCGCGGATCTGATCACAGACACATGCTCTTTGAATGAAATTTTCGATAACATTTTGAGAAAGATATAGCTCTACTCTATCTCACCGATGACGTGTTTTATCTCGGCTTTGAACTCAGGAATTGTTTGTGGTTTATTTGCATATAAATGGGCTTTCAAGAAAACCCAAAGAAAAAAATCGCAAGATCTTGGTGACCAGTTGACATTGGAATTTCGGGAGAAGATTCGGTCTGGAAATCGTTGCTCCAATAAATAAATAAATTTCTTGAGCGGTGTGGCAGTTGACGACGTCCTGATGAAACCAGATGTCGCCCAGATCCATACTGTTCAGTTGAGGCCACAGTCTATGCATTTTCGGCCACATTTTCACAATGACAATGCGTTGTTCCTTTGTGTGGCGCCCCAATTTTAATAATCGGGACAAACGTAGACGATAGCTGTAAAATTTAGAGCTGCCATTTGCACGGAGAAAAAGCATAAAATTTAAATGGTGCACTCTTATTGAGACACCCTATTTAAACACTCTGCGTTACAGTCCAACGCACTTTCTCCTTACGACAAAATATCTGATATTTTTTGTACAGCTTTATGCCGAATACGAACGGCGAAGTGAAAAGCTTCTCAATTTTCACTTTAGTAGGTTTGCCATTGACTGCCAGGAGGTGGTGCCGTTTTCTTTCTGCATTTTGATTTTGCTTTTGTCGAAATTCGAACTCCGGACACTCTGTGTAACAGTGCAACGCACTACAACTACGCCACAGCGACCAAGGCTGTATTGACTAAGCACGAAAAACTTGATACTCGGACAATTGCCACGCCAAAATCAAATACCCCTTTGAAACTATAACTTTGAAACCATTGGTGATATAATCATTAAATTGCATTTGCTAATACTTAGATTGTGATTACACATCAGTATCACTATCGGATCGTTCCCATATAAACCTAAGTATGTACAAAATACTGATTTCATATTTTTGACTTCATATTAAATATTTCACAAGTACTGAAGGTTATCATGACAATATTCTAATCATGATAAAAGTAGAAAACATTTCATGTTTACATGATCTGTTTTATTTATATAATATACCATAATAGTTATACGCTATTCGCGGTTTTTATGGTAAGTAGACGTGGCTATCGTCCGAACGTTTTACATGCTTTTTCCCGTCGAGATTGCCAATGCTTGTGAGCTAGATTCAGAATTTTGACTTCACTCCAAGAAGCTTGCTTCTACAAGATGTGCAGGAAGACGACCAGTACCATACAAAGCGTTTGTAGAAAAACTACTTTTGGAATTCAATGTACAATACAGCAATGTTTTAAGTTCCTTGAAGTCCAAAGTATTTCTTTTGATAAAGTCAATCACGCCAAACGCTTTAGCAACATTGTAATCGGTATACAGTGTGGGACAATCAAATAAGAACCTTGTTCTGAAACCAAAAACCTTAAAAAAATATTTCTCTAGGCTTATGATAAATTTAAAAGGTATTTACTTTTATTCATTTATCCCATAAGTTCAATTTTTTCTTAAAACAAAAACAAAATTAAAAAACTTCAATTAACAAAAGAAAATTTATAAAATATTGACTCAAATTGTTCACTAATGCTAACATTTTGTTTATTAAAACCGCCTTACACCTTCTAGGCATTGATTCCACCAGAGACGCGCAAGTAGCAAGTAGTGGTATGGAATACCACGCTCTTTGAATGCTTTGCCATAATTCGTCTTTGTTTTTAGCTCTGGTACTGCCAATCTTCCCTTGGACAATATTCCACAAGTTCTCGATTGGATTAAGGTCAGGAGATTGTGAAGGCCAGGTCATAACGGGAATTCCATTATGGGAAAACCAATCTCGGGCAAGGATTGAGGTGTGCTTTGGGTCGTTATCCTGTTGCATTTGCCATTTCAGGGGCATTTCCCATTCAGCATAAGGAAGCATCACCTCCTGAAGGATGTTTACGTAAAGAAATCTGTCCATCGTTTCTTTTATCCATTACAGAGGGCCCACACCATACCAAGAGAAGCATCCCCAAACCATGATGCTTCCACCACCGTGCTTAAACGTCTTCCTAGTATATTTTGGGTCCAATTCTGCATTTTTCGGGCGTCTAACCCAACGTTTGCCATCACTTCCAACAAGATTCACCTTGCTTTCGTCTGTCCATAACACGTTAGCCCATTTTTTTGCATTAATTGAACCATCCCACTCAATGTGCGATTAAGCGCACTCTATGGGACACTTTCGATGTCTTTGTGTCAACATTGGTACTTTTCGTGCTGTTCTCCCATACATTTTAGTTTCCACCAAACGCCTCCTTACTGATCGAGCACTTTGAGCAATTTGAACCCCTGCCTCCTCTCTAAATGCGGCAGCTGCCTTAAATGGATCGCGAGCCGCCAAAATTTGTATGCGATTATAATCTGCACTTGTAGTTTTGCGGGGCCTACCTCTCTTGCAATGAAATTTTTGAGGTAATAAAGATTGGTAGACATATGTCGAGGATCTGCTAATAGTTTTAGCTATTTGGCGGATGTTTTGTCCCTCATTTCGCAGTTTTTTCACCAAATCGCGCTCCTCCTTGCTACAGTGCTTTGCTCGACCCATTTTACTGTGACATTACGGAATAGTTTATATTTAATTTGTTGAATTACCCTCGATGCTAACATTTAAATGCTTACCAGTACAAATTATAAACAAAGTAAAGTTTTCTTATTTAAATATAATTTTTTTCGTCTGCTGTGATAATTTTATTGTCCGCCTTGGAATGCTTCGCTTCAACTTTTTTGTTTGGGGATCCCCAAAAAATATTCAAATGTAGTGTTGCCACCTAGAAATTTATAAAGTATATATTCCATACCATTTTCTTCTCTATAAAAATTGTTTGCCATAAGCAGGCCGATAAAAAAAAAACAATGGAAGTTTTATAGTGCAAGGTGTTCTTATTTATTGTCCGACACTGTATGAGGAAAATGTAAATTTATAATAGAAAAAAATAGACGCTTAAATCTTTTATATTGATCTTGCGCGTTATGGTAGTCCATCTATTGTTTAAATTCATAAGAAACGATTTTACTTTACTTACTTTTATTAGCACAACAGCCCATGGAGAGCCTAGGCCGAGATTTTTCACATCCACTCATGTTGTGCATGTTATATTTGTACATGAATGGAAGGGACCTACAGTTTAATGCCGAATCCGAACGGCGAAGTGAAAAACTTTTCATAAGCAATTTTTACTCTTGTAGGTTTGCCATTGCCTGTCAAGAGGTGGTGCCATTATTATTATTTCTACTTTTTGATTTTGCTTGTGCCGCGATTCGAACCCCGGACGCTTCTGAACAAATGTTATTCATTTCTAATTAATTTTCAGCTAATAATTAACTTTATATTTTTTATGTTTTTTTAGCAATTATTTATTTGGACATTCAATGTAACTGTTAATGCGCAAAGCAGTGTTGCTAATGAGTTTTATATAACCAAAACACATTCAATTGTGCATGAACTTCACGTGCAAACTAGATGTTTCGTTCCGAAGACGAACTATCTTACATAAATCGTAAATGATTTTTGCACGAAAGTCCTACTGCGAAGTTTAATTACTTAGATGAAAATTCCTTCTTGTTAACTATTGATAATTGTCAGCAACTCGTCCGGCTTTTCGATAAGGTGTCTACAGTATTTTTTAGCGTTACTCCCATCCCTATTTTCGAAAGATGTAAATATTTCGTACTTCTTACCTTCTGAATTTTACTTTTTAAGACTTTAAAAATTACATAAAAATGCCGAAAGCAAAGTTTGGGCGCGTCCCAACTATACATACCCTACACACAAATGTCTCTACCAAGTTTGTTTGAGATTGTTTAAGTTACACTTGAGTTATAGTATTCACAGACTAGACAGACAGACGGAAAGACGGATATAGCCAAATGGATTCAGCTATTCACGCTGATCATCTGTAAGTCTGTCTGCACAAATACATATATATGTATTTATGTGCGCAAAACAATTCAGTGAACGGATATTTTGTTTAGTCGCACTAGAATAGACTCAGAGTCTTCTTGTTTCGAATTGCAATCCAGTGTCGTTTTTTCCTGCACACTAATTTTTAGGAAAAGTCTTGCTGTGTGGGTACGTACGACTATGGAGAATAAAGCCTACGTACCGTACTGCATCGAATGCCTGTGGCGTTGGATGAAGGAAAGGACACTTTAAATCATTTCAAAAATAATTAAGGGTGGTCCATCTAACATTTGGAATTTGAACTACTGGTTATTTTGAGATTGGCAACTCAAATGGCATTTGTATTATGACGAAAAATTAGTATTACAATTACGGTTAATCAAATGGGTCGCTTGAACAACGTTAGTACTTAAAATTTAATTGCAAAATGGTAAATCTTGTACCGAAAGTGTAGGAAAATTAGATACGTTCAAAATTCGGTAGAAGAGAAGCACCTTACATGGAATTTTTTTTTCTCTAACTCCTACAGTTTGCACAAACGAAAAAATTGATGCTGTAGGTCAAACGTGCAAGAAGAACCAACATCAATTCGTCATCGTTCTCAGGAATGAAATATTTCACGCACTTCTTTGTTGCGAATTTTGCATAAATACCTCGGTATGAAGCCGTACAAAGTTCCATTGGTATAACAGCTGAAGCCACATTTCCATCCGCAACTTTTTCGGTTAGCTAATTGGGCTCTGGAAAATCATCTTTTCTAACGAAGCTCACTTTGACGTTAATAAGCAAAACTACCGCATATGGGTCTCAGAAAATCCATGCACCGTCAATGAATAACTGTTCGGTGTGGTTTTTGGACCAATTGGTTTTGGTACAATTTTTCATTGGAAATGAGGAAGGAAGATGCGTTACAGTGAATGGTGTGCATTACCGCACAGTGATAACTGATTATTAGACAACAGGATGGCGCGCCGTGTATCAATCGTCTTTTCTGTGGGAAGTTTGAAAATCGCGTTAGTAGTCGCAGTTGTGATTTGCAGCCGCGAATTCGCGGATATCATCGTGTTGCTATCGCACTCGCGTCAGCATATGCAAAGCAAGCTAACCCAGCTACAATTAGAATTATTGTTACCTTCAGACGTTAAAAATCCTTTGTATATGAGTTTGAAATTTTTGGGTTGTATCCCGTTTTTTTCATCAATGTGTCCCAAAGGACAAACTAAAGTTTTGGAATTGGTAACCCTAGCTACAACACATGTTACAATTATAAAGAAATGAAAGAACCACACATGTGCTACTTATCTTAATTTCACAAATTTATTTTAAATGTACTTAATATTAAAATAACCACGACTGACTTGTTTGCTTGCCAAAAATCAAGAGCAATATGATAGAGAAAAATATGTAGCAGTAAGTAGAAAGTTAAGAATTCATAGAGTGAAAGCTTTAAAAGCTAGACTTGTGATTAGTGAGTAGCAGTAAACGAATAGCGTTAGAATTATAGCTTTATAACACTAGTAAACATAATATATTTTCCAACAACACACTTTAGTTCTATAGTAAGAATAAATCCAGCTGGATTTTTCTACTTACTTATTTTACACATCATAGTAATCCTTGGTTAATTGACTTAGGAAATGCAATTATCCTATTTACTTCAAAATGTATTCATATTTTTCGGTTAATTGCATTAGAAGGTTAATTGGACCATAAATTGTGCATTTAAACATCGACTAATGCAAGCGTGTATTACATTGTATATTTTTCAAAGCTACGAAGGCTCCAGGCATACAGGGGTTCATAGAAATGATATAATCAATGGACTTGTACACCGACAATCACCAATTGAAATAAGATTGAAGCGTTGCGTAATATTAAAAGTTCGTCCATAAATCTTGTCATATTCTAACCCTTTCCTACCAATCCTAAGTAATACGTTTCCTAGCCTCTCACTTTCATCGTAAAAGCTTACGCAATAAAACAAAGTCATTGCATTTAATCTGAGAACGTGTACTTATTTTAAAATTGTTGATATTCAGGTAAGTAGGCCTACTGAAAAATCCAAGCATCTTTTTAACATGTTTAAGGAAAACATTTGCATGTACGAAGGTTAAAGTTTCGTAAAATAAAATAAAAACACAAGCAGTATCTATCGAATGTAATATTATGTAAATAAGCAGTTATTTTTCCAAATATTAAATATTTGGAAATATTTATTTATCTGTCAAGTGGTGGCGTCTATCAAAGTACTCGACGATTTGTTGTGTGCACCCCCAAGGAATCGAATTACAACATAAAAACCATCAACAGGAAAAAGAAATACATATGTACATAAGTATGCACACATTAAATACGTATCCATGTCCATATATTCATACATACTTATTTACATTTGACAAAAAAAATATTTGATTACAAAGAGTAACAAAATTTCGGAGTTTTCTTTATCCTGGTAATGTGACACCAAAAAAATGAAAATTGAAATTATTATTAGTCTGCGTATGAAGAAAGTTTAGGTACATACTCGTACATGGGGTACTTGAGAAATCTATTTTGAAAATCTTTAGAAAACCGAAAGACAAAACTCATTCTTCACTTGTTTGTGGGGGAGAGGATGAGGGAACAAATGCTCCACATATAATGAGCATCGGAATCGCTCACATACTTACTCAAGTTCATAAAATTGGCATGGGGTAAGTTGGCAAGGGATCAGTTAAGAATTTGCTTATTTCCCTTTTTTATTTTAAATTGATTTACAAATGTTTATTATGAGAATGATTTGCAAAAAGAAACAAACAAATAAAGTGACAAAAGCACAAAGGGATGTGTCAAATTTCCTGTTGCTGAACCGCATTCTAAATGAAATAAGTCGATATCCGAGCTAGGGAGCTATGCACATGGTACATGGATTATCCTTCGGTGATGCTTTGTCCCATTTAATTACAATGCCCTAGAATTATGTTATTTTCGGTGTGAATGCAACAATTTTAACGCCTTTTTCACTCTTCGTTCTTTTTCGCTTTGTTCACGTGAACACAGTTGCACATTTCACTTTTTACCTGTACGATTTTGCTATTGTTAATGAAGACAATATATGAGATTTCTATTGAATCCATCAAAGTAAGATGTAAAGCGATCAGGATGCAGATGTTCATTTTACGTCTCTTCGGGTATCGCTTACCTTTCATGTTGCATGCTGCACATATGCACAAACACATGCATACATACATCTATTGCATTGATTGCATCCAAAAAACGGGTCAATTTATTTTGAGATGGGTTACAGATTCATTCTTTTTTACATACCTACATACTTATGTATATTTTAAATTTTTCCATCATCGTAAAGAAAATTATCGTGACATTGGATACTTCCATATGTTGTACATACTTCTTTTGAGGAATATAGAAAAGGTGAGGAAGTTTTTCGCCTTTGTATTTAATACGAGGTAATGCAATGAATGAATTCTCGCATTAAAAAAATAAGCTACTGAAAACCTTTACATAATATTCAAAATAAAAGTAACCAGTACAAAATAATTATGGCAACTAAACACAATTTCGTAATGCTGTCAATTATATTTCTCGATATGTGTATGTATATGCGCGGAGATGTGTTGATTTTTTATTTCTATAAGTACTTTGTAGTAAAAATATGATAACAGATAATGGCACTGACAAAGGACTGCAAAGATGAACTCCATCGTTTAGTTTTGCCGCAGGCTATTTATTGTGGCCTTTGATGTTTACGTTTATGAATACTATGTACAACCATACGCACAAATGCATCGTAGCCAGAGCTGGGCGTCGTTAACGTTAATTTTTTGAATGGAAACAACAAAAAAAACTATTAAAAAAAGCGTAACGACTATGTATAGCGAACAGACGTTCAACTGCAGCGCTGTAAGGAATGGCTGTGTTGCATTTGATAAACAAGAAGGCAGCATCTGTCACCAATTCTTTTGAGTTTCTCTTTAGCCAGTCAACAACTAAATAGTGTTGCTGCTGTTCTTTTAGAATTTTTTTTTGCTGGATGCACTGAAAATGATGCAAGCATCCCCGTTATATCCGCCTTGTGCTGCACGAAATGTCGGCCTCGTTCCTCAGCGAGATCATGGCTTCTTTGACCGTACGCATCATAATTTTTATTACTTTAACGACCTTGGCAGTATTATTTTTACGATTATTTAGTTCCTACTGTTTATTAAATTCACCATTTAACAACAATACTTAGAAATGACTAGAAATATACTTATTACACACTCTGTTTTTTCACTAAGACTGTCAAACTGTGGCTCTTCTCATTCCGCTGCTGCAGTCGTATAGTACAGATTTCGTCGCCGTTACGAACATTTTCGAGTTCTTTGAAGTTTCCAGTTGATGCTGTTTCATGTCATTAGTTAACATAACAATCAACAATTACCACGTCCACGAACCCCGAAAGCTTTTTCGTAGTTTCTATTCTAATACATTCCGAATCCGCTAGATGGCAAAGATGTGTAATACCTACGTATCTGTGTGAATCACTATAAGTACACATATACATAAAGATGCTTGGCTTTGAACGTACATGCATGCGAATGCTGTATGAAGCTAGGGGACATTCCTAGTTACATTGTAGCTGATGTTTTGAGTTAATGGAAGTTAATCAAACCGTTAATGATTTTCGAAATTAACATAAAAGTTAATAGTAAACCAAAAATGTAAAGCCTTCAATTACCGATTAACGGATTAACGATTTTCTGCCCAGCTCTGATCGCAGAGCAGTCCTGCATATCCTATACAGTGATGTGAAAAACAATGGAACTCATGTAATAATTTAAAAAATTATTATATACATATATGTAGATTAGATTGGCCTGAACACAAATGGCGTAATATTCTTTTGTTGGATGAAACAAAAGTTAATTTATTCAACTCTGATCGTTGCATACATCTTGTATGACGATTTCCAAATGTAACGAAAATGTTATCAAGAACATATTTGACCATCTATTAGTTTTTCTCGCAACTAATGGCAACTACGTTTGTAGCTGTATGTGCTCGTATGCTTCGCGCTGCTATGCGACGTATCTTTCAAAAGTTATATTCGTTGAAAATTAAAATTTACCAAAATAAGGCGTTTTAAATTATTTAGCCGAAAACAATATTTTTATAAATTCAAATTAAATATAATTGGTTGGTAACGATACGTTTCAGCAATTCAATAGCAATATAATGGGCAGATATTTTGGTAAGTTTTATTGAAAATTGTTTGGTTTTTTGTTTGTTATTATCCATGTCGCGTCGTAACCAATATTAAAACCTATCGGCACTAATTACCAGCATTTTGCAGTAGCCATCCAGCGCTTTAAAGGTATAATGAGAGCAGAGGAATATGTTAGCATACTTAGAAACGTGTGCTCCTCTTTTCACATGGAAAATATACTGCATCGGTGGGTGTTTTGACGGGACTATAACCTGAAACACTCATCGAAGTGTGCTTAATAGTGGTTTGAAGAAGAAACATTAGTCTTTTAAGCTGGCATTCTCAAACACCAAACCTAAGTACGATTGAGAATTTATGGCGAGAGGTGAAAGAAGCCAAAGAAGCTTAGAGGCCAAAATCCACTAAACAGTAATCTGCTATAGTTATTTCTAAAGGATGCATGGGTGGCTATCCCAGTTAGTACTAGCCAGAAATTGGTTAATTCCTGACCTAAGCAACAATGTATGCGAAAATAAATATGAATGAGAGTTACGATGAAAGTAATAATAAATATAAATAGTAGTGCATCTGCTACAACTACTCCTAGGTAAATCTATAATTTTTTTTTAAATTAATCATTTTCATTAGATAGTATATATATATGTCCTTATTTTTCACACACAATTTTGAAGCAAATTTTGAATTAAAATAATTTAAATTAATGTTAATTTTATAAATTCAAAAATTAAAATAAATGTAGTTTCCTTTATTAATTTTGACTTAAACAAACATGTAAAAATTATATTACATTATAAAAGTAATTACTTTCTTATTTACGTTGCTTTAAAGGATATACTACTCCCTGTCCCTATTATTTTTCACATTACTGTAAATCAGTTTCTTATGTTTGGAGAGAGCAATTGGCAGTAATGCGATGCCAATTCAATTAAAACGATACATTATCGTTAATACATATGTTAACTTATGTTAACTTGATTATTTGGGTATTGTGACTGCCAAAAGGAGGTAATAAATCTTATCTTGTAGCAATTTGAGACCTAGGAGTTAAAACAAATGTAAAATACACAATAAATCTGTTTTATTTCATTATTAATATATGGTATAATATGTGTATACGTAGTGCGAGTATATGAGTATAAAACAGAATTTTTGTTTGATAGACTCGAAAACTGATGGACAGCAAATTGAGTACAATGATAAACTATGTCTCTCTCAAATTACAAGTGGGCGTTGCAACTGTCATACAAACCATATGCTTTTTTGGGTATATCTCCAGAAACATTGAAACATCTGAGAAACCTCCCATATAATCTGAATATTCATTATGCGATATTTCCGTATTTTGGTAGAAGGGCCAGCTTCGCCAAATTTTAAACTTCTTTAGAAAAATTATTTCTTATTTACTGATTTACATTCATAAGTTTTTATATTTAAGTTATTTGGACTGAATAACTTAATGCTTTCTATTATTTTTCGATCATTTCCAAAGTAGCCCAAAACGGCTAAACTGCCCCAGGCATGGGGTACATTCGCCAAGAAAGTGGGACACAATCGCCAATAGATAAATCTCTAGCATAAATAATATATGCATTCAACTGTATAAATAATTGTATATAAATAGTATATATGTAAATATATGTATATTAACTACCTGTATAAATCAGTAAGAATACTTTTAGATCTTTAGTTTTATATTACTTTTTTATACATCAAAATAAGTTAAAAAATTGGTATCAATTTTAACGGAAATTCGCAATCGACACTCTGGCAAATGTGTCCCAGGAGCCACCACTCTTACAAAACTGTATTTCCTTCTTATCTTTTTGATCATGTATAAAAACAAAATGTTGCTTATTCTTTAATTAAGGAGCGTCAAAATCCGCAACGGAAGAACATTTTCCCCGTGAAGAATTGGGAAAGTTTTTCCAAGATATCGTTACTTTGAAATATTTTCCTAGTACCACAAAAAAGCACAAATTATGACTCTGGGTAGACTTCTACTTCCCATGCTCTACTACTATTTTCTACTACTTTGTCCTATTACTGCCTATTATCCTATTACTATTTCTATTACTTCTTTCACTACAACTCCTTTCACTACTATTTCTTCTTTTTTCACTACTATCTTCTTCTACTAATTTTCCAATATTTTCTATTTTCTACTACTATTTTCTATTACTATTTCTACTACTAATTCTGAAAGTATTTTCTACTACTTATTTTCTTTTTCAACTTTTTGCTCCTTCTTTTTCTACTTACTATATTTTTTTTTTGCAATTTTTAACATTTTCAAAAAACGATGATTTCATAGAAATGATTGTGTAATGTGACAGACAAAAGTATATGGACATATCATGACACACAAAATATAAAAACATATGCATTTTACGACGTCATATCGAACGCAAGCTAGTTAATTATAAAGCATTTTGAACTTCAGAAGAGCTTTGCTAAAATTGAATCACATTACGGAACAAATGCAAATTTAATAGATCAAAACAGCTGTCTGTGATCTCAAAACTCATTGCGAATGTAGTAAGTAGGAGCACCTATACTCGACGATCACATAAATGCACTGCGAGTCACATTGAGCAATGCGCAGAATATGAGGGTGACCTGCATATGATGCTTATCGATTTTGAGAAGGTTTGACAGTGTTCAAAGAAACTGCCTCTGGCTGGCTCTTCGCCGTAGAGGAGGTAATCGCTATAATAAAATTACCTTACGACGCACATAGGATCGAAGCAGGGGACCAGTCGAACATAGGATTTAAGTTGGCTGCAACAAATTAGCAGCAGTCTTTAAGGATTTCGGAGTTGCTGAGTTCAAATATGAAGTCATAATTTCAAAACGGCGGAACCAATATAAAGGACCCAAAAATTAAAAGTTGGTTTGGGAGTTAACTAAATTTAAAATCTAAAAAAAAAATCAGTTTTGGATCCAATATGACGGACTGAAAAATTAAAAACGGTTCAATTTAAATGAAATCCGACATACGAGGTTTTGAGGTTAACTGAGATCAAATTCGAAGTCAAAATTTTAACATTCAAAATGGCGGATGCAATGTGGCGGACGGAAACATTAAAATTTTTCCAATTCAAATGAATTTCGACACATGAAACTACCAGGTGAGCATGTAAGTACTTATACGCTAACGGCTGTTAAGGGATATTGAGAAAAACAATTATTTCTCCACTTTCCACACCTTGCGTTTAACTAAATTCCTTTCTTAGGAAACAACATGACATGAAAAACTTATTTTCTTCATGGGGACTTGTGAGCTTTTTTCTTTGGCAATACCTTTGAAAAAATTATTATCAATTTTTTATACGTTTTCTTTATTGTATTAAGGAGTGAATTATTTATAAGTTGAAAAAGGAAGATTCAAAATTGATCATCAAAACACAATTAAATGCGATTTAGGAATAGAACAATTGGTTTTATTAGGAAAGAAATTAAAAATTGGAACGGTTTTGGAATATTCAAAAGAAAAGCAAAAAGAAGAAAGCTAGAAGAGTAGGAATAAAAGTAGAGAGAAATAATAGAAATTAGGAAAGAAAAGTAGAAATGGCTTAAATCTGCTATACCTGCTACATATAATCAACGGTATTGCAAACAGAGATGTTTCCAATTTTAAATGTGCTTGCGAACACGACATTTCGGCGCGCCTAGCTACGAAATGACTGAAGAATTGGCCAACCATGACTCTGCGGCAAATCCAACTGGACTGGAACCAATCATCGGCGTTAGTTTGGCAGGAACCATGCAACCATTGCTTCCGCCTCTTTTGCTTCGTTCGAATGAAAATTGTAAATATTGAGATTAAGTGGGCTAAACCACATTTGATTAATAATGGCCTTTGAATTCTTAAATTTGATAATTCTTGCAACTCTTCTATTTCTGCTGCCAAAAACACTCTAACAGCATCCATTTTTATTTAACTTTCACTATCGTAAATCAAGTCCGATAGCTATTGATGTGACGCATTTGTGGCCAATGTTTTATTATTTTAACAAGCCAAAATTATATAATTTTAGGTTTAAAATGTTTAATAGCGTTCAAGTTACTAAAAAAATACTGAAGGAATCTAATTTTGTCACAACTGTTATTTTTTCAAAATTTACACTTTTGTTCACTCTTCTTCTTACTTTTTGTTCCATTCACAATGAAAACTGTAAATTTCTTGTCAGATTTCGTGGAAATATTTGAAAATAAAAGTTCACACCTTCGCTTTTCATATCGTTATAGCATAGCACGAAGCGAATTGCAATTGAAATGTGGAAAATGTACGATCCGCCGCATTTTACATAATCGACATAAAGTATGTACATTTATAGCTAAGAAAGAAGTATATTGACATATATCATAATACTGCGTTATGCTAAAATTACATCTTGGGAAACTATTTTGAAAGATATTATGGTAAAATGGAACACTTATGTATTGATCATCCAGGGTTTCCAATTGAATATTTCCATTGTGCGAAATGTGCGTATTGCATCACACACAAAGGTGCTTTTGGCTAGTTTAAAACTCTGTTTTAAGATTATACTGCGAATATTTTGGCCTAATATCGTACCAACATGGAGCACCTTGACATCTGGGTTAAAAGACACAGATGGAAAGAGACAGCAGTATTGCGGAGAAAACCTTGGAGTGGAACCCGACACGGGATTGCGAAGCCACCTGGTGTACTCCGTGAAACTTGGAGACGGACTGTCCACCGCGAAGCTCGTCAGATCAGAATTAGTTGCAATGAGCTAAAAACATTATCTAAATGCCAAACAGGACTGAGAGCAGGTATCATGGAAATACTCTGAATTCGGTGGCATCAACCATAACTTATACTAATTGTATTGTTGAAAATTAGCTTGCATTGCATTTAAAATACAAATCAATAAATCGAAATAGAATTAGTATATTGAAGTAAGGATGAGGACTCCACTGATCCATGTACCAGCGGGAAAGAATTCCTAAATTGAAGTGGTTACTGTGGCCTAGTGGTAGTGGACTGTTACGCAGAGAGCCCGTGGTTTGTATTTCAGCACAGGTAAAATCGACAAAAAAAATTCTAACTGCACCACCTTCTGTCATGTACAAAATTTAACCATGGATATGTGCACTGTATGCAATAACAATTTTATTTAAGAATTGCAGGAGATTAAAAAATTGCAGAAGATTAAAATATTGCAGGCGATGTTAACTCTTCAGTAATTACTGCATTTTATAGTAATTTCGGGGCTTTTATAGTAATTTCGGGGCTGAAATTATCTTAATTTTATAAACTTCTTTTAACTTATGAATTTTCTCAAAATTTCAGTTTTACATTATTTCGTTTGATTGTAAAAAATTTTTTGGAAATGTGGAGTGACCGCTCATCAGTGCATTTTATCGAAACCACACCTCAAGGTGAAGTGATGCCACATCTGCTATAGCTAACAAGATTGAGGATCCTGCTAGCGTTAAATAGTAATGAGATAATGTGAGAATGTGAGATATATGTACATAATATGTACTTTAAATAAGCTTAGCTTTTGGGCAATGAGTGGCAGCTTAACGGTAGGTCTGACTCCAAATGAGGTTGTTAATTGCTTTGATACAAAAAATATGACTAGTCGTTATTTCCTACGTTCCCTCATATTAATTTTTTAATAACGATTAGCCCATAAGTGCCTTGTGAAAAACTAACTATGTGTTAATGTTGTAAAAAACAAAATGTGACCTACTGTAAAAAGGTCACTCTTTAAATCTATAAGAGTAAGTAAATAAGAGTCGAACGAATGTATGAAACATAATGAAATTGAACCAAAATGAAATGCAATAAAATAACAGGAATCGAAACACAACAAAAACCAGTATCTACAGACATACTACTTATAACAATAATATGTTAGATACTGTTAGTGTAGCATTATGTACGATAACAGAAGCAGCCATCATGTTTCACTTCCATTTCCATTTCAATTTCATTCATTAATTTTAACGGAAGCGAAGTAGATGGAGAGAGATTGAGTGCGAGCTGGAGAAGATTTTCAATTCAGTCATTTCGTGAATTTTGTATTGTGAAGTTGGTTTCGGAAGTTGAGCGGATTGAAATTCAGATATTTCCGTGATACGGTAGTTTTACACTTAGCAATTGGACACTTTATTGCAAACGACACACAACGCGAATATTTTTGAAAACGTTTTTCCTGCAAGTATCTACTAAGAAATATTTACATACTTGTATACAAAATATATGATTGTTTATTTAAAAAGAGTGAGAAGAGTTAAGTTGTGCATTTAAAAAAATATCATTCGAAAAATAGATTGAAGCTATAAATATTTTTTGTGAAATAACAGTGAAGATAAATAGATTTTGGTGCTAAATTTTCCAAACATGTTGGATTACTCACTCCACTCATTTATGGAATACTAAGTAAATAAATACTAATTAAAATAAGGTAAGTTAAACTTTCAGAATGTAATGGATGTTTGAAATGGCAAAATTTGCGTTTATTAGATTTAAGTGTGAATGGGAAACTCATTGTAGCAGCTCGCTTCCCCTCTGCCGACCCATGCATTCGAAATCAAGTCGTGCTGGGTTAAATATTGAGCGAATTGAGTAAAGCAGCATCGTATTTGTTCTTGTTGTTGCTGTTTCGCTCATATTGCTCTTTGAGAGCTTCTTCTTTTAAACCTTTTAACCTACATTCACGACTAATGCGGATCTTGAAAGTGAGACACAGAGGCAAGCGCTTCATACCCTTTTTCGTGTATAGTGTATGTACCTTTGTTGCTGTTGTAGATGCCATTGCAGATGCCATTGCAGATACAAATGTTGTTGCTACTACACTTTGCACAAATACAAATTTTGTCCGTTGGGAAAATGAAAGTAGAGTCAAGAGATCATCATTATTTCATTCGTAACTAGGTATTGGCGTGTGTGTGTGTTTGTGCATGTAAATTTGTCTATTTTTGTTTGAATATTGCAAAAGCGCAATGAACTTCAATTGCTGAGATATATGACATGATTTCCTTTCAATAGCCAAAAAGTTTATCAGGTCCCCTCCTATACACCTATTTCATTGTATTGACTATCACAGGAAGAGGTCAAAGATATTGATACTAAAAAGCAATTTTGGCATATTATTGTAGCTAACGAAATAAAAAAAAGGATTTTATTAGTTGCTAACGAGGTACCTACACACCTAAAAATCTAACATCGACTTTTCCAAAAACTAGTTAACCCATTCATAAGGTTGTGCAAAGATTTGAACCCCTGACACTCTGCGTAACAGTCCAACGCACTACCGCTACGCTACAGCGACCACAGTTCCGATATTTTGCCGCATCTTGCTGTCCTATTAACTTTTTCACATGATTTCAATTTTATCTCATTCTTTAAGTAATTAGTTATTAGATAGCAAGGACCAAAATGTACATAAACAACATTCGGCATGAAACAATAAAAGGTCAATAAGACAAACGAATTTTTTCAAATTTCTTACATTTTCCTATAAACGTTTTAGATAAATCAAATCAAAATTAAAGAGATGTTTAGAAAATGATTACCAGATTTCTTGCATTGAAAAAATTAAATTAATATGATATAATAAGTTTAATAGATTTTGTCAATAAAGCGAAGAGCATACAATTGAGAAATTTTATTCTGATAACCGCTAAACAAATCTACAAATTTTGTGCAACCTAACGAGACTAACGAAAATTAATTTTCCAATAGGCAAGGAAGATAGTTAAATGAAGCGATAAAAGGGGAAGATGTATCGCTTACTTTGAAGTTAGCAAAACTTCTGTTTTCAGACAAACTAATCAGATAAACATATCTACCACTCGTTTGCTTCAAGATTAAATAAAAAAGTGAATATGTATACTTATATTCACTAACTCTTTTTTTAAACGTGTAAAAACCGATATGTTGCACATAACTAGTAAAATTAAGGATGTGTGTTACTACTTCCAAAAAAAACCGCTTAAGATGAAAAAAAAAGCACATTACGAAAACCAAAATTGTATAAATTTGACAAAAACATCACTTAATTCAGATTGAAGATGCATATCAGACAGTGGACCTCAAACTTTCAAATTTCACTCAAACTTCCCAATGATTTTGTTTCAGGCCAGTCTCAACAAAAATGGCTACGAAAAACTTCCGACGCGATTATCACTGGTTTTGTTGAACTGGTTTTTTTTTTTCAAAATCTTGTAAAAAATACCTTTATACACGGAAGAGTTGGGTGAATGTAAATTTATTGGATAATAATATGCTTAACATGTAGAATGTTCAAATAATATCACTTTCAGAAATTATGTGCAATGTGGTTTATCATGCCATCATTTGTGATGTCACGCCCATATCAGGTTTGTAGTAGGTTCTTGATATATATGTATGTACATGTATGTATACGAGTAGATACGAAAATCTAGATCTTGGCCCACAACGAAAATTATTAAATAACTATGTACATATGTATATAACTATACACATATACCTATGTACATATATACTTGCATACATATGGACATATGTATGTAAATGTGTGAATTGTGTTAAATATAAGGAAGAATAAAACAAAGCTCTCATACGTTGTAAATATATTTATTTTGAATGACGAGTCAAATACATAAATAAGTTCATTTGCTATAAGTTTCGTAAATAAATAACTTCACTTTTGACTGACTGCACCCAATTTTTGGTAGCATTGTTGGATACATTGAAAGTCATAAATAAATCTTTGCATTTTCAGAGAAAAGAGATTTTAAGTTTCTCGGGTTGGTTGAGATTGAACAGATGCCATTAGTAAAGGTGCAGTTTTTTATTTTATTGTTAAATCGTAATTGTAGTTTAAAACTTAAAATTTTCGAGTTAATTCAATTTTCTTCAGTTTAGCATTACCTTTCAAGATATACCTATTAATGATGCAAAGTAAAATGAAAGAAACCTCAATCGAATGCTGTCGTTTCTGTCCTCGTTTATTCATGTACATATGTATGTATGGACTTACTCGTATATATATATGTATGTATGTATATATGTATGTATGTATGTATGTATGTATATTTGTAAATATGTCTATTTGTGTTGTATTCACTACACAATGTAAGAGTATCAAGTATCGCAGCATGTTCAACTAACTAACAGTACGTTGTTGTTTTTATTGTTATTCTTGTACTTGTTGTTGCCTGTGTTGTTGCTCTTGAGCATCGGTGAGCTAGCTGCTACAAACGTTCATAAATGAAATGCCACTATGATGGCTCATTGACTGACACTTTGATTTTACACAAGGGCAATGAATACATACTCATACGTATGCCTGTATTTGTATACATATGTACATATGTATGTTCATATGTAATGGCACTGAATTTTGTGCAGATTTACTACTTAAAGTGCGCCAAGTAAATAAGTAAGTGGCCATACACAAGTACATACCATAAACACATTCTTTTGTATGTATTTATGTATGTATATGTTAAAGTATTTGATGTGCCTACATTCATAACTGGCATGTCTATATTCTTCCAATGCATGCATGTGTATATATATATATATATATCCATTGTTCAAAATTATGTTATAAGTAATTAATTTTTAAGAACAATTGTACAACTATGCAACAGTTATAAGTTTTTAATATCATGATTAAAACTTTCTCAGCATGTCTTTATCTCAGAACGAAAAAGGTTCCCTTTTAAATTTTGGGCTAAAAGACGCTCGAATAAAAATTTCATAAAGTATTTTTTTTTTTTTTTCAGTTCTTAAAACATTTTGATGACACTTGTTTTTTTCTTGAAATTGTAATATGTTTTCCTCTGTTTTTTCAACCTTTGCGGCGGTTCTGTTAACACTGAAATAAAATTAATATATTGATGAAGTAAGATATAATGCAACCTGCGTTCGAAAAACTGTGAACAAAATTGAGTAGTTCGAAATACTTTCTATTTTCATTGTAATGAATTGCCTTAACAAAATAAAGATTTAAGTTGTGAAGATAAAATTTTTTAATTTGAAGGCTGAAAGTCTTCCAATGTAGCTAAAGATAATAAATACATATATGTACATGCAAAACTATCACTTGCAAACATCCATTCCAATTTTCCGTAGCTACGTACAACAGTTGTGTTTTACTCGCCATTTCCTTTAACATGTGCGACAACAACGATCAAGTTGTTTATGGTAATGTCATTGTATTGTCATTCACAATAAAACTACTCAATATGTAACACTGTCAGCTGGAGCCGGTTTTGCTGCACATGAGCATATGTATTTCTCTTCTTTCATATATGGATGAACTTGTCCTTGCACACGAAACATCATTTTTGATTTAATTTTTAGATCTCTTCTTTTCACTAGCGAACATTTTAATACATTTAGTTTATTTTGTAAAACTGTTCTTTCTCTTTAATTATTAATAGTTTATAGTAAAGAGTGATTATTTTGCTAGTTGGTGTTTGACGTTTATATTTGTGACAGTTCACGCGTGATTCCTGGCATGTGTCAAAGTAAAAATGTTCAGTTTGGTTTGCCATTCCATCATGAATAGACTTGCGTCTGAACAACGTTTGCAAATTATTGAAATTTATTATCAAAATTCGTGCTCTGTGAAAAATGTGTTTCGCAAGATCCGCCCATTTTGGCTCAATGGATACGTGAATAAGCAGAATTGCCGTATCTGGAGTGAAGACTAGCCAGAGGCAATTCAGCAGCTACCAATGCATCCCGAAAAAAAAAACTGTTTGGTGAGGTTTATGGGCAGGCGGCATCATTGGGCCATACTTCTTCAAAGGCCAAAAACCAAGCTCTTAAAAAATTACTCTTTATAATGTTATCGAAAGAAAAATAGGGTAGTCTTCTGACGGAAAGTATATGGGAGGCTGCCAATCCTATGTTTTAGGAAGTTTTAAAGCAGATTTTTCGTTGGGAAGACCTCCTTGTAGCTGCTTAACGTAGCGGTAAGAAAACCTTACTCACAATTTTTAAAAGTCTCTGGAGCTGCTTTAGAAGCATTCCATTTTATTGAGGGACAAAAAACCAAATATTAAACAACATTCTATTTACGTAGGTGCCTACATATATGTACATAACAGCTACAACTACATATAGGCGATACATATCTATCTGTGGCTGTGTTGTTGTTTTCCCATACAATTATACATACATAACTAAATCACAGCTTACTTTACTTTACTTTTGATGGCACAACAGCCCATGGAGGGCCTAGGCCGAGCTTTTCGCATCCACTCATGTTGTGCGTGTTATATTTGTACATGAATGGAAGGGACCTACAGTTTAAAGCCGAATCCGAACGGCGAAGGAAAAGCTTTTCATAGCAATTTTTACTCTTGTAGGTTTGCCATTGCCTGCCAAGAAGTGGTGCCGTGTAGAAAAATTATTTTTTCTACTTTTTTTTTTGATTTTGCCTGTGCCGAGATTCGAACCCCGGACACTCTGCGTAGCAGTCCAACGCACTACCACTACGCCACAGCGACCACTAAATCCCACCACTAAATCACAGCTAACATTGGCATTATTTCGTTAACAATTACGAAATCATCTAACCATTTATATGTGGCGACCTTAATTCAATATTTTGGGCAAATGGTTTAAATAAAAACCATTTATTTTCCGCAGGTGATTTACTTGATCAGCTTGAAACTATAATACTCTTCGGTACAACACAAGTGAATCTCCAGGACAGGGCTACATTGTCTCATTAACTAAATTATGTGAATAGAGTAATATAAACATACAATTGAAAATTAAGAAAGCTCATGAAATTGAATATCGCTAGGCTACAGTCTATGATTTGCTTTAGTTCAACATCAATTCTCTTCGATGTGTTGAAATATGCAGAAATAAGTATTTATATACTTACATACTTATGTACATATATGTAAGTATGTAATAGCTGAGAACGATTCAAATAATCTAATTTATCTTGTAATTGCTTTCGATGCACTTTTCTCCCGATATATTGCATGCAGTTACGCAAAACCAATAATCCTTGTTTAGTAAGTAGATGCTTCTGATTTATAGTGCACACCACATAATAAACTCCCTCCCTCATCTATGCACATAGCAGGTATATATTAACCTATGGAACAAAAGCAAAAACAAAAAAAGAAGATTTCATCAAGTTTCTTCAACTCCCCTGGCTGCAATATCTTTGACTGTGTAAATTCGAATGTCGGCCAACTAATCTTCTTGCTTCACATACGTACCTGCAGTGCCTGTAGTGCCAATGTACTTCAATGTGTAAATGAGAGAGAATCCTATATTTTAAAATTCCAAACAGGTAAAATAGGAGTGCAATCGTGCTGGAAGTGCTTGTGTGTTCGCTTCGTACTCGCTTTAAAAGCATTTGGCCAACCCCCTTTACATCCTCTTGCAGCGCTTGTGGTTCCCACAACATGCCCTCAGCTGCGGTTTGTTTTGTTACATAAATCAACTTCAAAGATATCGGAATTTATTCGAATACTCTCCCTTTTGCCTTCTGCTTCTTCATCTTCTGGTGCACTGTAATGTCGCGTCGACCACTACGACATTTTGATCACTTTCATTGTTGGCCACAATAGCGCACATTTTCTATGCAGCAACAATCTCAAATATACATACATACCTATATATGTGTATGGTATATATTCATGTAATATAAACAATCACACATAGCCTCAATTCAGAAAGGGCCTAACTTATTACCTCAATATTTACAGCTGTTCCGTGGTAGCTGTGGCGTAGTGGTAGGGCGTTGGACTGCTACGCATATCGTCCGGGGTTCGAATCTCGGCACAGGCAAAATCAAAAAGTAGAAAAAATAATTTTTCTACACGGCTCCACTTCTTGGCAGGCAATGGCAAACCTACAAGAGTAAAAATTGCTATGAAAAACTTTTTACTTCGCCGTTCGGATTCGGCATTAAACTGTAGGTCCCTTCCATTCATATACAAATATAACACGCACAACATGAGTGGATGCGAAAAGCTCGGCCTAGGCCCTCCATGGGCTGTTTTGGCACTAAAAGTAAAAGTAAGTAAGTAAGTTCCGTAAAAAGCATGGGTCTTTTAACAATACTGCAAAGGCTTTACGTTATCATATCTTAGCTTAAACAATTGCTTTACTGGAGGAAGTTTGTCAATGGTGCAGTGTAGGAAATTCTTATTTCTTTTCTTTTAAAGTTCTAATTCTCACTAAGGCAGCGAGCCAAGGTATTTCTGCGCAACCTACATATCACTATATCTATTCTCCAAAAGTACCATTCTTCAGAAATTGAGAAACACTAAAGTTTTGAAAATAAACTTAAGTGTTCAAATGGATATACGAGGTTGAAGAACTGGCTCAAAAAATGTATTTTTCGAACAAATTCTTTAAGAAGATTTTTCAATCTACATTCTTTAGTGATTTTAGAAAAAGTTTTAATTTAATTAATTTTTCCGATTCTTAATGACATGAAAAATGTGTGCTAGGGCGTTTTTAAGTTAAGGAGATGTAGTTATACTGATATGTGTATATATGTAGTACATTTGTTTATATATATGTAGGTACATACTTATATATATAAAGAAAACAGACTGCCATAGAGTAAATCTGTAGGATTGGAGTTGCTTACTTGCCGGCCTTGCTCGGTTGTACCATCATAGTCCTGCAGTGAGAGGGACCGCAAACTTATTACTATTCATGGAGCAGATTGGGGGAAAAGTGGAAGAGACTGTGACGCAATCCCTTGTCACTTGATGCTGCTGACGATGGAAAATCAACGTAAAAGAGAATGCACATGGATATCTTGCTATTTTATTGTTGTTGTTGGTTCTAGTACTATAACTGCATAGTTGAAGTAGCTTTTGTTTTAAGAAAATAATCTTATGGAATTGCAACAGCTTCTGAAATCTTTTGAATAAATTAAATGAGTTGGAATTTTCTATTAAGAGGAGCAGATCATTCGCCATTAAATGAAATTAGATAAACAAATATTTGAAATATGTTTATGCCTCCATGGAAAACAAAACAGGGGATATATTTACTTTTTTAATTAGGTGGAAGTAGGTGGTCCAGTCTAACAAACTCCACCCATTTCATCAGCCTTGGGGGCTTTATCTCCTCTTCCAGCTATCTTCGATCAATGCCTCATATTAGTTTCTTTAAATATGTAATACCTAGTTCACCATCCTCTCTGAATTATTGCAGGACCTTTAATAGCTAACTATTTTTCTTTCCATTATTGTCATTTTTTAAAATTTATTTATTAAAATATTGTTATTGTTTTTATTGCAATAATTTGATACTTACTTCAGCAAAAGTACACCACTGTACACTGTCGGCTCCCTGAAAACATTTCATATGGAGTTAAAACATTAAAACACTTTTAACAACAAGTACAAGCAAAGCAAATGACCAACGTTACTAGCAGACGCACTTGATTTTGCCACATTAATCATAGTCACTTGTAGGCGAGGAGAAAGAAGAAGAGGGAGAGAAGAAAAGAGAAAAAACCAAGAGGAACTTAACGCATGCAATAATAAGTAGAATCAACATTGCGACGGCAACACAAGCAGAACATGCAAGAGACGAGCGTATGTGCTGCAACAGAATATTTAAGTGACACTGATAGTTGGGACCGCAAGTTTATGACAGCTACGAGTGCTTGGCTCCCCTGCCCGAACAACTAAGTTGATAGTCTGTCTGCTCGACTCAGCAATGTAGAGCAGCACAAGAAATTTTAATACAATTAAATTTGTATACATAAAATAGAAATTAATACCGTGAAAGTGAGATTGCAATTTGCTAGCGTAACAAAAAATTCCTATAGCATCAGAATATTGAAATTTGGCGAAGTCTATCCCGCTGGCTCATATATTTACGAGGAAGAGCAGGAAGCTACAAAGATATAAAATAATAACATTAGGGGAAAGTGAACGAAGATTGGCAAAACCACAACGCTTGAAAAATGGCAATGTCCAAACGTCATTCGAGTTTAACGCTGTCATCGTTAATCACACTTTTCAAAATCTACGTCCTTGCCAGTTGTTTTTTGCTTAGCTTTGCAGAGCTTCCTGGGGACTCTATCGCGTACGGTGTGTACGGCAGTACGTTGAGAGTGGAGAGTTGGGATCATGTCGTCGATTTGAATGAGGATTTTCGCATTTTATGGACAATCATTAATCAGGATGTAACATTTGAAATACAAGCACATACCTTGGGCTATGTGGGATTCGGTTTCTCGCAAGATGGCAATCCAGCCGGTGCGGACATGGCCATCGGTTGGGTGGACAAAGGGCACACATTTTTTCAGGTAAATACAGATACTTATTGAGTAATGGATGACATTAAGTTTTCATTCGTCGGCACGCACCAATTATTGAATTTATATAATCAACTATTGCAGGACCGATATGTAAAGCAGAATGGCTCGCCGGAGCCACTGGTCGATCCTTCCCAGGATTATATATTAATAATGGGGTATGAAAATTCTACTCACACGGTTATAAGGTTTCGGAGAAAGCTGGACACCTGCGACGACGTGCATGACGTGGCAATTACTGTAAGTGAAAAGAGAAATATATTTACACCCACAAATAAAGCGACACCAATCGAATGAACTGCATTCCTCGAATCCTTTACAGAATAACACTATGCGCGTTTTGTACATGTATCACGATGAGGATCCGGCGCACGGTTCGGTGAATGCAGGCTCGCTGCCTTATCCTAGTGAAGCATGGCATCCGTATCGCTCGATTATTCTGACGCAGAAGTCCCAATCGAACGGGCCACGACACGAACGCATACGCACGATGGAACTGCGGAATAATGATGTAGAGCTGCCATATGGTGATGATGCGCTCTACTGGTGCAAGATGTTTAAATTGGATAAAGTCGATAGAAAGCATCATATAATACGGGTAACGTAATACGGCAATTCAATCAATTACGCATTCCCACATTTATGCATATCTTGTTCGCCTATTTCGCCTCATTCTTTAGTATGAGCCATTATATGATTCATCCTGGAGCATTCACTATCTGCAGCACATCACTCTATATGAATGCCACGGCAACGAGGCAGAGATGGAAGAAATGGTGCGCGGCGAAGAAGGCCAGATTTGCTTGGGCGCACGCAGCATACCATTGGCGTGCAATGCCATTGTAGCTTCTTGGGCACGTGGGTCGGAAGTATGTTTACATGCGATATAAATGCAATTTCCTTGACGAGTGTGTCCTCCTCAATGATTTCGCATTACATTTTTCTGTTTGTTTGTTTCTGTGCAGGGTTTCCCTTTCCCTTCTGAGGCTGGCTATCCGCTGGAGTCTAAGCATGCCAAATACTATCTAATGGAAACGCAGTACAATAATTTAAACGCAAACTTTGACCAATATCAAGTGCAGCAGATGACAGATAATTCCGGCCTTAAAATATTCATCACTGAAAACTTGCGACCGCATGACGCTGGCGTCTTGTCAATCGGTAGGTAATTAACTATTAAATCAATACAGAAAATAACACACACCAATTTAATAATTAAAGGTATGGACCCGAACTGGCGGCACATAATTCCGCCCGGCCAAAAACATGTCGTCTCCGAGGGGCAGTGCATGGAGGACTGTACGGCATACGCATTCCCGACGCAAGGAATTAATATATTTGCAGTAATGATGCGAACTCATCAAATTGGCAGGCAAATCAAATTGCGACAGGTATATATGTGTTTGTATGCCTATGTAGGTATTTTCCAATTCGCGGATGCGTTTGTATAGTATCACTTAGTTGTTGGTTACTGTTGTCACTAGTCTACGTGCACTCAAACGAACGTCGTTAATAATTGATATTGTTCTTGTTAGTTTGCATTTGTGCAGCTTATAAATCGTTGATGAAATTAACGCTAAATATGCACATTTATTCCATTTACCCCGCCTACAGATACGGAAAAGAGAAGAACTTCCGCCCATTGCATACGACAGCAACATTGACTCCGAGTATCAAGACTATCGCCAACTTCCCCATACCGTGAGATCATTGCCAGGCGATAGACTGGTGGCCGAATGCATTTATGATAGTTCATCACGGAAGGCAATAACGTTGGGTAAGTTTTATTTATAACTTTATTCGAAGGCATATTTTGACGATGGTTAGGCGGCACTCTCCGGCACTCGCTTCAGTATTGTCCGAGCTTGAACCAAATTTGCGATTAAGTGTTCGATGGCTGAGCGTTTTTTCTTTTCGCAATTGAAGCACAATTTGCCTGATTTAGAGCTTTGGATTTCATGTTGAATTGTGTTTGCTTGCATTCAGGTGGACTTACTATGAAGGAAGAAAGTTGTACGATTCTAACGCTGTATTACCCGCGCCAGAAGAAATTAACCACATGCCATTCGCTGCCAAGTTTACCCACCGTGCTGCACTCCTTGGGCATTGAGCAATTGGCAACGTAAGTAGTGTCAACTTGATCCTTGACAAACAATGTTTTCTATTTATTTTCTATCCGTAGAACCTCAAATCCAGTGATTATATCCTCACCACCTGAATTGGCTGGGATGACTCTGGAAACGCGCCTTTTATCATATGACTGGGAAAATCAATTTCATAAATTTCAGCAGGTTACCTTGCGTGGGTCCTTTAAGCCTTTATGCTGGGGTGCCCATAATGAGATTGTTCCTGTAAGTAACATGCCCCTGCAAGCTCGTTTCCATTGTAAATTAGTTATCACTTCTGTCAGCCATGCTCATGTGTCGCTTTCGTTTTTGTTTTTAGATCTCTGAGTATTTAACTGGCTATAGCGCAAACATAACGAAACCCTATAAGGAACCGCGGCGTTGTAAGCCAAAAGTGAACTTTGCCACCGAAACTGTTCCTCAACTGGAAATGCCGGTTTTCCAGGAGATCGAAACAAATCATATTGCCGAGGGGTCCGCGAGAAGCAGCAGAAGCTCGCTGATTGAAACGCTAGCTTTAAGCGGTGCAGAATCTTCATCTCGCCACTTGATCGAATTTTTTAATCGATCGCATGCATCCATATTTATTATTTTAGTTCTCATATTTAGCTGAGAGGCATACACCCATATGTAAATCCGTTAATGTATTGTAGGTACTAGTAGTATTTTTAGGCATCGATAAGCAATAATTTGACAATGAAAATGAATCATCCCTCTTTAGATGACGATTGTTACTTAAGAGTTTACGTATAAGCAATAGTGGATTTGTGCCGTTAGTTGAACGTGTGTGTTGCATGCACTTACACATGTTACGAGTGCACGCACACACAGTGTACGTACATATATGTATGTATATGTATAAAATACTATGTAGTTGATCTTAATGTTGTGAATGTCAAATGTATTGTGTTTTGAACAATAAGTGTTACCATTAGAATTGTTGATAAGGAAGCCAGGAGGATTACCAAAGCACTGAAGCTGTTTAATTGTAAGATTACGACGCCAGTTTGAGCTGTGATATATTTAAGTGACACTTTTTATGAGTGTGTATTATGTGTACAAATGGGAATTTAAAGGCAAGAAAATTTAAAACAATATTGTACATAAATATTTTTGTCTTCGAATGCATTTAATTTATAAAAAACAAAGCATGAACAACTAAATTCATTGAAGAACATATGTAAATAAAAAATTAACAAAATAAGTACCAGTGTTTTTCTTATGAAAATTGTACAGCATGTAAGTATTAGATTGAATCGATGTTGGCACCCCCATCATGACATCGCTTTTTGAGAAGAAGGGATATATACAAGAAGTCTGATTTATTTATTTATATTTTAAAACGTGCCTGCATTTTGTACTTTTATAAAATTTTTATTAAGCTTTTTCTTCGGAATAATTCTCAGGAATAATATTAAGTATAAATTTAAAC
The DNA here is from genome assembly GCA_958295655.1 of Palloptera scutellata. NCBI lineage: Eukaryota > Metazoa > Arthropoda > Insecta > Diptera > Pallopteridae > Palloptera > Palloptera scutellata. The sequence continues at coordinate 77,296,510 of OY282449.1, read as the reverse complement.
TCAAAAATGGATTCCTTACCTTAAGAAACCCTGCTACACATATAGGGGTCTCCACTACAAGAGAAAATTTAAAGTTTTTAGATCACGATTTAAACCAAAAATGGGTTCTTTGGCTTAATAAACCCTGCTACACAAAATTTCAACAAAATCTTCTGGTCTAAAGATAAAGTTCCGGTATAAAAAAAGTTACGAATTCCACCCGATTTTATTAACTTAACTTCGGAGCTCCCTCAGGAAAAGCTTTAAGATCAATATGGAGGCCAAAGGGTTGTTCTTTGGCCTAAACATCCCTGGTATACAAAATTTTAACCTGGTCGGTCGGTTCATAGATGGTGCATAAGTACAAGGAAATACAGCGCATATGTACCTCGCACATAGCGCAAATATATTACTTCTAATGATTCTGGTTATGACCATTTTCAAAAGATTTTGATTCGGATTAAATAGAGTTATTTTAAAAATAATTTAAAGTAGGCTAAAAATAAAAAGAAAGTTCAGAAAAGTGAGCTAAGTTTAACCTATTTTTTTTCATATATTAAAATAACTTTATTGAATCGAATATTTTTCATTGTTATTGACCACATCTTTCGGATAAAACCATAATAAAATCCTTAAAGAATTCCTGGAGTTTCTGCTCGAAAATCTCGGACAAGACCTTTTTGTAGTCCTTTTGGAAATTCAACTTTACGCCATTAAGATAATCCTGCAACGAGCGAAACATATGGTCATCCAAAGGTGTAAGATCTGGGCTGTATGGTGGTGGCGGGTAGGCTCACCGCGTTTTGACCATGATCTTTATCGCACGTTATTATCGCACGTTATTATCGCACGTTATATACGTTATCCATTTTTCGTCACCAGTAACCAATCTGTGCAAAAATAGTTCGAGATCATTCAGTTCCAGAAGAGATTCACTTACTGAATATCCAGTTTTTTGGAATAGTCAAATTTTTTAAATGGTTCAAAACCGTTTGGTGGGGTCGTTAAAGGTAAGTGTTGCGTGAACAATCCAGCAACGATTGGTTCTTAAGGCCGAAATTGGTGCGGCCATCGGCTAGGTACAGCTCCATACAGTCGTATGGGCTACTTCAAGGCCAGCCGACGAAGTTATTTCGATGAAATAGTATACCACAATTAACCAGAAGGATTGTGCTTTCCAATAATAAAAACAACATTGAAAAAGTAAAAGTAAATCTTCTGCCTTTCTCTTTCGTTGAGAAGCTGGGACTTCGGCCGCCTCAATGACTGCCTGGTGCTGTATAATCTGAAGACTTTCGTTGGGTCTCAATAACATGAGTGTTGATGCAATTATTGGCTCTAATGAACTCATTTGCCAGTTAAGCTGTCTCTCCGCATTTTGAATTTTGTTGGGTATCTATTTTTCGACGAAGTCTACATTCTCGCTGTCTCTCAGCCGCAGTTTTAGCTGAAGATTTTATCGTAACACAATCGCCATTTTTTTGTTCCTCACGGTTGTTTTTTTTCAGTCTATACTCGCTCATTCTTTTAGCTCTATAAATTTCTAACGATTTTTGTTTGAAATGTAAAATGTTTTTTTTAAATGTAAAATATTACTAGAAACTGATGGGCGGCACCCATGAGAATGAATTGGGCGCTAGTCAGCGCGATCTATCATATCAATCGATAGAGTGATAGAGGGCACCTCTAACAATGGATAGAAGGCGCATAGCGGATGCATATGTTCTGCCATCATTTATATGTATATACGCGGTATGATCAACAAATAACCGTTATTTTCAAAAAGTATTTATTTATTCATCAACAACTATCTTGTCCCCTTCAAAGTAATTCCCCTCAGATATAATACACTAATGCCAGCGTTTTTTCCAATCCTCGAAACACTTCTGAAACGCGCTTTTTAGTATCGCCAACAGCTCCTGTTTCGATTTTACTTTTATCTCCGCAATCGTAGCAAAACGATTTCCTTTCGTCGATGTCTCCAGTTTTGGGAAGAGGAAAAAGTCACCGAGGGCCAAGTCCGGTGAATACGGTGGTTGAGGCATGATAATGGTTTTGTTTTTGGCCAAAAACTTACGCACAAGCGACGTTGTTTTTGCTCAAAATTTAGCAATTTTGGAACAATCTTCGCTGCATGCCTAAAACATCCGTAAAATTGCTTGGCATGAGCCGAACCATATGCCAACATCATCAGCAACCTCTCTGATAGTGATGCGACGATTATCCAAAATCATTTTCTTCACTGCGTCAATGTTTTCATCGGTTGTTGACGTGCTCGGGCGACCAGGACGAGCATCGTCATTGACATCTTCTCGGCCTTCCTTAAACCGGTTATACCACAATTGAACTTGTGTTCTGCTCATAGTAGACTCGCCAAAGGCCACAGTCAACATTTCAAATGTCCTTGCGCATTTAATTTCACAAAACTGAATACAGTTTCTTTGATCTATGTTTTTGAATAGTAAAAAATCGACGAGCACACCAAAACACGACTAACCTTTTTATCTGTCAAAAACAAACTGACAATCCAAAATGTTTGGTATTGCCAACATATATAGCAGATATGTGTACCAACATAACAAAAAAAAAAATGCGAAAATCGAACATACGTAACTCACGAAATTTGAAAATAACGGTTATATTTTGATCACACCTCGTATGTACATATGCATCCACATTTTTTCATACTTAATTGATAGAGGCGCTGCCTTTCATTTCCGTGACAATTTTCGTTGCTACGATCATTTCTCACCCCTTCGTAAATATAAAAACGATTCTAGAGAAGTAAACTTCAAAGATTATTCGTATCTTATTTACACCAAAATCAAATTCCAAATTCCTGTATATTAAATTATGAAAACTGTCTCGCTTTACCCTGACACGTTTTCTAATCACATTATTGTCTTTACTTCTATGTAATATTATTCAAAATGTAATCTCAACAACATTATTAATATTTGGATAATTTGTTAATTTACTTATTGTTGCTGTTGCTGTTTGGGTTATGAATTTATTAGAAGTTGTTGGGTTGTTAGTTAACCGTCGAACATAAATAAAGATGTTGGTAATAGTGACCCAAGTTCTTGTTATACTTACTTACATACATACAAATCTTGGATTGTCAGCTTTTTTGATGTTGTTGTATTCTGCTGACTTAATCTAAGTATCAGAAATTGATTGGGGCGGAAATTCCTTTCATTCCTAACAATTCCATAATAGGTGTAAGAAATGAAATGTTTTGTTTTGCACTTTGAATTGTTTCAAAATGAAACGAATCACAACTGGAAATCCTCATTTATGTATGTACTATGTATGCATGTACGAAGAGCTACAGTTTATAAGTATATACATACATATGTACATAGTACTTACATGCATAAATACTACATAGTATGGTACATACATTTGTATGTATGTAAATAAGAGTATTTCAAATTCCTCCATGGGTGAGGTGTTAATGGTCAACATATGTAAATGAGTCGATTAAGCAAGGGTCTGTTTTCGATCCTTGTGCTTAGCGAGACGCGTGCTACTGCAATTAGAAGCACGTGTTGAACGTGACAGACGCCAACATTCGCAATGGTGTATTTATTTAATGATGTGGGCGTGTGCAGTTGAAATATTATTTGTGAAAGTGCTTTAGGGATGCATTTATTAGGCGTGAAACTAAATAGAAGTAATTTGTATATGTACAAACATATTTTTTCCGGGTATCTTCAGCATCCACATACATACATACATACTACCAAATATGTAACGTAGCGTCTCGACTAGCTACGATGCACGTCAATGCTGCCGAAACACAAAGTGGTTTCTGGAGGCATTTGGTCAGGCAACGAATGGCTATTGTAGAAAGTATGTATATTTATGGTGTGGCGATCGAGAGCGGTTGTTATTAATTAATATGAAGATCACAACTAAATAACTTTTTGTGCGCTACAAATTAACTGTCAAAATAATCGATTAGATATTTACTTGTAAGTTTTTACTGGCTTCTGTCCACGAACTTTTTCTGCTATTTTCCCCTCGGTGAAAAATTTTCCCAATTTTCATTTTACTCTCTTTACTTTACTGGAAAAGTATATGACAATGTAAGTTAAAAATTGTGGTCACGAAAAGGTCACTATATACATCTGAGCCTTGCGCTTCTACGTTTCAAATCGACACACAGCCTCCTCGTGGCGTCCCCTGGATAGCGATCTGACAACCGTCAGTGAGTTAACTAATGTGTGCGGCGGGCTTCTCCATGGCCTTGAATGAATGGTTGTGCGTCGGGCTTGGAACCCACCACGTTAAAATACCCACCAATGAATCCTCAAAATAAGCCTCGGATAAGGAACCCCTCTAATGTTGACGACTCCCGAAAACGCCCAAAGGACAACGATTTACGGATATGCACCTGGAATGTCCAAACCCTCTACAGGGAAGGTGCCTCTATCCAGCTGGTGGATGTCCTCCAACAATATATAGCTGACATCACCGCTATACAGGAAATGCGATGGACGGGTCAGGGTTGCTCCAAAAGAGCATCCTGTGATATCTACTACAGCTGTCATGCGTCGAGACACGAATTTGGTGTTGGATTTGTGGTTGCGAAGAGACTGCGTCATCTAGTCTCGAGGTTCACGGCCGTTAACGAGCGCCTAACCACTATCCGCATCAAGGCAAAATTCTACGACATCAGCCTAATTTGTGTCCATGCCCCGACGGATGAGAAGGATAAAACGACAAAAGATGACTTCTACGAGCTCTTTGACAAAACTTATGAGCATTGCCCCCGCCACGATGTTAAAATAGTGTTAGGCGACTTTAATGTCAAGGTGGGCAAGGAGAGTCTCTTTGGTCCGACGATCGGAAAATTCAGTCTCCACGACGAAGCCACCAATAACGGTATGAGACTGATCGACTTCGCCGCGGCACGAAACATGACAGTTAGTAGCACCAGATTCCAACATAAAGATATCCATAAGACCACTTGGCTGTCCCCTGATCAAAACACACGAAACCAGATTGATCACGTTGTGATCGACGGAAGGCACGCTTCCAATGTACTAGACGTACGCACAATACGTGGTGCAAACATCGACTCAGACCACTACTTGGTTGCAGCCAAGGTCTGCACACGTATATGTGTAGCAAATCGCGTACGGATAGGTACAAAGAGAAAACTGGATGTCGAAAAGCTGCAATCACAACAGACAGCCAAAGTCTTTGCCAACCAACTTGCACTTCTCCTTTCGCAAAACACCCCTCAACTTGATGATATATGCGTGCAGTGGACGCACATTTCCCGCTCTATGCGTACGGCTGCCGAAGAGGTGCTAGGCTACCACCGTCGACGGAGAAATATGTGGTACGACCAAGAGTGTCGCGATGCTACTGAAGCAAAAAACTTAGTTTACAGAGCCACCCTGCAGTCAGTTGCAACGCGAGCTGCTAAGGAGCGATACAGAAAGTTGAGGATGGAGGAGAAACGTCTTTTCAGGCGCAAGAAAAGAAATGAAGAAAGACGCGAGTTCAATGATATCGAAATGTTGCGGGACAGGAACGAGGTCCGAGAATTCTTTGAAAGAATAAGACGCCTAACTCTTGGTTTGAAGACCGGGGCCTCTTCCTGCAAGGATGAAGACGGAAATCTGGTGACAGATATCCAGAGCATAATGAGATTATGGAGGGAGCACTTTTCGCAGCTGCTTAATGGCGATGACGGCAATAATCCCGCCACTGCAGAACCCACTCCGGAAACTCCAATCACTGACGACGTGTAAGTACCGCCGCCTGACTCGCATGCATGAGCTTCTATGCAGAATATGGTCAGATGAAAGCATGCCAAGTGATTGGAATCTCAGCGTACTCTGCCCAATCCATAAGAAAGGTGATTCCACGATCTGCGCCAACTACCGTGGGATAAGCCTTCTTAATATAGCATATAAGGTTCTATCGAGCGTATTGTGCGAAAGACTGAAGCCCATCGTCAACAAACTGATTGGACCTCATCAGTGTGGCTTCAGGCCTGGTAAATCCACCATCGACCAGATATTCACACTACGCAAATCCTGGAAAAGACCCGAGAAAAACAGATCGACACCCATCATCTATTTGTCGATTATAAAGCCGCCTTCGACAGCACGATTAGGGATCACTTGTATCCCTGCAAAGCTCATTCGTCTTTGCAAAATGACACTGACCAACACCATCAGTGCAGTGAAAATTGGGACAGACCTCTCCGCACCATTTGATACCAAAAGAGGTTTCAGACAAGGTGACTCCCTATCGTGCGACTTCTTTAACCTTATGCTGGAGAAAATAATTCGAGCTGCGAACATCGACATCTCTGGCACTATCTTCTACAAGAGTGTCATGCTGCTAGCATACGCTGATGATATTGACATCATTGGCAAAAACGCTCGAGCAGTCAGTGCAGCATTCTCCAACCTGGAAAGGGAGTCTCGTAGTGTGGGTCTAGTGGTGAACGAGGACAAAACGAAATACCTTGTGTCAACAAACAAAGAGTCACGGCGTCTTGGACAAAATGTCACTGTTGACAACTACACTTTTGAAGTCGTAAAGGATTTCGTTTATCTAGGATCCAGCATAAACACCAACAATAATGTCAGCCTTGAGATCAAGCGGAGACTAACTCTTGCCAACAGGTGTTACTACGGGCTCAGTAGGCAATTGAGAAGTAGAGCCCTCTCTCGACCGACGAAAATAACGCTCTATAAGTCCCTCATCCTTCCCGTCCTAATGTATGGCGCAGAGACGTGGACATTGACCATCAATGATGAGAGGCTGTTAGGAGTGTTCGAGAGGAAGATTCTCCGTAAGATCTACGGTCCAGTATGCGTGGACGACGTGTATCGAATAAGATGGAACGATGAGCTGTATGAGCTGTACGCCGACACTGACATAGTCAAGCGTATAAAACTCCAGCGGCTTCGCTGGCTGGGTCATGTTGAGCGAATGGAAGAAAGCGCTCCGGCTAGAAGGGTGTTTTATTCGAACCACGGTGGAGAAACACGCAGAAGGGGACGTCCTAATCTCCGTTGGAAAGACCAGGTGCAGGGCAACCTGACTGCACTTGGCCTTATCAAGTGGCGCCAGCGCGCGCATAGCAAAAGTGACTGGCGAAGCTTTGTGGAGGCGGCCAAGACCGATCATCGGTTGTAGTGCCAGCTAAGTAAGTAAGTAAGTAATGTAAGTAGAGCGTTTCAACGCAATTGACTAGAAGTCTTTTGGAAAATTTATTTGAAAACTTAACCGCGACTTAACGTAAAGTAATTATTACTGAGGATTTGGAAGCATTCTGTGAAATCAGCGAAATGGGAACAAACCACTAACTGAGCTCTGTGACCGCATGCACCAGATAAACAAGCGTTGAATTAACTCTCAAGGACACGGATCATGAATATGAAATAGGGTTGTTAACCCATTGTTATGGCTATTGCTCTAAAGGAGCTGCAAGTTTGATCCGTCATATATGTACTTATAATGTGTACTTGCATTTGTAAACTTTAACCAATGGTAACACATGGTTGAAAACAACGAATGATTTTCCATTTGGTGCTGTGCCCTGATTCCGAATCTGGCAGCAGAGGTTTTTTACCACGTTAGGCATTTTATGTTGAAATATCAAGCACAAAAAGCAAAAATGTCAGTTGAACCGTCTGCGTTCGCCACTTTCAGCAACTGCTAATACATATGAATATGTAGATGCCTACCAAAAACGAAAAATCACAAAGAGAACGATGATGCAGTTGCCAAATCTTGACCTTGAATCATGTTATGTGATGCTCTAGTAGTGCATAGCATGTACATACGTACTTACGAGTTCATGTGCCTTGTACGTACATACATATGTAGAAATTATGCACTTATTCAAATGTATACGCATGTATGTATGTACATATGTATGTCAATATGTTTGCATTGTATGTACATAAAGTCAATCTTATCAAACAATTTCGCAATTACACTAAATTCAAATATTTGCTTTTCGCCGTCGTTATGCAAATACTTAAACATCTTCATTCAATGAAATTTATTTAATGCCGTGATGCACTTTTTACACAGTTCTTATTAGCAACTTGCTAGCCTAGAGGCAACATTGCATAATAATCTCCCTTTGTCTTTGCACCATCGCACACATACGAAACATTTTCGTAGATGAGAGTTTTACTATATGAGCAAACATGACTAATATCAAAGAATATTTCGGCATGATAAAAGTGAAAACCCGTTAGTGCGCTCCACGTTGTGCGCATCTTGAGCACACCATTTAAATGAACTTTGCAAGCAATTGTGTTCAGTATCATTTCTTTGTTATACCCTTGTCCCAGAAAGCCACAGAAACTGAACCTGCTGTGAAGCTGCCGCCAGTGTGTAATAAAATCAAAAGTGTATTAATTTTTTAATTTAATTCTGTTCTGATAGCTTATACCTACTATTTGAATAGTTTCCATTTATTTTATATTTAAGTATTTGTTCGACTAGAATAAAATGCACAAAGTATTGAACGGTAAAGAAACTTTATCGATGCACATGTCTTAGGAAAAGAAAGCCTCCAATGCACCACAGTATGCATCATAATCACTTCCTGTGTGCATCTTTTTGTCGCTGGGTTTGTGCATATTCTAAATCGAAGAAGATTTTCTAGGAAAGCACAAAACCGTATCAGAAGAATAAAAAACCAATACAAATAACAGCATATAATAATCAGCAGCTTCAACTCATGAAAGAATGCTGTCGCACAAGAGAGGAGAAAGAACTGCGGAGACTTCTGAAATTATATATTTTCTTACCCTTTGCTTGCTCAGGCTGCCGAAATTTGATAAGCGGATTATACTCAGGTAACACACAATCACTGTGTGTGGCTTTACATTCATACAAAAATACATACGAAGGTACTCGTAAATTCATATTCGAATCAGACAATTCATTCAGATTTTCATTAAAATGTTAATCTATTCTCGGCAAAGAGAATAAAGAAGGGGCGGCATCGTTGCTACTGGAACTCTTAAACGTGCATTCCTCCGCTGTGCCAGAGATGAGTCAGTAAGAAAACAAACAAGTAATCACACTGCTTTGAGAGTTGCTGCAACTTCAATCTAAAGTAAAAGGGTAGAATTGAGAAATTTTATATGTAATATATCTTGCACTATGGTATTGTCTATACATAAAAATATGTATATGCCGGCTTGTACATATGTCTTTACGTTTGAACATGTGACCACCGGGTAATATTACTTAATTGAATGAGATCTTGTTGTTTTAAAATCTAAGGGATTAGGATTTGTATGTCTGTGCTATAGAAGCTCTAGTAGCAGACGCTTAGTCAATGCCCCATAATGAAGTATGTATACATTAGCTAAAAATTAACTTTTCACAAGTCATAGCCAAAAAACGTACTTTACTTTAAGATACTTCATTAATTCTTGAACTTCCACTAAGTTGTCAATCGAACTTCGTCCCCTTATCATTAAACGTTAAGTGGTAGTGGGATTTTATCTCCACTACCACTAAATGTTTAAGGGTAGTGTGCTTTTATTTTCACGACTACTACACGTTTAGTGGTAGTCGGGTTTGGTGTCCACTTCCACTAAACATTTAGTAGTATTGGGATTTTTGTCCACTACCACTAAACCTTCATTGGTATTGGGATTTGATGTCCACTACTACTAAACTTTTAGTGGTAGTGGAGTCTTGCTCACCTTGGCACTAAAAGTACATTTGAGTGGAAGCGGGTCATTATCACAGCTGTGTTGAAAGTGAACAATACCTTGAGGTATTGAGCAAAGGCGACTCGATTTTCCATGTTTATGTTAATAAAGAATAAGCAGTCGTCCCAAGAATTATGGTCTTTTTATAAGGTTTTAATGATCTGCGAAATTGCTTTTTTCTATTTTTTCTCCTCCCTCCCAACATTACCGGGGGCGTAACCGCATAACACACGGAGTGTTGACCGACGCAACCGCTTCACACGAAAATATGTAATGAGCCGCGTATATCCAAATAGGCATTCTTTACAACTACAGACATAAAATCATCAGCTGTTTATCGATTTAATATAAGTTAGTTTATTTTGATGTGTTCCAGAGAATATGAAATGTTGAATAGATTATTTACTTTACTTTACTTTACTTTTGATGGCACAACAGCCCATGGAGGGCCTAGGCCGAGCTTTTCGCATCCACTCATGTTGTGCGTGTTATATTTGTACATGAATGGAAGGGACCTACAGTTTAAAGCCGAATCCGAACGGCGAAGGAAAAGCTTTTCATAGCAATTTTTACTCTTGTAGGTTTGCCATTGCCTGACAAGAGGTGGTGCCGTGTAGAAAAATTATTTTTTCTACTTTAAGAGGTGGTGCCGTGTAGAAAAATTATTTTTTCTACTTTTTTTTTAGATTTTGCCTGTGCCGAGATTCGAACCCCGGACACTCTGCGTAGCAGTCCAACGCACTACCACTACGCCACAGCGACCACTAGATTATTATGTTCATTAAAATCTATACATATTCCAGGAAAAGCATAATTTTGAGCACAGTTTGTTCTGCATATGTTAAGTTTAATAGGAATCAAATAACGTGAGCTTCTAAAGGGTATATTAAAGTCTATTACGTTTAGTAAATACGAAGATGATAAAATGCCATTCAAAAGCTTTACAAGAAATGTTTTATTCAGCATTTCTTCTGCTTATCAATGTAGGTACATTAATAAGTTTTAATCGATGTTCATACGGTAGAAGATTTAAAAGAATTCCAACAAAAGCTACTAAGTGCCAAAATAAGAAATTGTTTTTGAACCGACACAATTTTACTTATATAGCAGTTATTCCAGACAGGAGATGCATAATCAAGGATGGGTCTAACAAGTGAAATGAATAGCGTTTTTGTTGTATAAGGGTCGTTAAACTCCTTTGACCAGCGTTTAACAACCCCCTAAGAACTTTTGCTTTGTTCACACACAAGTTGATATGGAGGTTAAAATTTAATTTGGAGTCCATTGTCATACCCAAATCAACAAATATGAATACATGTCTCAGAGTCTGATCCTGTAAAGAATAGTTAGCTGACACAGGTTGTCTCCTTGTAAATGTCATAAACTTACATTTATAAAGATTGAGTAAATCCATTTTAATCGGCACCATTTTCAAAAACTTTTTGTTGGATTATAGAGTTGTAAGATAAGAAGTAAGTAAGTAAGTAAGTAAGTAAGTAAGTA